>CM040122.1:159248128-159848128 GCA_022559845.1 Amorphophallus konjac | reverse complement strand
TCATTTGGGGGTAACGAAGACTTTGGTTTCCCCGGCCCGCCTAAGCCCATCCCCGATACACCCACACCCGGCTCTTTCACACCCGGCTCTCCTAGCCCTCTCAAGTCTCCCAAATCCAAAGGGCCGTCCATGTGTGACTGGGTCATACCTGGACGTTTAGGTGTTCCCCATGCCACCCATCTCCGGTTACATAACATGCATGCATGGCACACGTTCGGGTGTCCAGGTCCACCGTCACCCATGTACGGGTCGGACTAGCCATAGATTTGTCTCTAGTCATGAGTCAGTTTCTTGTTTGTGTGGTTTGCATACGTGTGTTAGTGCATGGTGAGTCTTCATGTGTCTTGTGCAAGCTCGTTGTCGATCTCTTATGAGTAAGAGGCGAGTGGACTCGCTCGATAAGTAAGGGATCGGTTCTATATCTATATCCGGATCTGGTCACCTACAGGGACCCAGCGGTGATTCCTAGTGAGTCTTCGAGCCGTCTCCTCCCCTTTGCGAGTGCCCCACCCGGAGTGTCCACCTCTAGCCCGTAGCAGCTTGTGCATATCGAGTATATATGGGATGATCAGGTAACGGTCACTTGGAGTGGAGCATACCCGCGTTACTTGGCACGGTGACGGATCCGCTGGAGTACTCGAGCAGCCGCACCTCTTACTCGACGGGGTCGAGTTCCTCCCACCCGGGGAGAGTTGATGGGAATCGACGCCCAGCATGTACATTTTATTTTGTATTTATGTCCTTTAGTTTATTTTTATATCCATGGGAAAGTAAATGTGCAATTGTAAGGCTTTGTAAGCCAATGCGTCATTCCCTTGGATTGTGTGGGTTTCTATGCAAAATTCCAGTAGGCCCAAGCAAGGGGGCCCCCAGCCCTTCCCCATTGGGCCACCTAAGCCATGTGGGGCTGGCTAACCATCCTAGGTAGCCATCTAGAAGGGTTGAATGCCAATATGTCACATGGGGGACAAGTGGATTTCAAAGTCCAAGGTTGGCCACCTACCACCTCCCCTTGGTCAAGGGGGCACCCCCCCCCTCCATTAGAATTAATTAGGAATTGTTTTTTTTATTTTGTTTGGACCAAATATGAAGTCCCTTAAATGCCCCTCCAGATCCTAGATCTAAGGGTATTCATGGTCTTTTTCCATTTATTACATATAGCATGTATTTCTCATTTTGTGGAATTAATGATAGAAGAATTATTGAAATTTCTTGGAGAGTCCAAGAGCTTGGTGCGCCCCTCTCCCTCTCCCCTCTGAAAATCCTTCTTCCCCTTCTTTGTTTCAGGGTTGTAGCCCTTCTATCTTAGCCCCTCCACTTCTATTTTCATTCTGTGCCGCCGCCGCCACCGTTCGTGCCGCCATCGAGCCGCCACGAGCAATATATCAAAGTGTTGTCAAGCTTATATTTTTCAGGATAGAAGGCCACTACGAGAATTTCTGCTCTCCACCTCGACATCTTCTGGAGATGAAATTTTCAGAGTGTATTTATATCTTGAATCCCCATCTCCAAAAAAAATTTTACGTCCAAAATCCTTCTTTTGTTATTTTTCCATTTTTGGTCTTCAGGTCATCCAGATCTGTCAGCTTTCTGTTCCCTGTAATAGTCAGCCTGCATTTTCCATCTTAGGACCTCGTTTTGATTTTTCCAAGATCCCCCAAATTTACTGGAAGTTCTGTCCACCTTCCCCTATCACCACGAATTTTATTGATTTTTCTTCAGCCATCCACATATTTTCTAAAATTCTCCCAAGTTCCTAAATCTGTTCTGTCTGCCTCAGTCCAGATCCGCCCCTTCGCCAGTATAAACTCTATAGAAAATCCAAACTTCCATATTTTCCAGATATAAAAATATCCCTGGTTTCCTCTCTTGAACCTCTACAACGTTTCTGAAGAACCCAACTTTAGATTCGGAGGTCTACCTACCGGTCAACGCCGATTTACAGGAAACTTAGTTTCTGCCTGAGCAGATTTAAAACTGAGAACAACATCTTTTATAATTTGTCCATCAGAAACACAGATCTGATGAATTTTTCTGAAGGCCACTAGGTTGAAGCACTTCGAAGCAGCTTTCCAATGGCTCTGGTTTCGCCTCAATACGACGTCGGTGCTGGTCGCAGCAAGCGATCTCGCCGGGTCGCGCGCCTGAAAATAGCAAGTGTGATGACCCGGATTCCGGATACCAGATATACCCGGTAGGACTACCGGATAGACGTGGTACCGCATGGGACCCGCGAGGCCTCCCAAGCGCGGGAAAGCGCCGAAGGGAAAAAGGACTGTCATGTAGAACATTGAACTGACAGATATAACAGTAAGCAATTAAATTTCATTAGAACGGTTTGCTAAAGTAGTAGAAATAAAATTACATTTTCATTAATAATTCAAATTTTACAATTATACACCAGAGTCTAGTCCAAAGGAAAGATAACAAGTACAGTCTGACAGAAAAGAACGTACGCAGAAGTCGGGGGAAGCCCGACTCAGGTACTGCTGGCAGCTACCACAACGCGCTCCACCAGGAACAGCAGAGGCAGACGACGAAACCCACCTGAAAAGTAGGGGTGAGTCTCTAAACAGAAACTGAGTAGGGGTCACGCGGATCCCCACTGAAAACGCACAGTGCAACGGAAGCAACACTAACAACAAGTGTAGCAAAGCAGGAAAAGCTACACTACAAAGCTGTAAACAGAACAGGGACAGCAGGAGTAGGGAACAGGCAACGAGCAAGGGGAGCTCAACCAAAAGAAAGAGCGAGGCCGCAAAAACTGGAACACGGCCACCGAGGAGAACTCAGCACTCTAAGCTACTCCAAGAGGCAACGGATGGTCAACCCTAAACTCACACAGAAGGGTACACCAGTCCGTCGACCAACACCAAAGAAGAAGGCAAAAAGGTCTAGAGAAGACCCAGACACACGACAACCAAACACAAGTAGAAACGTCGTGCACACAGCCCCACGCATGACCAGAACGTCGCGCACACTACAGGACACCGACCTCGAGTACAGCCACGAAAGGGCCACTCGCAAAGGTCGCAACGCACAAGAAACGCGAGAGTCACAGGCCAAAGTGACATGAGCACCCTCCTCCAGAAGAACAGCCAGATGCGTCCACTGACGACTTACACTGCGCCACAAGTGCCACGTCCAACTCGTCCAAAGGACAACGAAGACTAGACACACCAAGAACCAAGTTCGAGGAACAATGACGTTCCAAGGAAGAACTGCAACTACGGACACAGGACCGCAGTACCAACCGCGAGTAACTAGTTAGGGTCACGCCTGTCAGCGCAAGTCCTCAGTCCCTGACCACATGTGCACACACTGACCACTACCTAGGCCAGGCCTCTAGCTAGTATTCCTCTTGGTAGGACGCTACCGCAACCGGGGCCCACGGAACTAGCTTAAGAACCGTCTCACAGGAAACACCCCTCCACCACTCCCGGTGGGTCGGTACTCAAGAGACCTAGGGCTACGACTAGGGGAGGCTCACAAGGCAAGACTCGAAAGCACAGGTGCTAAAGCACAGGCAGTCAAGAAAGACCCGTCTCATGCACAACGAAGCACCAAGGCAGCCAAACAACCGCCAACAGACTCAGGACCAGGCAACTAGACCTACAACGTAACGATCCTTGAGTCAGGCGACTCTATGGCAAGATCGTCACCAACAGCGGAACAAGCCGCCAATCGGTCTAATCCTAAGCCAGAAGAAACCACGCTCCGCAGAAAACAACACACGGAGACCTGAGGGAAAACACCGAAAACCCTCAGCACAACTGGACACGCCAACCGAGGTAAGGCAACACCCCGAGGCATCCAGAACCAGTGTCTCGGGCCGGACAGAACCGCCAAGACACGCACACTAGGTCACACGTCAACCCCTGGGTCACACCGGGTTGACCAGAACCTTTCAATAATGCTCAAAAAGTAGGAAAGAGGATCCTACCTCAAGCAAGGAGACTCCTGGCCACCTTACAACGTAGTCTTAACCCTCATAGGACGTCGGGAGACATCCACGGGACAACGGGCAGACCACAAGGACAAGCCAAGATAAGCCGAAACCGAAATCACAGAAATCGGAGCACAAGACATGTAACGCACCACCCCTAGACCGCTACAAGCATGTGACGGTCTAGACCTGGGCCGTTACACACAAAGTGACGGTCGGGCGACAACCGTCACACACACTGCCCTATCCAACTCTAAACACAGAAAACAACATGTAACGGCCAGCACCGGGCGCGTTACACACACCTGATGCGCCAGACCGGGGCCGTCAGGGCTAACAACCCTCAAAACACAAAACACACAAAGCAAGTAACGCGCTAGACGGGGCGCGTTACAACGAACTAACGCATGGGAGCGAGCGCGTTACAGCCACTTGACGCACAAGACCAGGCGCGTCAGGGCCAACACACCCACAACCAAAGCACAAATCATGACTGAGAGGCATGTAACAGCCAGCACAGGGCGCGTTACAAACGCCTGACGCACAGGGTCCCCACCGTTACATCCAACGGCGCAACCACCCCACTCAGCCAAAACAGCAAGTAACGGTCCAGAGAGGATGCGTTACACAGGCCTAACGCACAGGGTAGGGGCCGTTACAAACAGAACAGCACGCAGCCACCCTAACTCAGCCAAAACAGAGTGTGATGGCCAGGGGCAGGCGCGTTACACTCACCCAACGCATAGGGGCACCACCGTCAGAGGCACCGCCTCTAATGGTCAACATCGGTCAAACGGAATGTAACGGCCTGGGGCAGGCGCGCTACATCCATCTAACGCGCTGGGTCAAGCACGTTAGAGGAACCGACTTAACCCCAAAATAAAATGACAAAACGAATGTAACGCCCCAGCCTAGGCGCATTACATGGGTGTGACGCGCCACCCTAGGGCCGTCACGCACCCAGAAGCCAGAAAGCTCTAAACGCCAAACGAAGTGGCGGTCTATCGTAGGGCCGTCAGAGCCAAGTAACGGCCACTGAAACGACCGCTACATCGATCACGGCGGGAAAATAGAGGAACGTTCAAATCGGCCCGTTCCACGCCCCATTCATGCCGAAACGCAAGGGAAACAAACCCAAACGATGATAAACAACACCAGAGGGCTAAAAACCCCACATGCACGCTCAAAAACTCAAGATCCGGGCGATTCTAACGAATCCACCCTAAATGGGTCAACGAGGTTCCCGGGCTTCTACCGGCCTCGAATGACCACCAATCAACATAAAACTAACGTGGATGGGATCCTAACATCCCCACGGTCAGTTTAAAACTAACTACACCGCAAACGGTCGCCATTTTTCGGCAAACCCTACAAACCACGAAAATCACGGTTTAAGCTAAACAAGCCTAAACTCGACCGTTTCCTTGCTGAACGACGTGCAATGGCAGGGAAAATGGAGAGGAAGAAGTGAGGATCAGTCACCCTACCTCCACCGAAGAAACCGGAGCCCCGAAAGGACTAAACCACACCGAAATCTACTCGCGAACCGATTCACCGGCTTTGAATCCACCGTACGGGATCGCGCCAGAATCGATCCGATCCTCGCCCCATCGCGCACCCAGCCAGCTCCACCACGTCCCCATCACACGCCCCTAGGCACCCCGTCTACAGCCGGAGCCGAGGAGGCGAAACGAGAGAGAACGGAAGAGAGAGAGACGACGGCGGCGAATGAGAAGAGAGGAGAGAGAAAAGGAAAGAAAAAGAAAAGAAATTAGGAAATTTTCCTAATTTCTGAAAATTCCGAAAATGCGTCGAAAATGCATAAATTCAGAAAAATACGCAAAAATTGTCGAAACGACCTGCTCGAAGAGTACATCGTCGCTGCAGCATTCACGAGTCGAGGAACTGACAAACAAACTCACCGTAGGGTTCCGTAACTAGTACGAGAGAAAAACCCATACGGCTCGTAAAGCTCAACTCGGAAGCCACCAAAGCGAACCGAAACTCACCGAAACCAATCCAAAAGATCCAATGAAGATCCAGCAAGACCTACCAAAGATCCTAGGCATTGCAGCAAGTGCAGGTCCATGGCCGGTTATTCCGGCGGGTGACGATCGGAGCCGCCCGGCTTCCGACCGACGTTCCAGCACGCCGCCACCCTAGGGGAGCACCCCTCCAGGCGTCCCCACTACAGCGGTGCCGCCCAGTCCCACACGGCCCCTCCGACCAGTACGTGGGCCCCACGGTCGTGAGTACGTGTGCTGCCGAAAAGTCGCAAGAAGCTGCCCGTCAACCCAGAATCGGTCCTCCCGGGCCCACTTGTGAAGCCCTTTACCTCCCTACGTGGAGTGGGCAGTAGTTCTTGGCTGTCATATTTGTGAATTACTTGTCCCGGGAGTACGAGTTCGGCCGGGTCCGTGTTCCCCATGCCGAGAGCGTGGAGGTATCGTGTTCGCTCCTACACTTGGCATTTGCTTTATTCATATATACTTGTTTATGCTGCTGCTAGACATCATGCTAGGATCGTAGCTCGCTATATATTGTGATATCACCGCTGCTGCGAGAGAGAGCGTGACCGCCCCGTGACCCGATCCGGACACAAGAGAGAGCCGACCACCCTAGCTCACTACCGGTTTCTCAACCGCGCACGTCCGACGCTTCCCTCGCTAAGGGACAATCGCGAGCTCGTCTAGAGTTTGAGGATCACCTTCATAATTCGAGTCGAGTCCGTGGTCCGTCCCGCATCAGATATTCATATCTCGGCAGGTATCTAACGCGAATGTAACATATTTTATCATTTAACTCACAGCACTACCCAAATCTCACGGGGTTCCTATAGGATAACTGACAAGGAGAACTCAATCTAGGACTTGCACTTAAGGACCTAGGGATTTAGAAAGCCTAGGCTCTGATACCACCTTCTGTCACGCCCCGAACCGATAGTAGCGGAACGTGTCGTTTTCTCGGAACATGGCAGTTAAACAGTCATGTCAATTAGAGCATAGTCATTTTCACAAAACATAATTTAGACAAATAACAAATTTCAATTCAAATATAAGTTCTTTACATATTCGGGCCCATAATAAATGGAAAGACTCAATAAAGAAAAATTATAATGAGACATAAGACACAATATAACCAGACTAGACGGTTCATCTAGATGTCAGAGTTCTCTTCACTCTTGCCCTTGCCCATCATGTTCGGTCTCGTCGTCACTAAGGTCATTACCTGAAAAATATTGGAAAACGCAGGGTGAGCGAACGCTCAGTAGGACTTAATATCTCATGCTCTAAGCTAACTTTAAGTCAATTACAGTTTAACATGCTCATGCAGGTCATGCGAGATATAGAAATCCAGAACTATAATGATACGAGATAAATTCAAGAACTAGAAAAAAATGAGTAAGCATGATGCTAGATAAACTCATGAAGAGTAAGGACAATGATAATCAAGAGAGTATAGCAAGATCTTAACAAGTACTTTCTCAAGCTAGGTCAAGAGCATTCATGAGGGAAATATAATATTCATCTCTCTATGACGAACACTATCACGAGAGCTTCAATGTATCCATTATTATGAAGGATCTTTGGGACAAGATAACATATACTATCATTGGGGATAATTCAAGAACATTTATGATGATCGATATAGAAGTAGAATAATTACTTCTACAAGCACTATATAGCAATTGCCAAGACACTAAGGGAATATCACGACGATATGATAACCCCTCCAATAAGGCAATTCAAGATCTTCTCATGACGAACAATTAGTTGTAGAAAGGTGTACTATGATGGCAATTACTCCCAATCATCACTATCACGAGAGCGTTTGCACACCTAGCACTATATAGGATTGTGTACTAAGATGGCAATTACTCCCGATCATCACTATCACGAGAGCGTTTGCACATCTAGCACTATATAGGATTGGCCAATGCACTAAGGGGAAAATCACGACGATATGACCACCCCTCATGGAAATAAGTTATAGACGACTATAGGTGGTGAATGCCAGCACCCGATCATCGTATACCGGTAACGTTTGGACTTTGCCTCGCCCAATAGGGTCAGATCAGGACCCGTAGCATTTAAAATGTCATTTTAGTGGGACCCATAGCCCCTGACATTTAGTCTAGACTAATTCCATATTAATGGCCAAGAATTTTAAGGATCAAACATGTAAGAACATTAAGATAGATTTCATGGAACATAGAGTTCAATGATAGAACTTGTAATAAGGATGATATATCAATAAATCATATGAAAATCATGACATTCTGGAAATTTGGGTGATTAGGTACAACCAGCTCAATCGGCCTTGAGGGAATCCAAGGCTGCGAGGAGACTTACGGAGGTCTCAATGACTAACTTGCCAATCCGAAGGAACGGAATGTCCAACGGAGGGCTCGTATGTCACCGAGAGTTGAGGTATATAACGTGAACTAATCATGAAACAGGGACTCCATCTATGGACGTGAGATGAGAGTGCCAAAAGACCCGAGGTATGGGTCAAAATCGGAAGAAAACAGTGAGAACATGAATGCGTTAATTATAGAATTCACGTCCATCTAATTCTATGATTAACTATAATTAAATAAATTTATTTTAATTGACGTCCCTGTGTAGTGTCGTTTATTAATTAGCGTCCACTTGGAGGGAAGTTAATTCTATGATTTTCAACTTAATTTATTTAACAAGAATTCACGTCAATATCTATTTAATTGAATAATTTCAAAAATATATATTCAAAGACACATTTATTTATTTAAGATAATTTAGAGAAATAAAATATATGATAATTAGGAGAAAAATTCAAGGATTCCAAATATATATTTTTTATAATTTTATGTTGCATAGTTTAGTAGATATGAATTTTCAAAGATATAATTACAAGTTATATATATATATATATATATATATATATAATTCAACGACTTTGCACAATGCCGTCAAAAGAATTTGACGCCATTGAGCTTGTCGTCATTTCAATAAAAGTGTCGATCTTCAAGTCTCCTGTTCTCGACGTACACACGTCGGAATCACGCGTTCTATATATCGAAATGACGGGCTCGAAAAACTCTACCTAACTGGATGTTCAAAGTAATTTTTCATTGAGAGATGGAGGATCTTGAGATAGGGGGTACGAAAAATGATGCAACCACTCTCACTATCTCGGTCCCTACCCCAATAACGCTCCCATAAAATTTCATGGCCAAGGGACACTTCGACGGCCACGAACAAATCTTTAATGCAAAATCCCATAACTATCAAGCTACAGTAATTTTTATAATTCACCGAGTATATAGTTAAAACGTATTAAATTGTTTAACTAATTAATGTTTATAGTTAATACAACATTTACATGCACGAAAAATTAGAAATAATCATGGGGATCCCATAATTATATTTATCTAGAATTTTGTTACGTGGTTACACGGTTACAAAATTCTTTAATCATGCGTTTACTTTGTTAACTTCACGTTAAACTACAAACTTTAACAAGAAACATGCATATGCAGATTAACTAACAGTTTGGCTTGGGAGATTGCCTACCTTCAACACAATGAAGAGAGAACGGACGGTTTGGAAAGGATAAATATGAAGATCGGCCGCAGCAGCAGAGAAAACAACAGAGAAACAACAGAGGAGAAATAGCAGCTTTTCCTTTATATGCTCACGGCTGCAACACCATGCACCCACGCACGCACAACAGGCGGAAATAGGAAAGAAGATAGAAGAAGCAAAGCTTCTTCACAGTACAACTATAGCTGCAGGAGGATCGAACGGAAGAAGAAGGTTGAACTTCTTCACACAGCAGCAAGGAAGCAGCACATCTGAGGCAGCAGAGGAGAAAACGAAACACAATAGCAAGGATCTTCCTTGCAGTTCGCAGGGGTATATTTACAGGCTAATGATTCCCACTTAGAAGAAGAATCCTAGTAGGTTTAATATTTCCCGATTGATCCTATCGTTTCCTACGATGGGTTTACCCTACTAAAACCATAGCCACCTTCCGTTTGAGTGGGAAAGACCCTAAGGCACACCCATTCTAGCATGTACGTAATTGGGTTTGGGTTTTATTATAAGCCCTTGATGTTATCATATTTATATATATATCAGTACATATATAGATCTGAAGCCCATTTAGTTAATAGTCCATATACAATCTATCCTCCCAACCTCTTTATATATGTATATAAAGAGGGTTTTGGGTTTACGTTGCACTCTTTAGGCCTTAAAAATCATGGGGGTTTTGTTTCATTTCAATAGCCATGTAACCGTGGGGCTCTTCCTATATTGTTTTAGCTAAGGCCCATTTTGTATATATTATATATATATGGATTTTGGATTAGAAAATGTGTATTTTGAGTTTTTCGTATGTGATCATGCAGGTGAGCTTGGGTATACGTGGTTGACTTTTATATATATATATATATATATATATATATATATATCTGCTTATATGCACACTTTGTACAAACACATGGGTTTGGGGTTATAGTCTCCTGGGTTCATGTGATCCTTTATTATCTAATTATCTTTTTAGAGAAACATGTACAAGGCGTTATTTAATGTGTAGTTATCTTTTCCTTTCAAAAATATAATTACAAGTTATATACATATATGGGTTTTCAAAAGCCCACTCATTACTATCAAGGCCCATTATTCCTTTTAAAGCTCATTGAGCATAATGTATATACATATGTTCAATTTTTATTTCTAAATTATTTATTTATACCTTTATTGATGTCCATTAATTAACATTTAGGCCCATTAACTATTTAAACTAATTATCACTTTTTTAAATCAAAAATTTAATTTTTCATAATTTTTCTATGACCAATATTTATAATCATTTTTATTTGTTCTATATTTAAATTTTCGGGGTGCTACATCGGGGGTGGCCCTGACTTGCTGGAGGGTTGTCATAGAACATAGCTGGAGTGCTGGAGCCACGGGTTGGCCCTTGGCTTGTTGTAGGACGGCTGGAATACGTGCGCACGCCATGTGTTCGGAAAAATTCTCGACACACGTGTATGGGCCGCATAAGGGTACTGTGGGCTTCCAAAACCTGTGGTTGACCAAGATGAGTCTTCCTTTGACTTTAGTGGGCCGGAGTGAGGCATCTTGGGGGTAAATCCCGGCCTCGTTGCTGGGTGCCACGTGTCGTGGCTTGAAGTCAGGGTGCCCCCAGGTTGGCCCGGGCGGCTGGGTTGATGGCGGGTAAACCCGCAACCTGGGGGATCGGGGGTGGCCCCAATTGATTGTTGATGTTGCCATGGGTCACGGCTAGCTAGTTGGGACCCTCGATTGGGCCTGGTGAGTCGTAGGAAGGGCCGGGTGGCCCATGCCTTAAAGGTGTTCAGGGAAATTCCCGAACCCTCATTTCTTAATATTTGGCTGGGAAAATGTTCGGGTACAACAAATGCCCCCCACGGGGCGTGCATCGGAGGCGGAGATGAGGGCGGGTGGACCATGAGCTCCTCATTCTGAGTTCTTGTAGTTGCATTTTGACACTTCATGTGCACTTTTGCTAGCATTCTTGTATGTATTGATTCCCGTATACTTACCATCTTTGTGCAATTATTTTGCAGTTATGGCGAGATTCGGCAGGGATGACGATGTTCCGAGGCGCGCGGCCCGTGAGGAGGACCACTGGGTGAGGAGGACTGGGTGGCCCTTGCCCCCTTTGGGCCCGCCGATTGTCACTGTGGCCAGCGTGGGCCAACTTGACCTGGGGCGTTTGCTGGTGGCTGAGGGCCCCGTTGGAGAGGGGGCGAATGGAGCAGGGACCGTGGAGCTGGCCAGGGTTTCTGAGGCTAGAGGGATTTACACCTACGACCATGCGGGAGGCTACTCGATGGAGTTTCCACTGGATCAACACTTATTTATGTTCGTCAGGAGTTTTATCACGCCCGGTATGGAGGACGGAGACACTTGTGTTGCTAGAGAGCGCCGCCGGCTGGACCGGGCTATTCTGCTGGGTAGGGACAGCCTGCATGGGGTTACCTTCTATAGCTTCCCGAGCTTCTCTGCAGATTTCTGGAGGCAGCACCAGTTTCCTAGCGCCGAGTGTCTGGGCTTTTTTGGCATGGTGGACCAGTTTGGGGTCCATGTTGGAGCACTGGGTCCCGCTTCTTGGGACTTGCACGGCCACCATCGGGTCGAGACTGAGAGGACCATGGGGTTGGAGTTGGAGTCATCAGGGCTGCAGTAGTGCTAGTGAAGGGTATGCCAACCATAGCCTGCTGGATGGAATTTTTCGACAGACGGTCGTGAGATGGTACAGTCGCTTGGCGGTGATCTCTTCACACAGATACCATCAGGGGGCAACTGAGTGGCTGATGGGGATTGTGCAGCACTATCGAGTGCTTCTGGACCGGGCCGGGGTCAGATATGCCATGACATCGGTGCTGTACGGGTACCCCTGCTACACGGGGCTGCTTCAGGCACGGGTGGAGCGCTTCAACTGCCAGTGGAATACTACGGCGACGGCAAAGGGGGAGACCTCATTAGACTTGTGGTGTCTATTTCGTATTTCTGGCTTTCCGATCAGCGGCGAGGGGTACGAGGAGGTGGTGTTGGACGACCTCCATCGTAGTCATACTGACGGGCAGGGTCAATACGAGGTTCATTACCGTTACCGGTATCTATTGAAGACTTGGAGAGATCTGGCTTTGGCAGGGAGAGAGAAGGCCGCACAGACTCCTAGGGTGCCTCTGAAGGTGTGGGTCCGTCATTTCTACAACGGGCCCTTTTGCTTCTACCACAAGTTTGCACGAGATTAGACCCCGTGGGAGGAGTATACGGAGATGGAGTTACGGTTTAGGACCTACTCCAGATACATATATGCACCGCGAGAGGGGTGAAACCCCCATGGATTGCCAGACGTGACTCACTTAGCTGCGTATCTGGCATATTGACTGGCAATGTTCGTGGTCCCCCACGGGGAGGACAGTCTTCTGAGGGTCGAGCTATTGTAGCCCGCGTGCTTACTGGCGGAGGGTCAGAGGCTGGCGTTGGCTCCTGCAACGCTGGCCAACATTTACCATGGGCTGGGAGTATTGTCAGCGCATCTTGCACCACGCGAGCGGAGCTTGCTTCTGTCAACCCACTACCTTAGTGTGTGGGCTGGTTCGCTATTTTCTGGGTTGGTGACGTAGATGACGGTGGCGAACCCGGCGGCCCCTTTGCTGTTCCGCTTTACAGGGCAGCCAGATGGGGATGTTGTGGCACAGCTGGAGGGAGCTCGGAGGGCCCTGTCTTACTTGCATGGCAAAGGCGATGACGGGCTCCCATTTGACGGTGCATTGAGAGACTTTCATCTAGTTCTGGTGCCGTCGAGCGGCGGTGCGGCCTGTGCCCTCCCATACCAGAGAAAGTCGGATGCCGCGGTGTACACAGAGTGGGTGATCAACACCCAGCCTGTAGTGTTGGCGCTGCACCGGTCCGATACGAGCGTTCTGGAGCCTTACTACCTGCACCGATTTACCCGGAACTTTGGGTACGACCAGGCGATTTCGCCAAACCAGGAGTTCCCTTTGGTGAGCCGATTGTACAACGGTCGGGTTAGCCACCTGTTAGCAGCTGCTTGGTGGGACTTCTATTGCCGCAGGGTGTCGGAGCAATTATCAACATCGGGGTTAGACCGTCGCGGGAGGTTTGACGTCCATTATGCCAGGTGGTGGTTCGAGCACAGCCACTTGTATCGCCAAAAGGCTTCGGTGATCCGGAAGGCTGAGGAGAGCCAACTTTTGCGAGAGGATCAGCCTCCTATCATGTTGGATGACGAGTACTTCAGGACTCGCTTCTCCCGGATCCGCCAGGATGTGGAGCGACTAGCACAGCAGTGGCCTTGAGGCGGCCAGGCTTCTTCGTCATCACGGGGTTATGGTGGGGCCCTCAAGCCCCTGAGGCCGGTGCAGGCGGCGCTTGCGGGTGCTGGCGTTAGGGCGTCACAGTCGAGGATGCCGAGGACTTGGTGGACCTAGTTCCAAGTCGACTATGGCTTTGGGAAGAAGGGTTCCCTGGATAGGGTGCTCTCGGAGGGGAGCTTTGCTGACACTGTTGTCAGCGACTGGAGGCGCCACATCTCTCACGCGATCGGATCCGTCGGATCGGTAGAGTTTGTCTCTCACATTGAGCGCGCCTACACACTGCGAGACATCAGGGAGGCAATTGTGAAGGCTGCCCGAGTGCTGGCATTGAAGCCGGAGCAACTGGTTCCTTTGCCGTTGACTCCCTTCGTAGCCTCAGGTGAGACACTTTCTTTAGTATATTGTCTCAGTCTTACTTTTTTGTGCGTGAGACTGAGACATTGTTTATTGATGTATTTCTTTGGTAGGTTCCCCAGCAGGGGAAGATCATCCCTCGTCGGAGGTGTCTTCTGGGAGTGGGGACGGGGGTCTTCAGCCTAGGCTGAAGCGACCCTGGGTGGACACTGGCGCGGCGGAGGCTGGCGGGTCCTCTCGAGGACCCGAGGTGGGTGAGCATATAGAGGCGGAGCCGGATTTGAGTAAGCACCATGTCCCCCTTTGACTCTTGCCGGTTTAGTCGTTATGGCTGACTAATTTGTGTTGCCTAACTGGTTTTCTGGCACCTCCGCTGGAGGCTGGGGTGGAGGCTGCTTTTTCACCGCCCCCGGAGGTCAAACCTTTGCCAGAGGACAAGGTTGAGTGTGACTTCGACATCAAGGAGGCTCTCCGCATGATGGATGAGACTGGCCCCAACGCCGGGATGTTCCCTGACTTTGAGTCATGGAAGGCCTCCGAGGAGATCCAGCCAGGTAGGGCCGCTGGGACTAGAAATGTTCTGTTTATGGCCGTGCTTGTTTCTAGAAACTAACATAGCCATGTACTTTATGCAGAGATGGTGGGGATGCCGGGGGCCATGGCCCCTCTAGATGCAAGAGATGGGGTGCCCACCCCCGTCGAGGGGCAAGAACCTGCGGCCACCCTGGACTGCTCCGGTAAGTGCCGAGCCATTCTAAGGAGAGTTGTCTCCCCTTTTGTGTGGCGTCTGGCGGGCTGAGGTTGCTGACCGTGTTTGTGATTTTGTTTGCCAGGTAAGGACCCGACTGCTACCCTAGAGATGGTCCAGGAGCTAGTGAGCACTGGACCGTCAGTGGAGCTCCCCTCGTTTGAGGCCGAGCCAAGAGTGACGAGTGGCCTGGCCGCCCTCGTTGCTGGAGTTGCATCCAGGCTGCCCCTCCCTTCTTTGCCAGCCGTTGTCTCGGCTTGCATGGTGGGGCTGGTGGAGTCTTCCACCATGGGGCCGTCAGGTATGTGACTGGGACTTAGCCATTCGTTGTGGGCTTTTATATCACACGCCGGTGCTAAGCTTCTTTTGGTGTTGGTTACAGGTACTTCATCCCCTTTGGAGGAGGGCGAGCTTCTTCGTGACATGACTGGCGCTACAGGCGGGGAGCCTATGATGGTGACTCCGAATGCGGCTATGGCAGACGAGGAGATCATTGACATAGAGGGGATCTCTGAGGAGAGTGCCCCGGCTGGTGAGATTCTTGTCGGAAACCCATGACTAGATGGCTTTCTTTGTGAGGTCAGGCTGTGGGCTGACCCAATTATTTTATTGGTCCGTAGGGGCTTTTAGTTCCACCACCTCTGGCAGTTCTTCGGAGACTTCTTCAGGCTCCTCAGGTAGTGGGAGCTTCGTCATGGAGACATAGGAGAGTTCAGGCTCCTCTTCTTCTAGGGCCTCCTCGGCCAAGGGGGCAGGGATGGAGGCTACTTCTGGAGGTGCATAGGGCTCTTTTGTTTCCCCTTTTAGCACTTGTTTATTCTTCCCGACGGAATAATGATATTTCTATCTTGTGTAGTGCTGGGGTCAGAGGAGGAGCATGTGTCGGGTCTTGCTGCCGACGGCCGGGAGGAGGTCTCCGATCTCCCTGCGGCTTCTGGAGGGGACATGGCTATGGGAGAAGGCTCCCTAGTTGTCGAGGAGTCATTGCCTTCCCTGACTCCGGTGAGTGACGTCGTAGGCGCTGACGGGCTTGCTCTGGGTAAGGAATGAGAATTCTTTTTTCTCAGGTTTTCCACCTTATTTTCATGGAAAGTTTTATATGTATTCCTGACTTTCCATTTATTCTTTTTAGTATTGTGCAGCCTCGACTGGTGTGCTGATGGAGGCGGGCGACTCCGCTCTGAGCCTGGGGGTGGAATGGCCTTCCTCCACTCTGCCGATGGAGCCATTGGTGGACGGGAGTGTGGGTACCTCCTTGCTTCAGTGAGCACGAGGGTACCTTCAGAGTGACCCTCTCCTTTCTTCGGAGGACTTGAGGCAGCGTCTTGCGGAGTGTACCCGGGGCTACCACATCCTTGGCTTCCCGCGGGAGCCTTGGATGTCTGGGCTGACTGGGATATAGGCGGGGTACCTGTGGCTTTGTCAGGCGTAGGAGCAGAGAGCTTGGATGCTGGCCGCTCTCCAGGAGGAGCAGGAGCGACTGGACCGGCTTGCGACCACTGTAGCCGAGCATAGGAGCCACGCCGAGGCGGCTCAGTCACTCTTCCAGGGCCGGGCTGCTCGATTGGGGGAGGCCGAGAGTAGGAGCGAGGCCTTAAAGAAGGCTCTGGAGGAGCAGCAGTTGGCTATGGAGTGCGCCAAGGCTGAGTGGCAAGAGGCTGGGAGCACGGTCGAGGCTAGCGCTCTGCTTTTGTCCACTCTTGATGCGGAGCTTGCACCTGCTCAGTCTCGCGTGTCAGTGTTGGAGAGGAGCGAGCCATGATTTGACTGTGTCTCTCCTTTTTGTTATGCTTGTATGTCTGATTATGCGACTCTTTTGTTACCCCAAGGGCATGTCTTGGGCTCCTTTGATATAGCATAAATGACAAACTTCAGGATTTCTTTTGTCCTTTCTTGTGGCGTCCCACCCTTTTCTTTCGTGTGGAACAATGCTGGCTGCAAGTACTATCGACCATGGACTGTTAGTCATAGTTGATTCTTGTACTATGTGCTGGTGCTGGTGACAAGGAATTGGGTGCTTGAATCCGGGTACTAGACCGGAGACTGCGTATCAGTTAGTGGTTGCTGGATACTGGGTACATAGGAAGACCTGAGCACAGGGTACTGGGGACTAGGCACTAGATAAGTGTTGAGTGCTGGGTACTGGGGGCTGAATGCTGGGTACTGGAGACTGGGAACTAGCTACTGGAGGCTGAGCGCTGGGTATTGGAGACTGGGTACTGAAGGTTGAGTGTTGTGTACTGGAGACTGGGGGCTAGCCCAGAACGGGATGTTGGCCTATATTGTTGGGAACTGGAGCTGGAAGCCGACCCATCTGGGTGTGGTGGCCTATATGACTGGAGACTGGAGGCTGGAAGCCAACCTGTGAGGGTACTTCGGCCAGTATTGCTGGAATTGTTTGGTATGAGGAGTTGGAGCTGGGGCTGGTCGGCTAGCCGCCATGGTGACGCGGCCGGAGGCTGGGACCAGGATTGAGACTGGTGTTAGAATGGGGTCTGGGACTGGCCGGCTGACCGTTTGAGGTGCTATAGTCGGAGGTCGGGACTGGAGCTGGATCTGAGACTGGAACTAGTGTTGAGACCAGAACTGAAGCTGGCCGGCTGACCGTTTAAGGTGTTGTAGCCAGAGACTGGAACTGGGGCTGGATATGGGACTGGAACTGGTGTTGAGACTAGAATTGGAAATGGCCGGCTGACCGTTTAAGGTGTTGTAGCTGGAGGCTGGAACTTGGGCTGAATCTGGGACTGGAACTAGTGTTGAGACTAGAACTGGAGCTGGCCGGCTGACTGTATAAGGTGTTGTAGCCGGAGGCTGGAACTTGGGCTGGATCTGGGACTGGAACTGGTGTTGAGACCAGAACTGGAGCTGGCCGACTGACCGTTCAAGGTGTTGTAGCCGGAGGATGGAATTGGGGTTGGATCTGGGACTCGAACTGGTCGGCTGACTGTTGTGGTAGGTAGCAGAATATTGGCACTGGGAACTGGTGGTGGCCAACCCTTGGGGGTGTGACAGCCATCATACTGTGTAGTGGTGTTGAGCTTGCCGTCGGTGAGGTGTCGTGGTCGACGGCTTTCATCAGTGAGGAGTAGATAGGAAGATGATTTTTTCTTTTCTCTTTACCAGCTCTATCGCCCTTGTAGGTTTTCGCCAGAGCTGGCCCCCTTTAACTTTTTCCGATGCGCCCTTGCGGATTTTGACACCGAGGGGTTACCCGATTTTGCCTGAGGCGCCCTTACGGGTTTTCACCTTAGCTGGGTTGGTGGCAATTTTTGCCCTCAGTAGTCCAGTGGAGGGAGCTAACTGAGGCCGCCGGGGTATCTCTATTTTTAACCCCACATTTTGACATTTGTTTTTTTTGTTTTTTGAATCTGGGGATTGTCGTCCGTAGCATACTATTTTCAGGGGACGTGACCTGAGGTTTGTGTTGTTGAAGGCTTGATATCTCTGTGGTCCTGGTTAGGACTTTTGCAGGGTGCCGAGTCATGGCCCCCAAGGGTCATTATATCTTGGGAAAGTGTGACTGGAGTTATAACTGGTGGGTCAGGGAAACAATAGATATTCAAATGGTGACTGGAATCATGGTGGTGAACCATGACGAGCTGGCGACTGGAGCTTCTGGGTTGAAGGTATTTAAGGTGTATGGTCCTAGAATGAAGGGGGTTTGGGAATTGGCTGAGACTGAGGTTCACTGGGATAAATGACTGGGATAACGTGTGGAAACTAGGATTTGCGGGCCCGCTACAACGGTGTGGAGGCCGAATGTAAAATTACCCAACCTGGGTGATATAAACCTAACTAGGAAGAGCAGGGTTAATGAATTAGAGGTATGTATTGGTCAGGGACTGGCATGTTTTGACTAGAGAGGCCTATGATTTGTTGAGAGGTGGGTGGACAGTCACCCTGACTGGTGGAGAGAGATTTCTTTTCTCATTACCAGTTCCACTGCCCTTTCGGGTTTTCGCCAGAGCCTACCCCCTTTAGCTTTTTCCGACCCGCCCTTGCGGGTTTTCACGTAGAAGGGTTATCCGATTTTACCTGAGACGCCCTTTTGGGTTTTCATCTCAGCCGGGTTGTTGGCCTTTTTGCCCCCAGTAGCCTCCTTGAGGAAGAGGAGGACTGGCTCCGCCGGGGTATCTCTATTTTTAACCCCATTTTTTTTGCTTACCTAGGAGCCTGGTGGCTGAATCGTTGCTGGTTCTGGGCGTCCTCACTTTTGTGATTGCGAGGACGAAGTTGGGAGGCCGACCTCTACAAGTGCGTAGTGGTGGCGCTCGAAGGGCCTGGCTAGCCCTACTGCTTCACTGGAGGAAAGACCGGAAGAGGTGGCTGGTCCTGCCCCTCAGAGTGGGGATGCTGTCACTGGTGACGACTGAGGTGCGTGCCTTAGTCTGGGTGGCACGTGAACTCATGCCCTGGAATGTGGTATAGCTTCGTGTGTTTACCATTGAGAGGCGGGAACAACTTATTACCCTTGAGGTCTACAACCGTGTAGGCCCCACCCTCGTAGACATCATGAATGATGTATGGACCTCGCCAATTAGGTTACCATTTTCCACTGGAGCGCCCCGCCATGACTTCTTTTTCCTTGATCATGACGAGGTCGCCTCACTTGAAGGCTCGTTGTTTGACGAGCTTATCGTAGGCGCGCGCCATGCGGGCCTGGTATACTTGCAGGTGTTTGTAGGCTTCGAGCCATTTGCCATCTAGATCGGTGAGCTACTCCAGCCTCCTCTGGTATTCATCTACGTCTGGGCCGGTGGTGACACATATTTTGTTAGATGTGTAGGCGTGCCAGTCACCGGGGTGACAAAATTAATCGTGCGCTCGATCTGACTTGGTCAGCCGATTGTGAGGTTCGGGCTGGGACCGGAAGTCCGCTATACCGTAAAGGCTATAGTGTTAATTACATCCTCTGATGAGGAAGACCCTTGATTAATTGCCAAGATAAGCGCCACTCGGGGCCAAATCATAACGACGTATCGGAAGTGACATAAACACGAAGCTACGCAGGCCCCCATGCTTTCTTTTATTCATGCAAGAGGAATTAAAATTTATTACGTCCGCACTTTGGTACGAGGCGGGGAACTTAGGTCTGAGGACCACCATCACACATAGCGAGACACTTCCAACCGAGTGGGACCCGACCTTCTGTTAGATGCCATTTTATATATCGAAGTTTAACCAAACACACAAGCGGGCATTATGATCCTAACATGGGTGATTAAGAAGAGTTATTTACCAGGAGCATGGAAAGCACATGATATCAGCATGTTTATATGGACATATATATATTTAGACATGTATACGTATGTATATATATACACGTAATGCCTTCGGCTATTTATTCAGAGGTATTTAACAAGAAGGGCATGTAGATGAGCCCAGTCGGGGACAGGCACCACAAGGGTCGGTGCAATGCTGCTGGGGGCCGGTGCAGGATGAATAAGGAGGCGATGTGGGTCGGTGCAATACCGATGGAGGTCGATGCAGGATGAAGAGGAGGCAGTGTGGGTCGGTGCAGGATGAAGAGGGAGGCGATGTGCGTCGATGCTAGTGGCAGAGAGGGATGATAGCTGGGTCGATGCTAGTGAAGGGGAAGGTGATGTGGGTTGACGCTAGTGGCGGAGAGGGATGATAGCTGGGTCGGTGCTAGTGAAGAGGAGGCGGTGTGGGTTGATGCTAGTGGCGGAGAGGGATGATGGATGGGTCGATGCTAGTGAAGAGGAGGCGGTGTGGGTTGATGCTAGTGGCAGAGAGGGATGATGGCTGGGTCGGTGCTAGTAATGGGGAAGGTGATATGCGGAGTTGGTGAGGGTGGAGAAGTAGGTGATTCGGTGGCGTCGCCACCGAATCGAAGTTCGTGGGGGTTAATTCGATGGCGATGCCACCGAGTCACAAGGATCCGCCGTCTGAGCCTTGTTTATGGTTTCGCACCAAATAGGGCATTTGAATGAGAATATCTGTGAAGATTTAAGAACTCAAAGGCATGACTGCCCAGGTGTTAGGAGAGATTCTGCTATTATCATCTTATATATATGTGTGTGTTCTTTTCTTATTCACTTATCTGCTCTCCCTTTTGTTCGTCTGTGCGATATTCATACTCTAGCACTAGACAGCCATTGATGTATAGGCCCTTCTGAGTATCAGACATAATCACATAAAACACTGAGGAGCCCAAGTGGACTACCTAAGTTCCTGGGGTCATCACGAACAAAGTCTCGAGGGCCAGCCTGCTAGAGACTCGTGATGATCCAGGGGTGCGATGGGCCTCTGATTGTAGCCATACAGATGGCGATTTCATTTGCTCACTCGGTGCAAAGGGCTTCCAGGAGAACATGTGATAAGACGAAAGACCCCCTCGAACCCGGAGTGGCGTTGGTCCATGGAAATTAAGCAAACGAGCGAAAGGGCTGTACCCCTCCCCAGTTAGGGACGATTAGAAACAATCGGAGAAAACTGCTCATTGATTAGCAACAATTTCAGGGACACAACATACCACTCTGCTTCGCCACGAGACAAGCCCCGTTCTGCAAGCGGTCATGATTGCCATAGGCAACTCGTGCTCACTGCCACCAGAGATAAGACGAACGGGGGTCGAGACCCTCAGGGATAAATCATCGAACACTGAGAGGGGGCATATGGTAGTTCCGGAAGAAAGTAACAGACGATTATCATATTGACTATCAGAGTGCACTGGCACTCTTACAACTGACAGAAACAAGTGAAAGGGCACTCTGTAGTCTCTTATTCATCAATCACTCAAACGAAACCCATGATCGTAGACGAAACTATGCTATCGGTAAAAGAACAGCCCCTGGGGAGGGGTAATTTATTGTCGCCCACGAAGGGCGTGGCTGCAAGCCATTATCCCACAGAAAGACAGCAAAATACCCCAAGATGAGCAATCACATGATCTGTCATCAATTTGGCCCAGAGGGCCTCCTCACGCTCAGGGGAAGATCGGGAATCTCAAAGCGTAATCGATAGAAACAACTGCGGTTGGCAAGAAATAGAGCAAGAGGAGGAGGGATATACTTAGGCCACAGTAAAGGGGCCAGAGCCTTCTTTTATTCACCTTCTCTGTTGATTACAGTAGAATGGGAACGGGGATTACAACACTTGGGGAAATTCAAAAGAGTAAAAGAAAAAGAACTGCTTAAAAAGAAAGGGAAGAACTGAGAAAAGAAGAACACAGAGCTGAAGGAAAGCATAGAGCCCTACCGAGACCCACCTTCCTCTTCCTCTCGCTTCTTTCGATTGCACCCCCTCCCTTCTATCCGGCCTTTCTCTTTCTCCTCCGTTCTCTCTCTCTTTTTCTAAGGGCCAAGGGCCCTTTATATAGGGGAATGCCCAAAATAGGGCATCGGAACCGTGACGGGATGGGTGAGCCGCTACCGACTCATCGTGCGTATAATTGCGCTGTCACCTCAACACGCAGGGGGGTGGTCGACTCGAGTGCCAATGCCACCGGCTCAGCGTCAATTGCCGCCACTGCCTAGAGCTTCATCCGTGCCACCGATTCAGCCTTGGGGCGCCACTGAATCAGCTCCAGAGGCCGCCGCCGACTCAGGCAAAATAGTGCCACCGACTAGGCCATTTAGGGGCATTTTTGTAATTTTAACATTTTACCCCGAAATTAACCCGGTGAGATCTCATCATCCGGAGTAGCTTTGGAGTTGGTGCAGTAGTCCCAAAATATGTTTTGAAGTGTTGATTCGGGGCTTCCATAGATTTTCGAGACGTGCAGAACCCGTACCGATTTTTTCGTGATTTGCACTGATTTGCCCTTCGGCACACCGATTTGTGCTGCCACCCTCTCTCAGAGAGTACGTGGACCTTCTTCACTGAAATGGTAACCCCTGGGATGATTTCTGCCAGGCTCGTATGCCTTCGAGGCTACTTTCAGATTATTCTGGTGTTCCGCATGTATCTTACGGAAACCTCAGAATTTCCACTAGTGATGCAGAATATTGGTTCTCCAGGGCCGCCCTATGCTTGCACGAAGCGTTCTCATTGAATGAGCCACCGCTCTGGTGGTTCTTGCTCCTTCAGAATCATCCATCGGTCACTCTCAGACCACTGCAGAGTCTCGGGTGCTCTGGTCGGGTGACTCAAGTTTTTCACTGACATTGCCTTCGGTTCTCTATTCCGAGGGGCCAGGAACATTTCTTCATCTCGGGGAGGCTTCTTCATCGGGCGGGAGCCACCTATTACATTCTCGTCCTGGTCGGACGAGGTAATAGGTATATCTGGCACGATCATCTCGGTGCCGGTCTCGTAGGCTCTGACCATCTATAGGCCTTAAGCGAGCTGTGGTGGGTGTGTAAACCAAAGATGACGAAATGTTGAGTCCCTGGCACTTCCTGTAAGGTGGCCCGAGGCTTCAGCGGTCTGAGTGGATCTATCTTTGACTTCTGGTTGACTCCGGGCACATGGTTACTGCCCAATCATATTTTATGTGTCAACAAATGCCCCCCAGCAGCGGACGTCGCGTGCGAAGGATGAGCGGAGCGGGGTCCGCGGATGTATTTGCTTTATCGGACTTGACACGTGGGGCCCACTTCATCTCGAGTCGATAACATGACTCGGGGATGTGAATTGGTAACACTTTCAATATGCCGAGTCGGTGGCGTTATCAGTCCACCGAGTCGGTGATGCCTTCAGTGCGTCAAACCGGTGGCGGTCTTGACCATCTGATACGGTTGCGGGTTTGAGCTTGAGTCGGTGACGCTCGAGCATGCCTGAGTCGGTGACACTTCAGGCTATCGAATCGGTGGTGCCTTAAGCTATGGTGGAGTCGGTGGCGCTTTGAGCTGTGATGGAGTCGGTGGTGGCCTCATCTATTCACCCTTTCACCTCCTCCCTTTAAACTTTTTGGCTCCTATCTCAGGGTTTTGGAAACCCCCTTTTTCCTCCTTCGCTCACCTTCCTTCACTGTCGCAGCGGCGGCTTTCAAAAACCCCCCCTCCTCCTTTCCTTTTCTCCCGACGACGAGCCCTCATCTCCGATCACCGACAGCAGGTGCCTTCATGTTTTTCATCTCTGACGAGCTCACCGATTGGAGCAGTGGGCCTCCCCCCCTCCTTCATTTTCTCTTGCGGTCGGCGAGGTGCCGTGGCGGACGACGGTCCTTGCAGAGAGAGCGGTGAGCGGCCAAGGTGCTCCATCCTCCCCTTTTTCTCTCCCGTTCCCGCAGCCACGTTCCTCTCCGGTCATTGGCAACGGTGGAGGCATGTTGAGACGGCGGCTGCCGTCATCCTCTCGTTCGTGGGGATTTTGGGACCTTGAGGATGGACTGATAGGCCCAATTTGGACAAGTTCTAGAAGGCTCACTCCTTCTTAATCAAATGGCTTCGGGAGGTTCCTAGAAGGCTAGCCCTCGGAACTAATACCTCCATCGTCCATTCGGCCCAGGTGTTCATCACCTGTGGCTCTGTTTTTAGGGACCGTCCCAGCCCAGCCAGTGGACGTGTTCCCCTTTGTTCTCGGACGCTCCTGGCTAAGGGGAGACTCTGCCAAAATTTCTTCGGGAACTTCTTTTGATATTATTTTTTCTTTTCTGACTTTACCCCTTTCTCAATCGCAGCTAATGGCTTCGTCAACCTCTTCACTGGCCGGACAAGGGGCAAGTGGCTCCTCTGTGGGGTGACCAGTAGTGACATGGAATAACATTAATGAACTCGATCAAGGACAGGACCGCTTGGCCATTGTTTCAGAATCATTAGATTCAGAGATCGATTCGATGGACGCCGGTCGTCTGACCATTTCTGACAAGAATAACTTCTCCTTCGACCGGAGTCAGAACTACCGGGTCAATTTTTCGAAGGACAAGCACTTGATGGCTTTCCTCCACGCTTTCAACTTAATGGGAAAGCGGGACATCCTCACGGTGCGAGCAGCCGAGTACAGTATTATCTCAAGCCGAGACAGCCTGATCGGTTCGGTAGTGAGAAGTGAACTGGTTTATTTCCCGGGAGACACCAAGCAATGGGACGTCGTTACCGGCATGCTAGAACTGAGTCCGGAACAAGGCATGTTGACTCGCACCCCTGAATTTACTCTGGCCAGGTGGGATTTATCAGCAGGCATCGTTCACAAAGAGATGCCAGTATTTGGCCTTTTCCTAGCCCCGTTGAAGTAGGGGTTCAGAGAAGAGCCATTTCTTTTAGATTGTTTGGCAGTCAGGTTCAAACATCAGATTGCCATGGGCTGGTTTGCTGATTGTAAAGCCACCGATGCTCATGCTTTTAGAGACGAGGCTGTTGAATTTACTGAGTACGTGCTCCAGAATTATGGTCCCATTCTGATGAAGGTTGGAGTATATCAGAGTGTGTATGCATCCCACTTTCGGTACCCTATCTCAAAGGGCTTGTGCTGCGGCATGATGGAGGTGTTTTGTCCAGAGTACAACACCTTTTACACTGTGGAAGGGGAAACTTCCTTGGACTTATGGAGTTTACATCAACTCTCTGGTCTTCCGATTGATGGCGAGCCGTATGAAGAGGTCTGCTGGCCTGACTTGATTAAAGACCGCACTGATGGTGAGGGCCACTACTATATTGGGTTCGCATATTGGTACCTCATGAAGGTGTACCAAACATTGTGGCTATCCATTCAGGGTACTACAGAGTCTTCTTCATCCCGTTCGTGCAAGGAGCGGAAACGGGTGCGCTTGGGCTTATGGCTGGAATATTTCTTCGAAGGCGAGCCAAAGTACAAAGACTTTCCTTTTGTCGGAATGGCTCCGAATAGACTGAAGACGCGGTCTCGCCGGAAGACTCACTTATCTTCTTCTCTTCGCAGAGGGTGCCAGAGTGGCCCTAACCCAGCGAGACTAGATCCCATTACTCATTGTGCGGCCTACTTGACATATTGGTTGTGCACATTTGCTATGTCGCAAGGCGATGAAACAGTTATCCTCATCGAAGCCATATATCCGGCGTGTTTAATGGCATGGGGTGTGAAGTTGTCCCTCTGCCCTGCAGCGTTATGTTTGATTTACAAGATGTTGGGAGATATCCACCGTAGCTGCCTCCCAAGGACCTTGCGGACCATTGGCCCTCTTCATTTCTTCAATGCCTGGGTGTGTTCACTATTTCCGGAGTTTGCTTCCAGGTCACTGTAGTCTCCAAACTTGTTTCCGAGAATGCTAGAGTTCGTCGATGCCGAGCCACAGCAGGTGTCAGATCAGCTTTTCTCAATCAGGGGGCAATTGATGAAAGTGCCAATGAATGCTCCTGGGGCCTTGCATTTCTGGTGTTTGGCTGCTCATTTAAGCCCGTTGGCGAATCGGCTGAAGAGAATGCAAATTTGGCGAAGTTGAGCCGTATGTTCACCCTATCTCGGGTAAGCTCAGTGATAAGCCGTCATTGGAGCCAGAGCTAGTAGACTGGGCTTTGTCCATTAGACCCATTGTTTTGGTATTTAGAAAGGGCATCAACACTTACTTAGAGCCCTATTACCCCTTCAGGTTCAGCAGAAATTTTGGTTATGATCAACAGATTCCTTCCTCTTCAGCGCAGTTCCCATTGGAGAGTCGATCGAGAGGAGGATCAGCCGCTGTCGAAGAAGCCCGTACGTGGTGGGATTATTTTCATCGCCGCGAGGCTGCTTCTTTTCGGATGCCAGTCCCTGGGTGTTTTCCCTGGTTGACGCCAGAATATATTAAATGGTGGAATGCTTGTACTGGCTTTTATCGGCTTTCTCGGAACGATTGCTGGGACATTGCCGAGCGTCGATTCTTAAGCTCCCAACCTTCTGCCGTGTTTGAAATTGATCCTTATCATCTGCGGAGGCTGAAGTCTCGTAAAGATACTGAGGTATAGGCTTATTTGACGGCATGGAAAGCTATCAAACGGGAGAAGTCCAAGCCACAGCCGGTGCTTCCTGAAATTAATAAAGACATCTTCACGGAGACTCTTCGGGGCCTGTGTAAAGTTAGCGGCGACAGGGTTGCTCTTCAGCAGCTTTCGCTACCAGTGGAAGAGCCTATCACAGCCCCGGCCTCATGACGTCCAGAGACTGATCGCCTGTGTCCGTATAGGAGTTTTGTAAGGAAAGAAGATCGGGATCCCACCCTGTATAGACAAACTTCTTGGCTCTTTGTCTTGTTGAACATTCATGGCCTTTCTATTACTGCCGAGGCTATATTGGAGAGACCTCTCTTCATCACCTTTAAGTATGCCGATGGATGGGGTATGGACCATCTTGGCCTATATTACTTCCTATCAGCCCGTGGCCATGAAGACTTGGCACTCCTAGCTGAACATTGCATCAAGATAGGTGATATTTGCTGGCTGATTTGGGAGGGATCCTCTAGGAACAAGAAGCCCTCCTTGTATTATTGGACTCTCTCTCCATTGTATTTGGGCCCACCAGGTACATGCTGTTTAATTCTTGCTTGCTCCTTTACTTGTCAATGCATCGTGTCCACATAATCACCACGTGAATGCATTATTCCTCTGCAGATTTCCTGGCCTCTAAAGTAACTCTAGAGTATCGGTCTTTAATTGCCAAGGCCAAGAAGCCAAGCTATTTCGAATCTCTGCCTACTGCCCCGACTACCACGCCTTTACCCACCAGGGGTTCTCAGAAGCGGGAGATGTCTAAGGTCAAGGAGGCAGTTTTTCGGGCTAAGAGGGCCCGGGAAAGAGTCACAGTGGAAAAGAAGACTACGCCTACGGAGCCCGTCATCTCATTGACCACTATTCCAACCTTCAGGGAGTTTGAGATGGCACAGGAACAAACTATTCCTTCAGCAGGTATATCTCCCTTGAACTTTCTTCCGGGGTATAACCTCGTGGCTTTGCTATTTCTGCTTTTCTTTCTTTCTTTTTATTTAAGCACCACAATTTATTCTGTCCCAACTGTCGAGGAAGCGGTAACCAGTGGTGGTGCGGAAGAAGTTGGGGGCGCTGAGACACCCACCGTTCTGATCACCATGGACCTTCCTTCTCCAAAGCCTAGTCATGGCGACGAAGGTAATATTATAGCCCGCGGGACCTCTATTGCAGGCACCTCATTTTACTGCTCTTCTTCTTACTCATCATTCTTATCTATTTAATCATTCAGATATTGTCCCTTCGAAACCTGCCAAAGTTCCTCCTATAACATCTCTTGCTCAGAGTACCCGGCCAACCCGACGGTGCTCCGAACGGCTGGCCGTGTTAGCCCTTCAGAAAGTCTCTTCAGGGGCATCGCTTGACAGTTTAGTGTGCCTTACGGGCCCAGGCACGGCGGCAGCAGAACTAGCTGAAAGTTCTTCTTCGGAGGAACTTGTAGACTATGAACCCTCCAGTGATGAGGATGTGCAGTGATGGGGCATCAAAGGTGATTTCCATACACTGGTGAAGTGTATTTGTGTGTTATGGCTTGTATGAGATCGTAATTGTGTAATTTCTTTCATTTGGACTCCTTGTAAGGTTTATATCAAGCCAATGGGCCATTTGTAATGTAGAGTCCATGGCTAGGTTGCCATTAGTAGAGTCAATTAAGGAGCTTATGCCATATTGGGTCATTAGGTTTCTAATGGGTCATTAATGCACTTAAGGCCCAAATTGGGTTACACTCCCTCATGGGCCAACTAAGTTGGAAGGGTCCAAGTCTAGCATGGGCTTGTGGATGGTTCATGGCCCATGAATGGCCCTTGGCCCATGAAGGGGGGCGCCCCCTCTTTTGGCTCCATTAGGCTAGGTTGTTTAGTTTTTTTTTTCTTTCCTTCCTTTCTTTGACCACATGTTGTAAAAATTAGGAATTGGCTTCCTTTAAATATGTTATTTTTGTGGTTGGTCACATCCAATCCCAGCCATCCTTTCCACCATACCTAGATCTAAGGGTGGATATTGGCTTTGGCATGTAACCTATAAAGAGTTGTAATTTCTCATTTTAGTAGAATTAATGCATGAAAAATCAGAAAATTTGTGAGTCTCTTGGAGCTTGGTGCGCCCCCTTCCTCTCTCCCCCTAATTTCCTATCCTCAAACCCCAAGATCTAGAGTGATTTTATCTTCCTTCATCCCCTCTCAACCTCCGGTGATCGTCGGTGCTGCCGCCGCCGCCGTTCGTGCCGCCTTCGAGCCGCCGTGGAATCGTCATCAAGTTTCTGTCCTACGAGATAGAGGTGTAGTTCGAGAATTCCTGAAGCCAGCCACGAGTTCTGATCGATTTGAAATTTTGAGGGTTGGTTTCTATCTTCTAGCCCCTTCTCCACAAAAAAATTGAGGTTCAAAATCTACCGTTTTATATCCTTATCATTTCGTTCAACTCTCAATCTCAGATCTGTTCTGTCACTGTCTACAGTGACAGTAGCCCTGTGTTCTCCACCTTCGGCCACCCTTTTGAATTTTTTTAGACCTCCCAATTTAACTGGGTGTTCTGTCCATCGTCCCCTACCAACACAATTGTTCTTAAATTTTTATCATCCTTCTACCTATTTTTAAAAATTCATGTTCTACCAAAGCTACAGTACTTTCAGCCAGATCCCTAATCCGACCTTTGTCCACTAAACAAATCACAGAAAATCATAGACACATCGAAACAGGTCCAAACCAATTTCTCCGTCTTCCCAGCTCAATTTCCCACAACGTTGCTGAAGAACACAACCCAAGATTCGAACGGATACCTCGCGGTCAAAGGCAATCCATAGTCAAGTTCTCTGCAGGTCTGAGTCTTCGGTTACTGTACAACAGGAGATTGAAAATTCCATAAGTCCAGATACGAGCAGATCCAGGCCAGATCTTTGGGCTTAGATTGAAGAACTTCAAGCTAGCTTTCCAACGGCGCCAGTCTCGTGTCGATCCGACATCGGGGCTGATCGCAGCGTCCATTCTCGTCGGCACGCGCGCAGCAAGACAGCAACCACCAGTCCGTGGACAGCAAACCCGACGGGTGCCGATCGGAACCGCCCGACCTCCGGGAGACGTCCCAGCATGCCGCCAGCCTGGGGATCGCTTCCATAAGTGTCCCCACCACAGTGGTGCCACCGGGTACCACACGGCCCCTCCGGACAGCACGTGGGCCCCACCGTCACTAGTTCGGGTGCTGCCGAAGCTACGCGGAAAGCCCCCCGTCAACCCGAAATCGGTCCTCCCGGGCCCCGTTGTGTCACCCTTTACCTCCCTACGTGGAGTGGGCATATTTCCATTGTTGTAATATTCATGTATTAACTGTCCCGGGAGCACGAGTTCGGCCGGGCCCGTCGTCCCCACGCCGAGCGCGTGGAGGTATCACATTCGCTCCCTTACTTGGCATTTTGCTTAATTTTCATATATACTTGCTTATGCCACTGCTAGAGAGCATGATAGGGTAATTAGCTCGCTTTCTATTTATATCACCGCTGCTGCGAGAGAGAGCGTTACCGTCCCGTGACCCGATCCGGGCACAAGTGAGAGCCGACCACCCTAGCTCACAGCCGGTTTCTCAACCGCGCACATCCGACGCTTCCCTTGTTAAGGGGCAGTCACGAGCTTGTCGTGTCCGTGGTCTCGTCCCGCATCAATTTGGTATCAGAGCGAGTTTGAGTCTAGGGTGTCAAAAAGAAAAAAAAAGAGTGTCATTTACATCGAGTCATTAGTCGGTTTAAGTCGAGTCTAGGATCATCATTGTTTTAAAACAAACAAAAAAAGTGTCTTTTTGCATCGCATCCCTTTACTCGGTATATCAAAAGGTGTTGTCCGAACGTCAGGCTACACCTATCGGGAAGGCCGCACACTTGCGCGAGTGATCTTCGGATCGCTTATCTCCGCCACGTACCGAGTCTTGGTTGTGTCTAGGTTGTCGTCGAGTCACATTCCAACTTTGCATTACTTAGGGTCGTGTCTAGTGTTTTGTCCAAATGGCCTTGCATATCCATTCCTAGGGGACCCAACCCCATCTTGGCCACCATGGCCACATCCTGAGCCTATAGTCCAGATGAAGTGGGCGCAATGTTCCAAGCCATGCTGGGAAAAGTGCAAAGGTTTAGTACAAGCCTAGATCGGTTTAGTACTAGCCTAGATCGGTATATCGGGGTAGATTGGTTGTTCCCGGAACCACTCCAAGGACCCCTTCACCATGAGAAGGACATTCCTTCCTCACCCATGAGAGCTCCAATGTCATCACTCTCTATTTCCGAACTTGATTCGGAACTACCCCATTTGGAGCCACCAAGGCCCGAGCCACCCGTGTTTCTTACGGGAACACTTTACATAGCCGAGCCACTTTTTAGTTGGCTCAAGGATGGCTTGGTCCCACATCCCTTTCCATCCATGGACCCCATCCTACCTTTAGTGCCGGTCAACTCCTTCCATACCACATTTCGATCTAGTCACCATGTTGACACGTTGGACGATCTTGTCATGGGATTAGATTCGCAATGGAAGTTGACGCACCTACTGGCCCGAGGCTTTGACCAACCCGCTAGTCTCAGCTTCGCCCATCCGGCCTTCGGGTCCATTACCTCCGAGTGCACCGTGGGTTGTATCACCACGGAGGTTCTTCTACTTCTCTCGCTACCGGACGAGCCCGATTTCATACACTTTTGTCCGAGGGAGGAATCATACTTCTTGCCTACGATCCTTGTCCCACCCGTTACAATTCAAGAAGGTGACTACCCACACCTTCAAAACTTCTACATGTGGGACCGTGACTTGTGGGAACCCACCACAAGGGGTCATACCTTCTTTGACCCTTTTGACCCCTTCACTATTAGGCTTCCTGAGTTACCACCCATACTCCCCTTCTTCAAGGAAGCCCACTTTTACGCCCCTTCCCCTCGGGATGGGCCATCTACATCCGCCAATCCCGACCCACCTACACTCGGCCCTTCTAAACCACCCGAGTCGCCCACATTCGAAAGGCCGTCCACGCATAACCACACCCGACGTATAGGTGTTCCCCATGCCATCCATTCCCAGTTGCACAACATGCATGCATGGCACATATTCGGGTGTCCCGGTCCGCCGTCACCCATGTACGGGTCGGACTAACATTAGGTGTGTCTAGGGTCGTAGATGAGTCAGTGTGTTTCTTGTGTGGTTTGTTTGTGTGGTGTGTTTCGAGTCGATTGTTGTGTGTATTGCATGGTAAGTCTGCATGAGTCTTGTGCAAGCTCGTTGACGGTCTCTTATGAGTAAGAGGCGAGTGGACTCACTTGATGAGTATGGGATCGGTTTTACTTCTATACCCGGATCAGTCACCTATAGGGACTCAGCGGTGATTCCTAGTGAGTCTTCGAGCTGTTTTCTTCACTTTTGAGAGTGCCCCTTTGGAGTGACCACCTTTAGCCCATAGCAGTTCGCATATCGAGTATATATGGAATGAGCAGGTGACGATCACTTGGAGTGGAGCATACCCGCGCTACTTGGCACGGTGACGGATCTGTCGGAGTACCGGAGCAGCCATACCCCTACTCGACGGGGTCGAGTTCCTCCCACCCGGGGAGAATTGATGGGGCATCAAAGGTGATTTCCATACACGGGTGAAGTGTATTTGTGTGTTATGGCTTGTATGAGATTGTAATTGTGTAATTTCTTTCATTTGGGCTCCTTGTAAGGCTTATATCAAGCCAATGGGTCATTTGTAATGTAGAGTCCATGGCTAGGTTGCCATTAGTAGAGTCCATTAAGGAGCTTATGCCATATTGGGTCATTAGGTTTCTAATGGGTCATTAATGCACTTAAGGCCCAAATTGGGTTACACTCCCTCATGGGCCAACTAAGTTGGAAGGGTCCAAGTCTAGCATGGGCTTGTGGATGGTTCATGGCCCATGAATGGCCCTTGGCCCATGAAGGGGGGCGCCCCCTCTTTTGGCTCCATTAGGCTAGGTTGTTTAGTTTTTTTTTCTTTCCTTCCTTTCTTTGACCACATGTTGTAAAAATTAGGAATTGGCTTCCTTTAAATATGTTATTTTTGTGGTTGGTCACATCCAATCCCAGCCATCCTTTCCACCATACCTAGATCTAAGGGTGGATATTGGCTTTGGCATGTAACCTATAAAGAGTTGTAATTTCTCATTTTAGTAGAATTAATGCATGAAAAATCAAAAAATTTGTGAGTCTCTTGGAGCTTGGTGCGCCCCCTTCCTCTCTCCCCCTAGTTTCCTCTCCTCAAACCCCCAGATCTAGAGTGATTTTATCTTCCTTCATCCCCTCTCAACCTCCGGTGATCGTCGGTGCTGCCGCCGCCGCCGTTCGTGCCGCCTTCGAGCCGCCGTGGAATCGTCATCAAGTTTCTGTCCTGCTGGATAGAGGTGTAGTTCAAGAATTCTTGAAGCCAGCCACAAGTTCTGATCGATTTGAAATTTTGAGGGTTGGTTCCTATCTTCTAGCCCCTTCTCCACAAAAAAATTGAGGTTCAAAATCTACCGTTTCATATCCTTACCATTTCGTTCAACTCTCAATCTCAGATCTGTTCTATCACTGTCTACAGTGACAGTAGCCCTGCGTTCTCCACCTTCGGCCACCCTTTTGAATTTTTTTAGACCTCCCAATTTAACTGGGCATTCTGTCCATCGTCCCCTACCACCACAATTGTTCTTACATTTTTATCATCCTTCTACCTATTTTTAAAAATTCATGTTCTACCGAAGCTACAGTACTTTCAGCTAGATCCTAGATCCGACCTTCGTCCACTAAAAAAATCACAGAAAATCATAGACACATCCAAACGGGTCCAAACCAATTTCACCGTCTTCCCAGCTCAATTTCCCACAACTTTTCGGAAGAACACAACCCAAGATTCGAACGTATACTTCGCGGTCAAAGGCAATCCACAGTCAAGTTCTCTGCAGGTCTGAGTCTTCGGTTACTGTACAACAGGAGATTGAAAATTCCATAAGTCAAGATCCGACAGATCCAGGCCAGATCTTTGGGCTTAGGTTGAAGAACTTCAAGCTAGCTTTCCAACGGCGCCAGTCTCGTGTCGATCCGACATCGGGGCTGATCGCAGCGTCCATTCTCGTCGGAGCGCGCGCAGCAAGACAGCAACCACTAGTCCGTGGACAGCAAACCCGACGGGTGTCGATCGGAACCGCCCGACCTCCGGGCGACGTCCCAGCGTGCCGCCAGCCTGGGGATCGCTTCCATAAGTGTCCCCACCACAGTGGTGCCACCGAGTCCCACACGGCCCCTCCGGACAGCACGTGGGCCCCACCGTCACTAGTTCGGGTGCTGCCGAAGCTACGCGGAAAGCCGCCCGTCAACCCGAAATCGATCCTCTTGGGCCCCGTTGTGTCGCCCTTTACCTCCCTGCGTGGAGTGGGCATATTTCCATTGCTGTAATATTCATGTATTAACTATCCCGGGAGCACGAGTTCGGCCGGGCCCGTCGTCCCCACGCCGAGCGCGTGGAGGTATCGCATTCGCTCCCTTACTTGGCATTTTGCTTAATTTTCATATATACTTGCTTATGCCACTGCTAGAGAGCATGATAGGGTAATTAACTCACTTTCTATTTATATCACCGCTGCTGCGAGAGAGAGCGGTACCGTCCCGTGACCCGATCCGGGCACAAGTGAGAGCCGACCACCCTAGCTCACAGCCGGTTTCTCAACCACGCACATCCGACGCTTCCCTCGTTAAGGGGCAGTCACGAGCTTGTCGTGTCCGTGGTCTCGTCCCGCATCATGCAGGATGTAGGGTCAGAGGATAGCACTCCTTCCTTATCCTATGGAAGCGACTTTGCTGCATTCAGCCCACCCCGATTGGCAATGGGCCCCTCAGGCGCGCTAAGACCCGGGCGGGAGATTTACTCAGCCTTGACGCAGCCAGACTTAGAAGCATCGAGGGCCGTTGGTTCAAGCCTTGTTCCTTTGGAGGTAATCTTTGTACTCTTTCGTATGAACTTCAGTCATGTCTTCCAGTATTTATATCTGGAGGTCTGACACAGTTCTTGGTTTGCCTCCTTTGTTCCTTTTCTCAAGAGCCCATGATTTCAGTGTGGTTGAATTTACAAGCAATGACGACTACCACCGCTTTCTCCCATTTTCAAGCAAAAGGGACGGCCTTTACTCCTATTGTGTGTATGACGCCCTATTGAAGCCGATTGCTTTAAAATTCCCGGGCAGGCCCGGCTCTGTGTTGGACACAGGTGAGTCTTTGGTAAAACAACTTCAGATCCAGTCAGCGGAGTTCGGGCCAGAACCATCTAATATGGCCATTATCGAGGGTGCATCAGGGGTGGAGCCTGAAGAGGAACCGACCGGGGATGCCACTGCTTTAACCATCACAGCCAGCGTTGAATTGGGGCAGCCAGCCCCAGTGGGATAGCACGATCCGCCTTCCTCAGAAGGTGTAGGAATGCCTGAAGAAGTGGGCAGTGGGACAACAGTCCTGCCATCTGTAGCGGAGTCTGAGTCGGAGCAGGCGGCCCGGATTAAATGGCATGAAGAGTCTCCTCCGGAAGACATAGAGCTCCCGGGAGAAACAACCGTCCTATTTATCACCCCCAGGACCGAATTGAAGGAAATGTCAGAACCGACGGGGCAGCTGGAATTTGCTTCTAAAAGTGCGTGCTTCGAATATGTAGATTTTGTCCCTCAATTGGGCGTAGGTCTTGAAGTGTCTGCCTTGACTGCTATCGACTCCATCGTACAGACAGAAAAGCATATGGCACCGTTTGTCTCCCTACTGGCACTACATTCATCTTCTTCGGAGCCCATTGATGACCTCTGGGCCGAAGTTGATAGTAGAGTAGAGTTTCATCTCCCTGATGCACCGTCACTTGGCTTGCAGTCTTTAGACGAGATGGTGTGGCAGAACTTGGAGATGCTCAATCAAACTGTGCTGGCACGTCGGGACTTATCTTACGCCCAACTGAGGGGACTGGCTAAGTCCATATCATGCACCCTCATAGCCTTTGGTTGTCCCATGCAGGACTGGGTGCCGTGAGTAATATTGTTACTTAAGTAGGTAAATCGGCGAGAATTCATTGAGCACGGCTTGAGGGATCAACTGATCGCCCTGGCGCTTCAACGGCAAGAATGCCATACCGCTATGCGTGCTTCCAGAGAGCTCATTAGCGAGCGTAGGAACATTGTTGAGGGAGCTGTTGAATGGGCTTCCTTCTTGCGACAGCGGATTTCTGAACTCCATACTGTACTGGCTCAGGCTGAAGAAGATCTAACTTGCACAGAGCAGAGCAACTAGCGGTGCGATGCTTAGGTAAGGCCGAATTAGCGGAGAAGTGCGTCGGCTCTTTTCAGGAGGAGTTACGGAGGCTGGAAGCCGAGGAGCGCCGGTGGCAAGACTTAGCTGTCCATCCCTCTATCGGACTTCCGACGCTTGATGATATCTCACGCCATAAAGTCCAATGATATATATTTCTTATTTTCTCTTTTTTTTCTTAGTGTGTATGATGTGACACGAGGTCGAGGAAGGACTTCAAACTGTCAGTCGGAGAGCAGGAAGGCGAGGTGACTAGAGAAGAACGGAGGAGCTCGGCCGGGGCCTCACACCCATCCCCATCTCAGAGACGACACAGTCGCACTCTTCAATTCTTCTCTGCGGTGATGGCGGTTGCAGGCATTGCAGTTGGCATGGCAGTGGTGACGGTGGTGATGGACGACGACGGCGGTTGAACGGTGAAGGAAGAAGATCATGGAGCTTCGATGGGGCTTCACACCCGTCCTCTTCTCGAAGACGATGCATCGGAGCTTCATGGACGACCTCCATGGCGGGGTGAAGTGGGGTTGGGCCTCTCACCCGGGGTTCCAAAAATTAGAGAACACACATGCCATGGCTAAAATTCAAACTATTTCATTGCATTCTATATTATCTTCATCGTGGGTTTACATTTGTTTAAATAGAAAACATGGGGAGGGGAATGGGCACCTTGGAATACCAAGAGCCATGGTTCCTACGAGGAGTACCTAATAAATGCACATAAGTGCAACCATATATATGTATATCTAAGACAAAAGAACTAAATACTACCTAGGAAACCCAAGGGGCATGGGTTCCTACGTGGGTTCCTAAGATTATATATATATATATATATATATATTACTAATGACAAAAAAAACACTACATATGAGGCACACTCTATATATGGCCCAATAAACAAAAGACAACTTAGACATAAATTTATATTTGATAGTTTTGCCGATGCCACTTGATGATCCCGTCAAACCCTGAGGGCTTGGAGGAGGTTCGACCTCGAACCTTGAATCTCGAATCCCAGGACCCCGGCTTGTTGGGACAAATCGGATGACTTGCTCTGACACCATTTGATGTGACACGAGGTCGAGGAAGGACTTCAAACTGTCAGCCGGAGAGCAGGAAGGTGAGGTGACTAGAGAAGAATGAAGGAGCTCGGTCGGTGCCTCACACCCATCCCCATCTCAGGGATGACACAGTCGCGCTCTTCAATTCTTTTCCGTGGTGATGGCGGTTGCAGGCATTGCAGTTGGCACGGCGGTGGTGGCGGTGGTGATGGACGACGACGGCGGTTGAACAGTGAAGGAGGAAGATCGTGGAGCTTCAATGGGGCTTCAGACCCGTCCTCTTCTCGAAGACAATGCATCGGAGCTTCATGGACGACCTCCATGGCGGGGCAAAGTGGGGTTGGGCCTCTCACCCGGGGTTCCAAAAATTGGAGAACACACAAGCCATTGCTAAAATTCAAACTATTTCATTGCATTCTATATTATCTTCATCGTGGGTTTACATTTGTTTAAATAGAAAACATGGGGAGGGGAATGGGCACCTTGGAATACCAAGAGCCATGGTTCCTACGAGGAGTACCTAATAAATGCACATAAGTGCAACCATATATATGTATATCTAAGACAAAAGAACTAAATACTACCTAGGAAACCCAAGGGGCATGGGTTCCTACGTGGGTTCCTAAGATTATATATATCTATATATATTACTAATGACAAAAAAAACACTACATATGAGGCACACTCTATATATGCCCAATAAATAAAAGACAACTTAGACATAAATTTATATTTGATAGTTTTGCCGATGCCACTTGATGATCCCGTCAAACCCTGAGGGCTTGGAGGAGGTTCGACCTCGAATCTTGAATCTCAAATCCCAGAACCCCGGCTTGTTGGGACAAATCGGACGACTTGCTCTGACACCATTTGATGTGACACGAGGTCGAGGAAGGACTTCAAACTGTCAGCCGGAGAGCAGGAAGGTGAGGTGACTAGAGAAAAATGAAGGAGCTCGACCGGTGCCTCACACCCATCCCCATCTCAGGGATGACATAGTCGCGCTCTTCAATTCTTCTCTGCGGTGATGGCGGTTGCAAGCGTTGCAGTTGGCACGGCGGTGGTGGCAGTGGTGATGGACGACGACGGCGGTTGAACGGTGAAGGAGGAAGATCGTGGAGCTTCAATGGGGCTTCAGACCCGTCCTCTTCTCAAAGATGATGCACCGGAGCTTCATGGACGACCTCCATGGCGGGGCGAAGTGGGGTTGGGCCTCTCACCCGGGGTTCCAAAAATTGGAGAACACACAAGCCATTGCTAAAATTCAAACTATTTCATTGCATTCTATATTATCTTCATCGTGGGTTTACATTTGTTTAAATAGAAAACATGGGGAGGGGAATGGGCACCTTGGAATACCAAGAGCCATGGTTCCTACGAGGAGTACCTAATAAATGCACATAAGTGCAACCATATATATGTATATCTAAGACAAAAGAACTAAATACTACCTAGGAAACCCAAGGGGCATGGGTTCCTACGTGGGTTCCTAAGATTATATATATCTATATATATTACTAATGACAAAAAAAACACTACATATGAGGCACACTCTATATATGGCCCAATAAACAAAAGACAACTTAGACATAAATTTATATTTGATAGTTTTGCCGATGGCACTTGACGATCCCGTCAAACCCCTCCGCTTGGACCCAGAGTCTTTGGCCAATAGAGGGTTTGTTCGTTGGCAAAGACGGATGCCAACGCAAGAGAAGGAATTAGTGTTGATTCAAATGTAAGGCCTGTAATGGCAACCTTGTGTATATATGAATGGCTAGGGCACGAAGCCTTGCGTTGACGAGGGGTGTATTCGTTGACAAGATCAAATGCCAACACAAGGGATAGAATTAGTGTCGATTCGGGCGTAAGGCCTGCAATGGCAATGCTGTGTATATATAGTTGGCTAGGGCACGGAGCCTTGCGCCAAAGAAGGGCTTGTTCGTTGACAAGGGTGAATGTCAACGCAAGAAGTAGAAGTTTCGCTGATTCGGGCATAAGGCCCGCAATGGCAAAATTGTGGATATATGAATGGCTAGGGCATGAAGCCTTGCGCCGAAGAGGTGTGTATTCGTTGACAAGATCAAATGCCAATGCAAGGGATATAATTGGTGCCGATTCGGGCGTAAGACCCGCAATGGCAATGCTGTGTGTATATAGTTGGCTAGGGCACGAAGCCTTGCGCCAAAGAAGGGTTTGTTCGTTGACAAGGGTGAATGTCAATGCAAGGAGTGGAAGTTTCGCCGATTTGGGCATAAGGCCCGCAATGGCAGCACTGTGTATATGCGAATGGCCAGGGCCCGAAGTCTTGCGCCAGAAAGGGGCTTATTCGTTGACAAGATCAAATGCCAACGCAAAGGGGAGAATATTCACCGATTAGAGCGTAAGGCCCGCAATGGCAACATTGTGGACATAGTTGGCTAGGGCACGAAGCCTTACACCAAAGAGGGGCTTATTCGTTGGCAAGGATGAATGCCAACGCAAAGGATAGAATTGATGTTGATTCGGGCGTAAGGCCCACAATGGCAATATGACATATGAGCTGGCTAGGGCAGAAGCCTTGTGCCGCTAAGCTGTGTATTCATAGACATGGGGTTAATGCCTATGCAAAGGAAAGAGTTTTCTTTACCCTCACGGGCGTAAGGTCCATCGAGGGCATTTATGGAGGTAGTATTCAAGGCAGGGTCCTTTTCATCCATACGGACATAAGGTCCGTTGGATGTCTTGAAAATAGTGTCCACAGGCATGGGTTTAATGCCCGAGCAAAGAGAGAGTTTTCTTCTTCCCGACAGACGTAAGGTCCGTTGGAAGTCATGTAAGTAAGATTCACGGGTATGCGGTTAATACCCGAGCAAAGAAGAGGTTTTTCTTTACCCAAACAGACGTAAGGTCCGTTGGAAGCATTATGACCTGGTGGGATTATGGTTGGACCATGGGTGTTTTTAGTCTTCAGGCGTCGACGCAGTTGCCCGGTATAGCTTCATATGCTTCCCGTTGAGAGGGGAGAACTGAACTGCGCCCTTGTGATCCACAAGGACGTAAGCGCCTCCTTCGTAGAGCCGGTTGACAACATATGGGTCTACCCAATTTCCAATTAATTTTCCCTTGGGGTTGGCTGCCATCACTTCTCTCCTTTTGACCATAACAAGGTCACCTTTCTTGAATTCTTACTCTTTGACCAGCTTATCAAAAGCATGGGCCATGCGAGCTTGGTATAGCTGAATATTTTGTTGTGCTCAGAGTCGCTTTCCTTCCAAATCGGCAAGCTTCTCCAATCTTCTTTCCACATTGGCTTGTTCGCTGCCGACCAAACCATGCTGAATGGGGACCCGCAGTGATGGGACTTCCAATTCAATTGGTACCACCGCTTCTGAACCGTACACGAGGGAGAACGGTGAGCAGCCAGTTGGGGTTTTATAAACTGTATGATAAGCCCAGAGTTCTTCGTACATCTTTTCTTCCCAATCTTTCTTACTGGAGTTACCGATTTTCGCCAGCAAGGTGCACATCATCTTATTGAAAGCTTCTGCAAGCCCATTAGCTTGAGGGTTGTAGGGAGACAGAGTCCTCCAATCAATTTTGTATTTATCAACCAACCGGTATATCTTATGGTTCCTGAAATGGCTGCCATTGTTAGAAATGATTCGGTTGGGAACCCCAAACCGGAATATTATATTCTGGCGAAAGAACCTGACGACCAGTTCCCCCGTTACTTCTCTTAATGCCACCACCTCTGCCCATCTAGAGAAGTAGTCTGTGGCTGCCAAGATGTACTTGCATCTAGAGGAGGAGGGTGGCAAAGGACCTACCACGTCTGTGCCCCATTGAGCAAACGACCAACTTGGGATGGTGGGATGTAGCGGTGCCAGAGGCCTCCTCGAGATGTTAGCATGCTCCTGGCATTTCTGACAAGTCTTGATGAACATGCAGCAGTCATCAAACATGGTGGGCCAATAGTAGCCCAGCTTTTTTATCTCGATTTTCATTTTCGGACCAGCCTGATGTACTCCAGCGGATCTAGCATGCACCTAATGCATGACTTGCATGGCTTCATCAATGGACAAGCAATGCAACATGATTTTATTTCTGGCATTCGCCATTATTCGTAACAAAGTTCCATTTCTCATTTCATAAGAATCTTTGGTTCTTATTAATTTCATTCTCTATTCTTTTTCTTTCAGAAATTACTGGCGTTGAAACCATTGTAGCAGATGCTCCCGCCAATCAGGTTGTCGAGCTTCTTCTATAGCCATTACTTCCTTTTCTTCTCCCATAACTGGAATATCCATCACACTCGGCACCTGTCGCCTATTGATGACGGTCACATTAAGGCTCTCATCCGGCGGGACTGCCAGGGAACTAGCTAGCTTTGCGAGGGAGTCTGCCTAAGCATTCTATCCTCGAGTGATGTGCTTTATCTGGATGAAATAGAATTTTGCCATCAGGCCTAGCGCCAGCTGGTGATAGGGGAGGAGTTCCGGCTTTTGGACATCGAACTCTCCTTCGACTTGTTTGACAATTAGCATGGAATCCCCATAGACTTCTAGCATTCGAATCCCCATGGATAAGGTGATTTGCAGTCCGATAATCAAAGCCTCGTATTCTGCCTCATTGTTTGTGCAAGGCTTGTTGATTGAACAAGAGGTGTGCACGACCTCCCCCCTTGGAGATTTCAGGACTACGCCTGCGTCGGCTCTAATTCTGCTGGGCCCGCTGGCCGTAGTGTAAATTCTAGAAGCACCATCGAAATACAATTGCTACAATGTGGATTGCACCTGGTTTGCTTCTAGTGTTTCATCTTGCTTCTAGTGTTTCATCTTCGTGCAGTTCAGCCTGCAATAGAGAATCTTCAGGTATTGGGTGTGCAGCAAAGAAATCTGCAATAGCTTGTCCCTTGACGGCTTTCTGCGGTACATAAGAGATATCGAACTCCATAAGTATGACCGCCCATTTCCCCAGACGGCCCTTCAATGCTGGTTGAGATAATATATACTTCAATGGATCTACCTTGGAGACCAACTTAATTTCATGCGACAACATATAGTGTCGGAGCTTCTTGACCGCGAAGACCAGTGCCAGGTAATTCTTCTCAATGTAAGAATATTTTTCTTCGGTCCTCACCAATCTTCTGCTGAGATAGTAGAGGGCCTGCTCTTTTCCTTCATCATTATTTTGGGCCAACATCGCCATTAGAGAACGATGCGTGGCTGCTATGAACAAGATTAGTGGCCGCCCTTTTACTGGTGCGCCGAGCACAGGAGGGGTCTTGAGATATTCCTTCAGCTTCTCAAATGCCGCCTGACATTCTTCATCCCAATAAAATGGGACATCCTTCATCATCAACTTGTGAAAAGGGTGGCATCTTCCGGACAGATTTGATATGAATCGTCGAATATAGGCCAGCCGGCCTTGGAGAGACCGCAGCTCGGAGAGGTTCCTTGACAGAGGCAACTCCTGAATGGCTTTAATCTTTGCAAGGTCTATTTCAATCCCCCGATGCCTTACAATAAAACCCAGAAACTTACTGCTGGAGACTCCAAAGGCGCATTTCAGCGGGTTCATCTTCAGCTCGTACTGCCTGAGCCGTTGGAATATTGTTCAGAGATCTTGCAGGTGATCCTCTCTCCTTCTGGTCTTAAGCACGAAGTCATCAATGTAACATTTGACTTTGTGGTAGAGCAATTCATCAAAAATTCTGGTCATCGCCCGTTGGTAGGTGGCGCCAACATTCTTCAGCCCGAAAGGGATCCTTTTATAATGGTAGATACCCTTGGGGGTACGGAAAGCAGTATGAACGCGGCCGTGCTCCGCTACCCATATCTAATTGTATCCGGATGAACCATCCATAGAGGAAAGGGCCTCATGGCCAGTCGTAGCATCTATCATGACTTCTATTATCGACATCGGGAAGTCATCTTTCGGGCAAGCTTTATTTAGATCACGAAAATCCACACATATCCGAATCTGACAATTCTTCTTTTTGACGGGCACTATGTTGGCCAGCCATGTAGTGTATTTGTTCTCTTCGACAAAGCCCGCCTCAATAAGCTTGTCTGGGAGAAGTACACAACACCATGCTCCGGGCGGTGCCTTCTGCAGACGAGATAAAAAATGTAGTCTTTGACATGTCCCCGGATAGTGCTCCGGGCCCTGATGGGTTCACCGGCCACTTTTTTCGTGCTTGTTGGGGTTTCATGGGCAATGATGTTGTGGCTGTTGTCCAAGCCTTTTTCTGTGGCCACCCTCTTCCACGCTCTTTTACTTGCTCTCTTATTGCACTAATTCCCAAGGTGGACGCACCAAAATTTTGTGCAGACTTCCGTCCTATTAGTCTTTGTAACTTCAGTTACAAGGTTATCTCACGTGTTCTTAGCGACCGGTTGGCCGGTCTTCTTCCTATTTTGATCTCCGAGGAACAAGGTGCATTTGTGAAAGGCCGGTCTATTGTTCAAAACATCTCCTTGGCTCGTGATATGGTGCAACACTTAGGGCATAAAAGCCGAGGAAGAAATGTCATATTCAAGCTCGACATGGCCAAGGCTTATGACCGGATGGAATGGGATTTCTTATTCGCGGTTCTTCATAAATTTGGGTTTGATCTCTCCATTATATCCCTCATTGAACCTCTTATTACTAATTGTTGGTTTTCGGTCCTCTTTAATGGGAGCTCTCATGGTTTCTTCAAATCCACAAGAAGCCTCCGTCAAGGTGACCCTATTGCTCCCGCTCTCTTTATTTTGGCGGAGGAGGCTCTTAGCCGTGGGCTGACCTCATTGTTCTATACAAGCCGCGGTGGGAACTTCTTCACCCTGAGGAGATGCCCCACCATCTCCCACTTGTTATATGCCGATGACATCCTCGTTTTCTCCAATGGTTCCGTTCGGCATCTACGTCGGTTATTTGCCTTTCTCAAGAAATACGAGGTGGCTTCCGGTCAACTTATCAACACTGCCAAAAGTAACTTTATTATTGCACAGAATGCTCCTGTTTCTCTCAGGCGATCCATTGAAGACATCACGGGGTTCGTCAATGCTAACCTCCCGTTCACCTACTTGGGGGTCCCCCTATTCTCGGGACGTCACAAGCCGATGTATTTTTCCTATATTCTATCCAAGACGGCGGCTAAACTGCAGGCATGGAAGACTGGATTCCTTTCTTTGGGAGGGCGAATCATTCTCATTCGTCACGTGCTCTCTACTATGCCTATATACACCTTGTCATCAACGGCGATCCCGAAGTCCATCTTCAAAGCATTCCACAAGCTCCTTGCTAATTTCTTTTGGGGCTCCTATGAAGGCTCGCCAAAGAAACATTGGAAATCTTGGGCAACCATTTCCCGGCCCACTAACTGTGGAGGCTTGGGTGTCCTCAATCTCTATGACATGCAAATTGCCATGCGCACCAAGCTATTATGGGAAGCCATATCTACTACATCACTGTGGGCCAAGTTCTTTTCGGCTAAACACTTTAAATTGGAACACTATTCCATGGCCACCTTCAGTCATTCAATTGCTACGGACAGGGTCCTGTGGCAGCAAGCTGCCACCACCATTTATGCTCACCATCGTGTCCTCATATCTCCCATGGACGCACATGCTTCTTTTTGGTTGGACAAATGGACATGTGGGGCTGCCTTTAACTCCTTCCTGCCACCTCATATATGGGCTGCCATGAGTGATAAAATATGCTCAGTCAAACAAGCAATTTCATCACCCGCGGGTTACACTTTCTTGACTGCTTCTAGTTATTGCCCTCCAATCTTGCTACAGCAAGCTTTTGCCTCTACAGGACAGCAAGACTTATGGCTGTGGACCCCATCTTCCAATGGCCAATTCTCCTCCAAGAGTGTGCGCCTGATGCTTGCTCCTGTTGCCACTCTCCATCGAGCCCAGCCGTGGAGTGCTCTTTGGGACCATGTTATTCCTGTCAAGTGGTCTGTGCATGCTTGGCGGCTTCTCCTTGGATGTGTACCTGCCGACGATATTATTTCAAGCTGTGGGATTCCTCTTTGCTCCAAATGTGCTTGCTGCCCCTCCCCTCGGATGGAAGGTTGTATGCACTTGTTCTTCCTCAGCCGCACAGCCAAGGAGGTGTGGGGCGCCCTGTCCGATTTCCTCCAGTTTATCTATCCTAGAACCACTTCGGTCAACACTACTATCTTTGGTTATCTTGGCAGTCTTCAGCTCCAATCGGTGGCTGGGAGTTTATCTCGTTGCATCTTCTTGGCTGCTCTGTGGGAGATTTGGTTCAGCCGGAACCGTGCAAGGTTTGATGACCAGCCCATGAACTCTCGTCATATCCTTGGGAGAGTCATGCTTGCTGTCCGCTCTCTTGCCATTCTTCACCGGTTTAGGGGACGACCCGTCAACTTTGCGCAGTGTCAGTGGCTAAGCTCTTGGGGGGTCTCTCCTAGACTGGTGCAGCAAGGTCTCCCAAGGATCGTTCGATGGCTGCCACCTCACCCGGGCAGGCTGAAACTTAATGTTGATGGCGCGTTCAAGCGTGATGTTGGTGCCGCCGGTGGAGGAGCTGTTCTTCGGGACTCTCTTGGCCGACTTGTTGTTGCTCTTGCTGCACCCTACCACAATGTCACCTCCAGTCTTGAAGCCGAAGCCCTTGCTCTCCGTGACGGCCTCTCTCTTTGTCTTCAACGAGGACTCCTTGATGTGGAAGTTGAATCCGACTCTCTTGTGGTTGCTCAAGTTGCTAACCGGAAGTTTGATTGCCCTTGGCGTTTGCACCTTATCATGCTGGATGTGCATTATATATCTCAAATTGTACACGTCAACATTTCCCATGTCTTTCGTGAAGCCAACCAGGTGGCGGACATGTTGGCCGGCCATGGGTGTTTTTTGTCGTCCCCTTCATCTTGGTGTTCTTGGGCCGAGCTCCCAACTTCTGTTAAGGGTCCCTATCGTCTTGATAAGATAGGGTGCCCCTCTTTGCGGCATTAGCTTGCTTTTGTACTTTCCTCTCATATATAAAAGTTCCCTCGATGGCAGTTGGAGGTGGAGCGTCCCTTCCCTTCTCGTAGGGATGAACGGTCCACTTCCTCCGGCCTGACAGGTATTGCCTTTATAAAAAAAAACTTCTTTGCATATTTCAGTGATGAACTCCGGCCTCATGTGCCGTGGTGACTGCTTCTATGGCTCCACGTCGGGGCTAATTGCCAGTTCATGTTGAGCAACTGCGAGGCTAAGCCCGGGCATTTCTTTATAACTCCAGGCGAAACAGTCTCGGAATTCTTGTAGCAATTGGACATATAGCTCCCGCTCAACTAAAGAAAGCTAAGCGCTAAGGAAGATGGGTCTGGGGTCATCTTCACTCCCCAGGTTGACTTTTATCAGCTCATCCACTGTAGCCTGCCCTCCGTCCTCAATTTCCGGAGGCACGGGTTCAAGGTCAATGAAATCTAGAACATCATCGATGTCGTCGAGTTCAAGGACTTCGGCAGTATTATCATTTTACCCTCCGACCTCTTCAAGGGTTTGTAGTTCAGGGGACACCCGGAGCATAGATTGTTCCGATGTCGGGTTCTTTGCAGTTCCCTCTCCATGGGATTCATCAGCTACTTTGATAGGAGTTGGCTCTTTCATCGCTGGATTAGGAAGATAGCTCTCCAACTCCACCGGAAGTGGGCACCGCTCGGTTTCCGCTTCAGCTTGCACTGCCACATTTTTGTGAGAGGCGTGTTGTTCCTACTTGGTCACGTCCTCATCGGCAAAAATTGTTTGACATGTTGCAGCAGCCCCTGCATCGGCCGGCTGAGAATGAGTTGGTGTGGTGGTAGTGAAAGGACTGCAGGAGGAATTGTACATGTAATATCCTGGATCTTTAGTAAGTTTTTCGGATTCTTTTTGGAGAGTTTTGCATTGCTTTTGTATCTCCCGAGTTGAGGTCTTATGAACCGTGTAGTTTTATTCTCGTATAATCTACAGAACCCTATGGTGAGTTTACCTCTCAGCTTATTAGCTCGTGGACAATACAGTGGCAGTGTACTCTTCGTGAGGATCGTTTCGACTATTTTTGCGGATTTTTAGGCCTTGGTTAGGCATTTATTCGAATTAGTTAAAGAATTATGGAAAATTTAGGGGCATATTAACGATTTTAGTTCTTTGAGGGGTTAAAGTGCAATTTGAAGAATTTTTTCAAAAAAATAGAAAAATCGGTTTTTTCATATAACTCACGCACCCCCTCTCTCTCTTTCCTCTCACTCTCGATCTCTCTCTTTTCTCTCTCTCTCCCTCACACGTTCTCTCTCCCTCTCTCTCATTCTCTCTCGGTTTTGGCCCGGACGGGGTCCGATCGAGGCGTGCGAGATACCGTTGGAACCGGCTCGACACGAGGGACGTTTTAACGCTAACCTCGTCTCGATCCGTTGAGCTTGGAGACGCGTGGGAGCGAGAGGGCGGTGTGGCTTCCGTCGCCCGATCTGCACCGATTTGCATGTTTCGTCGCGATCGAGGTAGGGAAATGGACTCCTCGTCTTGCCAGGAGCCCATTGACGCCACATGCGTCGCCATCCGCTGTCATTTTCATCATTTTCCGTGCAAACCCCTTTTTGGGTTATTTTAGGCCTAATTTCTCGAAATCTCTCTCTCGCTCGGTTTTAGCCCAGACGGCTACTGATCGAGGCAAGGGAGGTACCGCCGGGAAGGTCGTTTCGCGTGGATCGCGGTGACGCCCTTCTTCCCTCGATCCGCGGAGTGTGGTGTCGCTTGGCGCCGTGTGGACGGCGTGGCCCTCGTCGACCGTTTGGCACTGAATCGGTGTTCCCACCGCATTAAAGGTAGGGGGATGGAATCCTCTCCTCGCTAGGGACCCGTTGATACCACATGCGCCGTGGTGCGACACCAATTTTCTTGATTTTTGTGCAATTTTCCATGTTAATATAATTTAGTGTTATTTAACCCTAAATTCATGAAATTGATTCCATGGCCATCGTCTTTCAATTTTAATGACATGATTAGTGTTTGAATGTTGTATAAACTGCGTGGTTTGACAGGTTAACAGGTTTTACGTCGTTACCCGGCGATTCAGATCGTCCGGGAGGGAACCGGTTTTTAAATATAACCTGTCCGCGACCCAGGTGATGTGACGGTCCTGCCAGGAACCGTCACATCCCTAACGGTCCTTTGGGGACGCGTTACTTCAATATAACGGCCAGTCGATGGGGCGTTACATTGAGAGTAATGGCGGGGCTCCCGACCGTTATTTTCTCATTGGTTTGTGTTGACCCGGTCAGGCGGTGCGCCCGACGGCTAGTCGGCCGGCCGTCGTTTCGGTCCGACGCGCCGGGGTTGGGGCGTCGCTTCGCCTGCGAACGGTTTTAAACGCAGCACGTTGGTTTTTGGCCTCGGGTGAAAGTAACGGCGGAGCTCCCGCACGTCGCTTCGAAGCAATGCCTAGGACCCCCACCGTCACTCTCCCCTTTAAGGCTTTTGAGTTGGAACTCGGGTGGATGTAACGGCGGTGACCCACCGCGCTGCTTGGAAGCAACGCGCGGGGCCCCTACCGTTACATTCCCCTTTGGGTCTCTTGAGCTGGAACTCGGGTGGAAGTAACGGACGGAGACCAGCGCGTCGTTCGCGATGTAACGCGCCAGTCCCCGACCGTCGCTTTCTAGTGGCGCGTGGGTCTTCGACCGCCACTTGCCCGTTTGTTTCATTATGTTGCCAGCCTATTAGTTATGCATTCCATGTTGCATATACGCCATGTTTAACTTATTTTATAAAAACTGTGGCATTATTTTAGATCCCAATAGAGCAGCTCTCTCTTTCCTTGTGATGGAGCCACTAGTCGTAGCCCTCCGACTTGGAGTGTCGGCCCACTTGGGAAAGGTGGACAGGGTCGTTCCCGTTACACGGTTTTTAAGCTAGTCACCGTGGGCCCTCGGCCAATAGTAGCGTCCTACTAAGAGGGAAAACTAGCTGGAGAGCCTGGGTTAGGCACGAGCCAGTGTGTGCACACGTGGTCAGAGGCTTGGACTGACACTGACGAGTGTCACTCTGACTAGTTACTCGGTTCGGTCTGGTATTGTTACGCCTCTCACTTGGAGACACTAGCCATGCGAGTTGCCTGAGATGCAATGTAAGCCGTCAGTGGACGCATTTGGTCTCTCACTTCTTGTGGTCTCTTCTTTTTCCTATCTCCGGGTTAATTGAGCTTTTCTTTCTATTGGTAGATGTAGCTCCTGACGCTTATACCTATATTTAATTGGCATGTAGTTAGCTGTTTAAACTGCTTAGATAGGTTTTACAGCTTAGATAGGTTTTACAGCTTTACTATAAATGTGTTCAATTTATGCCAATTGCATGTTTATTGCTTTAAATGCTTGCTTTAACTGCTGTTATATTTGTATGCCTGCGTGTTTAGTTGCGAGGTAGGGATCCGCGTGACCCCTACTGAGTCTGGCTGTGACTCACCCTTCCTACCTTTCAGGTGAGCCACATCCGCCGTCTCCTGGAGCTTCGAGTGGTTTTGTCGGCAGCTAGTAGTGTGCCAGCAGTAGTCGGGTGGTCTTTTGTACTTTTGACCGGGGTATGCCCCGTGTAGTTGTACAGTTGGACTCTCTTTCCTGTCAGTTTGGACTTGTTGCTGTCGTAAATCTGGACTATTGTATATATTTTATCATTCTGATAGTTTATTTTGCTTCCGCACTTAATTGTAATTGTTGTTTAACTAATATTGCGCGTTGAAATTCCAATTTGTTATACAACTCCTCGACAAACTTCACTAACCCTTCAGGGGCCTCATCAGCCTCTTGGGTGGCTTCCCCAGTTCTTGGTATCGGTGTATCGATGTTATCGGTATATCGGTATCCGGAGCTCTGGGTCGTCACAGTACACCTCTTCTTTAGCATCTTCAGCTTCGCTGTTATTAGCTATATCGAATTTAGCTTGGAGAGTTATCTCCTCACTTCCGAGTTGCTCCCAACATTTGCAGAGGGTGGCAACTTCCAAATTTTGGTCCCCTTGTTGGAACACCTGAGCTTGTTCCTCTTCCACCGGGCTTTCATCATAAGTTGCCCCCAGAGGCGCCTCTCCTGTTGACGAGAGGATACAGATGGTGTCCACCTCATATCGTCCGCTGTAATAATATTCTTCTAGCGAGAATCTCAGCCCTGGATGCTGAGATACGCGTCTGAGCTCCTTGTCAATGCTGGCAGGATACCAGAGCTTTTGGAAGGTCTCAGTCGTCTTTTGAGATTGGCCAGCAAGGATATGCTATTTTACGAACATTCTAGCCTTCTTGTCCGATGTGAAAGGTAACCTCTGAACAAGCACTGCAGCGCTCTCCAAGTCTTCAGGGAGGCAACAATCAGCATCTTCTCGTGCCGCGTGTTCTTCCGCAACATAGAACAAGCTGGTGGGACCTTCATCATGGGCCACTTCTAGGGTTCTGAGAGGCCTGACCGTGGGGTGGTCAAGACTGACTATCGGCCTAAAGAGACCCCCCGGCACCTTGATATGATATTGTCGATCCTCCATTTTGAGTTCATTCGCACGTGGGAAAATAGCAGGAGGCGCTGCCCTGCCCACATCTCCTGTGGTGGTGATATGGGATCCCTCTCGGGGGTTCACATAGCCAGGCGGCAGTGGCAGGAACCAATCGTCCCTGGAAGCTTTCTTTACTATCCTTCACTGAGACCTCTGCCTTAGGCATTTTCTGCGGCTGTTCTATGTAGAATGGCGCATCCAACATGTGACATTCAAATACTTCAAATGGGTGGAGGTCGGCAAATATCCTTTCCTCCCGTCCTTCATGATTATATTTGATACATTGGTGGAGAGTTGAAGGTACCACCATATTTTCATGCAGCCAAGGACGGCCAAGTAACGCCTTGTATGTGGTATTTGAATTTATTACATGGAACTGGACCTTCGTAGTGAAGTCTGCCATGGCAAGAGTGAATTCCGCCACACCGAGCGGGACTTCAGACTTCTGATTGAAGCCTGTGATGCGCATATCCCCAACCTTATCCAGGTCAACATTAAAGCAATATTTTTTAAATATCTTGTAGGGGAGTATATTGACAGTTGCCCCTGGGTCTACCAGAATCCGGCTCAGCGGCTGGCCATTCAATTGCCCCCTCATGTATAGGGGTCTGTTGTGCTCAGCAGTCGACAATGGCATGTCTTCCTCAGTGAATGTGATATTTGTCGAAGGTAATGCCTCGGCCAAACAGCTCTCGTACTGGGGAGGCGTCTGTAAAGCAGTGATAATTGCCTATCGGGTCTCTTCACTAAGGGATAGGATTTCCCAGATAGTGAATCGAGCAGGAAGCTTTTTCAAAAGTTTCATGATTCTGCTGCCTGCTCGGACATTTGACAGCTTCATCTCCTTCGCCCATTTCGGTCTGGTGGAGCCTTGCATGGTGGCCCCTGATGGGCCCGCTTCATTAGCCTCCGGTTCTGAGTCCTCTTGTGGCTCAGCAGCTTCACCCGGCGGTTTGTCTCCCTCTGTCTGGCTCGGCAACTGCTGAGGTCGTGGGGGTAGGTTCCCAGCTGCGGGGCTGGCTTCACGGCAGGGATGCTTGCCTTGGGACTTGTTGAGAAATTCTAGAAAGGAGGGAGTGCTGCTACTGCCCCCAGCCTGGTTGTATAGTCTTGATGAAGGAGGGATTTGGACTCCCTTAACCTCTGGTGCAGGTATCTTGTACGGCTACTCACCCCAGAAGATGATATTATGATTGGCAGGCAGCGGGCGCCCCCATCTTCGGCCTGAGTGGGTCGCATGTGCTGACTGATAGGTTTCAGCCTGATTAGCCGTGGTGGCGGGGGTATAACATATGTCTTCATCTCCATCCTCATCCCCGGGTAGGGTGAAGAGGGCAGATAGTGTGTTGCAGGATAACACTGTCTCCATCTTGGCCTTTTGACCCCTTCTTTTCTTCTTCTTTTTCTTTTCAGTAGGTGCCTGCCCCCAGAACATACTTTCATCCTCTTTAGGGGTTTCTTTGGACTCTTCTTGTTATTGCAGAGAGAGCTGCTCCAATTCCTCCCACAGAACATGATCCTTCACCAGTAGTGGTTGTAATGCGGGCTGTTCATATTCTTCTAGCCCATTTATATAGGCCTATAGTCGTTAAAGCTCTAGGTTGACCTTCTTAAGCTCGGGCAAGGGGCTCGGTTTCTTATAGTTGTGGACAAGAATTTTGACCCTCACAGGCTGCTTAACCCAGACCAGAGCTGGGGATGGCGGGGTTAGCCGGGGCGTAATGCCTCAAATTTGTACCCCTTTAGCTGACCGGGGTAAAGGCTTCTTCTTGTTTCTCGCAGAGACCTGCTGCCATCCTTGTTGGTCTTTTAGAGGTGTGAGAAAACACGCCTCATATGTATGCTGCGTACTGACCTCCGCCATTTCTTCAGGTAACGCCTGGTATAGTGATATCGTATTAATAGCCATCCGCTTCAGCTGAACTTCATGTGGCTTGTCACGTCCCGAGCATGGAAGATTACTCGGATGCGTGACGCGTCTATATAGATCGTGTCATTAGAGCGATAAGAATTTTAAAATACATAATTTCGGAGTGCGTAAATGACTAATAAAACTAATAAATTTCAATAGTCCAAGTGATGATTACTTGATTAATCAAAAGAATTAAAGATAGTCCATGAAGATTTCCAAATTTAGAAAGCCAAACATTAGGCTACACGTGTCACGCCCCGACGTGGAATATCGGGACGTACAGTCGGGAACGAGCTGGCAAGAGAGAGATCTATCTAAAATAATACACAATGCTACAAGATGGAAATACTAAATGATCATTAACCAACCACAACTGATACAATAACCTCAAATTCAACTTAATACAACTGGAATTTCAACCACTAAAACTCAATAACATAACTGAAACTAAATGCTCTCCAAAACACAACTAGAAGTAAGATAACACACTGCTAACACACTAGAACTGACACACTCATGACATCACTCCTGCCCTTCCCCATCGGTAAGCGCGTCACCTGAAAAGCCTGGAAAGGGGGGAAAACACAACTATGAGCTGACGCTCAGTAGGAAATAACAGGTAATTTACGTGATTAACAAGTTAATTACATCTTCATATGCAATACTAAGAAAGAAATAAATGACGATAACGATATAATGAAACAACGTAATAACAAGATCTTGCAAGGTCAAGAAATATGTGATGTCAAGAATTAACAAGATAACAAGTACAAGAATTTCCAACAGGAGATATAACAAGAGACAGTAGTAAAGAATTGGCCACAAGTCAATTCATTCGCGATCAAGTAACAAGTAACAAGTAACAAGAGATGTTTGTCATAGACGCAACAAGCAAGCAAGTATTTCGGTGTAATGCCCCACCATGTCATTAGCATCCCATGGGCTCAGTAATTTTCGGGCGCTCTCCCCAAGACCAGACCGGGCCCTTATGATGCGATGTCATTTATTTTTATGGGCCCAAAGTCCCACACATCCAGACATTCAGTCAATTTTAATGGCCAATTAATCAGAGGAATTTCTGTCAAGAGTATGAGTTTTTAAGGACTAACATGTCCTTGGATTCCAGACAAAAACTCGGTTGATACGGTCACCTCGGTGCCGCTTTACAGGAACTGGACCAAGACTCGGTCCACTGGGTCAAGAAAGAACGGCTGACAGTATACCGTTCAAGTGTGTAAGTAATCCATTCTACTGGAATAATAGGGACTAAAACAGTAACTTAACAATCAATTTAATCCTAATTATCAAGTTAATATATCAAGGATTATCCATTATCATTTGCATTAAACCAATTTGCCAAAGGATGATTCAAGATGATAAGGTAAAGGAACAAGCTCGTACAGGAATGAAATAGCATGCATTAACAGAGATTTAGTTTCACCATTAACCACTAATTATGTGGGTTTCTATTTAACCATTGTATGAAGATGATAAATGACATGTTTTTACACTACGTTTGCATGTAGGGACCAATGTTAATTGAAATCAAATGGGTACATGAATAGGTTACTGGTTCTTCAAGAATATACTTTTCAATTGGTCTAAGTTAAATGGGTCGATCCCCTAATGATCTGGATCGATCCTCGGGTCGAAGAACGACAAAAATTGGGTTTCTGGTACATGGGAGGGTCGACCCCTGTAAAAATGGGGTCTGCCAGTGAGATGGGTCGACCCCTGGGGTCGACCCCCACAATTTCTGCAGAATGGGTCGACCCCTGGGGTCGACCCCCACTGTAATGCCCTGGATCTCGTAGGATCTTTAATGGATCTTTCGGATCTGTTTCGGATTGGTTTCGTTGAGTTTCGGTTCGCTTTTGTGGCTTCCGAATTGAGTTTGACGAGCCGTGTGGGTTTTTCTCACGTACTAGTTACGGAACCCTACGGTGAGTTTATTTGTCAATTCTCGAACTCGTGAATGCTACAGCGTCGATGTACTCTTCGAGCCGGTCGTTTCGACTATTTTTGTGTATTTTTCTGAATTTATGTATTTTCGGCGCATTTTTGGAATTTTCGGAAATTAGGAAAATTTCCTAATTTCTTTTCCTTTTTCTTTTCTTTTTCTCTTTCTTCCCTCATTCGGCCGCGACCGTTTCTCTCTCCCGTTCTCTCTCGTTTCTCCCCCTCTTTGGCCCCGGCTGCAGACGGAGCGACCGTGGGTGAGTTGGCGAGGACGTGGAGCTGGATTGGTGCGCGATGAGGCGAGGATCGGATCGATTCTGGCGCGATCCCGAACGGTGGATTCAAAGCCGGTGAAATTGGTTCGCGAGTGGTTTTCGGCGTGGTTTAGTCCCTTCGGGGCACGGTTTCTTCGGTGGAGGTAGGGTGACGGATCCTTGCTTCTTCACCTTCGTTTTCCCTGCCATTGCACGGCGTTCGGCTAGGAAACGAGTGTGTTTGGGCTTGTTTTGCCTAAACCGTGATTTTCGTGGTTTTTAGGGTCGGCCGGTAAACGGTGACCGTTTGCGGTTCAGTTAGTTTCTAAATGACCGCAGGGATGTTAGAATCTCATCCACGTTGATTTCGTGCGATTCGGTGTTCATTCGAGGCCGGTAGAAGCCCGGGAACCTCGGTGACCCACTTAGGGTGGATTTGTCTAAATCGCCCGGATCGAGCGTTTTTGGTGTTGCATGTGGGCATTTTGGCCCTTGAATGTTGTTATTCGGTGTTGCGGTGTGTTTCCCCTGCGTTTCGGCGTGAATGGGGCGTGGAACGGGCCGATCCGGCCATTCCTATGTTTTCCCGCCGTAACCGAAGTAGCGGTCATGCCAGCGACCGTTACTTGTCTTTAGCGGCCCTACGACTGACCGTCGTTTGGTCTGCATCGTTTTAGCGCTTTGGCTTCTAGGTGAGTGACGGCCCTAGAGTGGCGCGTCGCTTCCTTGTAACGTGCCTAGGTTAGTGCGTTGCTTCGCCTTCGTCGTTTTATGTTGGGGTTGAGTCGGTTAGTCTAACGCGCTTGACCCAGTGCGTTAGATGGAAGTGGCGCGCCTTGCCCAGGCCGTTACTTGCCAGTTGACTGACGTTGACTCGTTGAGGCGGTGCCTCTAGCGGTCGTGCCCCTATGCGTTGTTTGAGTGTGACGTGCCCGCCCCTGGCCGTTACATTCTCTTTTGGTCGAGGTTGGGTTGACTGCACCGTTGGGTGTGACGGTGGGGACCCCGTGCGTCGTTTGTGAGTAACGCGCATGCCTCCGACCGTTGTTTGCTGTGGTGTTGGGTCGAGGGTGGCCATGCCGTCTGTGAGTAACGGATGGGTCCCCCGTGCGTCGTTTGGTTCTGACGGCCCTCCCCTGCCGCGCTGTTTCGTGAGTGACGCGCCTGGCTTAGCGCGTTACTTCGCTTTGGTTTGGGTTTGCTGCACCGTTGAATGTGACGGTGGGTGCCCTGTGCGTCGTTTGCTTGTAACGCCCCTAGTCCCGTGCGTTACTTGGCTTTTGCGTGGTTTGTAGGTTATCAGGGTGGTGTGAGTGACGGCCTGGTGTCCGTCCGTCGTTTGGGAAATAACGGCCCTAACCTAGACCGTCGCTTGCTTGTAGCGGTCTAGAGCTGGTGCGTTACTTTCCTTGTGCCTTGGTTTTCCGCCCGATGATTCTGTGTGTCTTGGCTTGGCCTTGTGATCTGCCCGTTGTCCCGTGGATGTCTCTTGACGTCCTATGAGGGTTAAGACTACGTTGTAAGGTAGCCAGGAGTCTTCTTGCTTGTGGTAGGGTTCCTTATCCTACTTTTGCATGTGCTTGTTTGGGTTTCGGTCAACCTGGTCTGACCCAGTGGTTGACATGTGACCTTGTTTGCGCGTGTCTTAGCGGTTCTGTCCTGCCTAAGACACTGCTTCTGGATGCTTCGAGGTATTGTTCTACCTCGGTTTGCATGTCCAGGTGTGCTGAGGGTTCTTGATGTCTCCCTCAGGTCTCCGTGTGTCGTTTTCTGCGGAGCGTGGTTTCTTTGGCTTAGGATTAGACCGATTGGCGGCTTGTTCCGCTGTTGTGACGATCTTACCTTTGAGTCGTTTGGCTCAGGATCGTTACGTAGGAGGTCTAGTGCTTGTCCTGAGTTGTCGGCAGTGGTGATACTGTCACTTGGTGCCTCGAAGTGCGTGTTGAGGGGCGTGGTTGCCCGTTAGTACTTCGGCGCTTGTGTTTTGAGCTTCTGTGTCGTGTGAAGCCTCCACTTGTGTGACCTGAGGCCGAGAGGTGCCGACCCGCTAGCGGATGGCGGAGGGTTTTTCCCAGTGAGCGGTTTTTAGTTAGTTCCGCGGGCTCCTAGCCAACGGTAGCGTCCTGCCGAGGGAGAATACTAGCTAGAGGACCTGGCTTAGGCTATAGCCAGTGTGTGCACACGTGGTCAGGGGTTAGGACTTACGTCGACGGGCGTGACCCTGACTAGTTACTTGTTTTGCTGTTACTGTTTGGTTCAGCTGGTGTCTACATCTCTGCTGTTGTTACAGCAGTACTGTAGGTGAGACACTTGAGGTGCGGCGTCAGACGTCAGTGGACGCAGCTGGCTTTTAAGGGGGTGCTTCCGTCACGTGACGCGTAGCTTTCGGCGTTTTCCTGTACGCTGTGACCTTTGCGAGTTGCCCGTTCATGGCTGCACTCGGGGTCAGTGGTTTGTCGTCCGCGCGATGTTCCGATCGTGCGCGGGGCTTTGTGCACGACGTTCCCTGTCGTGTTTTGTCTGTTTCCCGGTGTCGGCGTTCGCCTTCGCCTTTGTTTGGGGCTGGTCGACAGACTGGTGTACCCTTCTGTGTGAGTTTAGGGTCATCCATCTGTTGCCTTTGTTTGGAGTAGTTTGGGATACCGAGGTTAGTTCGGTAGCCGCTTGTTTGGTGCGGGTTCTCACCCTCTCCTGCGTGTTCCCTACTCCTACTTCCCGTCTGTTCCTTTACAGCTTTGTAGTGTAGCTTTCCTGCTTTGCTACGTTTGTTGCTGCTTCCGTTGCCTTCGCTTTGTGCGGTTTTTCCAGTGGGGATCCGCGTGACCCCTACTGAGTTTCTGTTGAGACTCACCCCTGCTGCTTTTCAGGTGGGTTTCGCCGTCTGCCTCTGCTGTTCCTGGCGGAGTGCTCGCTTGCTGTTGTAGCTGCCAGCTGTACCTGCGGTCGGGCTTCTTCCGACTTCTGTGTACGTTTCTTTCTGTCGTACTGCACTGTGCTAGACTTGTTGTCTTTCCTTGGGCTAGACTCTGGTGTATAATTGAAAACTTGAATATTAATGAAAAGGTAATTTTATTTCTGCTACTTTAGCAATCCATTGTAATGAAATTTAATTGCTTACTGTTATATCTGCTGACTTCAATGTATTCCACACACTCCTTTTTCCCTTCGGCGCTTTCCCGCGCTTGGGAGGCCTCGCGGGTCCCATGTGGTATCACGTGTATTCGGTATTTATACCGGGTGCACCGGGTATCCGGAATCCGGGTCGCTACACCCACACTCTGGGTCGACCCTAGGGGTCGACCCTTGCTGGGTGCTGGATGGGTCGACCCCTGGGGTCGACCCTCGGGCCAGCCAGGGCTCCCAGAAAACGGGTCGACCCCAGGGGTCGACCCCTGCAAGAACAAAAATAGTTTAACCTCCGGAAAACGTATAAACTCACCCAATTGAGATCCAATTGAGTTGGGATCTTAACCACATGATCTAGGGTTATTAATATACATACTAGGGTCATAAAACAAGCGATTTGAAACACTAATTTCAACAGAAATCTATTAAATCTTAACCTATTCTATGATGCACACATAAAAACCTAATTCTTGACATACTTCTACTAAATCATGAAATTCTCTCAATATACATAACGAAAATTTGGGCTTCTTATGTCAAAAGAAAGCTAACTTGATGCTGAATCCAACCATATATGATAAGCTATATGTGGATCAAGTTTTATAACTCAAAATCAGCCCGCAATCAAGCTCTAACTCAATGGGTCACAATATAAATCAAGTTCTAGACATGCTCTCACTAAAAATCGAAATTTCTCCAAGCATGCTCAATGAAAGCTAACAACATGCTGATTACATCATATAAGTTAATTAGAGTTTGGCCTGTTAAACCTACCTCAATCCAAGAGAGAACTTAAAATCTAGAATGAAGAATGAACTGGATCACCCTTCACCAAACCCACGATAGCTCTCTAGATACCTGATAAAAGTTGGGGCTTTCAGTCCCACTGGATAGATCTCGTCGAGAGGAACAAAATCATATATTCATGATCGAATTTTGGTTGAGAATTCCTACCTCAATTGAAGAAACAAAGAAGGAAGAAGGAAGCCGACGGCCTGCCGACACACCTCCACAAATCGAGCAAGATCTTCCTAGATCTGAAACTTCAGCGAACCCCACAGCCACCAAAAGAAACTAGACTCGAAGAGCTTTCTATCTATAGCTCACACATCTTCTGGAGAGTTCTGAGCTGGGAGAATTCGACGGGGCAAGTGACGTGTTAGAAACGGCGCCGAAAAGTTTGACTCAATCAAACTCGGCATGCTGCGCCTCCTAGGGTTAGGTTTGTGTCGAATTGATTGAGGGCTATTAATCTTTAGCTCATGGCCGTTCATTTGCCTCTGATTTGAGCTAATTTGGTTGTGTATTAAGCCCAAATTTTGCGTTTTAAACTAAGGTTAGGTAAGGGTTAAAAAGTGTACACTTTTGGGCTTAATCTCCAATTAGATCTAACCACGGATTTATAATGGCTTAATGCTAGAAGACAAAGTTGTTGTCTACATTGACTTTAACCTGTTTACTATTTTTATGGATTTTTATAAGGTAGTCGGATTTTCACTTATACTATTTCTAACGAATTAAATATTAATAAATCTGAAATTCAATTATTAATTCAATAAGAATTCAATTCTTAATTAATAAAAGCTTAATAAATATATTGGGCTCAATTAAATAATTCGGGGTCTTACAATACGACTTAACATAAAGTTTATACCACTAACTGACATAATTGGGAATACAAGGTAGACTCAAATAAATTCAAGACATGACTAGCTAATGATAGATGGTTGGCGTTCTAGCACTCGTCACTCGGCCTCAAACCCATTCTTGTCGCTATCCGATTCACCTGAAAATGTTAGGAAGCAACTGGATGAGCGAATCGCTTAGTAGAAATTACATCTCAAATACGAGCAATCTTTACGTGATTTACAATTTGCATGTATTATCAGTATGGCTATGCATCATGTACGTATAATAAAAAATTAGGTATACAGGTAAATCTAGGCATGATGAATAATAAGAGATCAGGAACTGTATGAAGAGAGTATAACAAGATTTCAAGTATTTGACAAGCAATATTTCAAGAATTTACAGATGAAAATGTCACTTCGGGCAAGCAAGGATTCGTGTACAAGTATGAATGCAAGTATGAGAATGAACTCATGTACAAGTATATCTCAGGTATGAGCAAGTAAAAATTCAATTCAAGCAAGTAAAGTTAAATACGTATCAGTAGGATTGACTTTTTCAATCAAGCAAGTAATCGCCCTTTCTAGGGCCACTAGTCAAGTATTGCCCATTTCGGGCCACGCAAGTCAAGTCAAGCAGGTAAAAAGAGTAAGTGTAGAGTGTCTCAAGTCAAGCACGTACTCCGGTGTAATGCTGAACACCGTGGTCAATAAATTTCCATGGGCACAAGTACCTTCGGGTGCTCCTCCCAGGACCAGACCGGGCCCTATATGCACAGCATTTCATGTATTACCTTTGACATCCACTCTCATTTATAGCCAATATGGAATTTTAAGAATTTAGAAACGTAGTATTACAAATGAGATTAACTAGTCATTTGGTTATGGAGGACTCTAGAGGTGGCCCCTACAGGTTCAAGAGGTGACTCTCATCGTGTAGCACTTTACGACGTACGGCCTCAAGAGGTGGCTCCCACAACGTAGCACTTTACCCTGCATGGCACTTAGCTCCAACACTCCCAAATGGAAGGTTTGACCATGTAGGGTATACATAAGTAGATTTTTCATGGAATGGAATTTCAAGAACTCATCATACGCAAGAGTATGGATTAGGGTCGTGTTTGCATAATTCTCGAGACAGATCAAGATCAGAAGTTGTAATTACTGAGTTGGCATCTGAGGGTTTGCTAATCCTTCAAATTTTTAATTTTTAGAAATTTATATATGTATATATCAAATTGGCACCCCCCAGGATGTCTTCATTTAATTGAAGACGTCCTGGAAGTCGTCATTTGAAGAATTGACGCCTAGGGGTTACCCAACCTTTCAAAATTGTGATTTTTCAAAAATTATATATATATATTGAAATTGGCGCCCCTCATGAAGTCTTCAATTAAGTGAAGACTTGAGGGCCATCTTCAATTCAATAATTGAAGACTTAAGGGCCATCTTCAATTTAGTAATTGAAGACTTGAGGGCCGTCTTCAATTCTGTAATTGAAGACTTGAGGGCTGTCTTCAATTCTGTAATTGAAGACTTAAGGGCCGTCTTCAATTCAATAATTGAAGACCTGAGGGCCGTCTTCAATTCTGTAATTGAAGACTTAAGGGCCGTCTTCAATTCAGTAATTGAAGACTTGAGGGCCGTTTTCAATTCTTGATTTTCACCCAGTCGATGTGTTTTGTGACTCAAATCACTGTTCATTTCGAAAAAGTTTCTAGAAATTCAAAAGTAAGGACATGAATATTTAGTATAATTCCTCGGGAGTTCAGAAACATGTTCAGATATAATTACTGAGTTTTGGTTTCTCAGATATGAATTTTCTAATGTTATAACTTTAATTTCTAAAGAAACGGAATTGACGCCCCTGTGAGCAGTCTTCAATTAATTGAAGACTTGAGGGCCGTCTTCAATTCCGTAATTGAAGACTTGAGGGCCGTCTTCAATTCAGTAATTGAAGACTTGAGGGCCATCTTCAATTAATAAATTGAAGACTATGTGGGCAGTCTTCATTTAACAAATTGAAGACTCTGTGGGCAGTCTTCATTTAATTGAAGACTTCTAGGGTGTCTTCAATTTAAGTACAGGTTCAACTCAAATTGACAACACACCAATTGAGTTGTTTTCCAAGTGAGTTGTGCTTCGCATCAGAACTGTAAGTTCTGTGACACATGTTACTGTTCATTTCTCCAAAGTTTCTTCGAATCAGAATCCGAAGACATGGTCAGATGGAGAAAAATCTCAGGGTCACAGAAGTATATTTTGTCAAAATTTTCCAGGTACAGTTTATTAGTTATAGAATTTTGAATGCGTTGATTTACTGATTTCTTAAAATTCCAGAAAACGGAATTGACGACATGGTGCATGTCTTCAATTAATTGACGCCCTCGCAGGCAGTCTTCAATTCTGAAATTGGCGCCCTAGTCAGGGGCGCCAATTACAATGAGGTGTCCACTATTCATCAGTGTGAAAAAGCTCCGAATCAGGAAATAATGGCACGAATATGTTGAGAAAAATGTAAGGATTCCAAAAACATGTTCATGCAAAAGTTTCGTGCTTTAGTTCGATAGTTATGGATTTTTGAATGTGTTGAATTATCAATTACTGAAAATTTTAGAAATCGAATTGACGATATGGGGCATGTCTTCATTTAAATGACAACTGCTTGCGCAGTCTTCAATTTTGCAATTGGCTCCCTAGTCAGGGGTGCCATTTTCAAGTGAGCTGGGGCCCTCCGGGTGTTAAAACATTAACGTATTCTATGTAACAGAGGCTATAAATTAAGGTTTAAAATAGGATTATTAAGACTGAAAACTAGTGTGATAAAATACGTTCAAAAGCTCATGAAATCATGCTAATAAACTAAGTTCAAACTCATAAAAATCATGGTAACAGTATGTAACAAACTATTAACATATGTATGACATGGTATTATTCTTGGTCATGGTAAAGCCAGAATATATATATATATTGGTTGACTAGTTGATTGAACTCTAAACATGCATCAATTAACTTATTAGCTACTAGTTAGGTAAGGATTTGAGAACACCTACCTTTTAACGCGTGATACGAGGTTCAGAAGCTGCAGCAGGATTGCAGTAGGATGTAGACTCGGGAAGAAGACGCTCCTTCAACACTGACGCGGTAGTAGCCCATGTCAGTGCTACGGAGGGGATTAGATATAGGGATCGTAAGATATTGGTTTAATGTCTTGTGGGTCTTGATGAGTGGGCATTGTCTTTGCCAGTTAAAATGGGTTGCTCGTGTCTCAATCTTCTAGAAACATAGGGTTAAATGACGTCTTTGTAAGGGGTCGTTCATTTAATCTAGGTGGCACTATTCACGTAAATGATGCCTTGCATGAGAACGTCATTAGTTTAGGTGACATTATTCATGAGACCCCATTCACGTGTTAGCATTTAGGATGTTCATATATATATTAATATTTAAATGGGATGGGGTCCTATTGAAAATGGCACCTTCATGCATGTCTTCAATTTGGAAATTGAAGACTATGTGAAAGGTCTTCAATTTGGTAAGTGGAAAAGTTGGAAAGTACTTACGTACAACCCATGGCCCATGTGTTAAAGTTTGTCTTGTACATTTATAGAATAACCCTCCCATAGTTTTGTTTCTTTGTACAAGACCTCCCATGTAAGATTCTTTACCCATGTGCATAAAGTTGGATTGCACATTTGTATGCTAGTCCTCATATAGTGTAGTTCTTTAAACAAAACCTAGAATTCTATTAAGAATAGTAGATTACGTATACATAAAGTGATGATTTGTAATTTTATATACTAGCCCCCTAAGGTTTGGTTCTTTACATAGAACCCTCAGGATTCTTTATGTTATAAAGTCGGGTTGGCTTGTATGTTTGTATTATAGTCCTTGGGGGGTTGGGTTCTTTTTGTAAGACCTTCATGTATGATTTCTTTTAAGAAGAAGTTTTGAATTTACGCAAAGGTATTTATCGGGGGTGCTACACCCTCCTCCACTTAAGAGAATTTGGTCCCCAAATTCAACTACATTAAATGGTAATAGGAAAGGTGCAGAGTACTTACAATTAGAATAACTCTGGAAATCTCCTCTTCATAGATTCTTCAGATTCTCATGTAGCTTCTTGTTCTAAACATCGATTTCATTAGATTTTCACCATAGGGATTGTCTTGTTCCTTAGAACTCGAACTTCTCGGTCGAGGATCTTCATTGGCTTCTGCTCGTAGGTAAGGTCCTTCTGTACCACTAGATCATTGTAGTCGATGACATGGAAAGGATCGTGCACATATTTCTTCAGCATAGAAACATGAAATACGTTGTGCACTTTTGACAATTGCGGAGGTAGGGCGACGCGATAAGCCACCTCGCCTACTCTTTCCAGTACTTCGAATGGACCGATAAACCTTGGTGTTAGTTTGCCCTTAACACCAAATCTTCTAATGTCTCGGCCGGGAGATACCTTGAGGAAAACATGATCTCCGGCTTTAAATTCTAGGTCTCACCTTCTATTATCAGCATAAGATTTCTGCCTGGACTGTGCTATCTTTAATCTTTCTCTAATGAGATGTATCTTCTCGGTGGAATCCCTTACCATGTCTGGGCCTAAAATTTGTCTTTCACCAACTTCATCCCAGCATATAGGAGATCGACAACTCCTGCCATATAACGCCTCAAAAGGTGCCATTTGTATACTGACTTGATAACTGTTGTTATATGCAAATTCGGCTAGTGGTAAGTGGTCATTCCAGCTTCCGCCGAAGTCTATAATGTATGCTCTCAACATATCTTCAACAACTTGATTTGTCTTCTCGATCTGTCCATCTGTTCGGGGATGGAAAGCAATGCTGTAGTTGAGTTTTGTCCCCAGAGAGTGATGTAGACTCTTCCAGAAATGAGAAGTGAAGCACGTGTCTCGGTCAGATACGATCGAGACGGGAACTCTATGCAATCTAACCATCTCCTTGATATACAGGGCAGCAAGTACGTCTACTGACCATCAGCGTTTTATGGGTAAGAAATGGGCCGATTTGGTTAGCCGGTCGATAATTAGCCAAATTCCATCATATCCGCCCCTAGACTTGGGCAAACACATGATAAAGTCCATGCCAATGTCTTCCCACTTCCACTTGGGAATATCCAGCTGATGTAGCTTTCCGGCGGGTTTTTGATGTTTCGCCTTCACTTGTTGACATGTGAGGCAACGAGATACAAAGTCTACTACCACCCTTTTCATGTTAGGCCACCAGAAAGTTCTTTTCAAATCTTGGTACATCTTAGTGGCTCTAGGGTGGATCGTGTACCTCGATATATGAGCTTCTTTAAGAATCTTCTTCTTCAATTCGGGATAGTCGGGCACACATGTTCATTCATGAAATAGCAATCTACCATCAAGTGCCAGCTTGAAATCTAATCTCTCGTCCAGCTTGCTCTTTATCTCCACTAGTGAGGGATCTTCTTCTTGTAGCTTCTTGATTTCATGCAGCAAATCTGGATGTAGGCTCATATGAGATAGAATAATACACATGTTCTTCTCATCTGTGCTGATATCAAGCTCAGAGAATTTCTCCAACAGCTTCCATTCTTGTATCATACAGTTGGCTAATATTATTCTCGGCTTTCGACTAAGGGCATCAGCTACTGAATTACCCTTACCAGGATGGTACTGTATAGTGAAGTAAAAATCCTTGAGATACTCAAGCCAACGCCTTTGCCGCATGTTCAGCTCCTTTTGGGAGAATAAGTACTTGAGGCTTTTATGATCGGAGTACACAGTGAATTGTTCTCCGTAGAGATAGTGCCTCCAGATCTTCAAAGTGAATACTACCGCGGCCAGTTCTAAGTCATGAACCGGGTAATTCTCTTCATGTTTCTTCAATTATCGGGAAGAGTATGCAATGACTCTTCCAGCCTGCATCAATACACATCCGAGGCCAATACCCGAAGCATCGGTATATACCTCGTATTTTTCTCCTTCAATTGGTAATGATAAGATTAGAGCAGTGGTCAAGAGATCCTTCAAAGCTTGGAAACTCTTTTCACAGTATTCATTCCACTCATGAGGCACTTCCTTGCAAGTTAAACTGGTCAGAGGAACGGCAATCTTGGAGAAGTCCTTGATAAAACGCCGGTAGTAACCAGCTAGACCCAAGAAGCTTCAAATTTCCGTTGCATTTGTGGGTCGTTCCCAATTCTTCATGGCTTCGACCTTTGACGGGTCAACAGCAATTCCATTTTTCGAAATAATATGGCCTAAGAAGGATACTTCTTCGAGCCAGAATTCGCACTTGTTGAATTTGGCATATAGCTTATTTTCCCTCAATATCTGCAATGCCTTGAGATGTTCTTCATGATCCTCTTCGGTCTTGGAATAGATCAGAATATCATCAATGAAGACCAAGATGAATTGGTCTAAATAGGGCCTGAATATGCTGTTCATTAACTGCATAAAAGCTGCGGGGGCATTTGTTAGTCTGAAAGGCATAACAGTAAATTCGTAATGCCCATACCTATTTCGGAATGCAGTTTTATGAATGTCTTCTTCTTTGATCTTCAATTGGTGGTAACCAGAACGAAGATCAATCTTGGAGAAATATGAAGCTCCTGATAATTGATCGAACAGCTCGTCAATCCTCGGCAGCGGGTATTTGTTCTTGATTGTAAGGTTATTTAGCGGCCGATAATCGATGCATAGTCTCATCGATCCATCCTTCTTTTTGACGAACAGCACGGGTGCTCCCCAAGGGGAAGTACTCGGCCTGATGAAACCCTTTTTCAATAACTCCATTAGTTGTTCCCTTAGTTCCTTCAGCTCAGCAAGGGACATCCTGTATGGTGCCCTAGAAACAGGACCAGCACCAGGGACAAGGTCAATTGTGAACGACACTTCCCTTTCTGGAGGTAAGCCGGTTAAATCTTCTGGAAAAACATCGGGAAAATCTTGAATTACACGGATGTCTTCAAGTTTAACTTTCTCGACTTTTGTGGTAGTCACGAATGCTATGAAAGCCATGCATCCCTTATCCATAAGCCTTCTAGCTCAGAGTGCTGATATAAGAAGTGATTTACTCCGAGGGCTATTGTAAACTAGCTCTGGGAAATCCACAAAAGTTACCTTGCCATGCCGGCAATCTACAGTTGCTTGATATGTGGATAGCCAGTCGGCACCTAGTATGTAACGCCCGGTAAATTTGAAATAAGAATAAATATATTTAGGAAGAAAACCTATACCTAATACATATTCTTACAAATAAGTATATAATGTTTAATAAATAAAATTTATTCAAATGATCAAATGTCCAACTGATATTCCTTTAGGGTTGCTCAGATCGAACCTGCCTCTGATACCTAGGACAAGGACTAATAAAAGTTAAAGAAATTATGAGGAATAAAATTCCTATATACATATAAATTATTAATAGGTATATGAGGGTTAGTAAATAACAAATAGATTTATATATATATATATATATCAAGATAAATGAAACCCACACACATTGTAAGGGCCTTTACAATACGTATATGACAAATAACAAGCTTTGGGAAAAATGGATAACAACATATTAACACAAATAAGGGCCCTTAAGTCTCAACCCACTCATCGTTATATCTGTACATATATATATAATGCAATATAAATAAATATAATACAACGTGAATAATCAAGGCCAAACTCTGTACACAACCCCCCTGACATCCTAAAAAGTCTGACAAAAGAACTCATGGACACTACTATTGTATTATAATAAATTTAAGAATAACATGTTATTTTTAGGTAAGCATTTAATGCATAACATAATTTTAATTGAATTAAGAATCATTAAATATCGAAGAAAATGTCAATTTATATTTTATTACTAATTTAGAAAATTTCATATTCCACATTTATTACATTATAATCTTATTAGAAGGGAGAATGATATATATATAAGATTTAATTACATTAAAGATATGTAAAAGATAAAAGAATGAGCATATATGCAATTTCGGTTCTTTCAAGGGCATTAAGAAAAGGCCAAAAACTCAATTGACGCCTCTTCGTACAGGCGTATCCAACGTGAAACACGACTTAATGCAAGTCGTTATTTACAAATTAGCAAAAGTCAAATAAAGTATATAGTTAAAAGTATTATAAAATAATAGGGATATTTATACAATATCGATCCTTTGGAGGTTAAGGAGAAATGCCAAAATGTAAATGACGCCATTGCTTTAGGCGTTGATTTCAAATGTGACGACTTAATGAAAGTCGTTATTTTATTCTAAAATGAATAGTGCCCGTTTTTGAATTAAAGAATTTTGGAAAACTAATTATATGAAAAAATAGAGAAAAATGAAAAACTCGTACCCCTAAAATTTCCCATCTAGATCACATCAAGAAAAAAAGATAAAAATCAGAAAGATCGTAACACCTTAAATTAACAAATAGGGAAAGGTGAATGACGCCTCCGAGAAAGTCGTCATTTAATTTTCACGACTGTGTATACAAGCGTCATTTATTGAAATAACGCCCCAACCTGAGGCGTCATTTCCAAAAGGAACAGTCGGTGTTTGGTTCGAACAGGGATGTTATCTGGGTAAGTTTGGATTAAGGAAAGGGATCCATACGTGGATATCTGTGGTTTTAGTCCTAATCGAACTCCTAGAACCCATTAGATTTCCTTCCCTATAAATACCCCTTCCATCGAGCCAACCTGCTAGGCTCTTTTTCTTCAACGACGTCCTGCTAATCTCTTGGAGATTGTTCTTCGTTGGCTGTACGTAGGGGAAGAGAATTCTATTCTCTTTCTCTGTTTCTTCCTAAAGGAGGAGGCTTGTAAGGAGGCTGCTGCTACTGCACCCTCTGCACGAACGCTGCTACTGCACCCTCTGCACGAACGAAAAAGAAACTGCATCTTCTTCTTCCTTTTTCTCCTACTGCCGATACCGTGAAGAGGGATCACCTTTCCTTTCTTTCTTTTAAAGGGAGGAAGTCTTCTTCTGCTACCATAACTGCTGCTGCTGTTGCCTTCGGCTGTTGAAGCTAGAAGAACAAGCTACTGTATCTTCTTCCTTCTACGCGGTTACTCTGTTTCAAACAGAGTATCGGTTGTGATCAAATCTTCATATATATTCTTCACGTTCCATCATCCAGATCATCACCAAGGTAGGTGTTCTCAAGTTTCAAGCCAAACATTGTAATTACTAAGTTCACTGCATGCATCTAGGTCATTAGAGGCTTACAGTATTCGAGATTTATTGTTTTTGCATACACAGGGAAATAGCGACCCTATATAGGGCGCTATTTCAACTAACGACTGAACACACAGTCGTCAATTCCTTTGGTAATTAATAATTACCCATGTTTGAAATTTAATAACCATGTAATATGATGTCTAAATTGATACATGATCATAGTTCTGAAATCCTGTTATTTTTCTCTACATGACCATGTGATTATTTCTGTAAAATTCCTTTTATTTAAAAAGTGCTACTAAATTACATAAAGATTGAAATGACGACATGCACCCTGCCATTAAATTAAAATATGACGCCCCTGACCTAGGCGCTATTTACTGAAATGGTGACTTAGTCCAGGGCGCCATTTATTTAATATTTGAAAGTTGAGAATTCTACAGATCTTAATATATTTTAGAACTTGGAAACAACGACTGAATGAACAGTCGTTATATATTGAAATAGCGACCCTGCCCAGGGCGCTAATTCCTAAATTGAAGACTTGGTCTAAGGCGCCATTTACCTGAGATTCTGATTTTCGTGGTTTTCTGTAACCCTTGACAATGGGTTATGTGTCAGGCACTATATTCCGTTCCGTGAGTATAGTCCCACGTTTCACGATGTTTTATCGATTATCCCTTAAACTCTTGGTGACATACGAGCCCTCCGTTGGACATTCCGTTCCTTCGGACTGGTAAGTTAGTCATTAAGACCTCCGTAAGTCTCCTCGTAGCCTTGGATTCCCTCAAGGCCGATTGAGCAGGTTGTACCACTAAAACCCATGAAACTATCCATTTACCATGTCACTCTAAAGAAACATGGTATACCGGCCCTCATGGTATGCTATTTAGCGCTATGAGATTAATTCTTAAGCTAATAGCATAGGAAACCATGCTAATGCTATTCATCTAGAATTGCATGCCGCTTCGTAGACACCAATTCTTTTACCTTATCATGTACAAAGAACGAGCGCTCATTTGGTTATGAACGCTTATTCGAGTACTCATGGCACCCACTAGGGAGCCAATTCCACCTAGTTTTCCGATATATTCCGCAAGATCTACCTTAAATTCCTAGAAGTTTCATTCCTTGGAATTCTACATTGGCTATAACTATCGTGGATGTCGAAAGTGCATTATACAATGCCTGCGCATATAAGGGCCCGATCTAGTCCTGGGAGGAGCACCCGAAAGCACTAGTGCCCATGAGAGTTGTAATGATCGCGGTGTGGCATTGCACCGAAGTACTCGATATTCTAGAGACATTCCACTTACTCTCTCTCTCGTGACTTTACATGATATTACTTGCGTGCGTGACTCGTCGTGATACTTGCTAGAACTCTAAATAGCCAATATCTCATGCTCGATACTATCTTTAACTTTTGCTTATCACGTTTTACTTCCAGTTTAATCGATATACTTGCATTCTATTTTTACGATCACTCATGTATATTAGCCTTGCATTCATGTAACATGCAATTACTTAAAGCTAGCTTGTTATTGAGATATAATTCCTACTGAGCGTTTGCTCACCCAGTTTATTCCAACATTTTTCAGGTAATCATGTGGCTAGCAAGACCGAGACTCACATGGGAGGGACAAGTGTACAAGCGAGCTCTGGAAATTAGTGAACCGAGTCTTTATCTTTCTTGAGTCTAGCATGGTGTCTCTTATTAGTTATCTTGTCTAAGTCTGTTGGAGCGTCATCTCCTTTTCTTTCCATTATGATGTAGTTGAGTCTCCAGTTTGAAATTTGAAAATTGTAAGAGACTTATATTTGAAATAAGATTTTATTATTGCTCCAAATTATTTGGTCTCCTGCTATTGCTCTTGATCGTTCACGACTGTTTAACTGCCACGTTCCGAGCAAACGACACGTTCCGCTGCTATCGGTTCGGGGCGTGACAGAGGTGCTATCAAAGCTTCGGCTTTCATATCCTCAAGTTATTAGGTTCCAATGATAGGTCAAGTATCCCTGTCAGTCATATCAGAGCTTCGGCTTTCATATCCTCTAGTTCTTAGGTTCCAATGATAGGTCAAGTATCCCTGTCAGTCATATCAGAGCTTCGGCTTTCATATCCTCCAGTTATTAGGTTCCAATGATAGGTCAAGTATCCCTGTCAGTCATATCAGTGCTTCGGCTTTCAACTCCTTAGGGCATTAAGTCCAAGAGATAGGTTAAGTATCCTTGTCGGTCATCCTATAGGAGTTCCGTGAGAGATGGGTAGAACTTGGGGTTAAAGTTATAAAAGAAAGATAAAATATTTACATTTCATTAACATTAATTCTTGAGTCAATAAATTATCTCCCCACTTATCCTTGCAGGAACCTAGATAAAATGGAAGCGTCTAAGCCAAGCTTTGTTCATGAGATGATCTTAGTGGATATCCAAGCTTATGCAGACCATGTTAGGAGAGTCCAGGAGCTAGAGAAGGCAGTGGAAGAAAAAGAGAGAGTTGAAGGGAAAGATCAAGCCAACAATCTCATGACCAGGAAAAGGGTAATCTAGGGTGATAATTCACGAAAATGTAAGAAGTGCAAGAAATGTAAGAAGTGTAACAAGGAGGGAACTTCGACAGATCACTCGCAAGGTAAGTGTAAATCTTGTTGAAGATATGGTCACCAATCGAAGAAGTGTTGGTGGAGTTCGGAAGCATGCCTGCGTTGCGGAAGCTTGGACCATAAGATAGCAGAATGTCCTATTTTGACCCAAAAGCTTCCAAGAGAAACTCAAGCTGTGGCCGAACTTGTCAAGAGAGAAGTTTTGGAAGGTACCCCTCACCCGTAATCCAAAACTAATTCTTTTCCATACTTAAGATTTCTTCTTTACTTGTATAGAATCATAATAAGTTATAGCTAGTTCTCTGTAAGGAATGGAAGATGATGTGAATTTGGGGACCAAATTCTTTTAAGTGGGGGAGGGTGTAACGCCCGATAATTTTAAAATAAGAATAAATATATTTAGGAAGAAAATATATACCTAATACATATTCTTACAAATAAGTATATAATGTTTAATAAATAAAATTTATTCAAATGAATAAATGTGCAAGTGATATTCCTTTAGGGTTGCTCGGATCGAACCTGCCTCTGATACCTAGGACAAGGACTAATAAAAATTAAAGAAATTATGAGGAATAAAATCCCTATATACATACAAATTATTAATAGGCATATGAGGGTTAGTAAATAACAAATAGGTTTATGTATATATATATATATATATATATATATCAAGATATATGAAACCCACACACATTGTAAGGGCCTTTAGAATACGTATATGACAAATAACAAGCTTTGGGAAAAATGGATAACAATATATTGACACAAATAAGGGCCCTTAAGTCTCAACCCACTCATCCATATATCTGTGCATATATATATATATATATAATGCAATATAAATAAATATAATACAACGTGAATAATCAAGGCCAAACTCTGTACACAACCCCCCTGACATCTTAAAAAGTCTGACAAAAGAACTCATAGACACTACTATTGTATTATAATAAATTTAAGAATAACATGTTATTTTTAGGTAAGCATTTAATGCACAACATAATTTTAATTGAATTAAGAATCATTAAATCTCGAAGAAAATGTCAATTTATATTTTATTACTAATTTATAAATTTTAATATTCTACATTTATTACATTATAATCTTATTAGAAGGGAGAAGGATATATATATAAGATTTAATTACATTAAAGATATGTAAAAGATAAAAGAATGAGCATATATGTAATTTCGTTCTTTCAAGGGCATTAAGAAAAGGCCAAAAACTCAATTGACGCCTCTTCGTACAGGCGTATCCAACGTGAAACACGACTTAATGCAAGTCGTTATTTACAAATTAGCAAAAGTCAAATAAAGTATATAGTTAAAAGTATTATAAAATAATAGAGATATTTATACAATATCGATCCTTTGGAGGTTAAGGAGAAATGCCAAAATGCAAATGACGCCATTGCTTTAGGCGTTGATTTCAAATGTGACTACTTAATGAAAGTCGTTATTTTATTTTAAAATGAATAATGCTCATTTTTGAATTAAAGAATTTTGAAAAACTAATTATATGAAAAAATAGAGAAAAATGGAAAACTCGTACCCCTAAAATTTCCATCTAGATTACATCAAGAAAAAAAGATAAAAATCCAGAAAGATCGTAACACCTTAAATTAACAAATAGGGAAAGGTGAATGACGCCTCCGAGAAAGTCGTCATTTAATTTTGACGACTGTGTATACAAGCGTCATTTATTGAAATAACGCCCCAACCTGAGGCGTCATTTCCAAAAGGAACAGTCGGTGTTTGGTTCGAACAGGGATGTTATCTGGGTAAGTTTGGATTAAGGAAAGGGATCCATACGTGGATATCTGTGGTTTTAGTCCTAATCGAACTCCTAGAACCCATTAGATTTCCTTCCCTATAAATACCCCTTCCATCGAGCCAACCTGCTAGGCTCTTTTTCTTCAACGACGTCTTGCTAATCTCTTGGGGATTGATCTTCGTTGGCTGTGCGTGGGGGAAGAGAATTCTATTCTCTTTCTCTGTTTCTTCCTAAAGGAGGAGGCTTGTAAGGAGACTGCTGCTAATGCACCCTCTGCACGAACGCTGCTACTGCACCCTCTGCACGAACGAAGAAGAAACTGCATCTTCTTCTTCCTTTTTCTCCTACTGCCGATACCGTGAAGAGGGATCACCTTTTCCTTTCGTTTCTTTTAAAGGGAGGAAGTCTTCTTCTGCTACCATAACTGCTACTGCTGTTGCCTTCGGCTGTTGAAGCTAGAAGAACAAGCTAGTGTATCTTCTTCCTTCTACGCGGTTACTCTGTTTCAAACAGAGTATCGGTTGTAATCAAATCTTCATATATATTCTTCACGTTCCATCATCCAGATCGTTACCAAGGTAGGTGTTCTCAAGTTTCAAGTCAAACATTGTAATTATTAAGTTCACTGCATGCATCTAGGTCATTAGGAGGCTTACAGTATTCGAGATTTATTGTTTTTACATACACAGGGAAATAGCGACCCTATATAGGGCGCTATTTCAACTAACGACTGAACACACAGTCGTCAATTACTTTGGTAATTAATAATTACCCATGTTTGAAATTTAATAACCATGTAATCTGATGTCTAAATTGATACATGATCATAGTTCTGAAATCCTGTTATTTTTCTCTACATGACCATGTGATTATTTCCGTAAAATTCCTTTTATTTAAAAAGTGCTACTAAATTACATAAGGATTGAAATGACGACATGCACCATGCCATTAAATTGAAATAGGACGCCCCTGACCTAGGCGTTATTTACTGAAATGGTGACTTAGCCCAGGGCGCCATTTATTTAATATTTGAAAGTTGAAAATTCTACAGATCTTAATATATTTTAGAACTTAGAAACAACGACTGAATGAACAGTCGTTATATATTGAAATAGCGACCCTGCCCAGGGCGCTAATTCCTAAATTGAAGACTTGGTCTAAGGCCCCATTTACCTGAGATTCTGATTTTCGTGGTTTTCTGTAACCCTTGACAATGGGTTATGTATCTAGGCACTATATTCCGTTCCGTGAGTATAGTCCCATGTTTCACGATGTTTTATCGATTACCCCTTAAACTCTTGGTGACATACGAGCCCTCCGTTGGACATTCCGTTCCTTCGGACTGGTAAGTTAGTCATTAAGACCTTCGTAACTCTCCTCGTAGCCTTGGATTCCCTCAAGGCCGATTGAGCAGGTTGTACCACTAAAACTCATGAAACTATCCATTTACCATGTCACTCTAAAGAAACATGGTATACCGGCCCTCATGGTATGCTATTTAATCGATATGAGATTAATTCCTAAGCTAATAGCATAAGAAACCATACTAATGCTATTCATCTTGAATTACGTGCCTCTTCGTTGACACCAATTATTTTACCTTATCATGTACAAAGAACGAGCGCTCATTTGTTTATGAACGCTTATTCGAGTACTCATGGCACCCATTAGGGAGCCAATTCCACCTAGTTTTCCGATATATTCCGCAAGATCTACCTTAAATTCCTACAAGTTTCATTCCTTGGAATTCTACATTGGCTATAACTATCGTGGATGTCGAAAGTGCATTATACAATGCATGCGCATATAAGGGCCCGATCTGGTCCTGGGAGGAGCACCCGAAAGTGCTAGTGCCCATGGGAGTTGTAATGATCACGGTGTGGCATTGCACCGAAGTACTCATCGTTCTAGAGGCATTCCACTTACTCTCTCTCTCTCTCTCGTGACTTTACATGATATTACTTGCGTGCGTGAGTCGTCGTGATACTTGCTAGAACTCTAAATAGCCAATATCTCATGCTCGATACTATCTTTAACTTTTGCTTATCACGTTTTACTTCCAGTTTAATCGATATACTTGCATTCTATTTTTACGATCACTCATGTATATTAGCCTTGCATTCATGTAACATGTAATTACTTAAAACTAGCTTGTTCTTGAGATATAATTCCTACTGAGCATTCGCTCACCTAGTTTATTCCAACATTTTTCAGGTAATCATGTGGCTAGCGAGACCGAGACTCACATGGGAGGGACAAGTGTACAAGCGAGCTCTGGAAATTAGTGAACCCGAGTCTTTATCTTTCTTGAGTCTAGCATGGTGTCTCTTATTTAGTTATCTTGTCTAAGTCTGTTGGAGCATCATCTCCTTTTTTTTCCATTATTGATGTAGTTGAGTCTCCCAGTTTGAAATTTGAAAATTGAAAGAGACTTATATTTGAAATAAGATTTTATTATTACTCCAAATTATTTGGTCTCCTGCCATTGCTCTTGATCGTTCACGATTGTTTAACTGCCACGTTCTGAGCAAATGACACGTTCTGCTGCTATCGGTTCGGGGCGTGACAGAGGTGGTATCAGAGCTTCGGCTTTCGTATCCTCCAGTTATTAGGTTCCAATGATAAGTCAAGTATCCCTGTCAGTCATATCAGCGCTTCGGCTTTCATATCCTCCAGTTATTAGGTTCCAATGATAGGTCAAGTATCCCTGTCAGTCATATCAGAGCTTCGGCTTTCATATCCTTCAGTTATTAGGTTCCAATGATAGGTCAAGTATCCCTGTCAGTCATATCAGAGCTTCGGCTTTCATATCCTCCAGTTATTAGGTTCCAATGATAGGTCAAGTATCCCTGTCAGTCATATCAGAGCTTCGGCTTTCAACTCCTTAGGGCATTAAGTCCAAGAGATAGGTTAAGTATCCTTGTCGGACATCCTATAGGAGTTTCGTGAGAGATGGGTAGAACTTGGGGTTAAAGTTATAAAAGAAAAATAAAATATTTACATTTCATTAACATTAATTCTTGAGTCAATAAATTATCTCCCCACTTATCCTTGCAGGAACCTAGATAAAATGGAAGCGTCTAAGCCAAGCTTTGTTCATGAGATGATCTTAGTGGATGTCCAAGCTTATGTAGACCTTGTTAGGAGAGTCCAGGAGCTAGAGAAGGCAGTGGAAAAAAAAGAGAGAGTTGAAGGGAAAGATCAAGCCAACAATCTCGGGAGTTTCACCATGACCAGGAAAAGGGTAATCGAGGGTGATAGTTCACGAAAATGTAAGAAGTGCAAGAAATGTAAGAAGTGTAACAAGGAGGGAACTTCGACATATCACTCGCAAGGTAAGTGTAAATCTTGTGGAAGATATGGTCACCAATCGAAGAAGTGTTGGTGGAGTTCGGGAGCATGCCTGAGTTGCGTAAGCTTAGACCATAAGATAGCAGAATGTCCTATTTTGACCCAAAAGCTTCCAAGAGAAACTCAAGCTGTGGTTGAACTTGCCAAGAGAGAAGTTGTGGAAGGTACCCCTCACCCGTAATCCTATACTAATTCTTTTCCATACTTAAGATTTCTTCTTTACCTGTATAGAATCATAATAAGTTATAGCTAGTTCTCTATTAGGAATGGAAGATGATGTGAATTTGGGGACCAAATTCTTTTAAGTGGGGGAGGGTGTAACGCCCGGTAATTTTGAAATAAGAATAAATATATTCAGAAGAAAACCTATACCTAATACATATTCTTACAAATAAGTATATAATGTTTATTCAAATGAATAAATGTCCAAGTGATATTCCTTTAGGGTTGCTCAGATCGAACCTGCCTCTGATACCAGGACAAGGACTAATAAAAGTTAAAGAAATTATGAGGAATAAAATCCCTATATACATACAAATTATTAATAGGTATATGAGGGTTAGTATATAACAAATAGGTTTATATATATATATATATATATATCAAGATATATGAAACCCACACACATTGTAAGGGCCTTTAGAATACGTATATGACAAATAACAAGCTTTGGGAAAAATGGATAACAACATATTGACACAAATAAGGGCCCTTAAGTCTCAACTCACTCATCCATATATCTGTGCATATATATAATGTAATATAAATAAATATAATACAACGTAAATAATCAAGGCCAGACTCTGTACACAACCCCCCTGACATCCTAAAAAGTCTGACAAAAGAACTCATGGACACTACTATTGTATTATAATAAATTTAAGAATAACATGTTATTTTTGGGTAAGCATTTAATGCACAACATAATTTTAATTGAATTAAGAATCATTAAATATCGAAGAAAATGTCAATTTATATTTTATTACTAATTTATAAATTTTAGTATTCTACATTTATTATATTATAATCTTATTAGAAGGGAGAAGGATATATATATAAGATTTAATTACATTAAAGATATGTAAAAGATAAAAGAATGTGCATATATGCAATTTCGGTTCTTTCAAGGGTATTATGAAAAGGCCAAAAACTCAATTGACGTCTCTTCGTACAGGCGTATCCAACGTGAAACACGACTTAATGCAAGTCGTTATTTACAAATTAGTAAAAGTCAAATAAAGTATATAGTTAAAAGTATTATAAAATAATAGGGATATTTATATAATATCGGTCCTTTGGAGGTTTAAGGAGAAATGCCAAATGCAAATGACGCCATTACTTTAGGCGTTGATTTCAAATGTGACGACTTAATGAAAGTCGTTATTTTATTCTAAAATGAATAGTGCTCATTTTTGAATTAAAGAATTTTGAAAAACTAATTATATGAAAAAATAGAGAAAAATGGAAAACTCGTATCCCTAAAATTTTTCATCTAGATTACATCAAGAAAAAAAGATAAAAATCTAGAAAGATCGTAACACCTTAAATTAACAAATAGGGAAAGGTGAATGACGCCTCGAGAAAGATCGTCATTTAATTTTGACGACTGTGTATACAAGCGTCATTTATTGAAATAACGTCCCAACCTGAGGCGTCATTTCCAAAAGGAACAGTCGGTGTTTGGTTCGAACAGGGATGTTATCTTGGTATGTTTGGATTAATGAAAGGGATCCATACGTGGATATATGTGGTTTTAGTCCTAATCGAACTCCTAGAACTCATTAGATTTCCTTCCCTATAAATACCCCTTCCATTGAGCCAACCTGCTAGGCTCTTTTTCTTCAACGACGTCCTGCTAATCTCTTGGAGATTGTTCTTCGTTGGCTGTACGTGGGGGAAGAGAATTCTATTCTCTTTCTCTGTTTCTTCCTAAAGGAGGAGGCTTGTAAGGAGGCTGCTGCTACTGCACCCTCTGCACGAACACTGCTACTGCACCCTCTGCACGAATGAATAAGAAACTGCATCTTCTTCTTCCTTTTTCTCCTACTGCCGATACCGTGAAGAGGGATCACCTTTCCTTTCTTTTCTTTTAAAGGGAGGAAGTCTTCTTCTGCTACCATAACTGCTGCTGCTGTTGCCTTCGACTGTTGAAGCTAGAAGAACAAGCTACTGTATCTTCTTCCTTCTACGCGGTTACTCTGTTTCAAACAGAGTATCGGTTGTGATCAAATCTTCATATATATTCTTCACGTTCCTTCATCCAGATCATCACCAAGGTAGGTGTTCTCAAGTTTGAAGCCAAACATTGTAATTACTAAGTTCACTGCATGCATCTTGGTCATTAGGAGGCTTACAGTATTCGAGATTTATTATTTTTGCATACACAGGGAAATAGCGACCCTATATAGGGCGCTATTTCAACTAACGACTGAACACACAGTCGTCAATTACTTTGGTAATTAATAATTACCCATGTTTGAAATTTAATAACCATGTAATATGATGTCTAAATTGATACATGATCATAGTTCTGAAATCCTATTATTTTTCTCTACATGACCATGTGATTATTTCTGTAAAATTCCTTTTATTTAAACAGTGCTACTAAATTACATAAAGATTCAAATGACGACATGCACCCTGCCATTAAATTGAAATATGACGCCCCTGACCTAGGCGCTATTTACTGAAATGGTGACTTAGCCCAGGGCGCCATTTATTTAATATTTGAAAGTTGAGAATTCTACAGATCTTAATATATTTTAGAACTTAGAAACAACGACTGAATGAACAGTCGTTATATATTAAAATAGCGACCCTGCCCAATTCCTAAATTGAAGACTTGGTCTAAGGCGCCATTTATCTGAGATTCTGATTTTCGTGGTTTTCTGTAACCCTTGACAATGGGTTATGTATCTAGGCACTATATTCCGTTCCGTAAGTATAGCCCCACATTTCACGATGTTTTATCGATTACCCCTTAAACTCTTGGTGACATACGAGCCCTCCGTTAGACATTCCGTTCCTTCGAATTGGTAAGTTAGTCATTAAGACCTCCGTAACTCTCCTCGTAGCCTTGGATTCCCTCAAGGCCGATTGAGTAGGTTGTGCCACTAAAACCCATGAAACTATCCATTTACCATGTCACTCTAAAGAAACATGGTATACCGGCCCTCATGGTATGCTATTTAGCCGATATGAGATTAATTCCTAAGCTAATAGCACAGGAAACCATGCTAATGCTATTCATCTTGAATTGTGTGCCTCTTCGTAGACACCAATTCTTTTACCTTATCATGTACAAAGAATGAGCGCTCGTTTGGTTATGAACGCTTATTCGAGTACTCATGGCACCCACTAGGGAGCCAGTTCCACCTAGTTTTCTTATATATTTTGCAAGATCTACCTTAAATTCCTAGAAGTTTCATGCCTTGGAATTCTACATTGGCTATAACTATCGTGGATGTCGAAAGTGCATTATACAATGCCTGCGCATATAAGGGCCCGATCTTGTCCTGGGAGGAGCACCCGAAAGTACTAGTGCCTATGGGAGTTGTAATGATCGCGGTGTGGCATTGAACCGAAGTACTCGTCATTCTAGAGGCATTCCCCTTACTCTCTCTCTCTCGTGACTTTACATGATATTACTTGCGTGCGTGACTCATCGTGATACTTGCTAGAACTCTAAATAGCCAATATCTCATGCTCGATACTATCTTTAACTTTTGCTTATCACGTTTTACTTCCAATTTAATCGATATACTTGCATTCTGTTTTTACGATCACTCACGTATATGAGCCTTGCATTCATGTAACATGTAATTACTTAAAGCTAGCTTGTTCTTGAGATATAATTCTTACTGAGCGTTCGCTCACCCAGTTTATTCCAACATTTTTCAGGTAATCATGTGGCTAGCGAGACCGAGACTCACATGGGAGGGACAAGTGTACAAGCGAGCTCTGGAAATTAGTGAACCCGAGTCTTTATCTTTCTTGAGTCTAGCATGGTGTCTCTTATTTAGTTATCTTGTCTAAGTCTGTTGGAGCATCATCTCCTTTTTTTTCCATTATTGATGTAGTTGAGTCTCCCAGTTTGAAATTTGAAAATTGAAAGAGACTTATATTTGAAATAAGATTTTATTATTGCTCCAAATTATTTGGTCTCCTGCCATTGCTCTTGATCGTTCACGACTGTTTAACTGCCACATTCCGAGCAAACGAAACGTTCCGCTGCTATCGGTTCGGGACGTGACATAGTATGACATCATAACCCTTCATATCTAGGCATATCAAGTCAGTAGGTAAATTGCTTCCCTTAATCATCACTTCACAGTTTGGATAGTGATAAGTGATATCAGACTCATTCCCAAGAAGTGTAGATATGACCAAATCTAACCGTTCATGTTTCTTAGAAAATGAAGCAGCAAAGTTCTTGGAAACGAATGAATGAGTTGCTCCGGTATCAAATAAAACTTGAGCAGTTTTTGAGCAAATAGTGAGAGTACCTTCCACAATTCCGCCTTCAGTGGGTTCCATCTCTCGGAGAGCTTGCAGACGGCCTTGTTTCTTCACCGGACACTTCTCGTCTTTGGTGTCTTGTTCCTTCATCAGTGGGGAGTCTGGGATTCGATGCTCTCGGCTCCCGCATCGAAGATAAGCTCCTAACTTCCTCCAGCATTCCTCGATCTTATGGCCAGTTTTATCACAATAATTGTAAATCTCCTTTGAGGGTGTGGCGGTGGAGAATGGCTTGTCATTCTTCTGGAATTTATTTGCCTTGGAGGGCTCCCCTCCCATGAAGAATCGCTTCTTGTTGAATGATTGTTTGAATTTTTCCGGGCTTGTGATGGGTTCCTTCTTGTCTCCTCCTCGGATTCTCTCGGACAATTCGGTGGCATCTTCTAGCAATTGGGCAAGCCGAACTATCTCCGAATAAGCTTGGATGTCCATCGGTGCAAGTTGTGTAATATAGTGGGGCCGAAGCCCGTTTAGGAACCTTCCCGCCTTCATCTTTTCTGTACACACCAAGTGGGGTGCATACCTAGATAATCTGGAAAACTGGGCCTCATACTCGGCCACTTTCAAGCCCGGTTGTTTTAGGATGGCTAATTCTGCGGCCTTCTTCTCCTGGATATGGTCAGAGAAGCACTTCTTGTTGAAATGCTCCGTGAATTCATCCCATGTGACATGGTATTCTGACAGTGTTGCTTCTATGGATTCTCACCAGCATCGAGCGTCCCGTTCCAGTTGGAATACGACCAGTAAAACCTTCTCCTGGTCCGCGCATTGCGTTACACGGAAGATTCGTTCCATCTCCTTTAGCCAATTCTCGGCATCCTCGGGGTCGGATGAACCCGTGAACCTCGGTGGGTTCATGTTATGGAAACTCTTGTGGAGATCACCCGCTCCACAGTTTGCTCCGCCTTGGGCCACTTGTTGTAGTGCATGTGTAAGGCCCTACACGGTGCGCTGCATCTCGTGCCATTGTGCTCTTTCCGCAGTCATGATCCTACAAAAGAGTTAAGTATGATAAAGATCAGGTATACTTGTAAGGTCAAAAGTCATTATAAAACTTAACCCATGGCTTTATCCATCTCACTGGGTAAGGTATATCTATCCTTGGACTCGGGTTTTACCTATCCTTGGACTCAAATTTTTACTTAGATTTCAATTTCTAACCTTTTATTTCTTCTAGTTCCCTAGGTTTGAAAACCTAGGCTCTGATACCACGAAGACTGTCTCGTCCCGAGCGTGGAAGATTACTCGGATGCGTGACGCTTCTATATAGATCGTGTCATTAGAGCGATAAGAATTTTAACATACATAATTTCGGAGTGCGCAAATGACTAATAAAACTAATATATTTCAATAGTCCAAGTGATGATTATTTGATTAATCAAAGGAATTAAAGATAGTCCACGAAGATTTCCAAATTTAGAAAGCCAAACATTAGGCTACACGACTTATCACAAAGTTTATACCACTAACTCACATAACTGGGAATACAAGGTAGACTCAAATAAATTCAAGACACGACTAGCTAATGATAGATGGTTGGCATTCTAGCACTCGTCACTCGGCCTCAAACCCATTCTTGTCGCTATCCGATTCACCTGAAAATGTTAGGAAACAACTGGATGAGCGAATCGCTCAGTAGGAATTACATCTCAAATACGAGCAATCTTTACATGATTTACAATTTACATGTATTATCAGTATGGCTATGCATCATGTACGTATAATAAAAAATCAGGTATATAGGTAAATCTTGGCATGATGAATAATAAGAGATCAGGAACTGTATAAAGAGAGTATAACAAGATTTCAAGTATTTGACAAGCAGTATTTCAAGAATTTACAGATGTAAATGCCACTTCGGGCAAGCAGGGATTCGTGTACAAGTATGAACGCAAGTATGAGAATGAAGTCATGTACACGTATATCTCAGGTATGAGCAAGTAAAAATTCAATTCAAGGAAGTAAAGTTAAATACGTATCAGTAGGATTGGCTATTTCAATCAAGCAAGTAATCGCCCTTTCTAGGGCCACGAGTCAAGTATTGCCCGTTTCGGGCCACACAAGTCAAGTCAAGCAGGTAAAAAGAGTAAGTGTGGAGTGTCTCAAGTCAAGCAAGTACTCTGGTGCAATGCTAAACACCGTGGTCAATAAACTCCCATGGGCACAAGTACCTTCGGGTGCTCCTCCCAGGACCATACCGGGCCCTATATGCACAGCATTTCATGTATTACCTTTGACATCCACTCTCATTTATAACCAATATAGAATTTCAAAAATTTAGAAACGTAGTATTACAAATGAGATCAACTAGTCATTTGGTTATGGAGGACTCTAGAGGTGGCCCCTACAGGCTCAAGAGGTGACTCCCATCGTGTAGCACTTTGCGCCGTACGGCCTCAAGAGGTGGCTCCCACAACGTAGCACTTTACCATGCATGGCACTTAGCTCCAACACTCCCAAATGGTAGTTTAAGAGATTCAAGGTTTGACCATGTAGGGTATACACAAGTAGATTTTTCATGGAACGGAATTTCAAGAACTCATCATACGCAGGAGTATGGATTAGGGTTGTATTTGCACAATTCTCGAGACTGATCAAGATCAGAAGTTGTAATTACTGAGTTGGGATCTGAGGGTTTGCTAATCCTTCAAATTTTTAATTTTTAGAAATTTATATATGTATATATCAAATTGGCGCCCCCCAGGATTTCTTCATTTAATTGAAGACGTCTTGGAAGTCGTCATTTGAAGAATTGACGCCTGGGGGTTACCCAACCTTTCAAAATTGTGATTTTTCAAAAATTATATATATATATATATTGAAATTGGCGCCCCTCATGAAGTCTTCAATTAATTGAAGACTTGAGGGCCGTCTTCAATTATGTAATTGAAGACTTAGGGGCTGTCTTCAATTCAGTAATTGAAGACTTGAGGGCCGTCCTCAATTCTTGATTTTCACCCAGTCGATGCGTTTTGTGACTTAAATCACTGTTCATTTCAAAAAAGTTTCTCGAAATTCGAAAGTAAGGACATGAATATTTAGTATAATTCCTCGGGAGTCCAGAAACATGTTCAGATATAATTCCTGAGTTTTGGTTTCTCTGATATGAATTTTCGAATGTTATAACTTTAATTCCTCAAGAAATGGAATTGACGCCCCTGTGAGCAGTCTTCAATTAATTGAAGACTTGAGGGCCATCTTCAATTCAGTAATTGAAGACTTGAGGGCCGTCTTCAATTAATAAATTGAAGACTCTGTGGGCAGTCTTCATTTAACAAATTGAAGACTATGTGGGCAATCTTCATTTAATTAAAGACTTCCAAGGTGTCTTTAATTTAAGTATAGGTTCAACTCAAATTGACGACACACCAATTGAGTTGTTTTCCAAGTGAGGTGTGCTTCGCATCAGAATTGTAAGTTCTATGACACAATTTACTGTTCATTTCTCCAAAGTTTCTTCGAATCAGAATCCGAAGACATGGTCAGATGGAGAAAAATCTCAGGGTCACAGAAGTATATTCTGTCAAAATTTTCAAGGTCCAGTTTATTAGTTATAGAGTTTTGAATGTGTTCATTTACTGATTTTTGAAAATTCCAGAAAACGGAATTGACGACATGGTGCATGTCTTCAATTAATTGACGCCCTCGCGGGCAGTCTTCAATTCTGAAATTGGCGCCCTGGTCAGGGGCGCCAATTACAGTGAGGTGTCCACTATTCATCAGTGTGAAAAAGCTCCGAATCAGGAAGTAATGGCACGAATATGTTGAGAAAAATGTCAGGATTCCAGAAACATGTTCATGCAAAAATTTCGTGCTTTCGTTCGATAGTTATGGATTTTTGAATGTGTTGAATTATCAATTACTGAAAATTTTAGAAATCGAATTGACGACATGGTGCATGTCTTCATTTAAATGACGAATGCTTGCGCAGTCTTCAATTTTGCAATTGGCGCCCTTGTTAGGGGCGCCATTTTCAAGTGAGCTGGGGCCCTCCGGGTGTTAAAACATTAACGTATTCTATGTAACAGAGGCTATAAATTAAGGTTTAAAACAAGATTATTAAGACTGAAAACTAGTGTGATATAATACGTTTAAAAGCTCATGAAATCATGCTAATAAACTAAGTTCAAACTCATAAAAATCATGGTAACAGTATGTAACAAACTATTAACATATGTATAACATGGTATTATTCTTGGTCATGGTAAAGCCAGAATAGATATATATATATATAGCATGGTTGACTAGTTGATCGAACTCTAAACATGCATCAATTAACCTATTAGCTACTAGTTAGGCAAGGATTTGAGAACAGCTACCTTTTGACGCGTGATACGAGGTTCAGAAGCTGCAGCAGGATTGCAGCAGGATGTAGACTCGGGAAGGAGACGCTCCTTCAGCACTGACGCGGCAGTAGCCTATGTCAGTGCTACGGAGGAGATTAGATATAGGGATCGTAAGACATTGGTTTAATGTCTTGTGGGTCTTGCTGAGTGGGCATTGTCTTTGCCAGCTAAAATGGGTTGCTCGTGTCTCAATCTTCTAGAAACATAGGGTTAAATGACGCCTTTGTAAGGGGTCGTTCATTTAATCTAGGTGGCACTATTCACGTAAATGATGCCTTGCATGAGGACGTCATTAGTTTAGGTGACATTATTCATGAGACCCCATTCACATGTTAGCATTCAGGATGTTCATATATATATTAATATTTAAATGGGATGGGGTCCTATTGAAAATGGCGCCTTCATGCATGTCTTCAATTTGGAAATTGAAGACTATGTGAAGGGTCTTCAATTTGGTAAGTGGAAAAGTTGGAAAGCACTTACGTACAACCCAAGGCCCATGTGTTAAAGTTTGTCTTGTACAATTATAGAATAGCCCTCCCATGGTTTTGTTTCTTTATACAAGACCTCCCATGTAAGATTCTTTACCCATGTGCATAAAGTTGGATTGCACATTTATATGCTAGTCCTCCTATAGTTTAGTTCTTTAAACAAAACCTAGAATTCTATTGAGAATAGTAGATTACGTATACATAAAGTGATGATTTGTAATTTTATATACTAGCCCCCTAAGGTTTGGTTCTTTACATAGAACCCACGGGATTCTTTATGTTATAAAGTAGGGTTGGCTTGTATGTTTGTATTATAGTCCTTGGGGGGTTGGGTTCTTTATGTAAGACCTTCATGTATGATTTCTTTTAAGAAGAAATTTTGAATTTACGCAAAGGTATTTATCAGTGGTGCTACATGGCTGCGGGGGATCGACCTTGTACTCCCCCATATCTGTCTCTCCCTTTCTTATCAGACCTTCTATAATGTCTTTAAAGACATAGCAATTTTCAATTGGATGCCCCAGCATTCGGTGGTAAGGACAAAACCTGGGACTGTCTCGTTTCTTCCGATCTTCTTCCCTTTTTGGCTCAGGCAGAGTAATTATGTCATACTGGGTAACCCAGTCAAATAGCACCTTAGTCTTTTCCTTGGGAAAAGAGTAAGCCTTCTTCATCTTGTCCTTGAGTGAGGGGACCTCTTTCTTATCATCTGCCTTATCCGGTGGAGGCGCAACGACTTCCTTAGCTTTATCCCTTTGCTTTTCAAAGGCCTTGAAATCGATGGTGTTGGCTTCTTTAGGTGCCGAGCGTCACTCGACTGCCTTTGCTTTTGGTATCAAAGTGCCGGATGTGGCAGTTGAATGCTTCGCCAGGAAGACTTCAACCTCGGCTACTATATTATTAAGACGGTCAAATGACCTAATCTCTATTCCAATCATCCTTTCTAGCACCTCTCTATGGAGGTGTTGCTTACATATCTGTACAACGTCTTCCTGGTGCGGGGGCCGCTTGCACCTCATTCCGAGGTTCCTCCACCTCTGTATATAATCAAGAGCCGTCTCATCCGGCCTTTGATGGGTAGCATAGAGTTCGGCTATAGTAACTTCTCTTTCAGTCACATGGAACCTTTCTCGGAATCTCTTCTGCATATCTGGCCAGTCGCTGATCGACCCGGCTGGCAAGCTTGAATACCATTCAAATGCGAGCCCCGTTAGAGAGGACCCGAAAAATTTTAGTAGATATGACTCGTCATAGGCCAGATCCCCCATGACGGTCATGTAATAGGCTATGTGCTCTTTGGGGGACCCCTGCCCGTTGAACTTTTCAAACTTCGGCGGCTTGCTGACTCCCGGGGGAAGCCGCTTGGCAGCATGGTGTGGTGGGTAAGGCACCCGGTAGGCATCAAAAGCCATGTACTCACCTTCGCCCCGCTCAGCCAATTTCATTTCTATCATCTTCTTGACCATAAGTCGGTTCACTGTTGCCGGATCTACTGGCTCCGGATAGAAGTGGGCTGGCTACCAGTATGGTGTGTTTAGTACAGTCGCCTGCGGGAGCGGGCGCATCAAAGGTGCCTGATGCAACTGCGGCAATATTGGCGGTATCAATGGCTGAGGAGCCCTTTACAACGGAGTAGCTTGCCTATGCTCGGATGGCTAAGGCAGAGTGTATAGAGGTGTGAAATCATGGGGATGAACCCCTCCCTGCGAAGATTCTGCTAGCACTTCCGGCTGCTTGGAAGTGGATGTTTGTTAGTTTTTATCTTGCAATTGTTTCTTGAAGAGTTCAATCTCCTGCTGATATTTCTGCAGCAACATCAATACAGACGGGTCCATAGTCGCCGTGCTTGAAGTGCCTTCCACTGCTTCTCCCGAAGCTCCCTTAGTTGAGGCATTCAACAAGACTTCATCTTCTTCGGTGGTCACCATATTAACAGCCAGGGTGGCGGTTATTTCGGGAACCTCCCGGTCTTCTTCAATCATCTGTAGCCTTTCTCTAGCAGCTGTGACCATCCTGGTATCCGCCCCGGGCCGATTGGCTAGGCGAGCTAACTCTTGCGGTTCGTTTGGCAAACGGTCACGTCTTCTGGCCACTCTAGCCATATTGCAAGTAACAATATTCAAACTTCTCCTATATCTGGAGACACTTCTCTTCACCCAGCTTGGGTAGGCCAGTCTTTCGTAATTCTCCTCATTTTCTCCCCTTGCTGTGGTTGGGTTTCTGTAGCATCATAGTATTGATGGAACTGGTCTTCATGTCCGTTATCATCCACGGACGAGGCTTGTCTATTTTCTTCTTCCCTGATCTCCATTGGTGGGTAATCCTCTTCTTCAGCCATAGCTGCTTGGAGCAGGCGCTGTTGGCCTAGCGAGGGGTTGCCTAAGCCCCTGAAATACCCTCTAACCATATCGATCATTTCTTCTTGATCCCGCACCCCATGGAGAATGGGAGATAGCATGTGGCCTCGCACCTGAGACAGATATGCCAATCGGGCTCTCTCCGATGGCTGATGGAACCTTCCCCTCACAATTGGGATATCAGCCTGCCTAGCGCAGGCATGGAAAACTTCACGGCACGGAAGCTCCGCAACCGCATACTTCTCTTCTTATGGGGCAGCACCCCTCTCATTTATCCTTCTCCTGATCTCCCTTGATCTGGGCTCGTAGGGACGGATGGGCGTGTCTTCCTTCCTGGGCTGGACCCTTTTGGGGACCCACACTTGCCTAAACTTCCTTGGCCGTGTGGCGAGCTCTCTTTGGTCTTGGTGACTTTCTTCTTCCTTCTCTGCCCTCCTTTCGGACAAGGCCTGAAAGGAGTTGTGAATAGGCATGGCAGGGACTACCCGGTCAGGGATGGCCTGGGCATCACGTCCGTTGAGGAAGAGGCGGACACCTCTAATAAGAATAGACTTCCCATACACCGAGAGGCGCCCAGTGACAGTAGTAGCAGTTCTCTTCCGGATACTCCTCTGCTGACGGCCTCCGGACTTCCGGTTGCAAATGGGGAGAACCCTGTTGGTGGCATGATGCACCATGCAGCTAACCTCCCTTGTCGGCTTCTTCGATGGGCCTTCGTGGTGCGGGGCCTCGGGGACTTTGATTTCTTCAGCCCTCTTGACCTTCATCGGCTCGGGAGACTTGACTCCCAATAGTTCAGTAAAGGCCAGCCCCAAAAAGTTAGGGAAGCCGACAGCGGGCGGGAAGGACCCAAACATAGTGGGCACCGCCAGGTACCCGTGGTTGATGTGGTTGTTGACGACATCCGAACTGAACACGAGTGCAGCTAGTTCGGTCTACATTCTTGCTCTCCTGCAATCACAGAAACAGGCAAACGATCAGTATTCTTGGGGGAAGCCCCAAGTGGCTTCCTATCTTGACAAAGAGATGAAGGGAGACTCGGTCCCACCGGGCGTGCCACTTTGGTGACACATATTTTGTTAGATGCGTAGGCGTGCCAGTCACCGGGGTGACAAAATTAATCGTGCGCTCGATCTGACTTGGTCAGCCGATTGTGAGGTTCGGGCCGGGACCGAAAGTCCGCTATACCGTAAAGGCTATAGCGTTAATTACATCCTCTGATGAGGAAGACCCTTGATTAATTGCCAAGATAAGCACCACTCGGGGCCAAATGATAACGACGTATCGGAAGTGACATAAACACGAAGCTACGCAGGCCCCCATGCTTTCTTTTATTCATGCAAGAGGAATTAAGATTTTTTACGTCCGTACTTTGGTATGAGGCGGGGAACTTAGGTCTGAAGACCACCATCATGCATAGCGAGACACTTCCAGTCGGGTGGGACCCGACCTTCTGTTAGACGTCATTTTATATACCGAAGTTTAACCAAACACACAAGCGGGCATTATGATCCTAACATGGGTGATTAGGAAGAGTTATTTACCAGAAGCATGGAAAGCACATGATATCAGCATGTTTATATGGACATATATATATTTAGACATGTATACGTATGTATATATATACACGTAACGCCTTCGGCTATTTATTCAGAGATATTTAACAAGAAGGGCACGTAGAGGAGCCGAGTCAGTGATAGGCACCACAAGGGTCGGTGCAATGCTGCTGGGGGCTGGTGCAGGATGAAGAAGGCCACAATGTGGGTCAGTGCAATACCGATGGAGGTCGGTGCAGGATGAAGAGGAGGCAGTGTGGGTCGGTGCAGGATGAAGAGGGAGGCGATGTGCGTCGATGCTAGTGGTGGAGAGGGATGATAGCTGGTTGATGCTAGTGAAGGGGAAGGCGATGTGGGTCGACGCTAGTGGCGGAGAGGGATGATAGCTGGGTCGGTGCTAGTGAAGAGGAGGCAGTGTGGGTCGATGCTAGTGGTGGAGAGGGATGATGGCTGGGTCAGTGCTAGTGAAGAGGAGGCGGTGTGGGTTGATGCTAGTGGCGGAGAGGGATAATGGCTGGGTCGGTGCTAGTGAAGAGGAGGTGGTGTGGGTCGATGCTAGTGGCAGAGAGGGATGATGGCTGAGTCAGTGCTAGTAATGGGGAAGGCGATATGCGGAGTCGGTGCGGGTGGAGAAGTAGGTGATTCGGTGGCGTCACCACCGAATCGAAGTTCGTGGGGGTTAATTCGGTGGCAACGCCACCGAGTCACAAGGATCCGCCGTCTGAGCCTTGTTTATGGTTTCGCACCAAATGGGGCATTTGAATGAGAATATCTATGAAGATTTAAGAACTCGAAGGCATGACTACCCAGGTGTTAGGAGAGATTATGCTGTTATCATCTTATATATATGTGTGTTCTTTTCTTATTCACTTATCTGCTCTCCCTTTCATTCGTGTGTGCGATGTTCATACTCCAGCACTAGACAACCGTTGATGTATAGGCCCTTCTGAGTATCAGACATAATCACATAAGAAACCCCCATGCTTTATTAGAGATTAAAAAGAAAATCATCGTAAAACTGTAATTTTGTTTGGGGAAATTTGGGCAGCATCTCCCCAGCATGGGGAGATGTTCAATTAGATAAATGGCATGACACACGATAGACGGTGCCAAACCATAAACACTGAGGAGCCCAGGTGGACTACCTCAGTTCCTGGGGTCATCATGAACAGAGTCTCGAGGGCCAGCCCACTAGAGACTCGTGATGATCCAAGGGTGCCATGGGCCTCTGATTGTAGCCATACATATGGTGATTTCATTTGCTCACTCGGTGCAAAGGGCTTCCAAGGGAACATGTGACAAGATGACAGACCCCTTGGAACCCGGAGTGGCGTTGGTCCATGGAAATTAAGCAAACGAGCGAAAGGGCTATAACCCTCCCCAATCAGGGACGATTAGAAACAATCGGAGAAAACCGCTCATCGATCAGCAACAATTTTAGGGACACAACATACCACTCTGCTTTGCCATGAGACAATCCCCGTTCTGCGAGCGGTCATGATTGCCATAGGCAACTCGTGCTCACTGCCACCAGAGATAAGACGAACGGGGGTCGAGACCCTCAGGGATAAATCATCGAACACTGAGAGGGGGCATATGGTAGTTCCGGAAGAAAGTAACAGATGACTTTCATATTGACTATCAGAGTGCACTGGCGCCCTTACAATTGACAGAAACGAGTGAAAGGGCACTCAACAATCTCTTATTTATCATTCACTCAAACGAAACCCATGATCGTAGATGAAACTACGCTATCAGTAAAAGAACAGCCCCTGGGAAGGGGTAATTTATTGTCACCCACAAAGGGCGTGGCTATGAGCCATTATCCCACAGAAAGACAACAAAATATCCCAAGACAAGCGATCACAGGATCTGTTATCAATTTGGCCCAGAGGGCCTCCTCACGCTCAGGGGAAGATCGAGAATCTCAAAGCGTAATCGATAGAAACAACTGTGGTTGGCAAGAAATAGAGAAAGAGGAGGAGGGATATACTTAGGCCACAACAAAGGGGCCGGAGCCTTCTTTTATTCACCATCTCTGTTGATTACAGCAGAATGGGAACGAGGATTACAACGCTTGGGGGAATTCAAAAGAGGAAAAGAAAAGGAACTACTTAAAAAGAAAGGGAAGAACTGAGAAAAGAAGAACACAAAGCTGAAGGAAAACAAAGAGCCCTTCCGAGACCCACCTTCCTCTTCCTCTCGCTTCTTTCGATTGCTCCCCCTCCCTTCTATCCGGCCTTTCTCTTACTCCTCCGTTCTCTCTCTCTTTTTCTGAGGGCCAAGGGCCCTTTATATAGTCGAATGCCCAAAACAGAGCATCAAAACCCTGACGGGATGGGTGAGCCGCTACCGACTCATCGTGCGCATAATAGCGCTGCCGCATCAACGCGCAGGGGGGGTGGCCGACTCGAGTGCCAACACCAACGGTTGAATGTCAATTGCCGCCACCGCCGAGAGCTTCATCCGCGCCACCGATTCAGCCTTAGGGTGCCACCGAATCAGCTCCAGAGGCCGCCGCCGACTCAGGCGAAATAGTGCCACCGACTAGGCCATTTAGGGGCATTTTTGTAATTTTAACATTTTACCCCGAAATTAACCCGGTGAGAGCTCATCATCCAGAGTAGCTTTGGAGTTGGTGCAGTAGTCCCAGAATATGTTTTGAAGTGTTGATTCGGGGCTTCCGCAGATTTTCGAGACATGCAGAACCCGTACCGATTTTCCCGAGATTTGCACTGATTTGCCCTTCGGCACACCGGTTTGTGCTGCCACCCTCTCTCGGAGAGTACGTGGACCTTCTTCACTGAAATGGTAACCCTTGGGATGATTTTTGCTAGGCTCTTATGCCTTCGAGGCTGCTTTCGGATCATTCCGGTGTTCCGCGTGTATCTTACGGAAACCTCAGAATTTCCACTAGTGAGGTAGAATATTGGTTCTCCAGGGCCGCCCTATGCTTGCACGAAGCGTTCTCATTGAATGAGCCAGTGCTCTGGGGGTTCTTGCTCCTTCAGAATCATCCATCGGTCACTCTCAGACCACTGCGGAGTCCCGGGTGCTCTGGTCGGGTGACTCGAGTTTTTCGCTGACATTGCCTTCGGTTCTCTATTCCGAGGAGCCAGGGACAATTCTTCATCTCGGGGAGGCTTCTTCATCAGGCGGGAGCCGCCTGTTACATTCTCATCCTGGTCGGACGGGGTAAGAGGTATATATGTCACGATCATCTCGGTGCCGGTCTCGTAGGCTCTGACCATCAATAGGCCTTAAGCAAGCTGTGGTGGGTGTGTAAACCCGAGATGATGGAATGTTGAGTCCCTGGAACTTCTTGTAAGGTGGCCTAAGGCTTCAGCGGTTCGAGTGGATCTATCTTTGACTTCTAGTTGACTCCTTCGGGCACATGGTTACTGCCCAATCATATTTTGTGTGTCAACAGTCGGCAAAGCTGGTGTGAACCGCTACGCGATAAGAGGCTAACTCGATCTCGATGGGGATGACGGCTTCTGCTCCGTAGACGAGAGAGAATGGTGAGCATCTTGTAGGGGTCTTGTAGATTTTTCGATAGACCCATAACGCCTCGAACACCTTTTCACCCCAATCTCACTTCCGGTGGCTAACAATCTTAGCCAAAAGCTTGCAGAGGGTTTTGTTGAAGGCCTCTGCTAGGCCATTATCTTGAGGGTTGTAGACTGAAGAGGTTCTCCAATCGATGTAGAATTTGGCCGCTAGTTGATATACGGCCCTATTCTTGAATGGTGTGCCATTATCTGACACTATGCGGCTGGGAGTACCGAATTGGTAGTTGATGTTGTGCCGAACGAATCTGGCTTGTCACGCCCCAAGATTTATGCAACGGAAACAATTGGGAACGTGAATAGCCGGCATGGTAAGTCTCTTGCAAGCAATATAATCAGAGTGCCAGACAATCACACAAAGTAATTGCACAAGTAATTCACTAAAACCTTCATCTTTATTCCATATAAATAACCATCAAAATACATAAGATCTTTGACTCTTAACATTCTTACACCATAGACTCAAGAAAACAAAATTTATATAATGACTTGGCTAGACATTAGAAAACTAAGGCTTCTCTCGTTCATATGTCCTTCAATTACTCTCGGACCCGTTACTTGTATAATCCGAATCCGATTCACTTGTACTTCCTGAAACATTGAGAAAATAGGTAATGAGCACACTTGCCTAGTAGGTATCTTCGTATCAACATGAAGGCGAGTTTAAGTGATTAGCATTTTAGCTCTAGAGAATAAGATAAATCATGCAAATACGGTAAAATATGTGAATAAAACCAAAGTAACAAGATATGATCATGACGAGATACGAGAATATGATTGATCAAGTATATAACAAGAATATAACAAGAATGTAATTTTGGCCTTTCCATGAACAAGAATGTAACAAGATTGTACTTTTCATAACCATGGAGGCTATGCACTAGAAAGTCATATAACGAGCAAGAAAGTAATTTTCGCTTAATAGCAAGTACTTCGTGAATTTACGTGGATCTTTATTCATGTCCATGGATTTTCACTTATTTATAAAGAAAGTACTCCCAGCACAATACAACGCCAGTAGCATTATATCCCATGGTTTATAGTATGTTTCTGACAATCAGTCGAGGGGATTAGCATAGAGCCCTTGAACACAATCAGTGCTCGAACTGCATCTTCAAGTATAAATCAAGCTACTTCCATGATTGTAATAATAATGTGGCCAATAATGTACAAGTTCAACAATAATTCCATGATAAGGTAACCAAGGTATAGAACATACCACTATTTGATCATGAGAATTCAAGAAATGCATTAATAACTAGGTTATGCTATGAAGAAAATTCGGCAGCATAACGGTACATTCTTTATTTCCATAATTTATTAATGGCTTATTTGAATCAAGATAAGTTCTAGATAATCAATGGTTCATCTAGGATCATAGGGTACTCAACCCAAAGGTAAAACCATGGGTTAAACATACTTAGAGTTGATGAAAGAGAAGCTAGAACCATGCAGTCTTGGTCAGGGCCGCTAGGTGTCACTGGCGGTCGAACAATGGGCCGCTAACAAACTCTGGCGGTCATACATTAGGCCGCTAAGGTCCAGAGCTCATTAAAACACCGGTAAAGTGCTCTATAAATAATGGGGTTTTAATGGTACAACCAGCTCAGCGTCCTAGTGGGAATCCCAGGCTCGCAAAGTCTTACGGAGGCCTTGAAATAAGATTTCCTAGTCCGTTGGAAGGAATATCCAATGGAGAGGTTATCAAGTCTAAGATTGTGTACTTAATGTGCAAAGGTGTAACTAATGACAACATACCTGGATATGTGCCATGTACTTAAGAAAATGACTCTAGAAGAGAGAGACAATGGTGACAGCGATCAAATCATGACTAGTCCATGAATCATATAAATTTAAGTTAATTACAAAAGTATATGATTTGATCATGAAAATAACATAAGTTTAAAAATAATTATAAGTGCATAAAGAATCATAAAATCTACTAGAATGTTCTGTTAACATAACTAGGTATATGAAAATATCACTTGAAACAGGAGTAAAATCTACTTAACTAGGCTTAACATATAATAATTAAGGCTAATATGCAATATGTTAAGGGTTAACAATATCACAGAAATCATAAAACGCAAACGGTCTAGTAGGTGACCGTCTGTTATGACTAACGGTCTATCGTACGATTGCTAGGGTTTCTGGCGGTCTATAGGAGGACAGTTTCTTCCTGTGTTAACAGAAAACTCAATAATAGTAAAATACAATACTAATCTAAGGCATATCATACATGAAAATAAACATGAATATATTCTAAAGCATGATAGAGCGAGTATAGGTCAACATTATGCGTGGGTTTGTGTAATAACCAAAAAATTTCTCCTTTTAACTTAATTAGGGCTAAGAATTATGCATGAGTATACTAGATGCACAGTCCCAATAAATCATAAAATTCTCGATGTACAATGCAAGAAATCGACTGAAATCAGAGGGCTTTTATCCCTGACTTCGAGTTTGAGCCTTTCATGAGATAACCTACCTCTGTCCTGGGCTTTAGACTTCGAATTTAGGGCTGGAAGTTAACCCTAGTTTTCTGCACGTCCTGTGCTAAACTAGCGACTTCACGCCTTCCTAACTCCTGATTCTCTTGACCTAAAGATGTGAAATTTTGAGAGTAAGAAGCGGGTACTAAAAGGAACAATTTATTCCAAAGAACCTTTGTCTAATTACCTCGTTTAGGGCTTCCAATTTGCAAATCTTTCTGGGTCGGTCGCACTACTTCCTGGGTTGTTTGCACCGAACCAGCGTCTTTACAGGATTCTATCTCCTTGTAGGCATGATCTTGTAGAATGAAATTTTGGGAAAAGTTAGATCTAACTAAAATGATCAAATTCCTAGAAGAAACTTACCTCTAATTCGGTTTCTTTACCTTAGTTCCACACGAGCCAAAAGTAAGGGTTGCGTAGGTGAGATATGGGGTCTATTTATAGGGTTTAGCTAGGGTTTCTTGGATTAGAACGATTCTAGAGTCCTAATTAGGTATTAGATCGATCTCTGAGAGTCTCAAGCATGCTTACAAGTCTACATACTTTGGTCTCTAGGAGTTTAGACGCCAAAATCTAATCTTTTTGCACTTTCTTCCACTCACGGAATCTGCAGAGCCTTGGCGATCATTTGGGAGACCATTTTTCAATGGCTTGCGGTCTTGCGATAGACCATTTTCGATTTTGGGCGTTGAATTTAATATCAGTTCAAACTCTTCCCTCCATTATCCATCTATTTATCCTATTTATCTCTTAAATTTCATGATTACATTAATTCCAAGCTTCTAGAATATGGGCTAAGGTCCAAAATAGTCTTTTGGGCCAAATGGGTTTATTAGATGGGCCTAATCCTCTTGGATCAGTGTAGGGTCATAATAATTGGACTTAATTAAACATAATTCATTTAATAGCCCTTTTCACCGATTGAATAATTAATATAATTATATTTTAATCTCAAAATTTTTCTCGGGCGTTACATGGCTACTACTTCGCCAATGACCTCCCGCAAGGGGAGGACCTCGGCCCATTTGGAGAAGTAGTCGGTGGCAGCCAGAATGTACTTATGGCCCTTGGAAGATGGCGGGAAGGGTCCCGCAATGTCCATTCCCCACTCCACGAATGGCCACGTGGGGGCCGTGGGACGCAGCGGGTTTGGAGGTCTTCTGGGTACTGGGCCAAAGGCTTGGCATTGATGACACGTACGGGCATATTGAGTGCAATCCGCGTACATGGTTGGCCAATAGAAGCCTTTGAGCTTGATGTTGTTCTTCATCTTGTCTCCGGCCTGGTGAGCGCCACATAGTCATGAATGGACTTCATGCATGATGGCTCGAAATTCAGTTGGGGAGACGCATCTCAGGAGAACCGACTTGTCCTTTTCATGGACAAGTCTATACAGAGAGTCACCGATCCACTCGTATGGCGTTGCCCGATGAAGTAACTGGACTCTTTGAGCTCGATCAGGAGGGAGCCAACCTCGCTTGAATTTAATGATAGGCTCACGCCAATCTTCTTCTTCTAGAGGAGTGTTCTGGTCGAGGCTGTAGACCTCGTAGGCAGTGAGGCCAGATTCACCTTCGAGTGTAGTCGGCATCAGTCTTCTGTGCTTGAAAGTGATGTCGACTTCACCTTCGGGTGGAAGCTTGATGGCCGCAGCCAATTTGGCCAGGGCATCTGCCTGGGTGTTGCTGCTCCTGGGAACATGATCTATTTTAAAGAAATAGAACTTATGGGTGAGTCTGGTGACGGTGGCATGGTATGGGACTAACTCCTACTTCTGCACGTCGTAAATGTCGAGGACTTGCCGGACTATTAGCTAGGAGTGCCTGTAAGCTTTGAGGCACTTGATGCCCATGTCGAGAGCCATCTGAAGCCCGATAATTATAGCTTCATACTCAACTCCATTGTTGGTCAGGGATTTCATGAGGGCGCATGAGTTGTACAAAACTCCGCCCTGAGGAGTCAGGAAAACAACGTTGGCACCTGCCGTGACAGTTGGATTTTGATTACTCCGGGTAATCCCTCGGGAAGCGCCATCGAAGTAGAGCTCCCAGTAAGGTACATCAACTGCGAGGGCATCTTGTTGCCAATAATGCAAGACATCTCCGCTTTGTTCAACCGGTTGTTGTGACTGGGCAATAAGGGACTCCCCGTTAGGGAGCTCCGTGTTGAGAGGTGAGTCGTCTGGCACTGGATGGGCTGCCAAGAATTCAGCCATGCCCTGTCCCTTGATTGATTTTCTTGGGACATAAGTAATGTCATACTCCATCAGCAGGAGAGCCCATTTTCTCAGTCGGCCTAAGAGGACAGACTGTCTGAGGAGATACTTGAGTGGGTCAAGCTTAGATATAAGCTCAACCCGATGGGCCAGGAGGTAGTGCCATAGCTTCTTGGCGGCAAAAAACCAGAGCTAAGCATACTTTCTCCTTGAGGAGTAGCGATACTCAGTGACGATCAATTTCCGACGGAGGAAATAGAGCGACTGCTCTTTGCCCTCCTCATTGATTTGCGCCAATAGAGCTCCCAACGAAGCGTCCATCGCAGCGATGTAGAGTAAAAGGGGTTTGCCCTTGATTGGTGCCCCCCGGACTGGGGGAGAGAGGAGGTACTCCTTGATTTGCTCGAAAGGAGTCTGGCATTCTGGGTCTCATGTAAATGGGGCATCTTTCTTCATCAGCTTGCTGAAAGGCACGCATCGACCGAAGAGGTTAGAGATGAACCTTCGAATATAGGCCAGTCTTCCTTGGAAGGACATGAGCTCTGTAAGGTTCTTGGGTGGTGGAAGCTCCTCGATCGCTTTAATCTTACTGGGGTCCACCTTAATTCCTCAGTATCTGACGACGAAGCTGAGAAACTTGCCACTGGATACGCCAAAGGCGCATTTCATGGGGTTCATTTTGAGCCCATATTACAGGAGTCGGTTGAAAACCTGGCGCAAATCATGTAGGTAGTCTTCGCGCATTTTTGTTTTGATGACGATGTCGTCGACATATCATTTAACGATGTTGTGCAGCATCTCATCGAATATTTTGGTCATGGCCCTCTAGTAAGTAGCGCCGACATTCTTCAAACTGAAGGGCATGTGCTTGTAGTTCAAAATCCTTTGGGGGATCTAAAAGCTATGTGGTTCTTGTCTTTGAGGGACATCCAGATCTGGTTATAACCGGATGACCCGTCCATGAAAGACAAGGCTTCATGACCGGTTGTCATATTGACCATGGTTTCTGTGATTGGGACTGAGAAGTCGTCCTTCAGACAGGCTTTGTTGAGGTCCCAGAAGTCGACACAGATGCGGACTTGACCATTCTTCTTCTTTACTGGGACTATGTTGGCGAGCCAGATCAGGTAGATACATGGCTGGATGAAGTCGACCTCTACCATTTTGTTGACTTTGACTGAAACTTGGAGTTCCAGCTTATGGCGCATGCGCTGTTGTGGCTGTTTGACTGGGGTTGCTATGGGAGAGATGGCTAGCTCATGCTCCGCTACGGAGGGATCTAGCCCTGGCATCTCCTTGTACGTCCCGGCGAAGCAGTCTTTGTATTTGAGCAGGAGTTGCTGGTAGTCTCGCTTTTCTGCTTTGGTGAGGAGAGCGTTGATGAATGTTGGCTGATGGGCTTCATCTTTTCCCAGGTTGATCTCAACGAGTTCATCAACGGTTGGTTGGCCGCCGTCCTCCAGCTTGGGAGGAGTGGGTTAGAAGTTGATGAAATCCTCATCATCGATGTCGACTTCGTGTATTTCTTGATTTTTGAAGCCACTGGTTGACGCCGATGGGATTAGGAAATTGTTGTTGCTGGACTCCATCGAAGATTGGTCTGGACCGCTAGCTTCCTACCGGCGGTTGTCGACTAGTGCTGCTGAAGCTTCCCTGGGGTCACTCGCTAAAGCTGACAACCCTTCACAGCTAGTGTTCTGGACTCCTCCCCCGTTAGGCGAGTTTGCAGAGCTGGATTCTTTAACAAGCTGGGAGGTAGGAGGAGCTTCTTTAGCCCTGACATCTTCGTAAAAGGGCAGCGAAGACTCATTAATTGCTTGAACTGGGGTGCTGGCCCTAGCGGGGAGCGAGATCAGGATCTCCTCTTCCTCGTCCCTGGAGCAGTCGAATTTTGCATTGACCTTAGCCTGGTTGTCGACTGGTTGTGTCAAGCCTACGATGTTGACCACGTAGTAGACGTGAAAGTCTGGGTCTTGGTCGTAGCCGAGTCCCTTGGTATCCTTATAAAAGGATGGGGGTTGCCTCCGGACCTGGGAAGGGGTCCACAGCTAGCGGAAATACCTTCACTGAGTGGAACCTTGCCATTGGGGAATGTGTTACTTCAGACACATCTCCCGAATATGTGGCGGCAGGTCGTCCATTATTTGGACTACTTCAAGGGTATCATTGGCTCGTTTGGACCAACCGAAGTCATCGTCTGGTGGGGCTTGAGGGACCATGTCTCCCTTATAGAAGACAATGGGCTTATCCCTATTAGCCTTCCTCTTGTTTCTGCGTTGTCACTTGAAGGAAACGACAAATGTCATTAGCGACTCAACCCTGTGCTCTTTTGATGCACATGGGAGCTAGATACAGTCCGGTGGCAAGCATATGCTTTTGTCATTGGCTCGACTAATAAGATTATCTTCGACGTCGATTTTGTGCCACTCGGGGCGGTCTGGGGTTGACTTGGAGGCGAGGTGTAGCTGATGAAGCTTGGCCTTCTCCTCGTCAACGGAGAAGAGATCATCATCATCTTCCTCTGAGAGCCAACCATTGCTTTTGCTTTTGATTACGGGGTAAGGACTGATTCCCCCAAAATAGAGTGCAGCATCGGCAAGATTACATTCTACTAGAGTAAATGGGGACAGGTCTACGAAAATCGTATGTTGTTCCCCATTCTTGTCATACTTGATGCATTGATAGAGAATTGACGGGACGACCCAGTTTTCATGCATCCAGGGTCTGCCCAGTAGCACTTTGTACGATGTGTTGGCATCGATAATGTAGAATGTCACCTTGGAGGCGAAATCATCGAGCACCGGATTGACATCCACCTGGCCGAGGACATCCTCGGTGTCTTGGTTGAAGTCAGATATCTTGACCGCTTGAACCTTCTAGAGGTATGGGGTCAGATATAGAGTCTTGAAAGTTTTCAGCGACATGATGTTGACAGCAACACCGGCGTCCGCCAGGATCTGATTTACCTCATGCCCATTGATCTTCCCTCTCATGTAGTGAGGTCGGTAGTGACATGGCGGAGATAGCAGCATATCCTTCTCCGAGAAAGTGACAGTGGCAGCGAAGGCTTCATATGTGGAGGCCTTCATTTCGACTGCATGTGCTTCATAGGCTTCTGGTTCTTGGAGTATCTTGATAAGGGCTTCTCTCAACTCTTTACTCCAAGCAATGGCTTCCCAAATTGTAATGTTGGCGGGAAACCGCTTCATCTGGTGGAGGACTTTCCGGTCGGCTCGAGCTCGAGCATCCTCCAATGATGGTAGTATGTCGGGTTGTTCCTTCTGTGGGCTGCCGTGCTGCTCCCCATCGGGGAGTTGCACTACCTTGCCTTTGCCACTAGGATCGGACTGACTCTGATCGCTTGTGGACACCTAGAATAGGGGTGCCAATGATGGCTCTTATGGGAGTGGCTGGCGAGTTGGCTCGTCCCTGTCGGACGGGCCTGCTCGATCTTCTGAAGCGACCGGAGCTGGTGCAGGGACTGGAATGCTGGCAACAATCTCCTTTGTGCCGAAAGGGTTGAAGATGTTGGGTCCTTTTTGAATTTCTACCTCTGGAATGGGGGCAGATTCCTCCCCTTGGAAGAGGATAATTCACTCCAGATCGAAGGTAGATGGGTGGAGAGGTAGCTCGAGAATCCTTTCGCGACTTCTACCGCGTCCTTGGCCATGACCTCGGCAGTGGCCAGTGTGTTCCAGAGCTGGCTATAGCCCGGGGTAGTAGTCCTTTGTCTGGTTCGGGAGGCTACTAGCTCGCCTCTCCAAGAGGCGTTGATGTTATTAAGGGGTGGAATGGCCACCATGTTGCAGGTGCAGCCCCGAAGCATTTCTTCCAACTACTCTGTTGTGATCTTCTTGTCTTTATAGAACAAGGAGAGTTCTTCTGGGATCAGGAGCCTTTCGCCATTCTTCATCTTTTGGATCATCTCTTGGACCCAACTTCTGAGGCGGGCTCGCTTCTGCATTTCTTCTCACGGAATGTAGCTATCGAGTGGGACAGCCTTAGTAGGATGAGGAGGGATGTATTTCTCCAGGTCGTCAATGAGCTTCTGGAGAGGCGTTGGCTCTGCTGGTGATTGTAAGGTTGCTGCTTGCTCAGCTTGCTTCTTGAGCCGTCTTTTGAAGTTCTTCCTCCTATTCCTCTCGTGTCTTTTGGCGATGGCCGCCTCTAGGGGAGTAGGAGGGAGAGGTGCTGGGGCCGGAGTGGAGAAATCCTGGTGAGGATATCTCCAATCTGTTGTCTTAGCAGAGTGAGGTCGACGACTTTTCTTTGCCCGGATTTCAATCCAAGCACCTTCCACTTGTTGTATTTGGAAGGTGGCATTGATCGCTTGCTCGATGACCTCAAGCGGTTGCTCCTGGTATGCCAGAATGCTGGGACTGGCATCTGAGGATGTTTACGCGGTTTGATGCCTTATTCGCGGTGGCGAAGAGGGCATTTTCTGATGAGCTGGTACACTGGGGCCGGCGTCCGAAGATGTATGCGCGGTTTGATGCCTTACCTGCGATGGAAAAGAGGGTCTGTGGTGAGCTGGCATGCTGGTGCTGGCGTCCGAAGATGTATGCGCGGTTTGATGCCTTACCTGCGGTGGCGAATAGGGCATTTTCTTATGAGCTGGTACACTGGGGCCGACATCCAAAGACGTATGCGCGGTTTGATGCCTTACCAGCGGCGGTAAAGAGGGTCTGTGGTGAGCTGGCATGCTAGTGCTGGTGTTCGAAGATGTATGCACCGTTTGATGCTTTACCGGCGAAGCTCTTTGCTAAAATGTGAACTGGGAGACACGCTTGGTGCCTTGCTCCTTAGCCTTGCCTTTATGATCTGGCTTGGAGCAGGGTCTGGTGACAGCCGAAGACGCAGCATGGTATTGCTGCTCTAGGTAGTCACCCTGGCCTCGTGCGTCGACCGGGCCTTGTGGTAGAGGGATGAACATACTGGCCGGAGTCGCTGAAGGCTCCGAAGATGTCTGCTTTACAATCCGGGCTGGGTTGCAGGGCATGCGGAGAGGAGCCAAGGGCTCACTGGCTAGGGAGGCGCAACACGATCGCGTCGAAACCTCACCCTGCTCTTGCTTCCCCTTCCTATCTCCTGATACCGGAGATGGGGGAAGGGTATGAGGGGAGCGAGAGGAACTTGGGGCGCCCATCATTGTCTCACTTACCAGGACATCCTCTTGATCGAGAAGGACTCGGAGTAGTCTGGCGGTCTCCTCCTTGGAGAATGGGAGAGACTCTAGCTCTTGCCAGGGCTGCCATTGTAAGGCCAAAGTTGCAGAAACTGGCCGACTGGTGACTGGCGTCTCGATATCCGGAGGAGTGGAGGTGGCTGGAGAATGGATGACGTTAATGGAGAATTGGCTTGGCTCAGTCTCCTAACTGGCGTCCCGCTCCCTATGCCTTTGCAATCGCTCGCGAACTTATCAATTGTCGGTTCAAAACTCGAGCCATTCCGGGGTATGTTGATAAGGCAGCCCCTGCCCATTTGCTTGAGGAGGATCTGGTTGATCTGGGGCATTTTTGGCAATGCTCAGGGTTTCTTCGACAGCTTCTCGAAGCCTCAGAGTCGCCATAGAGTTCCTTTAAGAATCGATATGCTCTCACTGGATTTGTTCCTAGATTAAGTGTTGAACATCCTCACAGGACTCGATTGCATGGTAGATTTGGCGTGGAAAGAGCAGTATTGGGGATGACTAAAGTCCCACTGAGTGTAGTCTGCGGGCGACTCACGGGGCATGATTTGCCCCCTCTCGATGAGAACATCAAAGAGCTGCCTGGTCCTTTCTTTTGGAAAGGAAAGAGGTATGCGATCATGCCAGAATCTCCCCCTCGGATACCACAGTGAGTGTTCGCATTGGCTGGTACTGGGCTCCTTCACTTCGACGTCAGAGAGTGAGAAGGCAACCATCATGTGAATCACACTAGCCGTGTAGTGGATCACACATATGGCCTTAGCGGGTCTGGACCACGTGTGTGGCTGCAGGGGATCAACAAGACCGCTCTTCATTTTAATGAGGCCGTCTCGGATCAACTTCTGTGCCTGAGTCTTGAAGACATAGCAATCGTCAAGTGGATGACCCAACATGTGATGATATGAGCAATAGGTAGGGTCATCGGCTTTCTAGGCCTCATCCTGCTTGCGAACTTCTGGCAGCTCAATGATTTTCTGAGCCATGCAGAGGTCGAAGAGCATCTTCGTGTGCTCCTTTTTAAAGGAGAAGGGTGTCTTCTTTCGCTTTGAAAAGGAAGGGGCGGCTAGCTTGTCTGCTGGCTTCTTGTCGGAGCCGCTTGACTTGCCCTCTTTGCTGGCTTTGGCGGTGGGAGTGAACTCGATGATGTTCACCTATTTACCAAGCTGGCGTTCTCGCGTCTATTTACCCTTAGCTAAAGTGTAGCTCGGGTTGTTGGTGAATAACATCTCTATTTCGGTGACTGTCGAGTTGAGCTGGTCAAAGCCCTTGATATTGGTGCCGAGAAGCTTTTCGCTGACCTCGGCGGCCAGGTCTTTGCGGCATATGGTAATGGCATCTTCCTGGGCTGGCGGGTTGATATACCTCATGCTGAGGTCTCTTTATCTTTTGATGAAGTTGAGGGAACTCTCGCCCTTCTTCTGCAGGAGAGAGTAGAGCTCGGCCAGGGAGATCTTACGCTTGGCCATCTGGAAACGTGCCTAGTCGCTCACAGAGCTGGGCTTCAGGCGGGAGTACCACTGAAAGGCTGTTCCCGCAAGTGAAGTGGCGAAGTAGCGGAGGAGATATGACTCATCCAACGCTAGCTTGCCCATGGCCATAATGTAATAGGCCAAGTGCTCATGCAGAGATCCTTGCCCATCGAACTTCTGTAGCTTTGGGGGCTTGACGTACTCAGGAGGGAGCTTTTTCAGCTGGTGATGGAGTGGGTAGGGTACACTGTAAAGGTCTATAGTGGCGACCCCTTCCCCATACTGAGCGAGATTTGTCTCGACAATCCGCTCAATCATCTGGCACTATGCCATAAGATTTTTTGGCACTGGCGTATTGGACACTCGCGGATGAGCTTCAACTGGGGGCATGCTGAACCCGGCTGCTGTCGGGGTTCGAGCGGCTACTGCTAAGGCATTGGCACCATTGTGCGCAATTGGTAGAGCTGGTGCTTCGGTCAGAGGCCTAGCAGGCGGCTGAGGGTGAAGGTCATGCTCTTGAAGGAGATCTTGCAAGAGGGCCTTCAAATGTTGATTCTCCTTCATGAAAGTGTCAAGAGTCACCTCTTGGACTTCATTCGCCGAGGATCATTATTGACTAGGTCAGCGTTGATAGGCGCGCTGCGATCCTCCACTGGGACCTCTTTAGCGCGTTCTGACACCGGCGGTCTGGCGGAAGTGCAGATGTGACCCGAGGGCGCTAGAGGTTGAGTTTGATGGCGAGGCCTCCTGAGCTGGACAAGAGGCTGGTTCAGGTCGTCTGACTGCGTGTCGGGCGGGTGTCCGGTGGTATAACATGCGAACACCCGAACCGCGCCGTTGATGAGCCGAACCGTCTGATTTTTCTGGGGAGGCTTCTCAGAGCGGACTGGTGCCCCTAGTCTATCAAATACTGAGGTCTGTCAGGGTGGCTCTTCCATCCTGAGACCGGGGATGTCACACCCCGAGCGCGGAAGGAACCCGGTACGCGTGACGAGTTTATATCGATCATGTCAATCAGAGCAAACAAGGAGTTCGACCAAAGATGAAGTGTGCAAAAGGCAAGATAAATAATAACCAGAATGTAAATTTTCACAATAATACCAATATTCTAAAATGACAATAATCCAAATAACCACAAGATAATGACCCATAATAACCACAAGGCTACAAGCCTTAACAAGTTCCACAACTAGACCAACGTAATTGAGAAGTACAAGGGCAAAGGACTCAAGAAAATCAAAGAGACATGACTAGACGACAACTCGACGATCGGTGGCTCTAGCACTCTTCACTCGGTCTCATTCTCATCCGTTTGGTTGTCGCTATCCGAGTTACCTAAAAAATGTTGAAATGAAACTGGGTGAGCGAACGCTCGGTAGGAATTATATCTCTATTCCAGACAATTAACATGGCATGCTCATGAATGCAAGAACATTAGAGAATACTAAGAAAGGAAATATCAAGAATATTGCACTTTATTCATGGGGAAATAAGCAAGTAATATCAAGTGTACGAGCATGTAATATCAAGAGTTCCGAGCAAGTGTTTACAAGTCGAGTCACGAGAATTAGATATTCCATTCAAGTACTGCCCATGTCGGGCCACGCAAGTCACGCATGTCTTGTCAAGTAATATCAAGCACTAAAGAGATTATGGAATGTCATAAATCAAGAACGACAAGTACTTCGGTGCAATGTCACACCGTGATCAATCATCTCCCATGGACACAAGTACTTTCGGGTGCTCCTCCTAGGATCAGATCGGGCCCTATATGCACAGGCATTGGGTCATGTAATATTTATTTACACATCCACTATAGTTTTATAGCCAATGGAGTTCCAAAGGAATGAGACTTTGTAAGATAATAAGGTAGATTCATGGAATTTGGATTTCAAGGACCGAGATTAAAGTAGGGATGACTTATGTATAAATTCGAGACATAGGAAAATCTGGGAAAATGGCGTCCATCGTGGTCGCCGCCAATTTAGAATTCGCGTCCACGATTATGGTTGCTCATTCTGGGAAAAAGTTCTAAGCACGAAGAATTGGCGTCCGTGCACTCGGTCGCCCATTCAAATCGGCGTCTACTTTACTGGACGCAAATTCCAGTAAGTGACTAATTTCTCAATAGAGGCCAAAAATATCTCTCTATGAGGGCTAGTTCATCATGTTTCTTCAGAGAGACATTATTGTGACTCAGTGTATAGGGTTTTTATGGTACAACCTGCTCTGCTGCCTTGAGGGAATCCAAGAATAGCGTAGACTTACGGTGATGGGGACATCACCGACCATCCCATTTTTTTCGAGGATCCCGTTGTTCGCCAGCAGTGCTCCATGATGTTCGCCACATTTTTATGAGTCATGTCATGTACTTTTCATATTTTCTTTGAGTCATAATAATGTAATTTTCCTTTTATTTGAGTCAAGTCTCTAGGTTAATGAGTCATCTACCTAAGTTAATTGTCATTATGTTGATTAGTTTGGTTATTGGGCCCAATTCTATGGGCTAGGCCCAGGGGCGCCCCCCTTCCCCCTTGGTTATTTGTCAATGGTCCAAAAGTCAGGGACTTGATGTAAATTGTGGGATCCCTATAAATAGGACCCCATTCTCTCCATTTTATGTTAATGAATGAAGAATAAAAATTTGAATTATTGAGTTCCACAAAATTACATTTCTTTTGGTGAGAAGCCATTAGACTGGAGTGAGAAGCTCCAACCCCCCCCTCTCTCTCTCCCTCTCTAGAAGAGGCGCCACTTTCTCTCTCCTCCCCCCAATTTCAAAATTCTTCTCTCTCCTCCCCACAGTCCACCTCATCCTCTCCCCTTCAGCCACATCATCACCCCTTCACCTCCCCAAGGTGTATTCATTACACACCTTCACATCCCAAGACCCCATTAAATCATCCCATCAATTCCCTCCCCCTTCCTAGGGGACTCTTCCCATTCCCAACACACCTCTCCCTCTCCCCCATGCAACTTCTCACTCTCCTAAGGCAGATTACCCCTCCCCAAGCACCCTTTCCCCTCCCCTAGGCCAGCATTAACCCCACTCATTAACCAAAATTCAAATCCACCTCCCTCTCCCTCCCAACACCAAATTCATTGCTCTCCCTCCCACCATCTGCTAGACCCCCTTCCAGACCCCATTCTGCCCCTCCCACACCTTAGATCGCCCCCTCCCAGACCCCCTCACAGCCAGGGGTTGCCCCCACACACATACACCCCATTTCCCCTCCCATCTACCCCACTCTTCATCACATATCTCCACCCTGTCATGGCAGTTCACAGGTAGCATCCCAAGCACCTATTTTTAGAGCCTGCATCATCATCTCCGTGAAGTTTCTGGTGGCAAACCTTATACCGTTGGAAGCGTCGTCCAATCTACTACGCAACGGAGGCGGTCCTGCTTCCGTCTGAGTTCGTGGCTATCCGGAGAAGTCTTCACCGCTGGACTACGCAATTCCTCCCTGGCAGACACCCAACTGAAGCTTGCAGAGGCTACCACGACCAGTACCTTGAAGATATTGGAGCAGCATTTGGCTGAAGACTTCTGCTACAAGTCCCCTTTCATCACCAAGAAGCAGGGCTCCGTTTGGATCTCAGAGCTGTAAGTTCTGAACTTCCTCCCTAGGGTGCGCTGGGTCAGTCCCCTCTGGGATTGGCCTGATACCATGTCACTGTTCGGGGTCTCCCTGTCTGCTCCGACCTCCGCCGGTGGCCCCGTGGGTCTCTGTTCAAAGAGAACTCGACCACGAAAGCAACGGTTTTAGTCTCGCCATCAACTGAGCATGGGAGTGGTCGTGACATGCTCCCCTTCAAACAACAGTAGTCCAGACAACGTCGGAAGTAGAGTACAGTAGTCCTGATCTCGACCCTACCACGAAATTCTCCAATTATTCTGACATCCTCCTAGGCCAACGCAGGAGGTTTTGGCGCTGGTTTCGTCAACAACGGAGTTCGGGAGAGCCTGTGGCAGTGCCGATAGTGTCTGCCTATCAAGCTGTTCCTGAGAGCTGGCAGAACATGCGAACTTCACCCACTCGGCTTTGCTTAATTCCCCATCCCCGCCTAGCTGGCTTACAGCCCCTCCCTACGCGGAGGTAGTGTTTGTTTGTAATTTGAAATTAACCCTTACCCCGAGATCCCCCTCCTATGAGAGGCGTAGTGGTGTATCATTCTGAAATTTCAGGTTCGAGCTACACCAGCACAGCGTGCGGGTTCTACCCACGCTTCCCCGCTTGCCTCGTCTCCAGTCGGGATCGACGTTTTCACACCGATCAGGTGAGCAACTGAACACCCCTCTCTACTGGAATTACATTTTCTTGCTTAGTGTCGCATCTTAGTGCCGTCGACGGTAAGAGAGTGCCCGATCCTAAATTTGCTTATATTTGAGTGATTACCGCGGGTGAGTTGCGAGAGAGCCATTACATCCCATGCCCTCGACGTGCTGGCCGCCTGCGAGAGTGGGCATCCTTGGACCCTTGGGGGTTCAATCCCAAGCTAGCCAATCCCCAAAGCAGCGAGGTCCTGCCTCAGACCCTCACCACCATCACCGAGTTGCCTACGGGCACTAGTATGCGCTTAGCGGGTGAGTCCGCTCGAGTGACGATACCAGTCCGTTGAATTGTGCTTGTTTGCTAGGTCCAAGGGGTTGTTCGGTCAAGTTGCTGCATCCCTAAGTTGTGACATACCCATTGTGATGCCCTCCATCGAAGTGGTATATCAAAAGACGTCGTGGGACGTTCCGGTTACGCCGATTCGGAACGCGGCCTTTCTAGCGTAGAGGAAACCTTCGGGTTCGTCCTTCGCCACGTACCACTCGGTGTTTGGGTCGCCACTTCCATCCTAGGGCGTGTCACATCAGATTGGTATCCGAGCATGTTCACAAATTGTCCTTATCAAGTTGGTCCTAGGGCGCATATGCATTTTAGAGTCACCCGATGCATCAACCGTGCCCAGTGGAATGGCTACCTCTCTTTGGTCATATCCGTCTCACTCGGCCCTCCACAAGGGTCCGATCGACCCCCCCTTTGACATAATCACATTTTAAGATCTCCTCTTTGATGGATCATGCCCTAGTGCCTACCTAAAATGGGAGGCTACCATGGAAAAGAACTTTGATAGGACTATGGTATATGGATCCGCGAGAGTCCGCGTAGCCAAGGGGCGACTTCGGGGTCAAGCCAAGAGTAAGTGGGAACACATAGTGGGCTTAAGGAGGATTAGGAGGCAAGATCCCATTGACACATGGGAAAACATGAAAACTGAACTAAGGAAGATCTATGTTCCCCAAACCTTCCCCTCCTACTCGGAGAGCCATAGCCCAAGGAGCACTTCCACTCCTCCTTTCTCTCCCGGCCAGTTCAAGGCCACCATAAAGGCCCAACCTCCACAACACCCATCACCTCTGACCCCGACCAACACCTCTACACTCCATCACCCAACCCTCACCATTCAAACCCAATTGGACCCCGTGTCCACCCCTCCACCTACGCCCATGACGGCCACCACCCCCCAACCCAAAATCCCCCATCAAACCCACACCCCACAAGCCTCCATGGTCCTCACCACTACCCCTCCGTCATCCCGTAAAAGGGACACACCTTCCAAAACCAATCAACCTAAACCCCCTCACCCAACCCACCTTCCACTTCCAACCCCAATCTTATCCCAACCTAGGCCTCCACTACTTCCCCTCCCCATCCTAGCCCAAGTCCCCCTTTACCCACCACCCCGGGTGCACCATACGCCGATCATCATCACCCCGCATACAAAAAACCTTCTCACCTCCTTGGTAGAGGAACCCATGATCCCCACACCCAACCCCATAGTGGTGAACACCCTAGAACCACTGCCCACCTTGGAGGAAACTCATGCCCAAATCGAGGAAGAAACTTCGCCTTTTACGCCACCCCCTCCAATTGGGAGTGAACTTATCATAAGTCGGCCCTTGGTTAGATGGCTAGAGGAAAACCCAGCTCACCCTATCTTGCCCCATGCCTACCCTCCCGTGGGATGACACCTCCCCATAGTACCATTCTCCACCTATCACACCACCATCCAATCATCCTACCAAGTAAAAACTTTGGGGGACCTCCTTAAGGGCCTAGCTTGGCAAATGGAGTTGACTGGCATGATGACCACTGTGGCCGACCGACCTAGGAGCCATGACCTCCTACACCTATGTGTCGGGTCTATCACCTCAATATGCACCATTGGTTGATACACTAGCGACCTTCTTCTATTTCTCCCCCGATGAACCCGACCGTATCCTCGAATTGGAGTTCCTCATATCGGGTAAAAAGCCAAGCCATCCCCTCATGGCCAACCCATCCACCAAAAACTTTGGCCCAATCATTTTATTAGAGGAGGATGATCCACCACCATATTGTGAGGACCTTGAGGTTGATAAGATGGATTTAGAGCTCCTTTTCCCCGGGTACACTTATGATTATCCCTTTGATCCCAACCTATGGAAGCCTAGATACCCTTGTGACCCACCCACCTCACTCACCACCCACTTTTTTCTACCCTTACCCACCGTGCTGGACCAAGCCCACCTCTCCCAAGACTCGGGTTACACCATGGGAGCCTTAACTTTGGGCAATATACACTTAGGGATTGAGGAAGTGGCCCACTCCATGCTATCCACCTTCTTTGACCCCTTTGACCCTTTTCAGTGGAAGCTCAAAGGCCAACCCACAAACCCGCACATGGAAGTAAACTTTGAGGCTGGAAAACATATGTCTTGGCACCTCGGACCACTTGGCATGATTAGTAAGTCGGGTCCTTTCATTCATGGCACCCACGTGTCAAGTCGGATGCATGATTGGTCCATATTTGGGGGTAACGGCCCTCCCCCATTCATCATTGGCCCTATACATGTTAGGAGCATTCACGGATGCCCGGGTCCCCCGGCATTTGCCACCCCCATGCACGATAGATCCACCTATGGATGCCCCAGTCCCCCTAAGTCCATGAAAGTCTTCATCGCATCAAGGCATGATAGATCTATGTATGGTTGCCCCGGCCCCCCTGAGTCCATGAAAGTCTTCATCACATCAATGCATGATAGGTCTATGTATGGTTGCCCCGGTCCACCTTTGCACACTATCCTCTCTCACACCCACTCACCGCATCATGATGCATGGCATGAGCATACATGCAAGCAATTCGCGATGAGCGGTGAGGTTCACAAGGAGCGGACAAAAGCTCGTGAGCGCTACTTGGAGTCCCACATGGACAATCGAGTGATGGTGAGATTGGAGTGGCCCAACCCTAGGGTCACCTCCAAATCGAGGGCACGGGGACTTGGACCTTCCCAAGTTCCGAGTGGTTGTGACAACACAGCTTATGGATTGGACTTATCGATGGGTTATGGGATATACCCCACTTCTCACGTGGCAGACCCGGCACCCTCTAAGGGCACCGCGGTGGATCCTAGTGAGTGCTGCAAGCCTACGCCTACCTTTGAGAGAGACACCCTCGGAGTGCCACCTTATATCAGCCTGAGAGCCCGACGTGTGCACACGGAGGCAATACTAGGCAAGCAGGGTTCCATCACCGGCAAGAGGGTGTGCCCGAGTGTAGACACCAAAAATTGCACGCCCAGATATCCTGCTCAGCCCAGCATCAACAACGGCACCGAGTGAAGAAGCCCCGGGGAGACTGGTCATCCGGACTCCCCAAATATGCACACTACCGTGAAGCCGTCTCTGGAGTCACGATAGTGAAGACAAATCAACCACCAAGAGCCCAACAATCCATGGGCCTCGAAGAAAATCAAATGGGTCACAACTCGTGCTCACAAACGGGCTCATAATTGCCCATTTAGCCCTTCAGCGGCATGCTCTCCTGGCCGTTCAGCAGCACGTCCTGAGGCCCTCAACAGCACACCCCGTTCTGGGTGCCCTCAGCGGCACAGCCCTCGAAGCCCCAGCGGCACACCCTGGTGGCCCATCAGCGGCACACCCCGGCCTCCCGCTCAGCGGCACGCTCCCGCGTCCGTTCAGCGGCACGCTCCCCTGGCGCTCCGCCGGCACACTCGGCCAGGGCTCTCCACCGGCACACCCAGTTTGGGTGTTGTGGACACTAAAAATTTCTCACCCCATGTTAACGTACAGGGGAATAAAGAAGGGTGTTGTGCCCCTTGTGCTTTGATGATAATGTGGTGTTTTAATGATAGCAGCATGAATGAGTCACCATATTGTTTTGCTCACATGATCGCATATGTATGATCTGTTCTGTGGATAATGCATGAGTATGCCAGGTCATGCAATGTTCTATACTCAATGCACAAGTCTATACATTGCATATGTTTGTGCACACTCAAGTCTATACAATGCATGCTCGTTCATTTAAAGTCTACACATCACATTCGTTACTGCATAGTCTGCATCACCCCCTTTGTTAAGTCCATACACTTGTTGCTGGCTAGTCTATACATCACTGCATCATCCGTTCGAAGTCTGTACATTCTTCAGGTGCATCATCTCAGCAAGTCTATACATTGGACTTGAGCATATAAAAAGTCTGTACATCGTCTTCTTGTTCATGGATTGCATCAAGTCTATACATTGTGCATCTCGCTGACAAGTCTGCACATTCATGAAGTCTGTACATCGCATCATCTCATGCATCGTCTCTCTGCATACCTTAAAGTCTATGCATCGGCCAGGAAAGTCTGTACATTGGACTAAGTCTGCATCAGCTAAGTCTATACATCGTCCGTCTCACTTAGCGTCTCATGCATATGCTAAGTCTATACATCGCAGCTGAGTTGAAGTCTGTACAGCCTGTGCATGAAGTCTGCACACTGTCTGGTCGCACACACTTATAAGTCTATACATTGGTAGCTTTACCTACGTTGCACTCATAAGTCTATACATTGTGAACTCTCAAGTCTATACAGACCTCGCTTTGCTCAAGTCTGTACATCGTCTAGTTGTCTTGGCTAAGTCTACACATTGATTGCCTACTCATGCATCACTCCTTTGGCAAGTCCATACATTGTGAAAGTCTATACATTCCTCATTGGCTTGCTTCATGCACCAAGTCTGCACATTCCTCTCTAAAGTCTGTACGTTGCATTGCATGAAGTCTGCACATTCCACGCTAGCGAAGTCTGTCTAAGTCTATACATTGCTTCTTCATGCATTGCACGAAGTCTGCACATTGTGTGCTGCATGCTCATCAAGTCCATATACTGGCTAGTCTGCACAAGTGTGTAAGTCTATACATTGGATGCTGAACGCACTTCAAGTCTACACATTGCAGCTTGTAGTTCATTCGTCTAAGTATGTACAGCCTATTCCTCATACAAGTCTGAACATGCATTAGCTGTGAGCATGGCATAAGTATGTACATTGTCTTTGCTGCGCGCATGACTAAGTCTATACATTGTGCATTGTTCAAAGCAGAGTCTGCACACTGCATTACATGTCAGCAAGTCCATACCAAGTCTGCACATTACAAAGTCTGTACAAGGTGTCGACATTAAATTGATAAGTTTCTCTCTATCTGACAGGACTGTTCGTGAAGCTTAAGAATGGCACGTGATCCGAGGCTGGAAGGGCTGACAGGATGATGACACGTGGCCAAAACAATTGGGCGGGAACTGTGGAAGACACGCGCCTAGTGCTGCTCCTTCTGGAACTGCTATATAAGGAAGACTCCTTTGTCTGAAGAAGACTGATCGAATAGGCAGAAGTCCTGAAGAAGAAGCAGAGATAGAGTCTGCATGATCCAGAGTGAAGAGAAGAAGAAGAAGAAGAGAAAGAAAAAGAGAAGAGAAGATGAGAAGAAGGAAAGAAGAAAAGAAAGCCCCTGCGGCACACTTTGAAATGCCTTCCACGGCACACCAAACAAGCCCCAGCGGCACACCCCCCGTGCCTCCATCTGGCACGCCCTCAAAGCCCTCTCAGCGGCACAGCCTCCCGATGGCACACTCTGCGAGGCCCTTCCCCAGTACACCTTGTTGAACCTCTAGCGGCACGCTCTGTGGAGCCTCTGCCCAGCACAGCCGTTGGTCCTTCCACGGCACACCCCTGAAAGCCTCAGCGGCACACCCTGAAAGCCCCAGCGGCACACCCTCAAGTGCCCTCCAACGGCACACCCTCTCGTGCCCTCCAGCGGCACACCCACAGGTGTCTTCACCGGCACACGTTGCCAACCCCCTCAGCGGCACACCCCGTGCCCCCGTCAGCGACGCACAGGCGGAGCCTCCTCCGTCGGCACACCCTCTGGGCTCTTCAGCGGCACAGTTGCGAAGGCCTTCAGCGGCACGCCTGCGAGGCTCTCCTGTGGCACGCCTTCCTCAGCCCCCAGCGGCACAACGTTCGGCCCATCCACGCCGCTCAACGCTCGTAGCCCTCGGCGCGCAGCGAAAGCATGGCAGGCCCATGCCTAGACCTTGCTGGGCTGTCCTCGCCCCACCTACTCCCATCCTCGACAGTCGTCGGCCTGACCAGGGGTATAAGAACCCCTCACTCCGATGAAAAAATGGACATAGGGGAGCCCCCCCCAACAGAGGCTGGGGTTCGATCGGAGAAGGAAAAGAGAAGAAGAGAAGAAGGGAGAAGAGGCCCCCGTCCCCTTGCTGCTATCCCATCCGCCACCGCCTGTGTGAAGGAGTAAAGAAATAAGAGAGAAGAGAGTGAGCTATGGGAGGGGAGGAGCTGGTGCTCCGTCCCCCCCCCCCCCACCGTGTTCATCTTGGCTTTTTCGCCCTCTCTGTCTTTTTTTTTCTTTTCTTTTCTTTCCTCTCAATGTATTAGCTCATTTGGGTTGCTCTTCTGGTGAGAATAAAAGAAGGAAGCTTGTTAGATGCTCATGACGTTCCCTTTTCTCATTTTTTTTAAGTTGCTTGTTTCTTCCTCTTTACCGGCGGTTTGGCCCCTCCTGATGGTCTCCTTCCGCAATACTGGCATATCTAACTCAATGAGCACTGCCTTAGCGCAATACCGCCCCGAGTGGTCTACTCCCGGAGGATCCTCGTGCATGGTCTCTTTCCTCTTATGGTTTCTTCGCGGGGTTTAATCCCAAATCCATCTTTTGGTCTGAGGGATTCACCCTTCCCTCTCCTCGAGTGCCCAGGGCCAATACTTCCTCCGTGGTGCCCTTAGATCTCTTTCTCCTTATTTTGGGCACACTCTTTTAGCTCAGACCCAGCCCGGTGTGCCAACACTCTCTCCTCGTTGGTTTGCCAACCCATGAACCTTAACAATGTTGCATCCACGCTCCCTGATCCCTTGCCCGGCACAGCCTCAGTAATCCTTACCCGGCACACCCCAATCACTCCTGCCCGGCACACTCTTAACCCGGTGCAATCCCTGGCCGAGCCCAGTCCGGCACAGCCCTCACTCGAGCCTATCCCGGTACACCCCCCCAGTGTTAGCCAGCCCGGCACACCTTCTTGAACCCCTCTTGCTCAGCACGGTTGCTATCTCCTCCTACCCAGTGCACTCCCAGTCTGTCTTAGTCGGGTCTCCCGCTCGTTGATTTCTCCGAGGTTTTCCGAAGTTTCATCAAAGGTGTTGCCGCTCTCAGGCGCCCACCTCCAGTTGTCGGGTTCCGCCACTCCATGTGGGCGCATTCCCTGTATCTCCCTTATGCTCGGGTCAAGGGGAGATGTTGCCAAAATTTCGTTAGAAACGATAACATATTAAAAAGATAAAAGGAAGCAACCAACAAATGGAACGACCACACGTTAAAAAGGACTAAAAGAAAGCAACAAACAAATAAAAAAAAGAGAACAACGGTAAAACGCTTTAACCAAGGCAAGGGAACCGTAATCAACATAAAGAGAGCCAAATCGAACGATAACTAAACAACTTGAACATTCGTCCTTATGGGAGAAAAGGATGGAAATTGATCAAAAGGAGAAAAGGAGAAACCCATGCAAACTTGATAAAAAAATCAGAAAAGAAGAAAAGAAAAGCCTTAAAAGAACTAGAGGGAGAGTGGTCCCTCATCGGTATTTCCAACCTAGCTCTTCAGCGGTACACCCTTTTAGCCTTTACACTCCTCAGCCCTTCGGCGGTACACCCTTTTAGCCCCTCAGCGGCACACTCCCTCAGCCTTTCAGCGGTACACCTTTTTTTGCCCTCTAGCGGCCCACTCTCTCTCCAAAAATATATATAATGATAATAATAATGATAATAATAAATTAATAAAAATTATGATAAATAAATAAATTTGAATATACATAAGAAATAAACAAAAGTGTGAAATAGTAATAATAATAGTAAGAAAAGAGAAATAATAATAATAATAATAAACGAAAACGGAGAAATCATCCAGAACAAGCAATAATATATATATATAATTTGAAACCCAGATAAAAAGATGGTAAAATCTATATCGCAGCCCCGTCTCTCCCGTGACCCGGTGCCGAAGGAACAACAATGCCGCCCTTCTAGGTTGGGTCTGAGTCTTGGGAATTATCCCAAAATAGCCACGACCTGACCTCGCCTCGGGCCGATATCCCGATTAAATCGGACTCGTTTCTCGGGCCGGATCCCTTCTGAGCCACTACTAAAATTGCCGCACGTTCGGCAGACATTTGAACGGGTTCACCTCGATTTCCGCCGCATTTCTATTACGGACCTGTGTTCGTACATGAAAAGGTCCATGCGTGACCGATATGGCCGACGGCTCCCATCCCGACATGGTCGTAACCCGACATTGCTCTGGGCCAATAGCCTGTCGAATCGGATTCATCTTGATGGGATTCGCCCCCCGCTCTTTCATTGAAGTTGCCGCGAACTCGGCATACATTTGTACGAGGTTGTTTCTATCTACGTCGTACCTTCAATATGGGCATTCGTCTGAATATCAAGTGGTCCGCAAGTGACCGACAGAAATCGGAACAGAACGAGATGGCTCTTGTCATCCCTGGACCCTACACATGGGAATATCAATAAGGCCTTCATGGGCTATGCTTGGACCTCGGGACCGTCCCGATTATGGTCGTTGTCTGACCCATATCCACGGCCTACAGCCCGCTCCCTTTGAACACATTTTCGGTTTTGGAATCTAGTCCCGGGACTCTTCCCTGTTGCCCTCCGGCACCGGGAACATTAATGATGCCCACGCAAGCCCCGTTTGGACCGCGGGAGGCGCCCCCGGTATGGTCCCGACTCAATCTCGCACCGGGCCAATAAATTCGCTAGTTTCCTGCTACATTAACCGAGATTTAACCAAATATTTTCAGTGTCTCGGAATAAGATATATATATATGCCGTATCCTGGCATACATATGTTCCAGGTCCTCCCACGATGATTGTGATATTCCCAATACCGGACACCCGTCCGAACATTAAACGGTCTCCTGAATGACCAATACGTTTCGAACGTTTGCTTCCCTAAACACAGGGCTTTCCAACTGATTCAAGGGTTATTCCCGCGTTGTCCCTTGGCACCCAAAATATTAATGACGCTCATGCAAGTCTTGCTTCGACCGCGGGGGGCCCACCACAGCATGGTCGCGACTTGCTCTTGCACCGGGCCAACAGATTTACTAGTTTTTGACCGCTCCAACCGAGGCTTAGCCGAACGTTTTCTATTCTTCCGAACAATAAATTTGCCGTACCTTGGCATACATGCGTTCCAGTTTTCCCGCGACAACCGCGATTTTCTCGAGACGGACATTTGTCCGAACATTAAAATGGTCAGTACACGACCAACATGACCGCGAACGGTTTTCTTCTCACCCTCATACGGGGATTTCAATGCTTCCTAATAGACCTTTCATGCAACTAATTTCTTGGCCATGAGGCCCTGAATCCCGACGATTAATCAAGGGTGTTCCCTCGTATGGGGGATGTAAATGACGTCGTGACCTTTATGGCGCGACGGGTTTTGGTCCCGACACGAACCACACAATCGTCTGACAAAGTCAGATCGAGCGCACCATGGGCTCTTCGGAACCCGAATAAATTGTCACTTTGTGACTGGCACGCCCACGCACTTAATAGACGAACCACCTGAATAAGCGAATTTTAGTGCGTCCACAAGTCTGGCACGCCCGGTGGGACCGAAACTACCCTTCATCTCTTCACAGGGATTCAGGGCCTCATGGCCCCCTAATAAACGATGTTTGCCTGCTTCGATGAATTGCAGGTGCTGTCTTCGCCAGCCCTATGGGGAGAAAATCCAGACTCGATGCAGCTACCTTCGTGGCCTCGAGGACGCTGCTTCGAAGCATATGCAACTTCCAAGAATCATGGAGGCTGTTATAAAAAAGGGAGAAGAGAAAGAGATGAGAAGGGAGGGGAAATCAAAACCCCTTTTTCCTCAAAAAGAAAGAGAAGAAAAGAAGAAGAGAAAAAGAGAAGAAAAGAAGAAAAGAAGAAAAAGAGAAAAGAAAGACGCAAACAAAAAAAGAAGAGAAAGAATTGGCAAGAGAGGGTTGTACGGCCACGTCCGTCGAGACCCATGCTGAACAAAGATTACCACTATGGGGTTGATGCGGTGGAGCGAACCACACATCTCCTCCCTGAGGGGGTGAGCGCTCTCCTGCACCTCCACCCTAGTCAATCATACAAAAAAGGTGAGAAATAAAGAAGAAAGGAAGAAAAGTTGGCCAGCATCGCCGACTGAAAGAGCAAGAAGAAACCCGGCATCCCGCCCGACTCTAGGAGGTCCCGAGTCCACGGTGCAATGACCCCGCTCATTCCTCCTTCCTGCTGCCTCCATCTGGCACAAAACGGCCCCCGAGTGGTTGTTAAAAGACCCAGCGAGCCACAATTGTAGCTTGGTCAATGGTTGCCCGCTGTGGGGAATGTTTTATAGCAATGAGGCCAAGCACGGCCACCACTCCCGAAGAGAGCATGCACATACCCCACCATGGGGGATGAGAAGAAGATATATACCCTGCTACGGGGGCATAGGAGGCAAAAAAAGAAATACACCCCATTCCCAGGGGCACATGAAGAGAATCCACCCCGACTGAGGGGCACACAAAGTAAAAGCTACACCCCGGCTTCGGGGCATTTGAAGAAGAATCCGCCCCGACCTGGGAACGTAAGAAGAAATAGAGCTGCACCCCGGCTTAGGGGCATTTGAAGGGGAAATACATCTCGATATGGGGGCATCTGAAGCGAAAGACATACCCCGCCATGGGGGCATAATAAGAAAAGAATTCACCCCGGCCTGAGGACACACAAAAAGAGAAACTCACCCTGGCTTAGGGGTATATGAAGAAGGAACGTACCCCGGCCTGGGGGCATAAGAAACAAAAGCACACCCCACGCTAAGGGCATATGGAGAGGAATGCACCTCGCCCTGAGGGGCACAAAAAGTATAAGAACACACCCTGGCTTAGGGGCATTTGAAGAAGAAACATACCCCGCCAGGGGGCATAGAAGTCATGAAGAATATGCCCCGGCTTAAGGGCATTTGAAGAAGTCACATCCCGCCTCTGGAGCATGAGAAGTAGCAAGAATACACCCCGGCCTAGGGGTATTTGAAGAAGAAATATACCCCGCCTGGGGGCATAGAAGCCGTAAAGAACACGCCTCGGCTCATGGGCATTTGAAGAAGCTACATCCTGCCTTGGGTGTATAAGAAGTGATGCGGGATGAGACACGGACACGACAAGCTCGTGACTGCCCCTTAACGAGGGAAGCGTCGGATGTGCGCGGTTAAGAAACCGGCTGTGAGCTAGGGTGGTCGGCTCGCACTTTCGTGCCCGTATCGGGTCACGGGGACGGTCTCGCTCTCTGTCGCAGCAGCGGTGAATGATAATATAGCGAGCTAATGGACCTAAAGCATGCTCTCTAGCAGCAGCATAAACAAGTATATATGAAAATAAGCAAATGCCGAGTGTAGGGAGCGAGAACGATACCTCCACGCATTCGGCGTGGGGAAGACGGGCCCGGCCGAAAATCGTACTCCCGAAATAATTATACACGGATATTACAGAAATGCAACTCGCTACCAACTCCACGCAGGGAGGTAAAGGGCTACACAATGGGGTCCGGGAGGACCGAATTCGGGTTGACGGGCGGCTTCTCGTGTTGATTCGGCAACACCCGAACACGTGACGGTGGGGCCCACGTGTGGCCCGGAGGGGCCGTGTGGGACCCGGTGGCACCGCTGTGGTGGTGGATGCCCGGAGGGTCGCTCCTTGGGATGGCGGCACGCTGGTTCGCCGGCCGGAGGCCCGGCGGCTCCGTTCGGCACCGGTCGGTACCCGATCGGAAATCTGCCGGTTCTGTATTTCGGCGCGCGCTCCGGCGAGAATGGCCGCTGCGATCAGCCCCGATGTCGGATCGACACGAGACTGGCGCCGTTGGAAAGCTAGCTTGAAGTTCTTCAACCTAGGCCCAAATATCTGGCCTGGATCTGCTCGGATCTTAACTTATGGAATTTTCAATCTCCTGTTGTACAGTAATCGAAGACTCAGACCTGCAGAGAACTTGACTGTGGATTGCCTTTGACCGTGAGGTAGACGTCCGAATCTAGGGTTGTGTTCTTCAGCGAAGTTGTTGGAAATGGAGTTGGGAAGATAGAAAAATTGGTTTGGACACGTTTGGATGTGTCTATGATTTTCTGTGATTTGTTTACTGGATGAAGGTCGGATCTGGGATCTGACTGAAAGTACTGTAGCTCCAGTAGAACATGAATTTTTAAAAATAGGTAGAAGGATGATAAAAATTTAAGAAATATTGTGGTGGTAGGGGACGATGGACAGAACACCCAGTTAAATTGGGAGGTCTAAAATAAATCAAAAGGGTGGTCGAAGGTGGAGAACTCAGGGCTACTGTCACTGTAGACAGTGACAGAACAGATCTGAGATTGAGAGTTGAACGAAATGGTAAAAATATGAAACGGTGGAGTTTGAACGTGGATTTGTTTTTGGAAAATGGGATAGAAGATAGGAACCAACCCTAAAAATTTCAAATCGATCTGAGCTCGTGGCTGGCTTCAGGAATTCACGAACTGCACCTCTACCCAGCAGGATAGAAAACCGAAGACGATCCCGTGGCGGCTCGAAGGCGGCACGAACGGCGGCGGCGGCGGCACAAACGATCACCGGAGGTTGAGAGGGGGTGATAGAAGGGGGATACACTCTAGATCTGGGGTTGGGGAAGAGGAAACCAGGGGGAGAGAGGAAGGGGGCACACCAAGCTCCAAGAGACTCACAAATTTTCTGATTTTTCATGCATTAATTCTACTAAAATGAGAAATTACAACTCTTTATAGGTTACATGCCAAAGCCAATATCCACCCTTAGATCTAGGTATGGTGGAAAAGATGGCTGGGATTGGATGTGACCAACCACAAAAATAACATATTTAAAGGAAGCCAATTCCTAATTTTTACAACATGTGGTCAAAGAAAGGAAGGAAAGAAAAAAAAACTAAACAACCTAGCCTAATGGAGCCAAAAGAGGGGGCGCCCCCCTTCATGGGCCAAGGGCCATTCATGGGCCATGAACCATCCACAAGCCCATGCTAGACTTGGACCCTTCCAACTTAGTTGGCCCATGAGGGAGTGTAACCCAATTTGGGCCTTAAGTGCATTAATGACCCATTAGAATCCTAATGACCCAATATGGCATAAGCTCCTTAATGGACTCTACTAATGGCAACCTAGCCATGGACTCTACATTACAAATGGCCCATTGGCTTGATATAAGCCTTACAAGGAGCCCAAATGAAAGAAATTACACAATTACAATCTCATACAAGCCATAACACACAAATACACTTCACCCGTGTATGGAAATCACCTTTGATGCCCCATCAATTCTCCCCGGGTGGGAGGAACTTGACCCCGTCGAGTAGGGGTATGGCTGCTCCGGTACTCCGACAGATCCGTCACCATGCCAAGTAGCGTGGGTATGCTCCACTACAAGTGATCGTCACCTGCTCATTCCATATATACTCGATATGCGAACTGCTATGGGCTAAAGGTGGTCACTCCGAAGGGCACTCTCAAAAGGGAAGAAAACAGCTCGAAGACTTACTAGGAATCACCGCTGAGTCCCTATAGGTGACTAATCCGGGTATAGAAGTAAAACTGATCCCATACTCATCAAGTGAGTCCACTCGCCTCTTACTCATAAGAGACCGACAACGACCTTACACACGACACATGCAGACTCATCATGCACTAACACACGTATGCAAACCACACAAACAAACGACTCAAAACACACCACACAAAACAAACCACACAAGGAAAACACACCGACTCATGCACGACTCTAGACGAAGGTGGTAGCATCAAGCCCACTAGGTGGCTGCATCCTGAGCGGCGGGAGAGCTCTCCCACTCTTCCCCTCCCAAGGCATAGTACTCCTCGGCTAGTGCTTCATCGGCCTCGTAATCAACACACTCAGGCTCGGGAGGTACGGATCCTCCAACACCTAAGGCTAGGGTGGCGCGAGCGGGACACTCGTTGGCAATGTGGCCAAATCCATGACAGTGGAAACACTGCACTCGTGATCGACTACTCTCCCCGAAAAGAGGGGCCTTACCCTTATCATCCCGTCGGGTAGGGGGTGTAGGCAGCAATGGGGGAGGTGTCGGTGCCTTGGACAATAGTGGAGGGGGTGCCGGTGGATGGGGTGGAGGTAGTCCCCGTGGTGGGGGAGGTCGAGGTCTTGGAGCAAAGTGCTCCTGACGGGCGGGCTCCTGTGGACGAGTCATGGGTCCCCTCGGGTATGAACCTAAGGAGCCACGGGAGTCACTACGGGGAGGAGCGGGGCTCCACCGGGGAATAGACTCGAACTCACCCTCGAATTGCTCCATCTCGAGAGCAACTTGGTATGCATCCTCCAGCTTGTCCACCTTGCGGCGGAGAAGCTCATACCGTAGGTGTGGGCGTAGTTCACGCCGAAATCGGGAGACGGTAAGGGAATCCTCCTCCGTGGCATCGCATCGCAAGTAGTACTCATCAAATTCGGCGATGTAATCCGAGACGGACCAGTCTCCTTGGGTGAGACTTTGCCACCTCTCTATAAGACGCTGGCGATAGGAGGTAGGGAGGTACTTCTTCCTAAGCTTCTCCCTCATATCGGTCCATGTATCGATCGGGGGTTCTTGACGATGAAACAATAGGTTCTCCATGTTTCTCCAATAGGTTTGGGCTTGGCCTAAAAGTTTCATCCTGGCATACTTGACTTTTCGTTGGTCCGACATCTCGAACCACTCAAAATATCGGTCCATACCAGCCTCCCAATCAAGGTAGACCTTTGGGTCCAAGGACCCGTCAAAGGTGGGAGGGTCGGCCCGAACGGTCCGAATGGCCCGTTCATCCATATCTTGGTCGTGGGTACGCCGTGTATGGCGATAATCACGACCATGTCCCCGATGCTCATTACCGGACTCGTAGTCGTGCACCTCGGGGACTTCGTGCCTCCTAGTAGCTACCCCTTGAACCCTTGGAGTCGCGGGTTGATGAACCGGCTCCAGTTGACCTTGTGTAGGTGGGGCGGGTGCCTGGACTGGGACAATCGGGTGTGTCTCGGCTGGTCCTTTCTCTAGTGCGGTGACTCTCCCGACCAATCCTTGAACGGACTGGTTCGACCCAGCGGCCCTATCCTCTACAACTTTCATCCTCTCTTCTAGGCGGGTGCCTAGGCCATTCACTCGAGTACTCGCTTCTTCCATCCTATCCACTCGAGTGCTTAACTCATCCATGCGCTCACTCAACCCATCCATTTTTCCCATAAGTGTTCGGAACATAGTGGCCACCTCATCGGAACTATGGACTCGAGATTCTGCCATTGGTGGTGGTGGGGGTGAGTACTGAGTACCCCTACGAGTGGGCATGCAAACACACTGACTAGACGACGCCGACTAAAGCAAACACACACTAATATGATGCACCTAGACGTAACCAAAACTCGGCACGTGGCGGAGTTAATCGATACGAAGATCACTCGCGCAAGTGTGCGGTCAAGGATGGCTGGAATTGGATGTGACCAACCACAAAAATAACATATTTAAAGAAAGCCAATTCCTAATTTTTACAACATGTGGTCAAAGAAAGGAAGGAAAGAAAAAAAACTAAACAACCTAGCCTAATGGAGCCAAAAGAGGGGGCGCCCCCCTTCATGGGCCAAGGGCCATTCATGGGCCATGAACCATCCACAAGCCCATGCTAGACTTGGACCCTTCCAACTTAGTTGGCCCATGAGGGAGTGTAACCCAATTTGGGCCTTAAGTGCATTAATGACCCATTAGAATCCTAATGACCCAATATGGCATAAGCTCCTTAATGGACTCTACTAATGGCAACCTAGCCATGGACTCTACATTACAAATGGCCCATTGGCTTGATATAAGCCTTACAAGGAGCCCAAATGAAAGAAATTACACAATTACAATCTCATACAAGCCATAACACACAAATACACTTCACCCGTGTATGGAAATCACCTTTGATGCCCCATCAAGAAGAAAAGAGCCCACCCCATCTTAGGGGTATTTGAAGAAGAAACACACCCCGCTATGGGGGCATAGAAGTCATAGAGAATACGCCCCGGCTTAGGGGTATTTGAAGAAGAAGGATACCCCGCCTCGGGGGACATTGCAAGCAGCGATACACCCTGCTAGGGCGCACAGGAAGCAAACCACACCCCACTTTTGGGGCACAAGAAGCAAACATTCCCCAGCGTGTCGGGGCAAAAGAAGAAGAATCTCCCTCGGGGGCATGAAAAGCAAAGATACACCCTCGTGCCGGGGGCACATGAAGAGAATACACTCCATCCCGGGGTCGTGAGAAGCAGAAGGCGCATCCCACCCTGGGGGCATATGAAGCGAAAAGAATACACCCTGGCTTAGGGGAATACAAAGAGAAGTATACCCCACTCTGGGGCAGAGGAAGCGGGAGAATCACAACCCCATCTTGGGGGTATTTGAAGAAGAAGTATACCTCACCTCGAGAGCCTAGAAGCTATAAAGAACACGCCCCGGCTTAGGGGCATTTGAAGAAGCTACATCCCGCTTCGAGAGCATAAGAAAGAGAAGAGTACACCCTGTCCTAGGGACAATTGAAAAAGAAACATACCCCGCCTGGGGGCATAAAAGCCATAAAGAATACGCCCCGGCTTAGGGGCATTTGAAGAAGCTACATCCCGTCTTGGGAGTGTAAGGAGAGAATAATACACCCCGACTTAGGGGCATTTGAAGAAGCTACATCCCGCTTCGCGAGCATAAGAAAGAGAAGAGCACACCCTGTCCTAGGGACAATTGAAAAAGAAACATACCCCACCTGGGGGCATAAAAGCCATAAAGAATACGCCCCAGCTTAGGGGCATTTGAAGAAGCTACATCCCGTCTTGGGAGCATAAGGAGAGAAGAATACACCCCGACTTAGGGGCATTTGAAGAAGGAATACATCCCGGCCCCGGGGTCCGTGAAGTAACATATATCCCCCCCCCCCCGGGGGACATCTGAAGCAGAACAAACAACATTCCCCGGCTTAGGGGAGCATATGAAGAAAGGAACGCACCCCGATATGGGAGCACATAAGCAAAGAAGAAGAGTTCACCCCGCCTCGGGGGCATAAGAAGCAAGAATTACACCCCGTCTTGGGGGCATCGGAAGCAGCAATACACCCCGCTCTGGGGGCACAGGAAGAGACACACTCCGCCCTTGGCGCATAAGAAGCAGAAGCACCTACCCCAGCCTGGGGGCACAAAAAATACACTCCGCCCTTGGCGCATAAGAAGCAGAAGCATCTACCCCGACCCGGGGCACAGAAGCAAAGAGACATACATCCCGATCTGGGAGCATAAGAAGAAAGATATACTCCACCCAAGCGGCATTTGAAGAAACAACATACCCTGCTTCAGGGACACAGAAGCCGTAAAGAGATACACCCCCGCCTCAGGGAGGGGCATAAGAAGCAAAAGATACATGCCCCGTGCTGGGGGCATATGAAGAAGAAACATACCCCGCCCGGGGGCATAGAAGCCGTGAAGAGTATACCCCGGCTTGGGGGCATTTGAAGAGAGCTACACCCCGCCTTGGGGGCATTTAAAAAAAAACGTGCCCCGGTCTGGGGGCATAGAAGTCTTGAAAAATACGCCCCGCCTGGGGGCACAGAGACAAAGAGGCAAAACACACCCCTCAGGGGGATGCATACCAAATGAAGCTACACCCCAACCTGGGGGCACATTAAAAGAAATACACTCCAGCGTGAAAGCATTAATGAGAAAGAAGAGTAGAATAAAGAAAAAGACACACATGAGGCAGACGTGGTCTTCGAGCCCACCTCATCACACAAAAGAAAAGAAGGAAAGAAAGAGCAGTCATGAGGTGAACATGGTCTTTGCACCTGCCTCTCCACAAAAAAAGAAGGACACACGAGGCAGGCGTGGTCTTCGAGCCCGCCTCTCCACAAAAAAAGAGAAGAAAAGAAAGAAAAGAGACATGGGGCAGACGTGGTCTTCGAGCCCGCCTCATCACACAAAAGAAGAGAAGAAAAGGAAGAAAAGACACATGAGGCAAACATGGTTCTTGAACCTGCCTCTCCATAAAAAAAGAAGAGAAGAAGAGAAAGAGCAGTCACGAGGCGAACATGGTCCTTGAACCCGCCTCTTCACACAAAAGAAGAAGAGAAGAAAAGAAAGAAAGAGTCTCGAGACAGACGCGGTCTTTACACCCACCTCTCCACACAAAAAAAAAGAGAGGAGAAAGAGTCACGAGACGAACATGGTCTCTGCACCTGCCTCTCTACAAAAGAAGAAGAGAAGAGAAAAAAAAGAGACATGAGGCGAACATGGTCCTTGCACCTGTCTCTCCATAAAAGAAGAAGAGAAGAAAAGAAAGAAGTGATCACGAGGCAAACATGGTCCTTGCATCTGCCTCTCCATAAAAGAAGAAGAGAAGAAAAGAAAGAAATGATCATGAGGCAAACATGATCTTTGCACCCGCCTCCTCACACAAAAGAAGAAGAGAAGAAAAGAAAGAAAGAGTCTCGAGGAAGACGCGGTCTTTGCACCCGCCTCCCCACACAAAAGAAGAAGAGAGGAAGAGAAAGAAGAGTCATGAGGTAAACTTTTACCTCTGACCTCCAGCCACCCAACAAATAGAAACCAATCAGCATTCCACCGACGGGGCATTAAACCAGAAAATATTCAGCCATCGGGCTTCAATCCGACAGATATTCAGCCATCGGGGCTTCAAGCCGACAACTACCCCTTCATCGGCCTTCGGGTCAACAGCTATATAATCATCGGCTCCTAGCCGACAGCTACCTCATCATCGACTCCTAGCTGACAACTACCTCATCATCGGCTCCTAGCTGACAGCTACCTCATCATCGGCTCCTAGCCGACAGCTATCTCATCATCGGCTCCTAGCCGACAGCTACCTCATCATCGGCTCCTAGCCGATAGCTACCTCATCATCGGCTCCTAGCCGACAGCTATCTCATCATCGACTCTTAACCGATAGCTACCTCATCATCGGCTCCTAGCCGACAGCTATCTCATCATCGGCTCCTAGCCGACAGCTATCTCATCATCAGCTCCCAGCCGACAGCTACCTCATCATCGGCTCCTAGTCGATAGCTACCTCATCATTGGCACCCCAGCCGACAGCTTCCCAGTCAAAAAAAATATAGACCTCTCACCTTGGTTCGGATCCTTCCCTGGCCAGAGAACAAAAGAGACCCTTCTCTTCGACTCTCACGTCTCGCTACCCGACGCCCCTTGGCTCAGCCATTTCGGCCGAGGCCTACTGTCGGGATTAATCCATCTGTCCCACCACGCTTCCGGATTCTGGCTCCCGCAGCCCGCTTCCCAGCATCTTTTAGCCCTTATGGCCCACTCCCCTAATGTCCCTTGGGTTCTATAGCCCGCTTCCCTAATACCCTTTCAGTCGTTCGTGGTCTGCTTCCCTAATACCTTTACTACCACTACACTTATACGTAACAACAATATTTTCTTATGTAAAAAAATAAACAAACAAACAAAAATAAAAAAAACAACCACACCCAAAAAAAAAACAACAAAACAAAAAAAACAAAAAAACACAAAAAAAGAAAATGGAAACAAAAAAAGAGAATGCATGATTGCCCTGCTTGCATGGTTGCTTAATATAGAATAATACACTTCCTTGAAATTTTCTAGGACCGTGTTTCCTCGCTAAATAATATCGCCCCGATTTCGGATGCACGCGCGTCACGCGTACGCTCGAAGGGAACCCGATTATGGCGAGTGCACACGTCAAGGGGAAGAGTCATAGCCGAATCGCTAAACCCAACTCACAAAATAAACCTGAGGCAACGCTCCCACACTTAGCACTTAATGTGTTCAATAGCCTTCGACTATAGAGATTGCCCGAATTTCTTCTTAGCACTCTACGGAGACTTGAATTCCTGCACTCGCGTGAAAGGTAATCGTGAGGAAAAAGCTACCTACCCCCACTGTAAAAAAAAAAGGAGAAAAAAAGAGAGAGAGAGACACGTGAATCCGAGTAGTCGGGAATCCCCATTGAGACACATGAGGAGACTCGCGCGAAATGGTGAAGCGAATTATAATAAGGATGAAACCTATTAGCCGGGAATCCCCATTGAGACACATGAGGAGACTTGCGTCAAACGGTGGAATCCGTAATAGAATTACAATAGGGATGAATCCTAGTAGTCGGGAATCCCCATTGAGACACATGAGGAGACTCGCGCCGAACGGTGAAATCCGCTACCAAAATAAACAGATAGGGGGTTGTGCGAAGCTACCAAAATCGAGAGCCTGAAACATATGTGTAGGCGCTAGAGTGATCCTCGAGTGTCACTAGGAAAACCTGCATATCCCTATGGTTAGGGCTCTTTGTTCACACATTTGCACTGCCACGCCACAGAGAATTGCCTCGGGTGAAATGCGTGAATTTAGGCTATGCATGCAAGACGTGCGATATCCTCTTGACAGGTGCACCACCCCTCAATTGTGCCTCGCGGCCCGCACCGCATCTGCAAATTACGGGCGACGTCCCTATCCTATCCCCTATAGAGGGAGCTGCCTTACTTATATTTATGTTATGCCTGCTAATGAATGCTTGCATGCTTTAAAAAAAAGAGAAGAGGAAAAAATGATTAAAAAAACAACATAAAAAATAATAAAAAAATATATAATAATAATAAAATAACAAGAATGTGCGTATGCAATAAACTCAATTTCGGCCATCGAAGCCTACTTTCCTAGCTCTGGCTCGTAGAGCCCAATCTTGGCCCCCATGGCCTACCTCTTGCCCTCGCGGCTCGTTAATCCCCAACTTCGGCTCTTTAAGCCCGCTCCCAGCCTTGGCTGTTTTGACCTCCCTTATCGGTGTTGTGACTCCTATGTGTTGATGGTGTTGACATGTAACTTTACTTCATATGGCAACACATTGTTTTGATTGATTGGCAACACTGTTTATGTTTTGATGAAATTACTTTATCAGATTGTCTATGCATTTCATCTTGTTTTCACACTGAACACACACTCAAAGTCTCAAAGTCTATACATCGCTGTTGGGCATCAAAGTCTGCACATTAGCATCAGGTAGCAAGTGTGTACAATGCCCTGTGTAGGCACGACAAGTCCATACACTGGTTGCACATTGCACAGCTGTAGGCATTTCAAAGTCTACACACTGCACTGCATGTGAAACTTCAAGCCTGCACATTGCACAACATGCGAAGTCACCAAGTGTGTACATTGCATAGCATGCAGGCGTCAAAGTCCATACATCCACAGTGCATTGGCCAAGTCTATACATTGTTCGTCTCATTTAGAGTCTAAGGCGAAGTCTGTACATTGAGCGTCTCAATGAGCGTCTCATGCAAGTCCACACATTGGTCTTCAGGCTTGAAAGTATGTACATTGGACTGCGTCAACTCATTGCATTGGCTAAGTCTATACATTGTCCGTCTCATTTAGAGTCTAAGGCAAAGTCTGTACATTGGACGGTGTCAGGCGAAGTCTGTACAATGACCATCTTCCTTAGCGTCTTGATCTTTCAAGTCTATACAGGCTTCTGTTTTACAAAGTCTGTACATTGGTCTCAGACTCCAAAGTCTATACATCGCCTGTTGACTGCAAAGTCTATGCAGAGCTCAAGAGGTGTTCGAAGTCTATACATTCATTCACTGTAGCTTGCACGAGGTAAAGTCTGTACATTGGCCTCCATGCCTCAAGTCCATACATTGGACTGTTTGGCCAAGTCTGTACATCGCTGTTTGCCAAAGTCTGTACATTGGCAACTGTTCCTTCGTTGCGATTCAAAGTCTACACATTGGGTTATTTACATACATTCAACTTCGAAGTCTATACATCGATGCCTTTACCTACGTTGCAATTCAAAGTCTATACATTCGATGTTTTCCATTGCTTCAAGTCTATACAGACGTTCTTTTAGAAAGTCTATACATCGGTCTTCACCTCAAGTCTGTACAGTCATTTGTTGACAAGTCTTCACATCGTGAAGTCTATACACTCAACTCCTTCACATCTTGCAAAGTCTGTACATTGCATCCATCAGTCGTGAAGTCTATACATCGTCTGTCTTCAATTATGTCTCACTGAAGTCTACACATTGCATCTTCATTCATGAAGTCTACACATTGCATCTTCTCATTGAAGTCTACACATTGCATCTTCTCACTGAAGTCTACACATTGCATCTTCATTTGTGAAGTCTGTACATTGCATTGATCTTCACTTAGTCTATACATTGACAGTCTTCATATCACCTAAGTCTGTACGGCGGTTGCTTCATACAGCAAGTCTGTACATCACTTTCACCTATATGAAGTCTATACAACGCAGTTCTTCTGATAAGTCTATACAGAGTTGTTATTTAATCTGATCATCGATACTCTGTCTGACAGGGATTCTCTACTGAGATTGCTGACATGGCTCGTGATCCCAGGAGGACGAGGTGACCAGATGCTGCCACGTGGATGGAAGCACCTCGAATCTGGAGAATTCCTTGGGTGGGAAAACGTGGAAGCCACGCGCCCTTATCCACATGCTGATGTTATATATATATCAGTCTTCATCTTCTGTAAAGGGTGATCGAAGTTGGCGAAGTCTATACATCCAGTCTGAAGCAGCAGCCACCGAGATCCACTGTGAGAGGAAGAAAAGCAGAGAACAAGAAAAGAGAGAAGAAGAAAAAGAGAGATGAGTTGAGAGAGTTATTGTGAGAGCTTGTGAATCAGTCTCTTGGTCCAGTTACCAGAGCTGATATTGCTCAACTTTGAGCTACAGTCGTTTTGGTTTTCTTCCATTCGATTGTGTGTTTTGTTTTTTTTCAGTCTTGCTATTTTCTCTTTGAAAACTCTTGTTCTATCAAGCTGTTAGTCAGCGGTTTCAAGCTGTGAGGCAACAGGTTGCAGAGGTGTTCCTCTGGTCAGGATAAGCTGTAAGCCCCAGCCGTTGTTGGAAAGCTGTAGAGCCCAGCTGATTGAAGCTGTGTATCAGCAGTAATCCACATTCGAGTTGAATGTGGGGTGGACGTAGGTCGGATTGACCGAACCACCTAAAAGCCTTGTGCCTCTCGTGTGTTTGATTGCTTGTTCAGCAGATCTTGTGTGTTTCATTCGGTGCATTGGCTGTGTTCGTTTAGTGTTCTTCTAATTTCGCATTTGATTCTAGGCCTAACTTTTAAATAGCCAGTTGATCTATTCACCCCCCCCCCTCTAGATCCACATCATGTGGTGATAGAGCCTTCCATCTAACTTCAACAATCGGCTCCTGAGCCGACAGCTTTTCAATCATCGGCCCCTGAGTCGACAGCTTTCTAACCATCGGCCTTCGGGTCGACAGCTTTTCAATCATCGGCCCGTGAGCCGACAGCTTTCAATTATCGGCCCCTGAGCCGATAGCTTTCAATCATCGACCTTCGGGTTGACAGCTTTTCAATTATTGGCTCCCATGTTAACAACTTCCAATTATCGGCCGCTGTGCCGACAGCTCTTATATCATTGGCATCCACGCCAGCAGCCGCCCGGAGTTCTCCAAAAAAAAGAGAAGGGAAGAAGAGAAGAAGAAGGAAACAGAGAAGAGAAAAGAAAAAAGCGAATAAAAGAGAGAAGAAAAAAAAGAGAAAGATAACAAAAAATAAAAAAAAAAGAGAAGAGAAGAGAAGATGAAGAGAAGAAAAGACAAACAAACCATGTCAGCTCCCGGCACCTGTCGGCACTGACGGAAAGACAAAGAGACCAACAAACTAGGTCAGCTCCCGGCACCCTGTCGGCGCTGACGAATAGACAAAGAGACCAACAAACCAGGTCAGCTCCCGACACCCCGTCGGTGCTGACGAAGAGATAAAGAGACCAACAAACCAGGTCAGCCCCCGGCACCTTGTCGACGCTGACGAAGAGACCAAGAGATCAACAAACCAGGTCAGCCCCCGGCACCCTGTCGGCGCTGACGAAGAGACAAAGAGACCAACATATCATGTCAGCTCCCGGCACCCTATCGGCACCGACGAAGAGACAAAGAGACCAATAAACCAGGTCAGTTCCTGACGCCCTGTCGGGACTGATGAAAAGAAGAAAAGACCAACAAAGCATGTCAGTTCCCGACACCCTGTCGGCACTGACGAAGAGATAAAGAGACAAATAAACCACGTCAGTTCCCGACACCCCGTCGGCACTGGCGAAGAGAAGAAGAGACAACCATACCACGTCAACTCCCGACACCCCGTCGGCACTGATGAAGAGAATAAAAGACAAATAGACCAGGTCAGCTCCCGATGCCCTATCGGCACTGATGAAGAGAATAAGAGACAAAGAGACCAACAAACCATGTCAGTTCCCGACACCTTGTCGGCACCGACGAAGAGACAAAGAGACCAACAAGCCATGTCAGCTCCCGACGCCCTGTTGGCACTGACGAAGAGACAAAGAGACCAACATGCTACATCAGTCCCTGGCACCCCGTCGGCAATGATGAAGAGACAAAGAGACCAACATGCTACGTCAGTCCCCGGCACCCTGTCGGCACTAATGAAGAGAAGAAGAGACAAGCATGCCACGTCAGCTTCTGACACCCCGTCGGCACTGACGGAGAGAAGAAGAGACCAATAAACCATGTCAGCTCCCGACACCCTGTCGGCACTGACGAAGAGAAGAAGAGACCAATAAACCACGTCAGTCCCCGGCACCCTGTCGGCACTAATGAAGAGAAGAAGAGATAAGCATGCCACGTCAGCTTCCGACACCCCGTCGGCACTGACGAAGAGAAGAAGAGACCAATAAACCATGTCAGCTCCCGACATCCTGTCGGCACTGACGAAGAGAAGAAGAGACCAATAAACCATGTCAGCTCCCGGCACCCCGTCGGCACCGATGAAGAGAAAAAGAAACCAGTACACTCGCGGGCACCGCCCGGCTCATCCTTCGCCTGCGCTACCCGTGGGTGGGGGACATTTGTGGACACCAAAAATTGCACGCCTAGATATCCTGCTCGGCCCAGCATCAACAACGACACTGAGTGAAGAAGCCTCAGGGAGACTGGTCATCCGGACTCCCCAAATATGCACACTACCGTGAAGCCATCTCCGGAGTCACGACAGTGAAGAGAAATCAACCACCAAGAGCCCCACAATCCATGGGCCTCGAAGAAAATCAAATGGGTCACAACTCGTGCTCACAAACGGGCTCAGAATTGCCCATTTAGCCCTTCAGCGGCATGCTCTCCTGGCCGTTCAGCGATACGTCCTGAGGCCCTCAACGGCACATCCCGTCCGGGGTGCCCTCAGCGGCACAGCCCTCGAAGCCCCAGCGGCACACCCTGGTGGCCCTTCAGCGGCACACCCCGGCCTCCCGCTCAGCGGCACGCTCCCGCGTCCGTTCAGCGGCACGCTCCCCTGGGGCTCCGCCGGCACACTCGGCCAGGGTGCTCCACCGGCACACCCAGTTTTGGTGTTGTGGACACTAAAAATTTCTCACCCCATGTTCACGTACAGGGGAATAAAGAAGGGTGTTGTGCCCCTTGTGCTTTGATGATAATGTGGTGTTTTAATGATAGTAGCATGAATGAGTCACCGTATTGTTTTGCTCACATGATCGCATATGTATGATCTGTTCTGTGGATAATGCATGAGTATGCCAGGTCATGCAATGTTCTATACTCAATGCACAAGTCTATACATTGCATATGTTTGTGCACACTCAAGTCTATACAATGCATGCTCGTTCATTTAAAGTCTGCACATCACATTCGTTGCTTCATAGTCTGCATCACCCCCTTTGTTAAGTCCATACACTTGTTGCTGGCTAGTCTATACATCACTGCATCATCCGTTTGAAGTCTGTACATTCTTCAGGTGCATCATCTCAGCAAGTCTATACATTGGACTTGAGCATATAGAAAGTCTGTACATCATCTTCTTGTTCATGGATTGCATCAAGTCTATACACTGTGCATCTCGCTGACAAGTCTGCACATTCATGAAGTCTGTACATCGCATCATCTCATGCATCGTCTCTCTGCATACCTTAAAGTCTATGCATCAGCCAGGAAAGTCTGTACATTGGACTAGGTCTGCATCTGCTAAGTCTATACATCATCCGTCTCACTTAGCGTCTCATGCATATGCTAAGTCTATACATCGTAGCTGAGTTGAAGTCTGTACAGCCTGTGCATGAAGTCTGCACACTGTCTGGTCGCACACACTTATAAGTCTATACATTGGTAGCTTTACCTACGTTGCACTCATAAGTCTATACATTGTGAACTCTCAAGTCTTTACAGACCACGCTTTGCTCAAGTCTGTACATCGTCTAGTTGTCTTGGCTACGTCTACACATTGATTGCCTGCTCATGCATCACTTCTTTGGCAAGTCCATACATTGTGAAAGTCTATACATTCCTCATTGGCTTGCTTCATGCACAAAGTCTGCACATTCCTCTCTAAAGTCTGTACGTTGCATTGCATGAAGTCTGCACATTCCACGCTAGCGAAGTCTGTCTAAGTCTATACATTGCTTCTTCATGCATTGCACGAAGTCTGCACATTGTGTGTTGCATGCTCATCAAGTCCATATACTGGCTAGTCTGCACAAGTGTGTAAGTCTATACATTGGCTGCTGAACGCTCTTCAAGTCTACACATTGCAGCTTGTAGTTCATTCGTCTAAGTATGTACAGCCTATTCCACATACAAGTCTGAACATGCATTAGCTGTGAGCATGGCATAAGTATGTACATTGTCTTTGCTGCGCGCATGACTAAGTCTATACATTGTGCATTGTTCAAAGCAGAGTCTGCACACTGCATTACATGTCAGCAAGTCCATACCAAGTCTGCACATTACAAAGTCTGTACAAGGTGTCGACATTAAATTGATAAGTTTCTCTCTGTCTGACAGGACTGTTCGTGAAGCTTAAGAATGGCATGTGATCCGAGGTTGGAAGGGATGACAGGATGATGACACGTGGCCAAAACAATTGGGCGGGAACTGTGGAAGACACGCGCCTAGTGCTGCTCCTGCTGGAACTGCTATATAAGGAGGACTCCTTTGTCTGAAGAAGACTGATCGAATAGGCAGAAGTCCTGAAGAAGAAGCAGAGACAGAGTCTGCATGATCCAGAGTGAAGAGAAGAAGAAGAAGAAGAGAAAGAAAAAGAGAAGAGAAGATGAGAAGAAGAAAAGAAAGCCCCTGCGGCACACTTCGAAATGCCTTCCACGGCACACCAAACAAGCCCAAGCGGCACACCCCCCGTGCCTCCATCTGGCACGCCCTCAAAGCCCTCTCAGCGGCACACCCTGCGAGGCCCTTCCCCAGCACACCTTGTTGAACCTCTAGCGGCACGCTCTGTGGAGCCTCTGCCCGGCACAGCCGTTGGTCCTTCCACGGCACACCCTTGAAAGCCCCAGTGGCACACCCTGAAAGCCCCTGCGGAACACCCTCAAGTGCCCTCCAACGGCACACCCTCTCATGCCCTCCAGCGATACACCCACAGTGTCTTCACCGACACACGTTGCCAGCCCCCTCAGCGGCACACCCCGTGCCCCCGTCAGCGACACACAGGCAGAGCCTCCTCCGCCGGCACACCCTCTGGGCTCTTCAGCGGCACACTTGCGAAGGCCTTCAGTGGCACGCCTGCGAGGCTCTCCTGCGGCACGCCTTCCTCAGCCCCCAGCGGCACAGCGTTCGGCCCATCCACGCCGGTCAACGCTAGTAGCCCTCGGCGCGCAGCGAAAGCATGGCAAGCCCATGCCTAGACCTTGCTGGGCTGTCCTCGCCCCACCTACTCCCGTCCTCGGCAGTCGTCGGCCTGACCAGGGGTATAAGAACCCCTCACTCCGATGAAAAAATGGACACAGGGGAGCCCCCCCAACAGAGGCTGGGGTTCGATCTGAGAAGGAAAAGAGAAGAAGAGAAGAAGGGAGAAGAGGCCCCCGTCCCCTTGCTGCTATCCCGTCCGCCACCGACTGTGCGAAGGAGTAAAGAAATAAGAGAGAAGAGAGTGAGCTATGGTAGGGGAGGAGCTGGTGCTCCGTCCCCCCCCCACTGTGTTCATCTTGGCTTTTTCGCCCTCTCTGTCTTTTCTTTTCTTTCCTCTCAATGTATTAGCTCATTTGGGTTGCTCTTCTGGTGAGAATAAAAGAAGGAAGCTTGTTAGATGCTCATGACGTTCCCTTTTCTCATTTTTTTTAAGTTTCTTGTTTCTTCCTCTTTACCGGCGGTTTGGCCCCCCCTGATGGTCTCCTTCCGCAATACTGGCATATCTAACTCAATGAGCACTGCCTCAGCGCAATACCGCCCCGAGTGGTCTACTCCCGGAGGATCCTCGTGCATGGTCTCTTTCCTCTTATGGTTTCTTCGCGGGGTTTAACCCCAAATCCATCTTTTGGTCTGAAGGATTCACCCTTCCCTCTCCTCGAGTGCCCAGGGCCAATACTTCCTCCGTGGTGCCCTTAGATCTCTTTCTCCTTCTTTTGGGCACACTCTTTTAGCTCAGACCCAGCCCGGTGTGCCAACACCCTCTCCTCGTTGGTTTTCCAACCCATGAACCTTACCAATATTGCATCCACGCTCCCTTATCCCTTGCCCGACACAGCCTCAGCAATCCTTACCCGGCACACCCCAATCACTCCTACCCGGCACACTCTTAACCCGGTGCAATCCCTGGCCGAGCCCAGTCCGGCACAGCCCTCACTCAAGCCTATCCCGGTACACCCCCCAGTGTTAGCCAGCCCGGCACACCTTCTTGAACCCCTCTTGCTCGGCACGGTTGCTATCTCCTCCTACCCAGTGCACTCCCAGTCTGTCTTAGTCGGGTCTCCCGCTCGTTGATTTCTTCGAGGTTTTCTGAAGTTTCATCAAAGGTGTTGCCGCTCTCGGGCGCCCACCTCCAGTTGTCGGGTTCCGCCACTCCATGTGGGCGCGTTCCCTGTATCTCCCTTACGCTCGGGTCAAGGGGAGATGCTGCCGAATTGTCGTTAGAAACGATAACATATTAAAAAGATAAAAGGAAGCAACCAACAAATGGAACGACCACACGTTAAAAAGGACTAAAAGAAAGCAACAAACAAATAAAAAAAAGAGAACAATGGTAAAACGCTTTAACCAAGGCAAGGGAACCGTAATCATCATAAAGAGAGCCAAATCGAACGACAACTAAACAACTTGAACATTCGTCCTTATGGGAGAAAAGGATGAAAATTGATCAAAAGGAGAAAAGGAGAAACCCATGCAAACTTGATAAAAAAATCAGAAAAGAAGAAAAGAAAAGCCTTAAAAGAACTAGAGGGAGGGTGGGCCCTCATCGGTATTTCCAACCTAGCCCTTCAGCAGTACACCCTTTTAGCCCTTCAGTGGCACACTCCTCAGCCCTTCAGCGGTACACCCTTTTAGCCCTTACACTCCTCAGCCATTCAGCGGTACACCCTTTTAGCCCCTCAGCGGCACACTCCCTCAGCCCTTCAGCAGTACACCTTTTTTTGCCCTCTAGCGGCCCACTCTCTCTCCAAAAAAATATATAATGATAATAATAATGATAATGATAATAATAAATTAATAAAAATTATGATAAATAAATAAATCTGAATATACATAAGAAATAAACCAAAGTGTGAAATAGTAATAATAATAGTAAGAAAAGAGAAAAAATAATAATAATAATAAATGAAAATGGAGAAATCATCCAGAACAAGTAATAAAATATATATATAATTTGAAACCCAGATAAAAAGATGGTAAAATCTATATCGCAGCCCCGTCTCTCCCATGACCCGATGCCGAAGGAACAACAATGCCGCCCTTCTAGGTTGGGTCTGAGTCTTGGGAATTATTCCAAAATAGCCACGACCTGACCTCGCCTCGGGCCGATATCCCGATTAAACCGGACTCGTTTCTCGGACTGGATCCCTTCCGAGCCACTACAAAAATTGATGCACGTTCGGCAGACATTTGAACGGGTTCACCTCGATTTCTGCCTCGTTTCTATTACGGACCTGTGTCCGAACATGAAAAGGTCCATGCGTGACCGATATGGCCGATGGCTCCCATCCCGACATGGTCGTAACCCGGCATTGCTCTGGGCCAATAGCCTGTCGAATCGGATTCATCCTGATGGGATTCGCCCCCCGCTCTTTCATTGAAGTTGCCGCGAACTCGGCATACATTTGTACGGGGTTGTTTCTATCTACGTTGATAGGATGCAAGGCCTGGATACAGAGGGGGGGTGAATGTATCCTGCTCTAAATATCGCCCAATTAAAACTCTAATGCTCAAGTATGCGGAATTAAAAGCAGTTGATGAAATGTGCTGAAAATACTTAGAAGCAACTCAGCAAGACAACACAAATTTATTAGCTCTCACACGCTCCTAAGCAAACATCTAAAGATCGCAGTAGAGAAAATAACATATAAGGAAAAATAAACCACAAGAGAACACAAAGATTTTTTAGGTGGTTCGGTCCAAAGACCTATGTCCACCCCTCACTCCAAACCGGAGTGAGGCTTCCACTAGCTAGGCTAGAAACTGCAGACTCAGTCTGCAACAAATTGCTGCCACAAAGCTTGACCAGGGGAACAACCTCCTCTCTTCCTCCCAACCGGAGGGACACCCCAACTGACTCCCAGCCACTTGGAAACCAGAGATGCAAGTCTCTCTTCCTCCAGACCAGGAGGGAACACCTAGTCTTGCAACCACAAGACCAGAACCGGAGGACCAATCCTCCCTTCCTCCAAACCGGAGGGAAACCTAGAGACCTAAGTCTCTCTTCTTCTGAAACCCAGAGGGAAGCACAGATGACACCAAGTCACCTACAAACTAGAGGTCTCGAACCTCTCTTCCTCCCAACCGGAGGGAACCCGACCTCACACAAGAGAGTCGAAAGAACAACTGGTGAATGGTTAAAAAGAAAAACAAAAACGCAGCAATAGAAAGCTGGAAAAATATAATCAAACTGTGGCTCTCGCAGGAGCTGGCTGGCCTGGATTTGATCCATGGTCCAGCAGAGACTGATCTTCAGTTGAAGCTTCCTTTGCTCTAGCTCTCTCTTCTTCTCACTCTTCTTTTTCTTCTCTTTCGCAGGCTCTCTCTCTATCTCTTCTTTCTTCTTTCTTCTTCTTCTGCTCACTGCCGTTCTGCAGCTCTATATTCTCTCTCGATCACTCTCTTCCTCTTTCTTATCTGATCTCTCTTATTTATCTTTTCTTCTATTCATCTTCTCCAGATGGAGGCGGCTGTGTATTTATAGCTCCAGCAATTAGGGCGTTATCCTCGGATCACGTGCCAGGTGCCAACCTCGGATCACGTGCACTTCAAGGCTTTACGAACAGTACCTATCACACAGACATAAGAAGATATCAGTTGGATGTATATACATGGTTCAGGCTGTTAACAAAGTGTGTACAGGCAAGATGCAGCTAGAGTGTATAGACTTGAAGGTTAACAAATGAGTGTACAGACTTCGTGTGAAGGATAGAGTGTATAGGGTCGAAGGCCTAACAATCTAGTGTATAGACTTGAAGGTGATATCGAGTGTATAGGGTTGAAGGTTAACTGAGTGTATACAGTCTTCACAGAAGGATGTTCAGACTTTAACTTCTGAAGAACGTTCAGTTGATGAACAAGCCACAGGCTGTATAGACTTCATACAAGACACATGCTGTATAGACTTCGATGCAACGGCTTAACAACGAATGTGTAGACTTGAATGCTTGGAAGGATGTATACACTTCGTCTTTGAAGGAGATGCACATATGCTGAAGTGTGTATAGACTTGCCGATCAAAGGAACAGAATGTATAGACTTGGTTGAAGACAATGCAATGTATAGACATTGATGAACATTATGCAATGTATGGACTTTGTTGAACATATGCATTGTATGGACTTAACGACCCAACCGATGTATAGACTTGAAACAGCAATGAAGCAAGTGTGTACAATGTGAGAGAGTGTATAGACTTAGCGAACTTGAGACACTGTACAGACTATGATGCACAAGCAATGTATAGGCTTCGTGATGCCAACAGACAATGACTGTGCAGACTTGTTTTGAACAATGCACGCTGTATAGACTTGCAATGCAAAGGCTGATGTATAGACTTGGTAGTCTGGGGGTGTCGACACATCAAAGAAAGGGGTCGACGAATGATGCATGGATGTATGGACTTGAAGATTCGAAGCCCCACAATGTTTAGACTTTAAGATGCATACACCAAAGCTATACATACTTGAAGAGACGATGCACTGTAGGCTGTACAGACTTGCAGCTTGAGACGCTTACAGAGATAGACCACTGTATAGACTTCAAGTCCAAGTGAGACAGTGGTTGTACAGACTTGGGCTGTACAAACTTGGAAGGCTTGACACAGCGATGTATAGACATTGTGATGTATCGACTTAGGAGCATTTGCCAAGGCTGTACAGACTTCAGCCTGAACTTGTGTGTTGTGAGCAATGTATAGACTTGGTGAGCTACAAAGCACAATGTGTAGACTTGAAAAGGGAAAGGGCTGTACAGACTTGAGCAATGCAAAGGCAATCGGATGTATAGACTTCATGATGAGTAGACATGCCAAAACAACTGAACCGTGTACAGACTTGAACAAGCAAAGTCTGTACAGACTTGAAGATTCACGATGTATAGACTTTGGCAAGAGACTGGCTGTACAGACTTCAACACAGCTGCGATGTACAGACTTTGACAAAGCAGCGTTGTACAGACTTGATGAAGCTTCAGATGAATGAATGTATAGACTTCCCAAATGAATGTACAGACTTCAGAAGATGAAGACTCTGTATAGACATGAAGAAGCTGAGTGAACAATGTATAGGCTTTGAATTCTGTACAGACTTGAAGACCCTGAGCCAATGTGTAGACTTTGCCTTAGAAACGAATGTATAGACTTGAAACAGAAGTAAGGCAAGCGTTGTGTAGACTTGGCCAGAACGTAGGGAAAGGTATGAATGTATAGAGATGGCCAGAACGTAGGGAAAGCCGCCAATGTTCAGACTTGATCATCCAGCCGTGTATAGACTTTGTTTCGAGCAATGTAGGTAAAAGATACAATGTATAGACTTTGCACAGGAGTGCCTGAAGCGATGTACAGACTTGGAGTGCCAAAGCCATTGTATAGACTTGGCGAATGGCTTGAAACACAAGGACGCTGCTCGCTGTACAGACTTAAGGTTTCAACAGAATGATGTACAGACTTGGAGAATGGCTTGAGACACAGAAACGCTGCTCGCTGTACAGACTTGATCAAGGCAGTTGAACAATGTACACACTTCCAATGTATAGACTCTGAAGAAATGAGACGTTGTGTAGACTTTGAGGTTCAACTGTGGATGTATAGACTTGAAGAAATGAGAACAGTGCACTCTATACAGACCAAGAGATCTGGGGGGTCGACCTATCAGGAAGGGGGGTCGACCCACTCCTGTCCAGACAATGCTAAAAGGGTATAGCAGCATCTAACATCAAACAATCCAGATTAAATGCAATTATGAAATGCGTCAACAACTATGAAATGCACCAATACACACACCACACAACCTTAGCCTGTTCGTTGGGTATGTAATTCAGATAAGATGTTCAATGAAACATGCATATGCAACACAAACAGATTTATATGCAGATTCCAACAGATGATGACTTATAGTGTTTGCTATCATCAAAATCACAGGGACACAACAATCTCCCCCTTTTTGATGATGGCAACACTATGAGTCATATTGACTTGATCAAAATTATTTCTCCCCCTTTGACTTTAGCAAAAAGACATGAATTGAAGAAGGAAGAATAAGACTAAATAATATGAGTGAATTAAGAACTCCCCCTTTGACTAAGCTCCCCCTTATCAGAAACGATTTGATGGATGAAACCAAATGAGATGTCGGGAGAATATCAACAAAAGCACAGGGACACTCAAAACTGCTAACTAGATCTCCCTCTTTATGAAAAACACTCAGCATGACATTAAAGCTCCCCCTGATTAGATGGAGTGAAAGAGGTGATGAGGATCTATCAGCAAAACACATGGGTATGCAAGAATTACCACAAACTGTAATCACAGTGAATAAGTGAGGAAGACAAGTTTTCATTAGCACACTGCAAGGATGAACTCTGGTTATCCAAAGACTGCAAGTACACAGGTTAAACTGAGAGAAGTGCCTCTCATATATGACAACCAGTCTGAATCAAAACACAGTGATAAAGAGCCATAGGATGAGCAGATTCAACAATTAGTGATAATTGAGATATTGAACTTTTTAGCAAGATACCAACTTCATAAAGCATAATTTTCAGTTCTAGATTCCTCCATTATAGAAGCTTATGAAACCTTGATTGTCAGATGTGGTTTAAGAATGATGTAAACCAAAATTTTTCAAAGAGAAATTATACTCATATCTGAACCAACTCTTAATAAAAAAAACTACAAGCTCATATAAGATTCTAGTTCAACCAACTTTCATCTTACTTAGTTTACTTTCCAGGACAGCTTTAAGAGAAACATAAGTGAATGCACCTGAATTTTAATTGTTCTTTCAGAAATTGATTTACACATATTCAAATTTTTTTTTTAATGAACAAGTTTGGTTCATCAGCACCTTTTGACGTGGGGAAACACCTTGATCAGAGGCCAGAATCCCTAGTTACTCAGTGTGACAACCGTATTGTTTCTTCCAATTTAGAGAACAGAGGTAGCATTAAAAGTATCTTTGGCATGAGGATACACCTTGATCAGAGGCCAGAATCCCCAGTTACTCAATACAACTATGCCATTGCTCTGCCATATTTTCACAATAATTTCCAATCATCTCTTTAAGCAGAGTTAACCATGGTACTTCATGACACAATCCTTTGGACAGGTTTCTCAGTAACCACAGTCATTGCTCTGTCCATACTTTTACTCAAAATGGATTCAGAACAAGTTAGATGATTAGGAACGAACACATACATTATATATCTCAGTCAACGTAGACATGGATATCAACTTTTCAGATTTCAGAAAGTCTTACATGAATTTACATGAAGCAGACATTTAAAGTTTATTAAGAGGTTGAAACAGATATTTTCAAGTTCCTTGTGTCCAAACAAGGGTACATAAGACTTAAACCAATTCCAGTTAACAAATGTTCTTAAGCATGTATAATGGAAGGTTTCTCATTAAAGATGTTTTAACTTTTATGAAGTAGTATATAGGCTGAAAGTTTACTTCATATCTCAGCTCAGTAATTCAAGTGAGAATATTCAACAGACAGCATGGATTCTGAGGAATTGTAGCAAAGGAGCTACTCTTGAGCAAAGAAGTTCAAAGGTTGACTGAATAGAGGTGAAGCTCTCCTTCAGCAGATTTAGGAGAGGCAGACAGATACCAAAAAGGTATAAATTCAGAGTATGAACTGTTAGGGTGCTAGGCCCGGATACAGAGGGGGGGTGAATGTATCCCTCTATGAAAAGTGGCCAAATAAAAACTTGGACGCTAGAGATAGACACAGAATAGAACCAATTTGATTCAACTCAAATACAAACACTTGGAGCGCGCTTATTCAAGCATCTAGCGGAAGTAAAGCAAACAATCAGATCACTGCACAAGAGATTTTTAGGTCGTTCGGTCCACAGACCTACATCCACCCCGCACTCCCAACCGGAGTGAGGCTTCCACTAGCAAACGCTAGAACCAGGCAGACTCAGTCTGCAAACAGTTGCTGCCACACAGCTTGACCAGGGGAACAACCTCCCCTCTTCCTCCCAACCGGAGGGACACCCAAGTGACTCCCAGCCACTTGGAAACTAGAGGTCGCAGACCTCTCTTCCTCCAGACTAGGAGGGACCCGACCTCAGTCCAGAGGATCGAAAGTACAAAGGTAATCAGAAAACAAAGGAAAATAATAAACGAAAATAACATAGCAATCAGAAGACTGTAAAAGATGAAAACACAGATGTGGCTCTCAACGGAGCTGACTGGCCTGGATCTGATCCACGGTCCAATAGGAACTAGTCTTCAGATGAAGCTTCTTCTTCCTCTTCTCTTCTCTCTCACTTTCTTTTTCTCTTAACCCTCACGAGCTCTCTAACTCTTTCTTACTCTTCTTCTCCTTCTGCTCTTCTTCTCTTTCTTTTCTTCTTCTTTCGCAGGCTCTCTCTATCTCTTCTCTTCTCTGGATCGAATACTCTCTGCTGCTCTCAGACCGGATGTATAGACTTTGCTCCTTTTCTTTCGATCAGCCTTCTTTAGTGGAAGAAAGCTCATATATATAGCAGCAGCAGTAGCCCCTGGGCGCGTGGCTTCCACGTTTTCCCGCCTAAGGAATTCGCCAGAACCGAGGCAGCTTCATCCACGTGTCAGCATCTGCATACCTCATCCTCCTGGGATCACGAGCCAGGTCATCAATCTTGGTAAGAATCCCTGTCAGACATAGCATTGAATAAGTCATCAGCTTAAGTCTAAACACCCTGTACAGACTCTGTGAATGCAAAGCATTGTATAGACTTCAGAAATCAATATAGCAAGTGTGTACAGAGTGAGGGAGTGTATAGACTTAGAAGTCTTCATGCGTGCTCAGTGTATATACTTGCTGAAGGGTGCATTATCATAACAAAAGAGTGTGTAGACTAAGGCCTTCTGTTCAAGACAAAAGCCAATGTACATACTTCATGTTGTACAGACTTGATGTTGATCAAGACACCTTTGGACATCAGCCCAAGGCGTCAACGCTTCCAACGTGCAGCGTCACCTCAGCTCCTCAAGCGAGATGCTCAGGCCCTTGGAAACTGGCCAATGCGTCAACGCATCCAGTGTCAGTGTCGACGCAGTGAACAAGACAGGTGATGAACAATGCATGCACTAGCTTTACCAATGTGTAGACTTCATGAGATGCAATGCAAACTCTGTACAGACTTGGTCGTGTAAGGCGACGCAAGCAATGGCTGTATATACTTTACTCAATGTATGGACTTCACATAAGAAGCCAACGGCTGTACAGACTTAGGCAACCTTCAACTCACTGCGATGAATAGACTCTGAAGAACAGCAGCCAATGTATGGACTTGCTCAGCCTGAGGCACTATGTAGACTTCAGCTCAAGGCCAGTGTATGGACTTGATGAGACACTCATGAGTGTGTAGACTTAGAGTGAGGCATATAGTATAACACAGCAACATACTGTATAGACTTTGGCAAAGGCATGAGACGTACCCTAAGACGATGAAGTCTGTATAGACTTTACAATGAATGGATGCTCAGTGAGACGCAAGTTGAGACGATGCAGTGTACAAACTTCGTGTAATGCATGTAGACGTTGAACAATAGAATGTGCAGACTTTGCCATGAGACGCTGAACAAGACACTCCAATGAATAGACTTGCTGGATGCACTGTTGACAGTGTATAGACTTTGAAGGCTAACAGGCGTCCTCAGTGTACAGACTTGGGCTGTACAGACTTTGACTCAAATGTGCATATGAGACGCTGAATGAGACAGTTCACTGTATAGACTTTCCAATGGAAGGGCTGTACAGACTTGAAACAATGGAAGACAGCGAGTGTATAGACTTTGGCAAGGTAACGTTGGTAAAACTGCCAATGTGCAGACTTTCAAAGCTGAACGTAGGTAAAGAACCCAATTTGCAGACTTGGAAGTGCAACGTAGGAACAGATGCCAATGTACAAACTTTGGCAAATAACGATGTACAGACTTGCACAGTTCCAGCTGAAGAATGTATAGACTTTACCTATTAAGTGTGGCTGTACAGACTTGGAGAGTTGAAGCCAATGTACAGACTTGTTGATATCAAACCGATGTACAGACTTGCAGATGCGAAGCCAATGTACAGACTTGCAGATGCGAAGCCGATGTACAGACTTTAAAGGGTGTGAACAACAAGGCATGCTGTACAGACTTTATGAGCACTGTCCAGTGTATAGGCTTGATGCCTCGAAGGCGATGAACAGACTTGTAATAAAGCTTGCAGAAGGCGATGTATATACTTGGATGCCCAACGCCAATGTACTGACTTTGAAGAGAAGACAAATGTATGGACTTTGACGGAGTGAGACAATGTTCAAACTTTGAAGTTACACTGTGGATGTACATACTTGGAAGATCATGGAGTGTATAGACTTGAAAGTCTGAAGGCGATGTATAGACTTGCCTAAGACGCAGCATTAGACACTGGCTGAGACAGACGATGTACAGACTTTAAATGCACTAAGACGCTGAACAAGACGGACCAATGTACAGACTTCTAAGTGCTGATGAACTATGTATGGACTTGGCTTGAGATGCTGCATGAGACGGTGCAGGATGTATAGACTTGCATGAGACAGTCAGTGAGATGCTCAGTAATGTATAGACTTGAAAGAACTCCAAGCGATGTATGGACTTTGAAATGCTTGAAGAGGATGTACATACTTCAAGAGATGCTGCATGCCAATGTATAGACTTCATGAAGAAACACATGATGCAATGTGTGGACTTGGTGACACATGCAGACATATGAGTGTACAGACTATGCCAGCAAGCTACACGATGTGTAGACTTAGAAGTGCCTGCAGCTGTGCAATGTGCAACCAATGTATGGACTTGTCGTGCCTACACAGGGCGTTGTACACACTTGCTGCCTGATGCAAATGTGCAGACTCTATTAATGCATATCAATGCTTTATGCAGCAGATAATCAGTCTGAACTTCAAATGCAATGACTCACAGTGTAAGCAGATAAACTGACTGAACATATGAAAGACTGAATGAACATTTGAATGACAGACTGAATATAGAATGACTGAATAAAACCATGGTGACTCACAGTGATTAACTCACATTAAAACCAATCATCATAAACCCCTAAAGCCAATCATCAAAACCACAAGCCACAGGGGCCAGGGGCACAACATGAACAACTTCAGAAGCAGTCAAGAAAGATCATTTGATACCACTTTGATGATGGAATCACTAACACTACAGATATGACAAGATGAATCAAATCGATGGACATGAAGAGTTCAGACAAAGACACAACTGAACGGATTAATCATGCTCCCCCTATCTATATGCAGTGAGACACTACCTTCCCTTTTTTTTTGATTTCTCAAAAATAAGTGATATGCTATGCTATGACTCCCTTTAACTAAAAATAATGAATCATCTTATATGTCATGAAGACAATGCAGATGATGAATGACTATGCAACAACATATTTAACATGCTATGCAGTAAATCTAAAAACAGTTGTGTGATTTCAAGAGAATGAATAATGCTCCCCCTAAATGTATGCATTAAATCTATCTTTTTTGGCATTTTCAATGTAATGAAATGCAATGCAATTAACTACTTGTATGCACGGGCATGAAGCAAAATATTCACATGAAGATGCAGACATTCTCTGATATGCAAATTTGACCCTTGGTACTTGGCGGAGAACTTGGTCTAAAAGACCATCTCACACAAAGTAAGAACCTCTAAACAGATTTCCTCTGCCCTTTAGTAGCTTACCATTTGATATACCAAAGTGGTCATGCATGACAATGCAATACCAACAGTCCTATATGCATCAGATTTTCAATGATTGTATGTCAAGTGCATGATTATGCAATACTCATATATGCACTCAGCTCAAAGTACAAACAAGAAAGCCCACAAAGCTCAATGCAAGAGTCAAACCAAACAAAAAGTATGTATGCATGAAACTATGACTTATCAGATCAACCATAAATTTCATTTGAACAGATGTGAAGAATTTACCTGAATGGGGTTTTATCAACTTGGGTGCCTTGGTTTATTTCCCCCCCCCCTTTTTTTTATTCTTCAGCTTCCAAGGCACACCTGCAAGTTAGCACACTATGTTGGATGGGCAGGTACCCAAACAGTCTTGGGTCCTGCATGGTTAATAGTGACACCTTGGGCAGGTGTTCTAAACAACTTTTTAGCATGTAGGTCATCAGATCTCAACAAATGGCAATTATTCATTGAATGACCTAATGTACCACAATAATAGCAAGATGGAGCAGATTTAAGACTTGATTTATGCACATTCTTATTAGCATGATTTCTATGTGCATATGCATGAAAATTTCTGTTAACAGAATTAAAATTCTGTTTACCAAAATAAGCCAGCCAACAGTCAGCAGCTCTATGGCCTGGCTTCCCACATTCAAAGCATGTAAGTGTTTTCTTTTCAAACACAAATCCATTTCTACCAGAAATGTTTCTATTGACTGAGAATTTACTAGATTTATAGTTAGGCTTCCTTCCCTGAGCATGCCAACATTGGGCTACAGTGTGGCCCATCTTGCCACAGTGAAGACATGAGTTAGAATTTCTTCTAACAGCCCTCAGCCAGCATTCGGATCTCTTATGACCCAATTTTTCACAATTGAAGCATGTCATATGCTGGTTTATTGAATCAAAATTATTCTTGTTAACAGCATGACTGTTTGCATGAAATTTAGCATGATATGAATGTGATTTTTCCTTATCACTAGCAAACCAGCACTGTGCAATTGTGTGTCCTAATTTACCATAGTGGAAACATCCAATTTTCTTTTTCTGAATTGAAGGATTTCTATCATGAAGTTTCCTAGCAGTCATAATATCCTTCTCCATCAATTTACATTCATGCATCAGATGACCAAATTTATGACAATAATGGCATGACATTATCTTTTTAGATGCATGTGAATGTGTGTGAGAATTGTGATCAACATGCCCTAGTGAACCCTTTTTATTTATTTTCTGTTTTCCAATCTTTTTCTGATTTTTTTTCTGTTTTTCGGTTTTCTGAACAATGGGTTGTTTATCTTTTGAAGTGGTGGCTACATTTGAAGCTTTTAGAAAAGATGTCATCAACTTGCTCTGAAATTCTTTTTTGTTAGCATTATTGTAGCCCAGCCCTTCCTTCCTAGTGTTGATTTTTACACCTAGTAGCTTGTCTAGGTTTTTCTGCCCACTTACGAATTTTGACAAAGAATTATTCAGATCATTTATTTCAGATTGAAAAGAAGAGACCTGATTTTCATAGTTGACTATATCTTCTTCACATACCAGAATTTGTTGATGCATCACGTCATTCAAAGTTTTAAGGGTATCAATTTCTAATTTCTGTTTGAGCACAATTTGATTTTCATCAACAGATTTTCCTTTTTCAAATGTCAGCAATCTCTCTGACATGGTGGAGTTCAACTGTTTTAGTTTCTCAATTTCCTCTTTTAGACTAGTGTTCTCCTGCTCAAGTTTATCATCATCAAACAAAACATCAGTTAGGAAACTTGGATATTCTGATTTATAGTTTTCAAAGTTTTCCTGAAACTTTAAGTTCGCAACACTAACAGCCTTGAACTCTTCATTGATCAATCTATTTTCATTCTCAAGACTGATTAGTTTTTGTTCAGATTCCTGACATTGTTTTCTGAGTTTAGTGTTTCAGATTTAACATGATCAAGTTCTGATTGGATTCCATCTAGTTTCGACACTTGTCTTCTGAGTATCTCATTTTCAGTTTTCAGAATTTTAGGATTTTCAAGATTTTTAGTTCCAGAAATAGGATCCCCTTGACTTGTTAACTTCTTTATCAGACTTTTATTCTTCTTCCTCAATTTTTTATGGGAGTGTAACAGATTAGCATAGGCATCTTCCCAGTCATCTAAAGTGTAACTATCGAAAGGGTTGATTATCTCTTCAGCATCTTCAAATTCATCTTGATCAGTGCTATGGTCACTCTTATCAGCCATCAGGCAGCTATCCTCATTCATCCTCTAAGCTAGCTTCAACTGATCCAAAATGTCCTTAGCGGACCTGCAGTCATAAAAACAAGAATGTAGAGCCTTGTCAGTAGCTTCTTTCATTAATTTCAAAACTTTCTGATTCTCTCCATTTCTTGATCTGTCACTTTTAGTCCATTTGGACTCTTCCTGTGGCAGTCTATGAGGATCATGTGAAATTAACTTACACAGATCTGGATCCATTAAATTCACATAGTTATGTAGACTGCTAACCCATGAGTTAAAGTTAGAGCCATTGAAAACCGGTGGAGAACCCATTGATTAAATCGGCAAGCAGATTAATGCAGCAGAGAGAAAATTCAGAAATGCACCAAGGGCAACAGGATCCTCTGTAGATCGTTGGATCTGATCAGACGGAGAACCGCTCTGATACCAATTGATAGGATGCAAGGCCTGGATACAAAGGGGGGGTGAATGTATCCTGCTCTAAATATCGCCCAATTAAAACTCTAATGCTCAAGTATGCGGAATTAAAAGCAGTTGATGAAATGTGTTGAAAATACTTAGAAGCAACTCAGCAAGACAACACAAATCTATTAGCCCTCACACACTCCTAAGCAAACATCTAAAGATCGCAGCAGAGAAAATAACATATAAGGAAAAACAAACCACAAGAGAACACCAAGATTTTTTAGGTGGTTCGGTCCAAAGACCTATGTCCACCCCTCACTCCAAACCGGAGTGAGGCTTCCACTAGTTAGGCTAGAAACTGCAGACTCAGTCTGCAACAAATTGCTGCCACACAGCTTGACCAGGGGAACAACCTCCCCTCTTCCTCCCAACCGGAGGGACACCCCAAGTGACTCCCAGCCACTTGGAAACCAGAGACGCAAGTCTCTCTTCCTCCAGACCAGGAGGGAACACCTAGTCTTGCAACCACAAGACCAGAACTGGAGGACCAATCCTCCCTTCCTCCAAACCGGAGGGAAACCTAAAGACCTAAGTCTCTCTTCCTCTGAAACCCAGAGGGAAGCACAGATGACACCAAGTCACCTGCAAACTAGAGGTCTCGGACCTCTCTTCCTCACAACCGGAGGGAACCCGACCTCACACAAGAGTGTCGGAAGAACAACTGGTGAATGGTTAAAAAGAAAACCAAAAACGCAGTAACAGAAAGCTGGAAAAATATAATCAAACTGTGGCTCTCGCAGGAGCTGGCTGGCCTGGATTTGATCCACGGTCCAGCAGAGACTGATCTTCAGTTGAAGCTTCCTTTGCTCTAGCTCTCTCTTCTTCTCACTCTTCTTTTTCTTCTCTTTCGCAGGCTCTCTCTCTGTCTCTTCTTTCTTCTTTCTTCTTCTTCTGCTCACTGCCGTTCTGCAGCTCTATATTCTCTCTCGATCACTCACTTCCTCTTTCTTATCTGATCTCTCTTATTTATCTTTTCTTCTATTCATCTTCTCCAGATGGAGGCGGCTGTGTATTTATAGCTCCAGCAATTAGGGCGTTATCCTCGGATCACGTGCCAGGTGCCAACCTCGGATCACGTGCACTTCAAGGCTTTACGAACAGTACCTATCACACAGACATAAGAAGATATCAGTTGGATGTATATACATGGTTCAGGCTGTTAACAAAGTGTGTACAGGCAAGATGCAGCTAGAGTGTATAGACTTGAAGGTTAACAAACGAGTGTACAGACTTCGTGTGAAGGATAGAGTGTATAGGGTTGAAGGCCTAACAATCGAGTGTATAGACTTGAAGGTGATATCGAGTGTATAGGGTTGAAGGTTAACTGAGTGTATACAGTTTTCACAGAAGGATGTTCAGACTTTAACTTCTGAAGAACGTTCAGTTGATGAACAAGCCACAGGCTGTATAGACTTCATACAAGACACATGCTGTATAGACTTCGATGCAACGGCTTAACAACGAGTGTGTAGACTTGAATGCTTGGAAGGATGTATACACTTCGTCTTTGAAGGAGATGCACATATGCTGAAGTGTGTATAGACTTGCTGATCAAAGGAACAGAATGTATAGACTTGGTTGAAGACAATGCAATGTATAGACATTGATGAACATTATGCAATGTATGGACTTTGTTGAACATATGCATTGTATGGACTTAACGACCCAACCGATGTATAGACTTGAAACAGCAATGAAGCAAGTGTGTACAATGTGAGAGAGTGTATAGACTTAGTGATGGGGACATCACCTCCCATGCCCACCTTCACAGCTCGTCTCCTCGCCCCGGTTGCATCCGGCATGGTTTAGTCATTTAATTTTGAGTCCTATGTAATTTTACTTGAGTCATTTGATGTAATTTACATTTTATTTGAGTCATGTCCCTAGGTCTTGTATTTATTTTCCTATGTTTGAGTGTCATTAGAGTGTGTAATGTGCTAATTGGGCCCATTTCTTCGGGCTTGGCCCAATGAGCTCCCCTACCCCTTCGGTTATTTGTCAATGAGTCTTTTGTCAGGGTCTTATTGTAAAATGTGGGTTTCCTATATATAGGGCCCCATTTCCTTCATTTGGAGGTAATGAATCAATCAATGAAAAAAAAATATCATTTGAGAGTCCAAAGCTTAGTTTAGTGGAGTGATTCCAACATTTTTTGGGTGAGAAACCCTAGGGGAGAGATTCCCCACCCTTCCCTCTCTTAATCCCTCTTTTTCACTCCATTTTCTCTCTCCTCAACATCCAATTTCGAATTTTCTTCTCTCTCCTCCCTTCCCAACCACCTCAACCCCCACCTACCATCATTAAAGCCCTCCACTTCCCCATGGCCTCCATTATTCCACCCCCTAGTCCCAAGGAGATCCCTCACCATTCCAACACAATCTTCTCTATTCCAACACAATCTTCCCCCATTCCAACACACTCATCCCTCTTCCCCACACAATCCCCCACATTCCAAAGCATATTTGAATTTGAAATCCACCCTTCCCTCCACTCACTTGTGCCCCCCCTCACCTTCTCCTCTCACCCACCTTCCCAAATTCATAGCTCCTCCTCCCACCACCTGTTAGACCCCCTTCCAGACCCCATTCTTCCCTTCCCCCACCTTAGAACACCCCCTCCTAGACCCCCTCACAGCCCGGGCTTTCCCCACACTCATCCACCCCCTTTTGCCCTCCCATATACCCCATTCCCCTCCATCATCATCAACCTACAGCTCTCAACTGAAGATCTACAGCAGACCAGCAACTTGCAGCAGCCACCACGACCTCCTCCGGATGAGTTTGAAGACCCAAAAGCCATCGTCGGAAGCGTCTTCCAGTCGCCTTCGCAACCGAAGTGGTTTCGTCTTCTTCCGATCTCCGAGTCCTCCAGGAGTTCCATTCTCCCACAGCTGTGCGGTTCTGCCTCGGCTGAGGATCTGAGCCGGCTTAGAAGCTCTGCCACGACCAGCCCCGAAGGAATCAGTTCTCAAGTCCTTCTTCAAAGTTCTTCATCGGCCTGTCTACTTTCAGAATCAAGAAGCGAAAGCCCATTCAGCATCCGGGAACAGAAGTTACCAATTTTCTTCCACGGTCGTGCGGCTCTGCCTTCCCCAGTCTGCATCGACACCTCCTCACTCTTATGGCTCCACAGATCGTCTTCGTTCTCTTCTGGTGTCCCCGTTTCTTTTGCTGCAAAGAGGACTCACCCATGGTTCTAACAGCACTGACGGAATCAAATTTGGAGTTCGGGAGCAGCCAGGACAGCCTCTGCATCCTACTGTTGGTGACCTGCCCCTGCTAGTCCGAAAAATAGAGGCCCTGTTCAAGCTTCTGCCCCGACCTGCAGCGACTCCAGAAGAAATTACAAAAATTCTGAGGCATTCCCCTTCCTGTTATGAAGATTTCACCGCCGGTGTCGCCATCAGAAAAATTCCTGAACAAGATCTACAACAGTAACACCGACCCTCTATCCTGGTTCGCAGACAGCAGGCAGATTTGACGTCCACCCTTGTTCCTCGTTCTTTGCTTTGGTTTCCCCACCCCGCTTGGCCGGCTGAAGGCCCCTCCCTGCGTGGAGGTAGTATTGATGTAATATCATTAACCCCCACCCCAAGTTCTCCCTCCTGTGAGAGGTGTAGTGGTGTACTTTGTTTGGGCAGGTCAAGCGACACCGCCGCGGCGTGTGGGGATCCACTCGCCTCCCCGCTCGCCCTCGTCTCCGACCGGGACCGGTTTCTTCAAACCGGTCGAGTAAGTGCTCAAACCTTCACTCCACTTAGTGCTTTTCTTTCAATATTAGTTCTTAATTCCGCTGGTTATGCGAGTGAGAGCCCGATCCTCAAGCCCCGTTGTCTTGAGTGATCACTGTGGGAAGAGTGCAACCGGTGTCTTCGGCACTTCGTCGGCCTCGTTGAATTGGGCTTCCAAATCCATTGGGAATCAAATCTTGGCCTTGCTGGCCCTCTACCAGCAAGGGCCCAACCCCACATCCTCACCTTGGCATTGCCAAGTTACCCCGGGCTTGGGTGAGCGACGATAGAGCGGTGGCCCAATTCGGCCCATTTGAATGCGATTGTGCTTGCTTGCATTAAGTCCGAGGTCGTTTCACATCAAGTGGTATCAGAGCAAGTTCTAGACTTGTCTCTACTAAGTCTTGTCCTAGGGCCATTGCATGCATCACCCTTGTCCACTATCATGACTACCTCATACATGGCATATTCGCCACTCTTAGGCCCATTAGAAGCCTTTGTGTTTGATGGATCCCGCCCTAGCATATATCTAGAATGGGAGAAGTCTATAAACCAACACTTTGGGAGGTTTACCCTGTCAGGGCTTGTCCAAGTCAACTATGCCAAGAGTTTGCTTTGGCGCCAAGCTAGGAAAGAATGGGAGAACATTGTAGATTTGAGAGAAGCCAAAGGGGAAGCACCCATTGAATCTTGGGATGAAATGAGGGCCGATCTTAGAAAGATCTACGCACCCCAACCCACACCTCTTCAACCAACCGATCTTTCACCCCCGAACCCAACTCCCACCCATGAACTTCCCCGACCAAGCCCAACCCAAGTCCACCCATGTTCACCACCCCGAGAGTACCATGCACTGACCATTATCACTCCACCCACCATAGACTATCCTACCCCATTATCCTTGGAAGTTGTGGCCCACACTCCTACCCAAGTGGAGATGGATGCCAATCCGGATTCACCTCCCACCATAGAGAACATCCTAGACCCCCCACTTCCACCCACCTCTCCTAGTTCGGGTCCTCATGAGCCGCACACCCTAACCATTAATGAGTCCATACTCCAATGGCTTAAGCAAGGCCCCACCATTCCTAGCTCATCACCTTACCTCTCACCCTTGGCATATCAAGTCCAAATTATGCCCACCCGGTCTTCCCATGTCACACTTCAAACCTCCTACTTTGTGGAAGGCTTAGGGGACCTAGTGGATTGTTTACAATGGCAAGTCTACCTGACCAATATGCTAGCCATAGGACCATTGGAGTCTAGCCCCATCTACTCTAGTGGACCCTTCCTAGCTTACCCCGCCACCGGTTCCATCACCTCAATCTACACTAGTGGCCATTATACGAGTGAAATCCTCCTCTTTCTCCCCAAGGATGAGAAACCAATCTTGGCCCACTTCCCACCCATCAAGATTCCAATTACTTTAATTGGCCAACCCACTAGAGACCTTGGCCCAATTATCTTGGAGGAGGATGACTCACCGTTTGGGTACCTTGAAGACATAGAGTGCCACCCTCTAGGAAGACCTTTCCACTACCCCTTTGATCCCTTCCTATGGGAGCCTAGACCCCTATGTGACCCAACCACCTTATCCACCACCCACCTTTCCCTAACCCAACCCACCATGTTTGACCCAATCCACCCCATCCTAGACCCGGGTTGCACCTTGGGAGCCATAACCTTGGACCATATATCCCTAGGTAATAAGGTGGTGCCCCATCCCATGATGACCACCTTCTTAGATCTATTCGATCCTTTCCAATGGAAGTTCAAAGGTTGTCCCACACCTATACACATGGAAGTCACTTTTGGGAAAATTATGCATGTGTCTAGGCTTTCCACCCCCTTTGGCATGAACACTTTGTTGGGTCCATTCATTCATATCACCCACATGTCTAGTAGAAAGTATGAGTGGGCCACATTCGGATGTCATGGTCCTCCTTCATTCATCATGGATCGTAAGCATGTCAAAAGCATCTATGGATGTCCGGGCCCCCCCACATTCATCACCACTTTGCATGATAGGTTCACCTACGGGTGCCCCGGCCCACCCAGGCCCACCAAAGTCTACATGACAACATTGCATGATAAGTCCACATATGGTTACCCCGGCCCTCCAAAATCTATCAAAGTCTTCTTGGCATCAAAGCATGATCGGTCTACTTTTGGTTACTCAGGTCCACCCATCACCCCTAGAATGTCAACATTCACGAAATTGCATGAAAGCCTTTGCAAGCACATAAGCAAAAAGAATGAGGCTTATAAGAGGCGGGCCGACTCTCATCGGCGTCACCAAGACTTCCATGAGGGTAACTTTGTGATGGTAAGGACTGAGAGGCTCTCCCCGGGAGCCATCTCCAAATTGAGGCCACGTGGGGCTGGTCCCTTCTAGGTCCTGAGGCGCATTGGTGCAAATGCCTATGAGTTAGATCTCCCCGAGGAGTATGGAATAAGTCCCACATTCAATGTTGCCGACCTAGTGTCATATAAGGGACCCACGGTGGTACCTAGTGAGGAGATTGAGCCTACGTCTTCCCTTGAGAGAGCACCCACCCGTGAGGAGAGACCACCAGCCAAGAGAGCCCAGCGTGAACAAATTGAACAAATATTGGATGAACAAGTCACTACCACTCGGAGCAAGGTTTACGAGCGCTATCTCGGCAGGTGGATGGATTGGTCTCGTTCGGAAGGCTTGAGGGCAGTACCACTTCTACACCCTCCAAGGAGGGAAGGACACTTACTCGACAGAGTCGAGTTCTCCGCACCCCGGGAGTATGATGGGGACATCACCTCCCATGCCCACCTTCACAGCTCGTCTCCTCGCCCCGGTTGCATCCGGCATGGTTTAGTCATTTAATTTTGAGTCCTATGTAATTTTACTTGAGTCATTTGATGTAATTTACATTTTATTTGAGTCATGTCCCTAGGTCTTGTATTTATTTTCCTATGTTTGAGTGTCATTAGAGTGTGTAATGTGCTAATTGGGCCCATTTCTTCGGGCTTGGCCCAATGAGCTCCCCTACCCCTTCGATTATTTGTCAATGAGTCTTTTGTCAGGGTCTTATTGTAAAATGTGGGTTTCCTATATATAGGGCCCCATTTCCTTCATTTGGAGGTAATGAATCAATCAATGAAAAAAAAATGTCATTTGAGAGTCCAAAGCTTAGTTTAGTGGAGTGATTCTAACATTTTTTGGGTGAGAAACCCTAGAGGAGGGATTCCCCACCCTTCCCTCTCTTAATCCCTCTTTTTCACTCCATTTTCTCTCTCCTCAACATCCAATTTCGAATTTTCTTCTCTCTCCTCCCTTCCCAACCACCTCAACCCCCACCTACCATCATTAAAGCCCTCCACTTCCCCATGGCCTCCATTATTCCACCCCCCTAGTCCCAAGGAGATCCCTCACCATTCCAACACAATCTTCTCTATTCCAACACAATCTTTCCCCATTCCAACACACTCATCCCTCTTCCCCACACAATCCCCCACATTCCAAAGCATATTTGAATTTGAAATCCACCCTTCCCTCCACTCACTTGTGCCCCCCCTCACCTTCTCCTCTCACCCACCTTCCCAAATTCGTAGCTCCTCCTCCCACCACCTGTTAGACCCCCTTCCAGACCCCATTCTTCCCTTCCCCCACCTTAGAACACCCCCTCCTAGACCCCCTCACAGCCCGGGCTTTCCCCACACTCATCCACCCCCATTTCCCCTCCCATATACCCCATTCCCCTCCATCATCATCAACCTACAGCTCTTAACTGAAGATCTACAGCAGACCAGCAACTTGCAGCAGCCACCACGACCTCCTCCGGATGAGTTTGAAGACCCAAAAGCCATCGTCGGAAGCGTCTTCCAGTCGCCTTCGCAACCGAAGTGGTTTCGTCTTCTTCCGATCTCCGAGTCGTCCAGGAGTTCCATTCTCCCACAGCTGCGCGGTTCTGCCTCGGCTGAGGATCTGAGCCGGCTTAGAAGCTCTGCCACGACCAGCCCCGAAAGAATCAGTCCTCAAGTCCTTCTTCAAAGTTCTTCATCGGCCTGTCTACTTTCAGAATCAAGAAGCGAAAGCCCATTTAGCATCCGGGAACAGAAGTTACCAATTTTCTTCCACGGTCGCGCGGCTCTGCCTTCCCCAGTCTGCATCGACACCTCCTCACTCTTCTGGCTCCACAGATCGTCTTCATTCTCTTCTGGTGTCCCCGTTTCTTTTGCTGCAAAGAGGACTCACCCATGGTTCTAACAGCACTGACGGCATCAAATTTGGAGTTCGGGAGCGGCCAGGACAGCCTCTGCATCCTACTGTTGGTGACCTGCCCCTGCTAGTCTGAAAAATAGAGGCCCTGTTCAAGCTTCTGCCCCGACCTGCAGTGACTCCAGAAGAAATTACAAAAATTCTGAGGCATTCCCCTTCCTGTTATGAAGATTTCACCGCCGGTGTCGCCATCAGAAAAATTCCTGAACAAGATCTACAACAGTAACACCGACCCTCTATCCTGGTTCACTGACAGCAGGCAGATTCGACGTCCACCCTTGTTCCTCGTTCTTTGCTTTGGTTTCCCCACCCCGCTTGGCCGGCTGAAGGCCCCTCCCTGCGTGGAGGTAGTATTGATGTAATATCATTAACCCCCACCCCAAGTTCTCCCTCCTGTGAGAGGTGTAGTGGTGTACTTTGTTTGGGCAGGTCAAGCGACACCGCCGCGGCGTGTGGGGATCCACTCGCCTCCCCGCTCGCCCTCGTCTCCGACCGGGACCGGTTTCTTCAAACCGGTCGAGTAAGTGCTCAAACCTTCACTCCACTTAGTGCTTGTCTTTCAATATTAGTTCTTAATTCTGCTGGTTATGCGAGTGAGAGCCTGATCCTCAAGCCCCGTTGTCTTGAGTGATCACTGTGGGAAGAGTGCAACCGGTGTCTTCGGCACTTCGTCGGCCCCGTTGAATTGGGCTTCCAAATCCATTGGGAATCAAATCTTGGCCTTGCTGGCCCTCTACCAGCAAGGGCCCAACCCCACATCCTCACCTTGGCATTGCCAAGTTACCCCGGGCTTGGGTGAGCGACGATAGAGCGGTGGCCCAATTCGGCCCATTTGAATGCGATTGTGCTTGCTTGCATTAAGTCCGAGGTCGTTTCACATCACTTAGCGAACTTGAGACACTGTACAGACTATGATGCACAAGCAATGTATAGGCTTCGTGATGCCAACAGACAATGACTGTGCAGACTTGTTTTGAACAATGCACGTTGTATAGACTTGCAATGCAAAGGCTGATGTATAGACTTGGTAGTCTGGGGGCGTCGACGCATCAAAGAAAGGGGTCGACGCATGATGCATGGATGTATGGACTTGAAGATTTGAAGCCCCACAATGTTTAGACTTTAAGATGCATACGCCAAAGCTGTACATACTTGAAGAGATGATACACTGTAGGCTGTACAGACTTGCAGCTTGAGACGCTTACAGAGACAGACCACTGTATAGACTTCAAGTCCAAGTGAGACAGTGGTTGTACAGACTTGGGCTGTACAAACTTGGAAGGCTTGACACAGCGATGTACAGACATTGTGATGTATCGACTTAGGAGCATTTGCCAAGGCTGTACAGACTTCAGCCTGAACTTGTGTGCTGTGAGCAATGTATAGACTTGGTGAGCTACAAAGCACAATGAGTAGACTTGAAAAGGGAAAGGGCTGTACAGACTTGAGCAATGCAAAGGCAATCGGATGTATAGACTTCATGATGAGTAGACATGCCAAAACAACTGAACCGTGTATAGACTTGAACAAGCAAAGTCTGTACAGACTTGAAGATTCACGATGTATAGACTTTGGCAAGAGACTGGCTGTACAAACTTCAACACAGCTGCGATGTACAGACTTTGACAAAGCAGCGTTGTACAGACTTGATGAAGCTTCAGATGAATGAATGTATATACTTCTCAAACGAATGTACAGACTTCAGAAGATAAAGACTCTGTATAGACATGAAGAAGCTGAGTGAACAATGTATAGGCTTTGAACTCTTTACAAACTTGAAGACCCTGAGCCAATGTGTAGACTTTGCCTTAGAAACGAATGTATAGACTTGAAACAGAAGTCAGGCAAGCGTTGTGTAGACTTGGCCAGAACGTAGGGAAAGGTATAAATGTATAGAGTTGGCCAGAACGTAGGGAAAGCCGCCAATGTTCAGACTTGATCATCCAGCCGTGTATAGACTTTGTTTCGAGCAACGTAGGTAAAAGATACAATGTATAGACTTTGCACAGGAGTGCCTGAAGCGATGTACAGACTTGGAGTGCCAAAGCCATTGTATAGACTTGGTGTGCCGAAGCCATTGTATAGACTTGACGAATGGCTTGAAACACAAGGACGCTGCTCGCTGTACAGACTTGAGGTTTCAACAGAATGATGTACAGACTTGGAGAATGGCTTGAGACACAGAAACGCTGCTCGCTGTACAGACTTGATCAGGGCAGCTGAACAATGTACACACTTCCAATGTATAGACTCTGAAGAAATGAGGCGTTGTGTAGACTTTGAGGTTCAACTGTGGATGTATAGACTTGAAGAAATGAGAACAGTGCACTCTATACAGACCAAGAGATCTGGGGGGTCGACCCATCAGGAAGGGGGGTCGACCCACTCCTGTCCAGACAATGCTAAAAGGGTATAGCAGCATCTAACATCAAACAATCCAGATTAAATGCAATTATGAAATGCGTCAACAACTATGAAATGCACCAATACATACACCACACAGCCTTAGCCTGTTCGTTGGGTATGTAATTCAGATAAGATGTTCAATGAAACATGCATATGCAACACAAACAGATTTATATGCAGATTCCAACAGATGATGACTTATAGTGTTTGCTATCATCAAAATCACAGGGACACAACATACGTCGTACCTTCAATATGGGCATTCGTCCGAATACCAAGTGGTCTGCAAGTGATCGGCAGAAATCGAAACAGAACGAGATGGCTCTTATCATCCCTGGACCCTACACATGGGAATATCAATAAGGCCTTCATGGGCTATGCTTGGACGTCGGGACCGTCCCGATTATGGTCGTTGTCTGACCCATATCCACGGCCTACAGCCCGCTCCCTTTGAACACGTTTTCAGTTTTGGAATCTAGTCCCGGGACTCTTCCCCGTTGCCCTCCGGCACCGGGAACATTAATGATGCCCACGCAAGCCCCGTTTGGACCGCGGGAGGCGCCCCCGGTATGGTCCCGACTCGATCTCGCACCGAGCCAATAAATTCACTAGTTTCCTGCTACATTAACCGAGATTTAACCAAATATTTTCAGTGTCTCGGAATAATATATATATATGCCGTATCCCGGCATACATATGTTCCAGGTCCTCCCACGACGATTGCAATATTCCCAATACCAGACACCCGTCCGAACATTAAACGGTCTCCTGAATGACCAATACGTTTCGAACGTTCGCTTCCCTAAACACAGGGCTTTCCAACTGATTCAAGGGTTATTCCCCCGTTGCCCCTTGGCACCGGAAATGTTAATGACGCTCATGCAAGTCTTGCTTCGACCGCGGGGGGCCCACCGCAGCATGGTCGCGGCTTGCTCTTGCACCAGGCCAACATATTTACTGGTTTTTGACCGCTCCAACCGAGGCTTAGCCGAACGTTTTCCGTTCTTTCGAACAATAAATTTGTCGTACCTCGGCATACATGCGTTCCAGTTTTCCCGCGACAACCGCGATTTTCTCGAGACGGACATTCGTCCGAACATTAAAATAGTCAGTACACGACCAACATTACCGCGAACGGTTTTCTTCTCACCCTCATACGGGGATTTCAATGCTTCCTAATAGACCTTTCATGCAACTAATTTCTTGGCCATGAGGCCCTGAATCCCGGCGATTAATCAAGGGTGTTCCCTCGTATGGGGGATGTAAATGACGTCGTGACCTTTATGGCGCGACGGGTTTTGGTCCAGACACGAACCACACAATTGTCTGACGAAGTCAGATCAAGCGCACCATGGGCTCTTAGGAGCCAGAATAAATTGTCACTTTGTGACTGGCACGCCCACGCACTTAATAAACGAACCACCTGAATAAGCAAATTTTAGTGCGTCCACATCGAGCCACCTTGAGAGGCTGAAGAGCTATTCCCCGGCTAAGGACACGGGAACGAGTTTGGTGGTCATGGCTCGCCCAGAGCTACCTTGGAATACCACGTCTCAGGTGGACCCATACTCGACGGAGTCGAGCTCTCCGAACCATGGGGGTATGATGGGGACATCACCGACCATCCCATTTTTTTCGAGGATCCCGTTGTTCGCTAGCAGTGCTCCATGAGGTTCGCCACATTTTTCTAAGTCATGGCATGTAATTTTCATATTTTCTTTGAGTCATAATTATGTAATTTTCCTTTTATTTGAGTCAAGTCCCTAGGTTAATGAGTCATCTACCTAAGTTAATTGTCATTATAATGATTAGTTTGGTTATTGGGCCCAATTCTATGGGCTAGGCCCATGGGCGCCCCCTTCCCCCTTGGTTATTTGTCAATGGTCCAAAAGTCAGGGACTTGATGTAAATTGTGGGATCCCTATAAATAGGACCCCATTCCCCCATTTTATGTTACTGAATGAAGAATGAAAATTTGAATTATTGAGTTCCACAAAATTACATGTCTTTTGGTGAGAAGCCATTAGAGTGGAGTGAGAAGCTCCAACCTCTCTCTCTCTTTCTCTCTCTAGAAGGGGCACCACTTTCTCTCTCCTCCCCCCAATTTTGAAATTCTTCTCTCTCCTCCCCACAGTCCACCTCATCCTCTCCCCTTCGGCCACATCATCACCCTTTCACCTTCCCAAGGTGTATTCATTACACCCCTTGACATCCCAAGACCCCATTAAATCATCCCATCAATTCCCTCCCCCTTCCTAGGTGACTCTTCCCTTTCCCAACACACCTCTCCCTCTCCCCCATGCAACCTCTCACTCTCCCAATGCAGAACACCCCTCCCCAAGCACCCTTTCCCCTCCCCTAGGCCAGCATTAACCCCACTCATTAACCAAAATTCAAATCCACCTCCCTCTCCCTCCCAACACCAAATTCGTAGCTCCCCTCCCACCATCTACTAGACCCCCTTCCAGACCCCATTCTACCCCTCCCACACCTTGGATCACCCCCTCCCAGACCCCCTCACAGCCAGGGGTCACCCCCACAGACATACACCCCATTTCCCCTCCCATCTACCCCACTCTCCATCACCTATCTCCACCCTATCATGGTAGTTCGCAGGTAGCAGCCCAGGCACCTATTTTTCGAGCCTGCATCATCGACTCTGTGAAGTTTCTGGTGGCAAGCCATATACCGTTGGAAGTGTCGTCCAGTCTACTACGCAACGGAGGTGGTCCCACCTTCGTCTAAGTTCGTGGCTGCCCGGAGGAGTCTTCACCGCCGGACTGCGTAATTCCTCCCTGGCAGACACCCAACTGCAGCTTGCAGAGCCTACCATGACCAGTACCTTGAAGATATTGGAGCAGTGTTTGGGTGAAGACTTTTGCTACGAGTCCCCTTTCATCACCAAGAAGCAGGGCTCCATTTGGATCTCAGAGCAGTAAGTTCCGAATTTCCTCTCTAGGGTGCGCTAGGTCAGTCCCCTATGGGATTGGCCTAATACCCTGTCACTGTTCGGGGTCTCCTTGTCTGCTCTGACCTCCTCTGGTGGCCCCATAGGTCTCCGTTCAAAGAGAACTCGACCACAAATGCAACGGTTTCAGTCTTGCCATCAACTGAGCACGGGAGTGGTCGTGACATCCTCCCCTTCCAATAACAGCGGTCCAGAAACTGCCAGAAGTAGAGTGCAACACTCCTGATCCTGACCCTGCCCCGGCCGTTGTCGTCACCAAGAAATTCTCCAATAATTCTGACGTCCTCCTGGGCCAACCCAGGAGGTTTTGGCGCTGGTTTCGTCAACAAAGGAGTTCGGGAGAGCCTGTGGTAGCATCGACAGTGTCTGCTTTTCAAGCTGTTGTTGAGAGCTGGCAGAACCTGCGAACTTCACCCACTCGGCTTTGCTTAATTCCCCATCCCCGCCTGGCCGGCTTACAGCCCCTCTCTACACGGCAGTAGTGTCTGTTTGTAATCTAAAATTAACCCTTAACTCGAGATCCCCCTCCTGCGAGAGGCATAGTAGAGTATCATTCTGAAATTTCAGGTTCGAGCTACACCAGCGCAGCGTGCGGGTTCTACCCACGCTTCCCCGCTCGCCTCATCTCCAGGCGGGATCAACGTTTTCATGTCGATCAGGTGAGCAACTGAACACCCCTCTTGCGGGAATTACATTTGCTTGCTTAGTGTCGCATCTTAGTGCCGTCGACGGTAAGAGAGTGCCCGATCCCGAATATGCTTATATTTGAGTGATTACCGCGGGCGAGTTACGAGAGAGCTATTACATCCCACTCCCTCGGCGTGCTGGCTGCCTACGAGAGTGGGCATCCCTGGACCCTTGGGGGTTCAATCCCAAGCTAGCCAATCCCTAGACAAGCGAGGTCCCGCCTCGGACCCTCACCACCATCACCGAGTTGCCTACGGGCACTAGTGTGCGCTTAGCGGGTGAGTCCGCTCGAGTGACGATACCGGTACGTTGAATTGTGCTTGTTTGCTTGGTCCAAGGGGTTGTTCGGTCTAGTTGCTTCATCCCTAAGTTGTGTCATACCCATTGTGATCCCCTCCATCGATGTGGTATATCAAAAGACGTCGCGGGACATTCCGGTCATGCCGATTTGGAACGCGGCCTTTCTAGCATCGAGGAAACCTTTGGGTTCATCCTTTGCCATGTACCACTCGGTGTTTGGGTCGCCACTTCCATCCTAGGTCGTGTCACATCATACGGAGGTCTCTATGATGAAATCACCAGTTCGAAGGGAGGAATATCCCGCGGAGGGCTCAAACATCATCGAGAATTGAGGGGTATACGATATAAACCAAAATTGGGACTCCATCTACGGATGTAAGATGAGAGTGCCTAGAAACCCACGGTTAAGGGTCAAAACACGGTAAAGCATGAAATCAGGAAATTAGCGTCGTATCTGGCAGGCGCTGAATGAATTAGGTATGTCATGAAAGTCGCTCATTAGTTTTATTCCAATTTGCTCATTTCCAGAATATAGCGTCCACATGCATGGACGTTAATTCTAGATATTTCATTAATAATTTAAAATTGGCGTCTGGAGAGGGGAAATATAACCGCCCGAATGGAGAGGCCAAACGAGGTCCAATTTGACCCATTGCGGCCCAGCTCCTTGAATTGATAGCCCCCAGGCCCACTAAATATAAGCCTAATAACTCACTCGGAACAAGCACTTCCTAGGTGGCCTTCGGGTTGGGAAGTCCGAGCATCAGTTCGATCGGGAGAGCTCCATCGGAGCCCCGTATTGTCTGCCCAGACCACGCACTCATCGCCCAGGATGCATTTCCTAGGCTAGTGCCTCATGCTCTGGCCAACTGATGGAAGCTTATCTGTACGGCCGTTACGTGTCCCTTAAAAGCTGGGAGCTCAAGGGGATAGGGGAGATCAAGAGTTCGTATGCTATAAAGATCCTGCAAGGAGGACGTAACCCCCCCGAAACTCCTCAGCTTATAGGGATCATTCACTCAACGAGCTATTATTTAAACTAGAAGAACCCTCCTGTGAGAAGGTAAGCCAAAAAACCCTGAGTAGGAACCACTTCACCTCTTGGTGGAGAGGGATCTCGCGCTCCCATCTTCCTCCTAACTCCTCCCTTTGCACCAGTGCTCTACTACAGTCGCTGACTTAAGCATTGGAGGGTATTCCCCGGGGATCCATCCCTGGGCACTTCTGACTTGTTTCCAATCTTGCAGTTCATCCTTCAAGCGTACGTGGACATCCTCTTCCCTGCTCAGGAGTAGCGCGAGATCGCCCCTCTTCATCTGGCACCGTCTATGGGAAACGAACAAAGAGCCATTGTGGTGCAAAGAAGTTCTGGTAGGAGGACTACCGGTAAGAAGGGAAAGGCCCTGGCGACGGAAGAAGGTGCACCTTCCCTCCCCACGGAGAATTCCCCGTCAGGCAACCACGTCAATGAAATACCTTCATCTATGGTGGGGGAACAGCTTCCCGATGGGAGTACCGACGCCCTCCAAACCCTCAACGTAAAACTGGATGTCCTCGTGGATCTTATGAGGGCCCAGGTGGCCAGGGAGGAGAAGTCACATCTCCCCTGGAAGTGCCCCTCCGTGGAGATGCCTCCCAGCAAACCGCTGGAGGCCATTTTACCCTCCGGGGGCGGCGGCTCATCCGCAACATGTCAGGAGGACCATCGCATGCCCCTCCCTCGGAGCAGGAAGCCTCCTCCACCCCGAGGAGGGAGAAGTCCGGAGCACGCCGATAGTTCTCAAAAACCGAGGCCCCTAAAGAACGCCGGGACAGCATGCAAGTGCGCCCCCCAACCCTTCAGGCCAGCGACAACCGGAACTATCCCTCCGGCTGTTAGACTTTGAGAGGCGTTTCACAGAGCAAGAGCGCGCCCTCCGCGCCTTGCAGAAGACCTCTTCTATGGAGGATGAGGAGCGATCCCCGTTCTCCGATTATATCTTGAGGGCCGAGATCTCCCCTAGGATCTCACTTCCGACCTTCAAGTCGTATGACGGCCATGGAGACCCGACCGATCACTACGACAGCTTCGACGCCCTGATGACATTGCATGGGGCGTCAGATGTGATCAAATGCCGAGCGTTCGTGACCACTCTGGTCCAGGGTGCTCAAGCATGGTTCAGGGCCCTCACCCCTGGTAGCATTCACAATTTCAAGCAGTTCGGGCGAGTGTTCAAGGAAAGTTTTGCCGGCAGCGGTCCAGCCCGGTCAGTAGCGGGATTACTGGCCCTCAATCAGGAACAAGGGGAGAAGTTGCGGGCTTATATCAACCAATTCAAATCAGAAGCCTTGCGCATCCCCCGCCTGGTGTTGTGCCCCTGTGGTTTTGATGATTGATTTTGATGTGAGTTAAGCACTGTGAGTCACCATGTGATATTCAGTCATTTTAGTCATTCTGATGTTCAGTCAGTTTATCAGAGCATAAAGCATTGCATTGCTGTTCAGTCAGTTTATCAGATCTAAAGCATTGCATTTGAAGTTCAGTCATGTTATCTACTGCATAAAGCATTCATATACATATACATCAGTTGCATTTCTCTGATTGTGGAAGTCTGCTTGTGGAAGTCTGCACATTGCACAGCATGCAGCAACTCCAAGTCTACACACTGCATTGCATGCGAGACTTCAAGTCTATACATCGCACAGCTTGCAAGACTTCAAAGTGTGTACATTGCATAGCATGCAGGCGGTCGAAGTGTGTACATTACATAGCATGCAGGCAGTCTAAGTCTGTACATTGGCCTAGTGTCGCAACACTAAGTCTGTACATTGCATAGCATGCAGGCATTCAAAGTGTGCACATTGCATAGACTGTAGGCATTAGAAGTGTGTACATTGCATAGCATGCAGGTGGTCTAAGTCTATACATTGGCCTAGTGTCGCAACACTAAGTCTGTACATCGCAGGCATAGCGAGCGTCCAAGTCTATACACTGCTGTGTGTTCGTAAAGTCTATACAATGTCTACATTACCTACGTTAAAGTCTATACATTGTTCACCGTCTCATGCATCGTCTCACTCGAAGTCTGTACAGTCTGGCAGCGTCTCATGCATCATCTTAGCAAGTATGTACAGCATTGGCATAGTCGTTGGCATCGTCTCATGCAGCATCTTAGGCATCGTCTCATGCAAGTCTGTACAGCCTGTTGTCGCAGACCAAGTCTGTACACTCCATGGGCCTCTTTATGTTTCAAAGTCTGTACAGGGTCTGCCCTGCCTTGCCCTGCATACACATCAAAGTCTATATATGAAGTCTGTACAGCCTTTGCATTGCACATACATTGAAGTCCATACATTGCATATGGTTGTGCATCACAAAGTCTACACATTGCCTTGTTGCATTGCACTTCAAGTCCATACACTCTGTGAAGTCCATGCGTTCATTCATGATCAAGTCTATACAGACTTAGCGAAAGCATATGCATAGTCTATACATTGTTGAGCTTCACACACATATCTTCTAAATTTATACATCCATCTGTTGAAGATTGATCATGTCTATACAGTGTGTGCATCTAGCTACTAAGTCTATACATCCCTTGACTGCATGCCTGAGCATTCCTTGTCGTTGTGCACACTTAGTTAGATGCTAAGTCTATACATTGCTCATGCATCTTTACTTAAAGTCATTACATCTGTTTGCTCCTTTAGCTGCACGCATTATAGCAAGTCTAGACATTATCTGTCATGCACGCAATAAAGTATGTACATTCTTATTGCTACATACATCAACTCCATACATCATTTTCTCACGTGAACACTAAGTCTATACATGGTATAATGACTGCATATGTGAAGTCTATACATGCATAGCTTCACACTCATAAAGTGTGTACACGCCACTGCATTGCATACACAAAGTCTGAACATTGCCTCATGCATTACCTTCAGCAAAGTCCATACATGGTCAGGCAGCCTGCACAGCAAGTATATACATCCTCTGCCAGCCTGCACGCAGCAAGTCTAAACATCGACTGGCAACCTACAGCAAAGTCTGAACATTGCTTCACCATTGGCTTCAGCCAAGTCTATACATTGACTGGCAGTCTTCAGCAAAGTCTGAACATTGCATCATTGTGCATGCATTGCTTTCATCAAGCCTATACACTGCATCATATGCATTCTACAACATGTGTTACCAAGTCTATACACTCGTCCTCCTTCACACGACTAACTCTATACATCCATTGTCTTGCCTGCTGAATAAAGTCTGTACACTGTCTTCAGCTGATATTGTTCATCGACTGAACTCTTCATTAATCTTGCAGGTGTCTGGGCACGTGATCCGAGGTTGGCACCTGGCACGTGATCCAAGGAGCTGAGATGCTGACACGTGGCAGAGTCAATTGGGTGGGAGATGTGGAAGACACACGCCCTGAGCTGCTGTTATATATAGAAGACTTCTTCCTCAGAAGAAGAATGATCGAGTGCTGATAAAAGAAAGAGTGTCTGCACGATCCAGCAAGAAGAAAAAGAGAGTAGCAAAGAGTGAAAGAAGAAGAATGAGCTTGAGCAGAAGAATAGAGAGAGCAGAAGAGAGATCGAGAAAGAGAAAGACAGTGAGAGAGAAAAGGAGAGCAGAGAAGAGAAAGAGAGAGCGTGAGTTGAGAAGAAGAAGAAGAGAAGTAGCAGAAGAAGTTCCTACTGGTCCGTGGATCAGATCCAGGTCAGTCAGCTCCGTTGAGAGCCACATTGTACATTTGAGTTTCCAGCTTTTTGTTTGTTGTGTTATTTTCATTTCTTATTTTTCCTTTTGTTACTCTGATTACTTTTGTTCTTCCGATACTCAGTAGTGAGGTCGGGTTCCTCTTGTGGACTCAGGAGAAGGGAGATCTGATCTCCAGTTCGCTGGTGACTGTGTGTCATCAGTGGTTCCCTCCTGGTCTGGAGGAAGAGAGGTCTGTGACCTCTGGTTTGCTGGTGACGGGGAGTCACTGGTGGGTTCCCTCCTGGTCTGGAGGAAGAGAGACCTAGTCTCTGGTTCCAAGTGGCTGGGAGTCACTTGGGGTGTCCCTCCAGTCTGGAGGAAGAGGGGAGGTTGTTCCCCTGGTCAAGCTGTTTGGCAGCACCTGTTGCAGACTGAGTCTGCGGTTTCTAGCTTGTGCTAGTGGAAGCCTCACTCCGGTTGTGAGTGAGGGGTGGACGTAGGTCTATGGACCGAACCACCTAAAAAAATATCTGTGCAGTGGTTTGATTGCCTTGCTTTACTTCCGCTAGATGATTGCTTAGGCGCGCTCCATGTGTTTGTTCATGAGTTCAATTGAATTAGTTTTATTATGGGACTGTGTCTAGCATCCAGGTTTTAATTTGGGCATTATTGGTAGAGGGATACATTCACCCCCCTCTGTATCCGGGCCTAGCACCCTATAAATTGGTATCAGAGCGGTGTCTGCATAGAAGGTCCAGTGACCTGCAGATCCGATCCTGCAGTCTTCGGTGCTATTTTGCTTTTGGTGCATCAATATTCCCGTTGCATTAAATCTGATCTGTTTCCATGGGTGATCCACCAGTTTTCAACGGCTCCAATTTTAATGTATGGTTTGTCAGTCTGAAAAATTATGCTATATCAGTTAATCCTGATCTGTGGAAGTTAATTTCACACGGTCCTCATAAATTACCAAAGAAAAAGTCCAAATGGACTGACAGTCACATATCAATGTATGAAGAGAATCAGATAGCTATGAATCTAATGAAGGCAGCTACTGATAAGGATTTACATTCCTGCTTTCATGATTGCAGCTCTGCTAAAGACATTCTAGATATGTTGAAGCGAGCTCAGAAGAGAAGTGAGGACAGCTGCATGATGGCTAATAGAAGCAATCAAAGTGGCAGCCAAAATGAAGAAGATGATGATGAAGAGGTAAATCCCTTCGAGAACTTTTCATTAGATGATTGGATTGCTGCTTATGATGAATTGCAAGAATCTTATGATCAGTTAAGAAAATAATACAAACATTTGAAGAAGAATAGTAGATCAGACAGTTTGAATTCTCCATGTAAAAATTGTGCTGAACTGAAAAATGTTCATGATGCTTGTATGTCTGATATTAAAATGTTGAAGAAACAAATTTCATTGCTGAAAATTGAGAATCAAGATAATGTAAAAGAAATCTCTTAACTTGAGAAGAAGCTTAGCCTAACTTGTCATGATTCTGTTTAGAGTAAAGAATTGATGAAAAATTTCGAAAGTGTGAACTCAGATTTAGACAAGCTGAAGTCTCAAAAATATTCCCTCAGAAAATTCGCCAAAGAAAATGAAGAAAAATTAGAGAAACTTAAACGAGAGAATGATTTGCTGATTGAGAAATTTGAAGCCATAAAATCTGTAAACATGGAGTTACAGAAAAAGGATGAAAAACAGCAAAGAGAAATGAAGGAATTTGAAAATAGAAGAAAGCAAGAAGTCAATTCAGAAGATCAGCTTCTAATAAATGAATTGGTTCAAAATGATAAGCTTAAAGAAGAAGTTGAAAAATTAAAATTGTTAAACAGTGCCATGTCTGAAAGACTTCTTACATTGGAGAAAGGGAAAATGATCTCTACAAATGAAACTGAAAAAGTAGAAGATCTGAGAAAGGAGATCGAAGAATATAAAATAGCCAACAAGGTTTTGAATGAAGCTGTCAATTGCAGTGAACAAGAGACTGCAAGTTATGAGTTACACATTGCCTCTCTTGAAAATGAAATCCAAGACTTGAGGAACTCTTTGTCTAAGTTTGTGAGTGGGCAAGAAAACCTAGACAAGCTACTAGGTGTAAAAATCAATGTCAGGAAGGAAGGGTTAGGTTACAACAATGTCAATAAAAAGGCTCTTAAAGACAAGCTAATGACATCGTTTGTAACTTCATCAAATGTAGACACCACCTCAAAAGATAAACAGCCCACTGTTCAGAAAATGCAAAAATAAACTGACTTTCAGAAACAAGCTGAAAAAGTGAAAAGGAATGATCATGTAAAGAGCAAGCAAAGAAACACCCATGTTGATGCTGTGCATGTGACACATAACCTAAACACACACACACATGCACATAAAAAGAAAATGTCATGCCACTATTGTCATAAACCTTGTCATCTGATGCATGACTGCAGGTTGATGGAGAAAGATGATATGAGTGCCAGCATAATGAATGCTAGGAAATTTCATGAGAAAAATTCTTCATCTCAGAAAAAGAAAATTGAATGTTTTCACTGTGGCAAATTAGGACACACAATTGCTCACTGCTGGTTTGCAAGTGGTAAGAAAACATCTCATTCATATCATGCTAAATTCCCTGCAAGCCAGCATATTTTTAATAAGAACAAATCTGTTTCAAAGAACCAGCACATCATTTGCTTTAACTACAACAAAACTGGTCACAAGGCCTCTGAATGCTGGTCAGGTTCCTTCAGAAGAAATTCTCTCAAATGCTCTCATTGTAGAAAGCATGGCCATACAGTCAAAAACTGTTGGCATATTCAGGGTAGGAATGAGAATTTCAAACATGCTAAATTCTCTGCAAATAGAAATAATTTTGGTGGGAATAAATTTGTATTTAGAAGAAAGATTTCTACATATTTTGAGTGTGGGAAAAATGGCCATACAGTCAAGGACTGTTGGCATATTCAGAAGAATTCTGTTAACTCCCATGCTGTCAAATTCCTTGTAAAATAATTTGCAAAACTTTCGTGCTATAACTGTGGAAAGCCAGGTCACAGGGCTACAACCTGTTGGCTGACAGGATACCAAAGCAAGACTAGTTTTGGTAAATCGAATTTTAATTCTGTTAACAAAAATTTTCATGCATATGTACATAGAATTCATGCTAATAAGAATGTGCATAAATCAAATCAGAAATCTGCTGCTTCTTGCCATCATTATGGCAAATCTGGACATTTGATGGATGGTTATCCTCTGATGAAATTTGATGATCATCAAGTTAAAAATGTGCTGAGAAAACTTGCTAGGAGTGATACTGTCATGTCAGGACCCAAGACTTCTTGGGTGCCTATTTGTGCAAAATAGTTTGCTAACTTGCAGGTGTGCCTTGGAAGCTGATTAATAAAGAGGGGATTAATCCAAGGCACTCAAGAATGAAAACCCCTTCCTGAACTTTTCAGGTAAATTTATTGCACTTCCTGTTTTTAGTTTTACTGCATAGCATGTTAAATCTATTTTTGCATATTCATTCTTCATCTGCATTGTCTAAATTGAAGTCTCTGAACTCTCCTCATCTGAAGTGCATATATGTGATTTGCATATACAGTCATTGAGAATCTGATACTAGTAGGACTATCGATATTGCATTGTCATTCATGACCACTATGGTATATAAAGAGTAAGCTACCAAAAGGCAGGAAAATCTATCTGGAGATTCTTACTATGTGTGAGGTGACCTTTTAGACCAAGTGCTCCGCCTAGTACCATGGGTCATTTTGCTTAGTAGGGCAGTCTGAATGAGCATGAGTCACATTGTCATGTGTTCAGTCTTCATGGCAAACATTACATGTCTTTGCATACATGTAGTTAATTGCATTGCATTTCATTGAAAAATGCCAAAAAGAGTAATTGAATGCATAGTGTCAGGGGGAGTCAATGCACTGCATACAGATTGTCAAATGCATACATTTGTCAAAATTCATTGCATGTTAATCTTGAAAATCCTGAAGCATGCCTGACCTCCTGATATCTTGCTTGATGTGCATAACCTTTTCCTCATTGATTTTCATTGACAAACCTTGATCATATCTGAAAACAATGAGCTTCAAAAACACTCATTCTTGAAGACCTCTTCCATCAGTCATTCATGAAGATTTCAATGGGACATCTCTCGTTCATAAATCTGAAAACACTTGAACTAGGAATCTTCTATTATACGATTTTATGAATGTCTGAAATAACTCAGCTGGTTTAAATTTCATGTTTTCATTGGAGTTTGACTTTAAATCTCTTAAAAAATATCTAAATCATATTTTTAATAAACTTCAACCAAATGTTTCATGTTGAGTCTTGTAAAAACTTCTGAAATCTGCACTATTGAATACATGGCTTTATGAGGTTAAGTACATGAAAGTAGTATTGTTTTGAAGCAAATGAGCTCTCTGAAATGTCTGAAGGGTAAATAATTGTCAGAGCAATGACTTTGGTCACTGAGAAACCATGTCCAAAGGATTGTGTCATGAGGTGCATTGTTAACTCTGCTTAAAAATGATTGTTAAATCTGGCAGAGCAATGGCATGCATACTGAGAAATACATCTCACTCATCAAAGAAATGAGTTGAGGTATGTCATGAGGTGTAAATGTTATCTCTGTTAATATAAAGCATGACTGTTAGTCACACTAAGTGCTTAGGGATATTGGCGTTTGATCAACGTATATCCTCTAGTTACAAAGTGTGCACTGAACTAGAGTGCTCTGGATATATGTAGAATGAAAATTTGTTGAACAAATTGTAATATTTGAATATTGATGCAAAAGCTAAATTGCTATAACCCTAGACAAATTCACATGACTTCATAATTGCTTGATCTCAATTCTAGTCAATGTAATTCCGAAAGAAATCAGTAAATTTGATTGTGTAAGAGAAAGGGAGGTTAATCAAGATATAAATATGAGGACTTGGTTCACTTTTATTAAACTGTGATTTTAGATATAAATACAGAATTTTATTGACAAACTTTGTATACATCATGTTGAAACCATGATGTTCAATAAAGTTCATTCATAAGCCCTTATAATGGAAGACTTTAAAAAATTCTGTTATTGATTTATGAGATTGGTATCTCCTTGAAAATCTGGCTGAACTTCTTGTGTTTGGAGCTTATTTGTAAATCTGATTATTTGAAACTCTTCTGCTCACTGTCCTTGGTTCATTGACCTGAACTTATCCTTGAATGCCATTGTGGTCTCCCTCTCAACCATATCAATTGGGAGAAATGCAACAGATGCATATCAATTGGTATCTATTCAGGGGGAGCTTCCTTGTCATATTGAATCATGTTCATATCAATTGTAACCTTGCATTCATATATTTAGGGGGAGGTATTGCATTTCTTGTTGCATCTGCATCTCTGCATTCATACCTCTCCATAGTTCATCTTGATTATAGCAAGGGGGAGAAATTGACTGAGTCATAAATATGCTTTAAATTCTCAAACTATTTTCTTTTTGATGAAGTCAAAGGGGGAGAATAGTTTGAGTCATCAGAATAACTCACATCATCAGAATGACTCATTGTGTTGACAGTGTTGCCATCATCAAAAAGGGGGAGATTGTTGTGCCCCTGTGGTTTTGATGATTGGTTTTGATGTGAGTTAAGCACTGTGAGTCACCATGTGATATTCAGTCATTTTAGTCATTCTGATGTTCAGTCAATTTATCAGAGCATAAACCATTGCATTACTGTTCAGTCAGTTTATCAGATCTAAAGCATTGCATTTGATGTTCAGTCATGTTATCTGCTGCATAAAGTATTCATATACATATACATCAGTTGCATTTCTCTGATTGTGGAAGTCTGCTTGTGGAAGTCTACACATTGCACAGCATGCAGCAACTCCAAGTCTACACACTACATTGCATGCGAGACTTCAAGTCTATACATCGCACAGCTTGCAAGACTTCAAAGTGTGTACATTGCATAGCATGCAGGCGGTCGAAGTGTGTACATTGCATAGCATGCAAGCGGTCTAAGTCTGTACATTGGCCTAGTGTCGCAACACTAAGTCTGTACATTGCATAGCATGCAGGCATTCAAAGTGTGCACATTGCATAGACTGTAGGCATTAGAAGTGTGTACATTGCATAGCATGCAGGTGGTCTAAGTCTGTACATTGGCCTAGTGTCGCAACACTAAGTCTGTACATCGCAGACATAGCGAGCGTCCAAGTCTATACACTGCTGTGTGTTCGCAAAGTCTATACAATGTCTACTTTACCTACGTTAAAGTCTATACATTGTTCACCGTCTCATGCATCGTCTCACTCAAAGTCTGTACAGTCTAGCAGCGTCTCATGCATCATCTTAGCAAGTCTGTACAGCGTTGGCATAGTCATTGGCATCGTCTCATGCAGCATCTTAGGCATCGTCGCATGCAAGTCTGTACAGCCTATTGTCGCAGACCAAGTCTGTACACTCCGTGTGCCTCTTTATGTTTCAAAGTCTGTACAGGGTCTGCCCTGCCTCGCCCTGCATACACATCAAAGTCTATACAGCCAAAGCCTTTACATTTGAAGTCTGTACAGCCTTTGCATTACACATACATTGAAGTCCATACATTGCATATGGTTGTGCATCACAAAGTCTACACATTGCCTTGTTGCATTGTACTTCAAGTCCATACACTCTGTGAAGTCCATGCGTTCATTCATGATCAAGTCTATACAGACTTAGCGAAAGTATATGCATAGTCTATACATTGTTGAGCTTCACACACATATCTTCTAAGTCTATACATCCATCTGTTGAAGATTGATCATGTCTATACATTGTGTGCATCTAGCTACTAAGTCTATACATCCCTTGACTGCATGCCTGAGCATCCCTTGTCGTTGTGTATACTTAGTTAGATGCTAAGTCTATACATTGCTCATGCATCTTTACTTAAAGTCTATACATCTGTTTGCTCCTTTAGGTGCACGCATTATAGCAAGTCTAGACATTGTCTGTCATGCACGCAATAAAGTATGTACATTCTTATTGCTGCATACATCAACTCCATACATCATTTTCTCACGTGAACACTAAGTCTATACATGGTATAATGACTGCATATGTGAAGTCTATACATGCATAGCTTCACACTCATAAAGTGTGTACACGCCACTGCATTGCATACACAAAGTCTGAACATTGCCTCATGCATTACCTTCAGCAAAGTCCATACATGGTCAGGCAGCCTGCACAGCAAGTATATACATCCTCTGCCAGCCAGCACGCAGCAAGTCTAAACATCGACTGGCAGCCTACAGCAAAGTCTGAACATTGCTTTAGCGTTGGCTTCAGCCAAGTCTATACATCGACTGGCAGTCTTCAGCAAAGTCTGAACATTGCATCATTGTGCATGCATTGCTTTCATCAAGCCTATACACTGCATCATATGCATTCTACAGCATGTGTTATCAAGTCTATACACTCAACCTCCTTCATACGACTAACTCTATACATCCATTATCTTGCCTGCTGAATAAAGTATGTACACTGTCTTCAGCGGATATTATTCATTGACTGAACTCTTCATTAATCTTGCAGGTGTCTGGGCACGTGATCCGAGGTTGGCAGCCGGCACGTGATCCAAGGAGCTGAGATGCTGACACGTGGCAGAGTCAATTGGGTGGGAGATGTGGAAGACACACACCCTGAGCTGCTGCTATATATAGAATACTTCTTCCTCAGAAGAAGACTGATCGAGTGCTGATAAAAGAAAGAGTGTTTGCAAGATCCAGCAAGAAGAAAAAGAGAGTAGCAGAGAGTGAAAGAAGAAGAGTGAGCCTGAGCAGAAGAATAGAGAGAGCAGAAGAGAGATCGAGAAAGAGAAAGACAGTGAGAGAGAAAAGGAGAGTAGAGAAGAGAAAGAGAGAGCGTGAGTTGAGAAGAAGAAGAAGAAGAGAAGTAGCAGAAGAAGTTCCTACTGGTCCGTGGATTAGATCCAGGCCAGTCAGCTCTGTTTAGAGCCACATTGTGCATTTGAGTTTCTAGCTTTCTGTTTGCTGTGTTATTTTCATTTCTTGTTTTTCCTTTTGTTACTCTGATTACTTTTGTTCTTCCGATACTCAGTAGTGAGGTCGGGTTCCTCCTATGGACTCAGGAGAAGGGAGATCTGATCTCCAGTTCGCTGGTGACTGTGTGTCATCAGTGGTTACCTCTTGGTCTGGAGGAAGAGAGGTCTGTGACCTCTGGTTTGCTGGTGACGGGGAGTCACTGGTGGGTTCCCTCCTGGTCTGGAGGAAGAGAGACCTAGTCTCTGGTTCCAAGTGGCTGGGAGTCACTTGGGGTGTCCCTCCAGTCTGGAGGAAGAGGGGAGGTTGTTCCCCTGGTCAAGCTGTTTGGCAGCACCTGTTGCAGACTGAGTCTGTGGTTTCTAGCTTGTGCTAGTGGAAGCCTCACTCCGGTTGGGAGTGACGGGTGGACGTAGGTCTGTGGACCGAACCACCTAAAAAATTATCTGTGCAGTGGTTTGATTACCTTGCTTTGCTTCCGATAGATGATTGCTTAGGCACGCTCCATGTGTTTGTTCATGAGTTTAATTGAATTAGTTTTATTCTGAGACTGTGTCTAGCATCCAGGTTTTAATTTGGGCATTATTGGTAGAGGGATACATTCACCCCCCTCTGTATCCGGGCCTAGCACCCTATCACCTGGATGTTGCCTCGGCCATCATCGCATTGACCGGGGGTACCCGTGATGAAAACCTACGGCGTGAGCTAGTGCTTCATCCTCCTACCTCCCTCGCCGAGCTAGTGACCCTGCCCCTACAACATGCATAATGCGAGGAAGTCCTTAGCGCTTGCCGAGGCATGACAGGCTCGGGTCGGGAGGGGGACAAGAAGCGACCGTCCGAGCAAGGGACGGGCCATGGAAAAAGGTGGAACCAGGACGAAGACCGCAAAGAGCCGTCCCGGAAGTATGAGCGGTACACCCCCCTTATCGCTTCCATCTATGAAATCTATGAAGACATGAAAGGCTCGGGTCTCCTCCACCAGCTCGAGCCTATGAGGGCCAAGCACTGCAATCGCCGCAAGCATTGCCTGTTCCACAGCGATCACGGGCATCACACCAGCGATTGCCATCAACTTCAAGATGAGATTGAGTGCCTCGTCTGCCAAGGACATCTATCCCGATACGTGGTCGGGCAGAAAGAGGACCGAGGCGCCCCCGAAGAAATCGACAATGCCCCCCGTGGAGTCCACATCAATGTCATCGCGGGCGGCGCGACATCAGGAGGAGATCGTAATCGAGGAAGAAAGAGTCACGCCGAGCAGGCGATCCGAGCCTCTGTTGAGCACCCTAAGGCCCCGCAGGCGAGCGAACCGCAGGCCCTGGTATTCTTCGACCAGGACATAGAAGGGCTAACCACCCCGCATGACGACACTCTCGTTGTATCGGCTACAATAAACTATTGTAACGTAGATAGGATCTTAGTTGACAATGGTAGTGCCCCTGATGTATTATCCTATGAATATTTCCTCAAGATGGGAGAGAATCCATCTAAACTCCGCCCGATCCGAACCCCCCTCTGTGGGTTCAACGGCAAGGCAACTTATCCCGAGAGAGCCCTGAGCCTACTAGTTACTATCGGCACCCCGCCCAAAACCATTATGGTTATGGTGGACTTCATCGTGATTAAGGGGATGATGACATATAATACCATCTTCGGCCGAGGTATCCTCAGCCGAATGAAAGCGGTGCCCTCTACCTTTCACCAAAAAATGAAGTTTCCTACCAAGTATGGCGTGGGGGAGGTCCGGGGTAACCCGGCATTGGCTAGACGATGCTATATAATCTTGGTTGAAGCCACGAGGCCGGAAGGGAAAAACAAAGGAGTAAAGGGAGCCGAGGAGGGACCAGCAACATCTGAGCCTGGTGGCGAGTTGCTAACGGTCTTCCTCAACGGTGACCCGACTCTAGGAGTCAAGATCGGAGCTGATCTACCACTTGAGGAACAGGAAAAATATAAAGATTTCCTTGCCCAGTGCATCCAAGTCTTTGCATGGTCTGACGAGCACCTTCCCAGGATCTCGGGAGACGTGGTAACACACAAGCTCAACCTTGACCCAACGGTGAAACCTGTCCAGCAACGCAAGAGAAAGCACGCCCCGGAGAAGTAAGCGGCCATCAAAGAGCAAGTCATCAGGGGACAGAAGACTGGCCTCTTTCGACCGATCCTGTACCCTACGTGGCTCGCCAACATCGTCCTGGTGCCAAAGGCTTCGGGAAAATGGAAAATGTGCGTAGACCTCACCGACCTCAACAAGGCTACTCTGAAAGATTGCTACCCGCTGCCAAGCATCGATCAACTGGTCGACTCAACCTCTGCCAATGAGTTGCTCAACTTTCTGTATGCCTACTCCGGTTACCATCAGATCAAGATGGACCTAGAGGACATCGAGAAGACCACCTTCATCACCAACTTCAGCGTACACTGCTACACCCAAATGCCGTTCAGGTTGAATAACGCTGGAGCAACATATCAGAGACTGATCAACTACATCTTCGAGGGACAGCTCGATCGAAACGTCAAGGCCTACATTGATGACATGCTCGTCAAAACGTCGAAGGCCGAAGACCATCTTGTCGACTTAGCCGAGACCTTCGACACCCTCCTGAGGTGCAACATGAAGCTCAACCCTGCTAAATGCGCCTTCGGAGTCAGATCCGGGAAGTTCCTGGGCTTCCTAGTAACTCGGCGTGGGATCGAGGCCAACCTCGACAAGGTTCAGGCCATCCTGAACATGTGGCCACCCACCTGCATCAAGGACGTTCAACGCCTTACAGGACGCATTGCTGCGCTCAACCGCTTCCTATCCCGGGCGGCCGAACGATGCCTACCCTTCTTTAAATTGTTGAGGGGACCCAAAATGGCATTTGCTACGTTCACCTGGGATGAGGAATGTCAGAAGGTTTTTGCCAAACTCATGGAATTCTTGGCCTTGCCCCCGGTGCTATCAAAGCCGATCTCGGGCGAAGCTCTACACCTCTACCTCTCGGCGACCCCTTCCACAGTAAGCTCGGTCCTAGTCAGGAATGACGCGGGGGTTGAGAGACCGGTTTACTATACTAGCAAGGTGCTTAATGAGGTTGAAAGAAGGTACCCCGCAACCGAGAAACTCGTGGTAGCGTTGGTTACCTCAGCCAAGCGCCTCTCACCCTACTTTCAAGGGCACTCCATTATCGTATTGACCGGTGAACCCCTGAAGAAGATTCTCTTTCACCCTGAAGGGGACGTCTCGTCAAATGGGCCATCATGCTTGGGGCCTACGACATCTCGTATCACCCCCGCTCGGCCATCAAGGGATAGGCCCTCGCGGACTTCATCGCCGAAAGCACCATCCCGATTGAGGACGTACCTCCACCTGCGCCCGAGCCCACTTGGGACCTATTCATCGACGGGTCCTCCAACTCAGCCGGATGCGGGGCTGGTGTCCTTCTCAAGTCCCCCGAAGGAGCGGAGCTGCGGTACGCCTTGAAATTCAATTTCCTAGCATCCAACAACGCCTCCGAGTACGAAGCCCTTATCTCAGGGGCCAGGATGGCTCGACGATTGGGAGCCGAGCGAGTCAGGATCCACACTGACTCCCAACTGGTCGCTAGCCAGGTTAACGGTGATTACAAAGCTCTGGAAGGACAAATGATCAAGTACCTCCAGGTGGTCAAGAGGATGGCCCAACTCTTCGGGAGCTTTGAGGTAGTCTGGATAGCCCGGGAGAAAAACTCTCGAGCGGACGCCCTCTCTCGCCTGGCCTCCTCCCTCGACTCCGAAGGTACTCGGCCGGCCTTCCTCGAAGAGCTCGAGCGACCGAGCATCGAATCCAAGCTTATGACCATTGACCCGGCACCCACGAGCGACTAGCAGACCCCCTACATATCCTGGCTTTGGGATTCTCAAGAGCCCCCCGACCCTCGAGAGACTCGGAAACTTAAGTACCAAGCTCGGTGTTTCATCATGATGGATGATGCCTTGTACCGCATATCTTTCTCCGGTCCCCTTCTCAAGTGCAGCAGCGCCGATGAAGCCAGCCGAGCGATTCAGGAAGTACACGAAGGCATCTGCGGCGCGCACCAAGGAGGAAGATTGCTCGCCAGGATCTTGCTTCGGCAGGGATACTGGTGGCCCACTCTCCAGCGCGACTGCACGACCTATGTAAAGAAGTGCAACCGATGTTAGAGCTTCGACCATCTGATCCACCAGCCCGTCACGGAGCTCATCACCCTTGCCGAGCCATACCCCTTCGCTCGGTGGGGAATAGATATTCTCGGGCCGTTCCCCACGGCTCAAGCTCAGAAGAAGTACGTCATCGTCACCATCGACTACTTCACCAAATTGATCGAGGCTGAGGCCACCACCAAGATCACCGAATCAGTCATATGGAGTTTTGTTTGGAAGTCGATCATTTGTCGCTACGGTGTCCCTCGAGTGATCATGAGCGATAATGGTCAGCAATTTGATTCTCATTACTTCAGAGACAGATGTGCCGACCTAAACATTCGTAACCACTTCACTTCGGTAGCCCACCCTCAGGCCAACGGACTGGTTGAGAATGCCAACAAAACTATCTTAAAAGGCATCAAAACCAGGCTCGGCAAGGCCAAGGGAAGCTGGCTCGAGGAATTACCGAGCGTACTATGGTCGCACCGAACTACTCCAAGAATGGCCACCGGTGAAACACCTTTCCAGATGGTGTATGGCACGGAAGTCAAGATTCCATTGGAGGTCGGCAATCCTTCTCTCCGAGTCGTCCACTTCCAACCCGAGGTGAACGAGCAGAAACTGCTGGAAAACCTTGACTTAATGGACGAGACCCGAGAGACTGCGAACATCAGAGCAATGGAATACCAACGACGCATCACTCGATACTACAACTCTAGAGTCCGAGACAGACATTTCCAACCAGGGGACTTTATCCTGAGAAAGGCCGAAGCCTCTCGACCACTGGAGGCGGCGGGGAAGCTAGCCCCTACCTGGGAAGTCCCCTATCGAGTGGTAGAGACGCTAGGGAAAGGGGCGTACCGATTGTCCACGATGGAAGGAACACCCATCCCTCTGACATGGAACATGACAACACTTCACAAGTTCTACTTTTGATCATCTGGCAAACATACACATGTAAGCAAAGTAGAATCAACGCCATTCTTCTCTTTTCATTAAACTATGGTGTACATCAAATAGGCCGTAGCCAATATAATATACAGTTCAACAAACAAACAAAAAAATACATCCACTGGTACTGTGATGCGAGCAGAACACTCGGCTAACTCGGTGAGCACTCTTGCATCCAGCCACTGACTCTGCCTACGCAGAAACTGGCTCGGATAAGGGATAGCCAGCCCCATTGGTTTGAGAAGCTCTAAGGAAAGGTGCCAGAGGGATTGGAAAGACAACAAGAGAAGGCCCCCCTGCCAACTCTCTAGAAGGAGGACAGAAGCCGAACAGAAAGCAAGCACCCCCTAGTGGTCCAAGCAAGGAAAGAGGAAAAGAGGGGAAACAACAAAAACAAAAAGAGAGAAGTCGACCCAAGACAAATGAAGAGGAGGCTTGAAGAGCCCCCCTTCTTAGCAATGGGGTCGACGGTGGAAAGAAAGGAGGGGCTGGGTGATCAGAAAGGAGAAAGCTTAAAGAGCTTCCCCTCCCCCCAAGGATGGCGTCGGCGGGTCAGGGATAGGAAAGTGACATGCTCCAGCATGTCTAACCCTCTCCCAAACTGACCCCCGGCTGTCAAACCCTCTTCCAAACTGGAGTAGCTGGAGTTTCCCTCCTACTGCCGTCTGCATCTTTATCTTCTGAAGCGATTTCTATGCTCCGCCGAGATCGACAGCACAACGCTTCGCGGAAGGGGAAGAAGGAGAAACCGTCAGGGATGGCCTTGAGCGATGGAAGAAAGAGGAGACGCCCCTCGGACCTTTTATAGGCCGAAGGGGGAGCTGATCGCCTTAAATGACTCTCCCCTTAAAAACACGCTAAAGGAGCCTTCCCTAAGACGGTTACCTCATTTCCCAACATCCCCCCCAGCGGGATGCGCGAAGCGACAAGTCATTTAGGGTGGCATGGGAAAGTTGAAAGGTGCCAGTGCCATATCAGTTATCTGACAAATCGACACACGCGATATCTGTAGAGAAAATTGGCGCCTTCCCCAACGACTACAGATACGGTAGTCAAATCACACCAAAAGCGGTAAGAAACAATCAATTCAGCACTTAATATTGCCGCTACTATACTTTCCAAAAAACAAAAAAGTCTTACATGGCTACAAAAGAGAAAGAAAGAAAGAGCTTGTACATCAGGCCTCGAGCCCATCTCTAGGCTCGGTAGACAAGGCCCCCTCAGCACCAGACGATCTGCCCCCGGTAGTCTCAATGACGGCCGACCCAGGCACTGACCCCACCTGCGAGCGAGCTATCTCGGTCGTGTGCCCTCCCGAGGTTGCCAGAGTTGGCGATCGCTCGGACGAGACCGAGGACTCCCAACTCCCCTCTTCGCTCGTTGTATAATGGGAAGAGTTGGTGGAACCCAAGTCCGAGTCATAGCGTTGCCCGGAAGGAAAAATGAGCCTAGTTGCTTGGGCCTCAGCTTCTATGATGGCCCGATTGAAGCCTTGGGAGAAGCCCTTCCGAAGGCCCTGACGGTAGCCCGACTCATAATAGGGGAAGGTAGTCTGCTGAAGAGCCGGGTGGTAAGACTCTGAGCATTTATGTTGCTCGAGCACTTCCACCCCAGCCAGCTCCGCCTTCCTCTCAAGCTTGGCTATCCTCTGTTCTGACTCGGACATCCTCCTCTCGGCCTGGGCCCGTACATCCTCGCCCCCCCGGACTTGGTCCACGAGACCCTCTCGCTCGGCCTTCCATTGCTCGCCGCGCTCAACCTGAATCCTACGCTCTGCCTCCAGAAGCTCATTCTTCCGATTGACCATACGACGGGCCTGGGCCAGCTGCTCCGCCAACGACCAAACCTCCGCCTGGCTCGACTGCACCTGTCCCCGGAGCGGGGCCACCTCCCGTCGAAGGTCCCCAAGATCGAGGGTCAAACGCTCGACCTTCTGATCAAGTGAACCACGGGCCCATGAAAGAGTCACCCGCTCTAACTCCGCCCGAGTGTATGCGTCCACTGCCTCAGCCCCTAGCTGGGCCAAGACCAGGCCGCCCTCCATAAGTTGCTCGAAAAGCATGGAAGGGGGACCCTTCCTGAGTTTCTCTTGCACGGCTCCCGAAGCTATGGAATGGCACTTCCAGTACAGAGAGGCCCGGATGCTAAAGGCACTGGTCGAGGGAGGGGAAATCCTCTCCAGAGTGGCCGGGATTGGGGCACCTCCCCAGAGCGATCCCACCTCGGGGGCCCCATAGATTAGCTCGGGTTGGGTGGCCACGCCGCGTACCTCTCCAGCCTCGGTCGGCTGTGACTGAGTCGCTTCATCCTGCAACCTTCCAGCCTTGACCGGCTCAGACTGGACTCCTCCATCTGGAGTCCCCTCTATTTCGCTCGATGCCCCGACGTCGGCCACGGCCCCTCCATCATCCGCTCCCTCTTGCTCCATGGAGAGAAAAGACAACAGAGTAGTCTCATCGGCCGGGCGGGTGACCTCCCCCTTCCTCACCCATTTCTTCTCGGTAGACGGAGCCTGCATTGAAGACCTCAGTAGCTTCACCATGGGATCCTTACGCTTAACCCACCGGCGTTCGGAAGCGTCATCCCGGACGACCCGCTTGCCCTTATCCCGGGCGCGGGATGAGCCCTCCGAAGCTCGAAGGTCGCTCGGAGCCGGCGTATCATCAGTGTCGATGACCTCCAACTAGACTGGTGGTGCCTCATCCTCAGCCGCTCGCCTCAGGTCTGAAGGGGGGAGAGCAAATTTTGAGAAGGAAGGCACTTACCTGACAAAAGGAGAACAAGCCCCTGAGACCCTTACTTATCTGTAACAGCGCTCGAGAAAGGTACTCCTCGATGTTGGATGGGGTCACCAACTCAGCAGTCGCCTGACAATTCTGCTGAAGGATAGCTGCATCCCTCTCCACCTCCGGGGAGACCTCTGTTTGCTTTGGAGGGATATTCAGGTGAAAGTTAGGCACTATCGGGAAATTGCAGACTACACCGACCGCAGACGCACCCACCCAGAAATATTGAGTCTTCCACCCCTTATGAGAAGAGTCCTTCATGGAAAGGGACACGCAACTCCTCTTCCGCTTTGCCTGGATGAAGAAGAAGCCCTTCCCCGCATGAAGGTTCTCCTTCAGCTCAAAAAAATAATAGAAGAGGTCCAACGAGTTATTCACCCCACTCTGGCCACAGAGGAAAATGAAGGAGAAGATAAAAGTATAAGAATTGGAGACCAGCTGAACAAGAACTAGCCGATAAAATCGAAGCAACTCGGCAACAAAGGAATGGAGGGGAATGCGAAAGCCACACTTCCAGGACAAGAGGAAGGAACAAAAGAGGCTGGAACGAGTGGCAAGACTTGACTCATGAGGCTCAGGCGCGAGGAACTGGAATCGCCAAGGCAGCCCATACTGGTTCCCAGTCGCTTCACATCAGCCTCCCCCAGTTCACTGCGGATAGGCTCCGACGATACTAGAAAAGCCCTTGGGGCATGTCCTTCACCTCGCCCCCCGGCCTCAAGATTCTGGTCCGCCATGGAACAGACAGAAGAACTAGAAGAAGAAGGGGTAAGCTCTAGATCAGAGGACTCCGGAGGAGAAGGAAGCTGACGGATCGTAGCCGCGGTAATCTCTTCCAGCTCCCCGAAAGCCGCTGCGACTCTCCGCTCCTCCGAACTTCTCTCACGGCGCATGATCCCCCCTCAAAATATAAATGCAATAGAAGGAAAAACCCTAAACCCCAGAGATAAAGGGACGCAAACAACGTGCAATGCTTATAACCCTTAGCTGGAAGCGGCGCGGTGTTCCGATCTTCCATAAAGGGACCTTCTTGCAATAATTTTCAAAATTATCATCATGACGGGCGTGTTTTCACGACAAGCCACATCATGTGGCCCCTACCAGAGAGAGATCTCTTCCCAACCAGAGCCACAAAAAGTCTAGCCCAAATGCTACTTGTCCGAGCCTAATTTTGGCTCGGGAGTAGGAGGGGGACAAGTGGAGAAGGGAAATCTAACCGCCCGAACGAAGAGGCCAAACGAGGTCCAATTTGACCCAACGAGGCCCAGCTCCTTGAAGTGGTAGCCCCCAGGCCCACTAAATATAAGCCTAATAACTCACTCAGAACAAGCACTTCCTAGGCGGCCTTCGGGTTGGGAAGTCCGAGCATCAGTTCGATCGGGAGAGCTCCATCGGAGCCCCGTATTCTATGCCCAGACCACACACTCATCGCTTGGGAGGCATTTCCTGGGCCAGTGCCTCATGCTCGGGCCAACTAATGGAAGCTTATCTGTACGGCCGTTACGTGTCCCTTAAAAGCTGGGAGCTCAAGGGGATAGGAGAGATCAAGAGTCCGTATGCTATAAAGAGCCCATAAGGAGGACATAACCCCCCCGAAACTCCTCAGCTTACAGGGATCATTCACTCAACGAGCCATTATTTAAACTGGAAGAACCCTCTGTGGAACGCGCTTTTAGTTTTTTTTTATATGGATTTATTATTTATTGATTTATTGGCGTGCCAGTCACCGGGGTGACAATTTTATTATGCGCTCGATCTGACTTTTAATCAGTCGATTGTGAAGTCCGAGTCGGGACCCGAAGTCCGTCATACCATAAAGGCTATGACGTTAATTACGCCCTTCCTAAGAAGGACAACCCTTGATTAAATGCCAAAAATAGGAGGAAGGTAGCGGCAAAAATAAGACTCAAACGAGAGAGAGGGTTGGTTCATCAGCAGGGCGTTAAATGGCCTGAGTGAAGCGAGGATACATCAAATGCGGAGCAAATCCGGCGGCATGTCCCCATTACCTTGGACTATGCCAGATGGGGATAGGAAACCACCCATGCAGCGGCAGGATGGGATCCGTAAAAGATCGGGTATATCTAACCCGGAATCCGGATAAGGACCGGTGGGACATGACACACCCTGTGCAGGCGCGATGTCTTATTGATATCCCCCTTTGGAAGACCATCGGAGAACATGCAAGGGCAGAACTCCGTGGGCCAGCGGGGTTAGGAGAGAATACCATGATCACTCAAGGTGATGTGAATGAATTTTGGCAGCATATCCCCTTTATCCTGGATTATGCCAAGAGGAGATAAGCCATCATCCACGGGATGCCGGGATGAAAGCCGGAAAAGAAGGGGGCACCAGGCCCGGGGCCATCGCCCACATCCATAGCATCGATTGATGTTCCTTCGGAACCCGTCGGAGCACATGTAGTGACATAGCCCTTTAGGTCCATAAGGTTATAAAGAAATCCGGATCGGAACAGAACAATGTAGGGGAGGTCCTCCCCATTGATTTATTTCCTGAGGGATGCCAAATGCTCTCTGTATATTCCTCGGGTGGGTACAACATGGGGATCAAGGTTCAGACCAAGAAGAAAGAGGTTCTCAGCGTGAGGGTTCAGAAATATGGCATGGCTTCTCGGCGCGGGCTGAAGGGAGTTCCCGGCGCGCCACGAAGGGGGCTCTCGGCATGTGCTGAAGGGGGGAAGATGAGGATCTCGGCGCGAGAGTTCCCGACGCGCTGAGGGCCGCGTCGGGAACTATTCACGGCGCCGGGAGAGTTTGGCGCCGAGAAGGTGCTGGGCTTGAGCACCGTGAGGACTTATGGGGTTTTACGGTGCTCTGTTCTAGGGATTTTTCTCAGGATTCAGACAGTGGCTGGGGAATGGATTCAGGAGGCAAGTGAGGAAAGAGCCAGGGGCCTACCAGGTTGACAGCAGGGGGTCACAGATGAAAGGGGTTCGAGGGATCAGAGTCACCGGGCCTTCGAGCTCTCAGGAACAGGCTTCACGCCATCAGTATTGCCGACCATCTAGGAGATCGAGAGACGACAACCTCTGATCCCTGCAATGGCCCTAGTGGCTTGAGAAATTTGAGAAGAAAATCACGGACTCCGCGACGTTTAAATCATCGATGACATTGAGGGAGAGAGGGGGGAAACAAGGCCCAAAAATCCACAGTGAGGATTGGGGCTTTGTTGGCTCCGTCCCATCTTAAACAGGCATGCGTATAAACACAAGGGATTATCAGAGTCCTAAGCATTCGAGCAATCAATGTATGCAGGGGACGACAGATACCCTGAGAGAGAGAGATAGAGAGGACAAAGCCCAGGGATCCATAGAGGTGAGGATCGGGGCTCTGTACCAACTCCCCCGGGTCTGCGAGAGAGGCAAGCAGCAGGGAGTACCTATCAGCCGCCAGGACTACCGACAGACACCTGAAATCATGGACTCATCGATCAAAATCCGCAACCGAAATGATAGCTACCACGATCATCAGAGAGGGGTGAGAGAAAGAAACTCGAGCTTCTACTCATTCCACCATCTTTATTATTCATACTTCACTGGCTACAGCGAGATAACTCGGACGATAGTCGAAAGGGGACTTTGAACATCCTTCGAGTAGAAGAAATCCCACATCCAAGGGTAGAAAGAATACATGAGAGAAGAAAAGAAAACCCGTTCGGAATAGCAGGAGGATGGGGGAGGGCGGAGCATTGACTCCTCTCCCTCCCCGAGCACCCCACCTTCTCCTTCTCTCGAGCTTCGCAGCAGCTTCTTCACTCGCTCCCTTTTCTTTCTCTTTTTTCTATCTGTTTTCTGGATGAGGTTTCTTCTTCTTTTTTGTCCCCCTCTCTGTGTGTGTACATATCAGGTTCCCGGCGCGCATCTTGCGAAGGCTCCCGGTGCGCATATTGCGAAGGCTTCCCGGCGCAAAGGCTTCTCGGCGCCAGTCTTGGGCCGTGGTAAAGGGCTTTCGGCGCCATGGCCCATTTAGGCCCCCGACCCCTTTTCTTATTACTCTACTTCTTTTTATCACTAGGCTTCAGGGACGCCTAATCTGTCTTTTCATTTGTCAGTCCTTCGAATCCGCCAGAACGGGTGAAGGTCTTTTTAGTTGATGGGTTGACATAATCTTATCAGAATACCTCTGGAGTTTTCATCAGTCGATAGACTGCGATTCTTATCAGTATTCCCATCTGGGGGATGACAACACCGGACATCAGCTTGGCCGGGGAGGACCTCAGCCGGGTGGTAGCTTTAATGACGAATCTTCCGTAATCCTGGTTTTGTAGGAATCTCCGGGATCTTCATCTCTCACTCAATGTTCCATTATGTCTCATTTCCATTCTCTGTTATATTTTAGGTGTCAACAAATGCCCCCCACCTGCAGGTGGCGGGAGTGCAGAATAGATGACACGGTACTTGCAGGTGTATATATCATTCAGCATCTGAACCCTTTCTCAGTTTGCTATTATCTGGCATCTTTCATTTCTGGCTTGGAATCTTCCTTTCACTAGCAAATTCTGCAATCTCTTTCAATTTCATTCAGTCCCTTTGGTCTGGATGCTCTCGGCACGGATCTCTCGGCTTGTAGCTTCTCGGCGCAACCACTGATAGGGGTTCTCGGCGGCACTTCTCGGCGCGCCTTTTGGCCGAAGTGGGCTCTCGGCCTGGGGTTCTCGGTGGCATTTTCTCGGCGCGCATTTTGGCCGAAGGGAGCTCTCGGCCTAGGGGTTCTCGGTGCGCATTTGACTGCGCCGAAAACCTCTTCCCCTATGGCTTCTATTTAAGGCGCCGAAAGCCTCCTTCCTTCTCATTTTCTACCGTCTCTTCTCTCTCTTCAGTTTATTTTCCTTCTCGGCGGTGGCGGCGAGTTCCTCCCCTCCGGCCGTCCAGCTTTCTTCCCGTCTCATTAGATTTCACCCGGGTAGGACGTTCTTTGGGGATTTAATCCCCTTTTGCTTCCGGGATCACCCCCTCTTGGTTGGTGACTCCCTATTCTCCTTGGGCAGATCCCGAATAAGGGGAGATGCTGCTGAAATTTTCAAGGGCTTCATATTACAATCCTTACGAGACTGCCTCTTATCTTAGGTCTTTTACTTCACATTTCTTTTTCCTGACTGCAGATATTGCAATGGCTTCCGGCTCTACTGCTGCATCCTCTGGAGCTGTCGGGGCCAGTTCGTCAGCCCAGCCAGATATATCACGGGCCACAGTAAACTGGCTGAATGTGCACAATCTAGACTTCGGATATGACAAAATCGCTTCCGTTGATGAATCGTGTGATTCTGAAATCGACACGGTGTCAACATCCCGGGTATACTCCACTGTCATGGAAACATGCTTCAGACGGGGCACTGATTATCGTCCGGATTTCCCGAAGGACAAGCACTTGATGCCGTTTATCCGGACTTTCACCGTGGGTGGAATGCGGGACTATCGAATAGCTCCTGCAGTTGAAGCCGCAATTCTGGTCGAGAGAGATAGCCTGAAAGATTCAGTGTATCGTGGGAAGGCTATATATCTTCCCGGGGAGAAGCGTGACTGGGATGCAGTCCTTGGCATATCGGAGCTGGAGCCGGAAAAGAAAATGCTGACCCGGGCCCCGGAGTTCACACCTGCTCGGTGGGATAATGCCAGTGGCTGAGTTCATAGGGAGAAGCCCGGCTATGGTCTCTTCCTGGCACCAGTAAAGTGGGGGTACCGCGAAGAGCCTTTTGTGCTGAATTGTTCGGCCGTTCAGTTCAAGTATCATTTGGCCGCTGGTTGGTTTGGAGATACCAAGATCACTGACGCCCACCTATTTCGAGTAGGTGCAGTGGAGTTTACTGAGTTTGTTCTAAAGGAATATGCCCCTCTGCTGATCAGAGCCGGGGTATATCACAGTGTCTTTGCTTCTAGATTTTGATATCCCATATCCCGAGGGTTATGCTGTGGAATGTTTGAAGTATTCTGCCCTTTATTCAACATATTTTATACAGCAGAGGGTGAGACATCTCTTGACCTCTGGAGTCTATCACAGCTTTCCAGACTGCCTATTGATGGCGAGCCGTATGAAGAAGTCTGCTTGGCAGATTCTGAGAAGGATAGTTCCGATGGTGAAGGCAAGTATTCCCTTGGCTTCTCATACCGGTATCTAATGAAGGCATATCGCTCCATCTGTCTGGCATATAGTAGAGGGTCCTCCAAAGGCTATCATCCCCGAGAGAAAGGCAGCAAGCTGAGGGTTCGGAGAGGGCAGTGGATTCAGTATTTCTTTGACGGTCCCTTGAAATATGCAGACTTCCCTTCCATGGGTCCGACGGCCAGCAAGCAGATAAGGGCTCCTCGCTATAAGTCAGCGTTGCCATCTTCACTGCATCGTGTAGGCAATGGTGGTCCAAATCCAGCAGGGGTGGACCCTATCACACATTGTGCGGCTTATTTCACATTCTGGTTGTGCACTTTCGCTCTCCCTCAAGGGGACGAGACAATCATTCGGCCCGAAGCCATATATCCGGCATGCCAGATGGCCTGGGGGATGAGGCTGTCACTTTGCCCAGTGGCCTTGTGTTTAATCTATAAATCTTTGGGGGATCTGTACAAGCATCGGACTCCCCACTCTTTGAGGACCGTGGGCCCCTTCCATTTCTTCAATGCCTGGGTCTGCAGTCTATTTTCTGAATTGGCCCCTAGAACTCTGCAGGCAGATACAGTGTTGCCCAGAATGATTGAATTTTTCAGTGCCGAACCTGGCTCTTTCTCTGACCAGTTGTTTAAAATAAGGGGCCGACTGACAAGGATACCAGTGGATGCCCCTGGCAGCATTCATTTCTGGAGCTTGGCAGCAGGTTCAGCTCCTTTGGTTCATTCTCAAAGAGAATGCAAGATGGAAGAGGTAGAGACCTATGTTCACCCCGTTTCAGGGGCTAATGCTGTTCGGTCTATTTTGGAGCCGGAGCTGGTTAGATGGGCCATGGCCATTCGACCCAGTGTTTTGGTCTTCAGGAAGGGTGGTCTACTTCTCCTGGAACCATACTACCCATTCCGCTTTGGGCAAAATTTTGGCTATGATCAGCACATCCCTACATCAGTTGCTCAGTTTCCCCTGGATAGCCGAGCCAAGCATGGGTCCACCATTGTTGGTGATGGCCGGTTGTGGTGGGATTTCTATCATCGCCAGGATGGTGCAATTTTCAGAGTTCCCACTGTTTCCAACCGTGTTCCCCGTGTTACATCCGAGTATATCAAATGGTGGAACATTCGGACCAGCTTTTACAGGGATGGCAGGGGTGCATTCTGGGACGTGGCCGAGCGTTCCTTCCTGAAACAACAGCCCGGGCCGGTATTTGACATCCCGAGGCCCACTTGAAAAGGATTTATTCACAACATCCGAGGGAGGTCGAGAACTATCTGACTCATCGTCGGGTTTTGAAAGAAGGAGGCTCCGAGCCGCCCGCGCCTGTCTTTGCTGCCATTAATGAAGATACTTTTATGAGGAGCTTGAAACATCTGTGTCATGTAGGAGACGCTCGTCTGGAGGCGCAGCAGTACCCTTTCCCTATTGAAGAGCCGCTCCTGACGGTCGTCCCTTGGAAGGGTCCGACAGATAGATTTCATCCCTACAGGACGTTTGTGCGCAGGGAAGATAGGACTCAGACATACTACAAGCACACGTCCTGGCTGTTTGTTCTGCTGAATGTGCATGGGCTATCTGCAGAGAGTTTGATAGCCGGCATACTGAATAAGCCATTGTTCGTTTCTTTTCACTATGTCGACGGCTGGGGCATGGACCACCTCAACTTATTTCAATGCCTTGATTTTCATGGTCATAGCGATCTGGCATCTTTAGTGGAGAAGTGCCAGACATTTGGTGATGTCTGCTGGCTTGTCAAGGAGGCTGCTTTCCGCTCCAAGGAGGTAGCTTATCTGTACTGGCCACTTTCTGTCTTTTATGATGGCCCAGCAGGTATGATCTTTTCTTTCTAACTGTAGTGCTTTCTGTTTAGTATTTAAACTCTGCATCCGCTGATCTCATTGCTTCTTTGCTGTCTTCAACAGACAGGCCGGATATAAAGCGACAGGGGCTATACAGAAAGATCATTGCGCAGGCTGAGAAGCCTACTTATTTTGAAGTCCCTGCAGCAGCACCGACTACCACTCCCCTGCCTCCTGGCAAGAAGAGAAAGGTTTCTGCAGTCAAGGCTGCAGTCGGGAAGGCCAGGAAGGCCAAGAAGGCTCATGCTCAGCAGTCGGCTTCGGTAGCAATGGACACTGGGACCCCTCTCCCTGATATTCCCTCATTTGATGAGTTCGAATCTCAAAGGGAGGCTACTTAGACATCGGTTCAGGGTAACATCAATAGCCTGCAGTTGCATTCTTCATCCTCTTTTGCTGGATTTCAAAGAAGTCCTTGAATCTGACCCCACCCTTTTGCACAGCCCAAGAGCCAGTTGTGGCATCTTATGTGGTGGAGACCAGGCTGCCTTCTCCCACGCCGTCTAGTGAGGCGGAGGGTAAGCATGCCTTTTTCATCTTTTCCTGCATATTTCAATTACTTTTCATTGTCCCTCTCACAAGCTTTTCCCTATAGTGACGGTCGGGGAGGAGACTGAAATTACGGGAGAGGCTGGCGATATCACTCAGCCATAGGAGGGTCATAAGACCCAGATGAAATGGGGCCTCGTCCCTGTGAGGCGTATAGTTACCCAGTCTTCTTCCAGGCAGACGTTAGAAATGGCGGTCCCGCCCGTGGATAGTGTAGAAATCTCTTCTAGTAGCTCCGCGACCGCTTCTGAGGCAGATGGAGAAGAAGCAGGTTTCAGCGAGAGCGAGACGGAGGGTGTTTCCAAATCAGATGCCCCATCCGCATGCACCGCCATTGTTCCATTATTCACCCCCTCCAAGTTGCTGGTGCTATCTCTTGAGGAGGAATTACAAGAAGAGTTCACCGGCTTGGATACCGAGGCAGATATAACTCCTCCTTTTGTTGCTTCAGCAGCGGGACTTTCTTCTCCTCTGCACTCCTTTGAGGACATTGACATTACATTAGAAGTGAGTCTCTTTTCTTCTCCTCATTGTTTCCCCTTTTTATTTGCTGCTTGATGCTGTATTGATCTGTTCACAGGAATCCCCTGTTGCTAGCCCGGTGATGACTGCAGCCTTTGAAGCCACTCTGTCTGACGCCTTGGCCATTGTTCCTGCTTCGACAGTAGCCTGGGCAGGCGTTCCTGAGATAATCCGCCCTGTGCCGGTGAGGGTGCAGTCCTCTACGGACTTAGCATTGTTGGACTTGAGGACTTCGGAGGAAAGCCCGGCTCTCATCAAGGTCCTGGATTTCAGAGTTGAGATGGACCCAATTAGGGGTTCCGCCTTTATACCGGCCGCAGTGCTGACCATTGTGCCTGAATCGGCAATTCCCATAACATCAATCATGGAGAGTGAACCCTTGCCTCTCCGGGCTGTGACCCCTGTAGCCTTGACATTGAAGGAACTGGCTGTTGCAGCGGGGGTGGAAGAAGGAGAGGTAGCCGTTACAGAAATTGGAGTATTGTCTACAACTGCCCCGGAATCTATCTCCATACTTTCGGAATCTGAGGAGGAGGTACCCTGCGAAGAGGATGTTGAAGGTGCGGGTATTGCATTAGAGACCCAGGAAGCAACCACTCCGGCACTTACTGGAGTCACCCCCGCGAGCATTCAAACGGTGACCCTCGAGGAGATGGAGGTGGAAGGTCCCTCGGCTTCGTCAGAGGTTGTGGAGAGAGCTCAGTTGGCACCTTCGACAGACCTCCTGTCTTCTTCTTCTTAGCCAGATATCACCCTATGGGCAGACATTGACAGTGAAGTAACCTTTGAAGTGGCTCCACTTCCCTTGCCTGGCTTTGCTTCACCTGAGAGTTTTGTCTGGCAACATCTGGACATGTTGTGCCAGCTAGTGGAATCCCAGCCCAGACTAACTTATCCGCAGTTGAAGGAGATAGCCGAGCGTTTCACCGCCGGTTTACAGGCAATGGGTTGTCCTCTAGAAATATGGACCCAGCGGGTTCTGTTGTTGTTAAAATTTGTATATCGCTGGGATTTCTTGGCACACATTATGTCTGATAGACTGGCGGCTTTGAAGTTGCAAAGGATGGAGTGCAAATCTGAGCTAGAAAAAATGAACTTTATTCTTCAGGAGCGACAGTGCCAACTGCAGTCTCTGGCGCAGCGGGAGCAGTTCGTGCGCGGCCGAATAACCATTCTGGAGGCTGAACTGTCTGGTCTCCGAGCTGAGCTGCCACAGATAACAACTTCCCGGCCGCAGCTCGAGGAAGAAGCAGCTCTATTGGAGGGGTAGGTGGCATCCTTTCGGGACGAGTCTGTTCGACTGCAGGAGGAGGAGGCTCGACTTCATGAACTAGGGGCCGCCCCCTATGTGGGTCTTCTGGCCTTCGAAGACATCTTCCGGCGGCCATGAATCATTTCTTTTCTTTTTTCTTTTGTCTTCTATTGTGATACAATGTCTCCTCGGGGACCCTCTATGTACTCCCTTTTTTAATGAAAAGGACTCTTTGGCTCTATATGTATCCATCTTTTATTTTTCTTTTGCATGTAGTTTTATCACTGTGGGAAGTGGGGTAGTGGTTTTAGCAGTCCTTCATGCGAATGACTCGTACTAGGCAGGAGAGCGTCCACCCCTTCATAGAAAGGATGGGGGACTCGCTCCACCGCGTGACGGCATCCGAGGAGGTGCTTAAACCGAATTCTGTTGGTAGCAGCAAACGTCCTTCTTGGCCATATGTGCCGCGGGGGAGACAACTTGCAGGAATATGAATAAAGAGGTTCCATCAGAGTAGACGTAAGGTCTAGACTGGGCAGAGGTTATAGCAGGCGGGACATTAAAGGGTGTATAGTTTTCATCAGGACAGACGTATGGTCTGAACTGGATAGGATTTCATCATTGATCGGGCGAGGTGCCGGTCGATCAATAGCTGGTTCCATCATCGATATTGGGCTCATATCGATGCAAGGGAGCTTCATAGGTTTCATCAGAATAGACGAAAGGTCTAAACTGGCAGGATTTCATCATTGATCGGGCTAGGTGTCGGTCGATCAATAGCTGGTTTCATCATCGATATTGGATTGATATCGATCCAAAGAAGAGTTGAAGTTTCATCAGAATAGACGAAAGGTCTAAACTGGGTAGGGTCTTATCATTGGTCGGGCAAGGTGCCGGTCGACCAGTAGCTGGTTTCATCATCGATATTGGGTTTATATCGATGCAAAGAAGAGCTCAATTTTCATCAGAATAGACGAAAGGTCTAAACTGGGTAGGGTTTCATCATTGGTCGGGCGAGGTGCCGGTCGACCAATAGCTGGGACGTAGGTAGAGGTGTAGGTCTTGTCAGGATAGACGTAAGGTCTATTCCAGCAGGTTCTATCGCGGGTGGGACTTGGCCAAGAAATACATATGTTTCATCAGGATAAGCATAGGGTTTATCCTGGTAGGGTTTCATCATTGATCGGGCAAAGGGGCCGACCGATCAAGGGAAGGTTTAGGAGTTTTCATCAGGACAGACGTGAGGTATGAGCTGGACAGGCTTCATCAGAATGGTGATGGGTTTCATTGTTGGTAGGACATGTGAAAGAGGGTATGTAGATTTCATCAGGGAAAACGTAAGGTCTGTCTCAGAAAGGATTTATCATCGGTGGTGCATAGAGCCAGATGACCGACGAAAGGCTTCATCAATAAAGGGGAGGTAAAGGTAGCATGCCGGTTGGCATGGAATTTTGAATTACCACATTACTGACCCAAGTGCCCTTTCGGGTTTTCACCGGAGTCAGCCCCCTCTTGCTTTTGCCCACGCGCCCTTTCGGGTTTTCACGTGATGGGGTACCCGATTTTGCCTGCAGTGCCCTTTCGGGTTTTCACCACAGCTGGGTTTTAGCCCTTTTTGCCCTTGTCCAGAATGCCTGAACAAGTCTGGCGGGGTATCTCTATTTTCAACCCCATTTTTTTTTATACTTTCTTTTTGTCATTTTCTTTCTCTTTTCCTTTTTCATTGTCTTTTCCGGGACCAGAACTTTCATCCTATGGACCATGGCGCCATATGTTTATTGTGGACACACGATCATTGATGTGGGTGCCAACATCAATGCAAAGGGAAGTAGGGTTTCATGATCTATCCAGACGAAAGGTTCGAATCGATTTAGAGGATATAAGTAGCAGCTCGGGCACGAGGCCGTTTCCTGAGAATATGAGTTTCATCATTAATGTGGGGTTTAACATTAACGCAAGGGAATAGAGTTTCATGATCTATCCAGACAGAGGGTCTGAATAGATTTAAAGAGTAGTGTTGTGCTATGTCAGAGCAGACGGAAGGTCCACCCTGGATGGATTTTAGCGTCGATCAGGCAGCGCGCCAGCCGACCGATAGCAGGTTTCATCATTGGTATTGGGTTCATATCAATGCAAGGAATTCATAGGTTTCATCGGGATAGACGTAGGGTCTAGCCCGGACAGGTTTCATCACTGATCGGGCAGTGTGCCAGTCGATCGGCAGCGAATTTCATCATCGGTATTGGGTTTATACCAATGCAAGGATTTCATAGGTTCCATCGGGATAGACGTAGGGTCTAGCCCGGACAGGTTTCATCTCCGATCGGGCAGTGTGCCAATCGACCAGCAGCAGGTTTCATCACGGCGGGACGTAAAGAGATATGCAGATCTAGTCGGAACAGACGTAAGGTCTAAATCGGACCGGTTTCTTTGCCGATCAAGCGGCGAGCCCGTCGACCAAAGGTGGGTTTCATCATCGGTATTGGGTTTATACTAATGCAAAGGAATTCATAGGTTTCATCAGGATAGACGTAAGGTCTAAACTGGACATCTCTTATCATTGATCGGGCAGGGTGCCAGTCGATCAACGGTGAGTTTCACCATGGTGGGACTTTGGATAGGGTGAATGAGGGTCTCATCAGGATAGACGTAGGGTCTATACTGAGTGGGTTTAATCGTTGATCGGACAAGGTGCCGGCCGATCGACGAGGAGTTTATGGTGGGAGACGAGGCTTTCTTTGGGGTTACCACATTACTGACCCAAGTGCCCTTTCGGGTTTTCACCGGAGCCAGCCCCCTCTTGCTTTTGCCCACGTGCCCTTTCGGGTTTTCACGTGGCGGGGTACCCGATTTTGCCTGCAGTGCCCTTTCGGGTTTTCACCACAGCTGGATTTTGGCCATTTTTGCCCTTGTCCAGAACGCCTGAACAAGCATGGCGGGGTATCTCTATTTTTAACCCCATTTTATCTCTTCTCTTTCTTCTTCCCTTTTTCTTTTTCTTTTCCTCTCTCTCTCTTTTTTTTTAGAGAGTGACAGGTCAGAATGTTATTATATCACGATAAGGGGTGACTTGGCTAGGGTTGAGTGCCGCTAGATCAAGGAAGGGTAGCTCGGCTAGGGCGGAGTGCCGTTAAACCAAGAAAAAGGTAGCTTGGCCAGGGCGGTGTGCCGCTAGACCAAGAAAAGAGGGTAGCTCGATTAGGGCGGAGTGCCGCTAAACCAAGAAAAAGGTAGCTTGGCTAGGGCGACGTGCTGCCAGACCAAGAAAGAGGGTAGCTTGGCTAGGGCGGAGTGCCGCTAAACCAAGGAAGAGTAGCTCGGTTAGGGCGGAGTGCCACTAGACTGAGGAAGAGGGCAGCTTGGTTAGGGCGGAATGCCGTTAAACCAAGAAAAAGGTAGCTTGGCCAGGGTGGTGTGCCGCTAGACCAAGGAAAGAGGGTAGCTCGGTTAGGGCGGAGTGCCACTAAACCAAGGAAGAGTAGCTCGGTTAGGGTGGAGTGCCGTTAAACCAAGAAAAAGGTAGCTTGGCCAGGGCGGTGTGCCGCTAGACCAAGGAAAGAGGGTAGCTCGGCTAGGGCGGAGTGCCGCTAAACCAAGAAAAAGGTAGCTTGGCCAGGGCGGAGTGTCGCTAGACCAAGGAAGAGGGCAGCTTGGTTAGGGCGGAATGCCGTTAAACCAAGAAAAAGGTAGCTTGGCCAGGGCGGTGTGCCGCTAGACCAAGAAAGAGGGCAGTTTGGTTAGGGCGGAATGCCGTTAAACCAAGAAAAAGGTAGCTTGGCCAGGGCGGTGTGCCGCTAGACCAAGAAAGGGTAGCTCGGCTAGGGCGGAGTGCCGTTAAACCAAGAAAAAGGTAGCTTGGCCAGGGCGGAGTGCCGCTAGACCAAGGAAGAGGGCAGCTTGGTTAGGGCGGAGTGCCGTTAAACTAAGAAAAAGGTAGCTTGGCCAGGGCGGTGTGCCGCTAGACCAAGAAAGGGTAGCTCGGCTAGGGCGGAGTGCCGTTAAACCAAGAAAAAGGTAGCTTGGCCAGGGCGGTGTGCCGCTAGACCAAGAAAAGGTAGCTCGGTTAGGGCGGAGTGCCGTTAAACCAAGAAAAAGGTAGCTTGGCCAGGGCGGTGTGCCGCTAGACCAAGAAAAGAGGGTAGCTTGGTTAGGGCGGAGTACCGTTAAACCAAGAAAAAGGTAGCTTGGCCAGGGCGGTGTGCCGCTAGACCAAGAAAGGGTAGCTCGGTTAGGGCGGAGTGCCGTTAAACTAAGAAAAAGGTAGCTTGGCCAGGGCGGTGTGCCGCTAGACCAAGAAAGGGTAGCCTTTGTCTGATTACTCGGGGAATGTTGGTTGTGCAGCATGATACAGCTTTAGGTGTCTACCGTTGAGTGGCAAGGATCGGATTTCCCCTCGATGGTTAACAACCATGTAGGCCCCTCCTTCGTAGACCCTCTGTATCACATAAGGGCCCTCCCAATTAGCATTTAGCTTTCCTTTTGGGTTGGACGTCATGACTTCTTTTTTCTTGACCATGACGAGGTCACCTTTCTTAAATTCTCGTCCTTTTACGAGTTTGTTGAATGCAGTGGCCATGCGGGCCTGATACATTTGGATATTCTTCTGAGCTTGGAGGCGCTTCCCTTCCAATTCAGCCAATTCTTCTAACCTTCTTTCAGCATTGGTTTGTTTGCCACGGGCCAGGTCATATTGGACTGCCACTCTGAGTGACGGGACTTCCAGCTCTAGTGGAACCACTGCCTCCGAGCCGTATACCAATGAGTATGGTGAGCACCCTGTAGGTGTCTTGAAGACGGTGCGGTACGCCCACAGAGCTTCATACATTTTTTCTTCCCAGTCCTTCTTATTGGAACTGACGACTTTGGCCAGCAAGGTGCACAAAGTCTTGTTAAAAGCTTCTGCCAATCCGTTTGCCTGCGGATTGTAAGGATTGGAAGTCCTCCATTCGATCTTATACTTTTCGACAAGCCGATAGATCTTCTGATTTCTGAAGTGACTCCCATTGTCAGATATTATTCGGCCGGGGATCCCGAACCGGAAGATAACGTTCTGCTTGATGAATCTGGCGACCAGCTCACCAGTGACTTTTCTTAGTGTTACAGCCTCCGTCCATCTGGAGAAGTAATCTGTTATGGCCAGTATGTACTTATGTCCGACCGAGGAAGTCGGCAGTGGATCGACTACATCAGTTCCCCATTGCGCAAACGGCCAGCTAGGGACTGTAGGGTGCAGAGTCGTAGGCGGCCTTCTAGGCACAGTAGCATGCTCCTGACATTTCTGGCATGACTTTACAAATTTACAGCAGTCTTCAAACATGGTGGGCCAATAGTAGCCCAGCTTCTTGATTTCTATCTTCATCTTGGGACCGGCCTGGTGGGCACCTGCTGTCCCAGCATGTACTTCTTTCATCGCTTGCCAAGCTTCCTCAGTGGACAGGCAGCGGAGTAGAATCTTCTTGCGCGCATCTGCCATTATTCGGAACAGAGTCCCATTTCTGAATTCATAAGAATATTTGATTCTCAAAAGTTTCATCTTCTCTTCTCTTTTCTGCGGTAGCTGTTGGTGCAGGAACCACTGTAGCAAGTGTTGTCTCCAGTCAGATGCATGTTCTGTGCTAACAGTAGCGACTTCTTCTTCTTCGGGGCACCCTTCTAGCATACTGGGGACTTGCCGCCGGTTTATAACAACAATGTTCAGTGTCTCATTTGGCGGAACTGCTAGTGAGCTCGCCAGCTTTGCCAGTGCATCAGCCTGGGCATTGTGTCCACGGCCCACATGCTTGAGCTCAATATGGTAGAATTTTGCCATGAGGCGCACAGCTTTTTGGTGGTAGGGACTCAGTTCTGGCTTCCGCACTTCGAACTCCCCTTGGATCTGTTTTATTATCAGCATTGAATCCCCGAATACTTGAAGCATTTGGATACCCATGTTGAGGCTGACATATAGCCCGATTATCAGAGCTTCATACTCGGCCTCATTATTGGTGCAGGGCTTGTTTATAGAACAGGAAGTATGCACGACCTCCCCTTCTGGTGATTTCAGCACAATACCGGCCCCAGCCCGTATTCTGGTCTTTCCATCGGAGTCTGTCTCTGTTCTGGATGCCCCATCAAAGAATAGCTGCCACATAACTGACTGGGCTTGGCAGGCCTCGAGTGTTTCATCATTGGGTAACTCAGTCCCTAACATATCATTTTCCGGCACAGGATGCTCTGCGAAGAAATCAGCCACGGCCTGTCCTTTTATTGCCCTTTGGGGTGTATAGGTAATATCGAATTCCATCAGGATCACTGCCCATTTGCCCAACCGGCCCTTCAGAACTGGCTGAGTCAATATATATTTGAGCGGATCTGCTGCAGATATCAATCTGACTTCATGTGACAACATATAGTGTCAGAGCTTTTTGACAGCAAAGACTAGTGCCAAGCAGGTCTTCTCTATGTAGCTGTAGCTTTCTTCAGTTCTAATCAGCCTCCTACTTAGGTAGTACAAGGCTTGTTCTTTGCCTTCTTCATTTATCTGTGCCAGCATTGCCCCCAGGGAACAGTATGTGGCTGCGATATACAGTATCAAGGGCCTGCCCTTAATTGGTGCCCCCAGCACCGGAGGGGTCTTGAGGTATTCTTTCAGCTTCTCAAAGGCTTCCTGACAGCCATCGTCCCAGAGGAACGGCATATCTTTCATCATGAGCTTGTGAAAGGGGTGGCATCTTCCCGACAGATTTGATATAAATCATCGGATATAGGCCAGACGCCCTTGCAGAGATCTCAGCTCGGACAGATTCCTTGGCGGAGGGAGCTCCTGGATAGCCTTAATCTTGGATGGGTCAATTTCAATGCCCCTATGACGGACAATAAACCCGAGGAATTTTCCACTGGACACGCCGAAGGCGCATTTCATGGGATTCATCTTGAGTTCATATTTGCGCAGCCTCTGGAATACTACCCTCAGGTCTTGCAAATGGTCTTCTCTTCTTTTAGTTTTTACTACCAAATCATCAATGTAGCACTCTACTTTCTTGAAGAGCAAATCATCAAAGATCTTGGTCATAGCTCTTTGGTAGGTAGCGCCGGCATTCTTGAGACCAAACGGCATCCTTTTGTAGTGGAATATCCCCTTCGGGGTACGAAATGCAGTGTGCACTCTGTCTTCCTCAGCAATCCAGATTTGGTTGTATCCGGACGACCCATCCATAAATGATAGGGCCTCATGACCAGTAGTCGCATCGATCATCACTTCAGTGATTGGTACTGGGAAGTCATCTTTCGGGCTAGCCTTATTAAGGTCCCGGAAATCAACACATATTCTGATCTGCCCATTATTCTTCTTTACGGGCACTATATTGGCTAGCCATGTAGTGTATTGATTTTCTTCAACAAAGCCTACATCAATTAGCTTGTCAACCTCTTTGTTAATCTGATTTATTAATTCAGGGCGCATTCTCCTGGAAGGCTGCTTTACAGGGCTAGCCTCTGGGTTTATTGCCAATCGGTGCTGTGCCACATCAGAACTCAGTCCCGACATTTCATCATATGTCCATGCAAAGCAGTCTCGGAATTCCTTCAAAAACTGTATATACTGTTCCCTGGTAGCTGGCTCCAGCAGTGCACTGAGGAATGTCGGCCTTGGCTCATCTGCGGTTCCCAGATTTATTTCTACAAACTCATCGACGGTGGCCTGACCTCCATCTTCGACCTCGGGCGGGGCTTCTTGTAAGTCAATGAAGCCTCCCGGGATATAATCTTCTTCAGTTTCATGATTTTCTGTTTCATCATACTGGTCATCAGCGGGTGCCGGCTCATCATATACGGCCAAAATTGTTGTATTCTATTCAGTATGCCCCGAGGACGTAACTGGATCAGCAGGAAACTCAAAGACGGAGTCTTCCGCCCTTAGAGGCTCTTCTGATGCAGACTTCCTTGAGAGATCATCATTCTGTAGAGCCCGGACTTCTTCTAGGATGCGCTCAAACTCCAGGCATTCCCTCGGCTCTTTGGCTGCTTGATCCTCATCCGGGATTCCCGTGTCGAACTTTGCTTCAGCATGGAACAGATCTTCTTTGCAAGGTAGGTCTTCCCAGCACCAATCTTTCTTTGCTTCATCAGACGTCCTCGTCTCCGGTTGACTGTCTGGGGCTTCATTGTTCATTATGGATTGATAAATGATTTCCTCATCTTCCGAGGGGTACTTGTCATATCCCACCTCGAGAGGGTCTTCATGCTGGTAGGAGACAGATATGACATCCACCTCAGCTTCATAGTATTCTTGAAGGGTATAACCCAATACTGGGTGCTGAGTGATCTTCCTCAGTTCTTTATTATCCCGAGGCGGATCCCATAGCTCCTGGAATGCCTTCTTTTGGGCAGCAGGTTGTAGTGATGGCATCTGCATCTTAGAGAACATCTGCGAAACCCGTCGGGTAGTATAATCTAAGCCTGTAATTGGTAGCATCTGGTTTGCAGCCTCTTCAGGGACTATGCAGTCTTGATCATCTTCCTCGAATGATTCCCCAGTGTGGAATATGGTAGGAGGTTCGCAGAAGCGAGGGACTTCCATAGTCTTTAGTGGTAGCACCGTCTGGTACTCAAGGCTGACGATGGGTTTAAATAAACCCTGCGGCACCTCCACTTGTGTGTACTTTTCTTTCATTTCTTCATTGATATCATCCGGGTGAATGCTAGGAGGAGTGATCCGAGCAAAATCACCGGCATAAGAGATGTGCGATACCTCATGCTTTTTAATATAGCCCTTTGGTGGCGGTGGAGACCAATTTCTTGCCTTCATCGCCGGCTTTTTCTGGCTGACCACAGCCTCTTTCTTTTCATCCTTTTGCGACACCTCCGTGTAGTAGGATGCATCGAGCATATGGCACTCGAATACTTCGAAGGGATGCAGATCTGCAAACACCCTCTCTTCTCTTCCTTCATGGCAGTATTTAATGCACTGATGCAGCGTGGACGGCACTATCTGATATTCATGCAGCCACGGTCTCCCCAGCAGGGCCTTATATGTGGTGTTGGAGTCGATTACATAGAATCGTACCACGGTAGTGAGATCCCCCAATGTGAGGTTAAAATCAGCCACCCCAAGGGGCGTCTCACATTTCTGGTTGAATCCCGCAATTTTCATGTCTCTGACCTTGGTAAGCTGCAGATCAAAGTAATATTTTTGGTAGATGCGGTATGGGAGAATGTTCACGGCAGCCCCGGGATCTATCAGTATCCTGTTCAGTGGCTGACAGTTCAGGGAGCCCCTCATATACAGCGGTCTGTTATGGCCGGTATTCGGAATCAGCATGTCATCTTCTGTGAATGTAACCGACGGCCCAGAATTCACTTCTGTCAAGAGTGCTTCATATTGTGCCGGCGATTGCAAGGCATCAACAATTGCCTAGCGAGCCTCTTCACTCAGAGAGAGAATCTCCCAGATGGAGAATCTGGTAGGGAGCTTCTTTAGCATTTTCATGATCCGGCTGCCCACCCTGACATTAGACAGTCTCATTTCTTCCGCCCATCGGGGTTTTGGAGGTTCATGTGGTGCCCGTGGCCTTTGCTGTCCGGTGCTGGCCTCAACCTCTGGACTGGTTTCTTGGGGGGCTTCTTCTATAGCAACGGCCCCTGGTGCCATCAGAGGGTTATCCCCTTCTTTCTCATTCTGCTTGTAGGCTACAGACGCCGACTGCTAAGGTCTCTTGCCTTTATCTGGCCCAGCCTGTATCGACTGCCCATCTTCTAGACTAGACAAAAATTCCAGAAATGTGGGAGTTTGACCTCCTTTCTTCTTTTCTTGGTACAGGCCGGCAGGGGGAGGAACCTGGACACCTCGTATCTCTGGTTCAGGAATCTGGTAGGGTTGTTCCCCTCTAAACATAATGTTATGATTGGCTGGTGGTGGGCGCCCCCACCTTCTTCCGGAGCGTGTTGCATGTGCCGAGGTTGAGGCCTCGGCATGGTTGGCTTCTAGCGGGGCATTTGATGTTTCATCCTCATCATCCTCCCCGGGCGAGGTAAAGAGTGCTGTCAGGGTGTTGCATTGTACTGTCACGACCCTCTTTCCCTTCTTGGACTTGGGCCGTTGTGGAACGCACTAAGTTTCGTTGGTTTCATGAAAATATCGGGATATTCTTTTATCGGTCTATCGGTTTATCTAGTGCGAGGGCGTGCCAGTCACCTAGGTGACAATGTGTTCGGGCTTCAAGACTGGAGTGGTCCGAAGCCCGGGGTGCGCTCCGTCTGACTAATCAGACGATTGTGTAGTTCGTGTCGGGACCAAAACCCGCCGCGCCGTAAAGGTCATGGCGTTATTTACATCCCCTCGGAGAGGGGAACACCCTTGATTAATCGTCAGGAATCGGGGCCTCATGGCCAAGAAACTATATCGAGAGAAACAAGCCGATAGCGGTCTCGAATCAGTCGGAAAGCCCTATGTCTAGGGAAGCAAGCATTCGGAAGATGTCGGTCACTCAAGGGACCATTTTTATATTCGGACGAGCGTCCGGCTTCAGAGAATCGTGATCGTCACGGGGAAAGCTGGAGCATATGTATGCCGGGGTATGGCAAATTTATTGTTCAAAGGGACGGGAAACGTTCAGTTAAATCCTGGTTAGAGCGATCGAAAACCGACAAGTTTGTCGGCCCAGTGCAAGATCAAGCTACGACCATACTGCGGTGGGCCCCCCGCGGTCGAAGTCGGGCTCGCGTGGGCATCGTTAATGTTTCCGGTGCCAAGGGGGCAACGGGAGGATGTCCTGGGACAAGATCTGAGAACCAATATGCGTTCGAAGAGAGCGGGCTATAGGCCGAGGATATGGGTCAAGCAATGACCATGATCGGGGCAGACCCGAGGTCTAAGCATGGCCCACATAGGCCTTATTGATATTCCCATGTATAGGGTCCGGGGATGACGAGATCCTTCTCGTCCCATTCAGATTTTGTCGGTCACTCATGGACCCCTTTATGTTCGGACAAAGGTCCGTGTTTGTAGCATGAGAGACGGTGACAAATCGTACAAGTACCTACCGTGAGTACGGCAAGTTTAATACAAATGTGGGATCAGATCCCAGTATATGCATGTCGGTCACTAACGGACCATTCAGCATTCGGACGAAAGTCCATATTCGAAGCATCGAAGGTAACAATAAAGACATTCATATATCTGCCGTAGGTACGGCACATTTCATGTGGGTGCGGGATCGGATCCCGGAAGAAGTGGGTCAAGCTGATGAACTATCGGCCCAAGAGGTGCACGGATCATGACCATGTCGGGAGTCCCGAGGTCCACGTCCGATACCACAAGGTATCATTGAGTTTCTCTTCGCACTCAGTCCGGGGGAGCGGATTGTTAAGTGTAAAGCCAAAACTCGGCAACATGCGCCCTCGCACGCGGATCGACCTGCACGGTCAAGAAAATTTAGATTATGGTAGAGGGGAGACTTTCGATTAGTTTTCTTTTAACTTGAATTGCATGTTTTCTTTTATTTTCTTGATCACCTTCTTTCTTCCAGGCACGCCGGATTGAGGAAGCAAAGGGGATGGGGCGTGCCGGATTAGTATCAAGAGGAGTGGCGCGCCGGTTTAAGTGTATTAAGAGGGGGGCGCCGGTTAAGGATGTTAAGGGGGGGCGCGCCGGTTCCATGGCAAGAAGGAAGAGGTTCCAAGGACGTGCCAGAATAGGCAATGAACAGTATAGCGCACCGGTTTAATGGGCTAATGCAAGGGGGCGCGCCGGATAGCTGCAAGGAAAATAAAGTGGGTTTTGAGTGTGGGGTTAAACCGGCGCGGGGGGGTAGCACGCCGGATTAACCCACGCCGGATTAGGGGGCGCCGGATTAAGCATTGTATAGCTTCCTTTCAACCCGTTTATGCTCTGTTTCTTCTTTCCTTCAACTGCAAGTTGATTTATTGATTGGTTTGTTCATCTTATTGATGGATTATGTTTGTGGAAAGGAGGTTTAAGTGTTTTAATTGTTTACTCAGGTGGATTATCGTGATGATTCGAGTGTTTTATTAGAAAAGTTTGATGTGCAGGAACTTGGAAGTTTAGTTTGTCTCAGTGGTTTAGTGTGTTTGTCTGTCTGTTCTTACGCATTCTCTGTTCTTACACGTTCTTCCTCTGGCAAAATTTGGGCAGCACCTCCCCCAGACTGACGATTGCTAGAGAAAATAGAGGAACACCAAGTGGATTGCTCCAGGGTGAACCTCAAAATGTAGACCTCACGCGGTCCGATAACCCAAGTGTGAGTGTGGAAAAGCTCAAGGGCTAGCCTTCAAGAGCTCTCACGACTCACGGGTAATGATCCCTCGAAGGGGAACAAGTGGGGAGGGAGATCAGAAACGCTGGAGGCCAAGTAGAAAGGGGGGGGGGGCTACAGCCTGAACGTATTCCGAAGGGGGAGAAGAAGATGCAACATATCAAAAAAAGAGGATCTCCCGAAGGATTGTTTTCATTTCACCACGAAGGGGTGCAAATACATGGGCTCTTCATGCATCTAAAGAAAAGAACCAAAGGGAAGAATACATCTGAGGAAAGAAAAAGAAACAAGGGGGGAGGGGAGATCTGTATCTCCCTCACCTCACTCTCTGCTCTCTCCTTCTCTTTTCTCACTTAACTTCGCTCTCACAGGAACGCTGGCTTCGGGCTTCAAGGGGTTTCTCTCAGAAGAAGACTTCCACTTTTCAGGCTTCCGAGAGTTGTTCAACCCTTCCAACCCATTTAAGCTTCGCCTGGGCGCTCCTTTTATAGGGGCCGGAGGCCCTATTTTGGAGGGATGTCCTCTGTATTTTCCTTCCTTCCGTTGGTTCCTTGTTTCCCGCAACCACCACTGCTGCTGCTGATGTTGGTGACGTTGCCCTGCTGCTGCTGCTATTGCCGTGGCCTTGCTGCTACTGTCGACGTCGCCTCCGGCGAGGCTATGGTGTGACCAGGAGGGGGGCAGAGGCATGGCCTCCTCCTCCGCTGGCATATCCACCGGGAGCCACGTTGCTTTCATCATTTGCTGAAGAATGGCCGGCCGACCGACGGAATGAGCACAAGGCGGGATGGGGCTCGAGAACTTCCATTCACGGCATATGCTCGGTTGCCCTCCGGATCGAAGTGGGAGTTTTAACCACTTTAGGCTTGTTCGTCATCATGCCGTTCCCAGAAAACAGGGGACCGCATTGATGACGGGATGGCTTTACTGTACGCCGGATAAAGGCCTCAGAGAAAGGCTTGTTTTTAAACTAAGCACGCGGTATTAGCACTCCAAAATGGGCGCGCCGGTTTAGTGCATTCAAAGGGGTGGCCCTTCAACGGGAGCATGCCGTTTTAACACAAAGCAAGGGAGTTCATGGGGCGCGCCGGACTAGCATCTTGTAAAGTGCGCGCCGGTTTAAGGCCCCCTTAGGGGTGCGCCGGTTTAAGGCTATGCCATTCCGGTTTAAGGCTATGCCACGCCGGTTTAAAGCTATGCCACGCCGGTTTAAGCGTCAAAGGGCTCCCCCCCAGCTTAGTGGCGATTCGGACAGATGCTTGCCCTCCTGTGTTCCTTTAGTTGTGAGCCTCCGAGTCTCGATTCAGGGCTTTGAGTGATTTCCGGTGTATGCCGAGCAGGCGTTCGAACTCCTGAGTTTCTTTGATTCGACCTTCGGGATTGCTGACTTGGGAGCCGGGGCTAGCTCTTCAACCCGAGGGGCTTCTTTGTTGGGTGGCGGAGCACCGGGTAGGTATTCGTCCTTCTTGGAGGAGGCACAGGGTTTATTCAGCCTTTCTGTCTTCGACTCGCTCTCGAGTGCTGAGACGTGCATGACGTATGATCATCATCATTTTTTTGATGTCCACAGCCGTCTCTCCTTTTTCTGGGAATTTGGCTTTATTGGCCCCTGCCCCCAGAAGGGTTCAGTCTCAGCTTTTTCTTGTCCTGCCTCTGACTGCTCTTTAATTTTCAATTCTTCGAGCTGTTCCCAGAGTATACAGTCTTTCACCAGCAGGTGCCTGGGCTTTTTCTGTTCATATTCATCGAGCCCATTAATATACTGCTGTAAACGCCTGGCTGCAGGACTTACTTCCTTATGTGCAGGTAGGGGGACTTGTCTTCTCCGGTTACGAGTGGGGATCCGGATGACTGGCCCTGTTTCAGCTGTGCGCCATACTGGCTTTACTGGAGGTGGTTCGGGTCTTGGTGTGACACCGCGGATAACTGCTCCATTGGTATTGACTGCGGGAGTCTTCTTTCTGTTCTTTATGGGTTTCATCTGCCATCCTTCCTGATCCTTCAGTGGGGTGAGGAAGCAAGCTTCATAAGTATGCATGGTACATTCTTCAACGGCCTCTTTAGGCAGCTGTTGGTAGATTGAAATCATATTGGCAGCCATTTTTAATGCCGAAGGCTCATGTGGACGAGGTGGCTCTACCTGGTAATCTCCCAGCTGTAGCTCACCCCTTTTGACCATGCCTTCCATAATATCTTTGAAGACGTAACAATCTTTAATTGCGTGCCCCAGCGCACGGTGATATGAACAGAACAGTGGATCACCTTTCTTCGCCGTGTCATCGGGTCTCTTTGGCTCAGGCAATGTTACCTTGTTGAACTTGTATGCCCAGTTGAATAGTGCGGCTGTCTTATCTTTCGGGAAAGAGTACGGTTTTCTCATTTTGTTTCTCAGAGAGACCTTATCTTTTCTTTCTGCTGTGTCTGCTGGTGGGGGAGCTTCATCTGCCCCCTTCTTCCCTTTCTGTTGCTCGAAGGTTCTGAAATCGACGGTGTTGGCCTCAGAGTGAGTTGGTCGTTGATCATTAGATTTCCCTTTCGGCACAGTTGGAGCATTGGCGATCAGACGCTTAGACAGGAACGTCTCGACCTCCACTACTATATTGTTCAATCGGTCAAATGTTCTGACATCTGCACCAATCATCTTTTCCAGTACCTCTCTCCTGAGGCTCTGCTTACATATTTGCACTGCATCTTCTTGATGAGGAGGTCTTCTGCATCTCATAGCTAAGTTCCTCCACCTTTTGATGTAGTCCAGTGCTGTTTCATCTTGCTTTTGCTTAGTTGCATATAGTTCGGCTATTGTAATTTCTCTTTCCGTGACGTGAAATCTGTCGCGGAACTTTCTTTGCATATTAGGCCAATCGGTCACTGACCCAGCTGGCAGGCTTGAATACCATTCAAAGGCTATCCCGGTGAGGGATGAGCTGAAGAATTTAAGCAGATAAGCTTCATCAGCTGCCAAGTCACCCATGATTGTGGTGTAGTAAGCTATGTGCTCCCTGGGAGAGCCCTGGCCATTAAACTTTTCAAACTTTGGCGGCTTACTGACGCCTGGAGGTAGTCTCTTAGCAGCATACTGGGGAGGATATGGCACCTTGTACACATCATAGGTACTAACATCATCGCCAGTCTTCTCAGACAGCTTCATCTCCACAATTCTTTCAATCATCAGCTTGTGGGCTACGGCTGGATCTATGTCTTCTGGGAAGAAGTGAGCTTGTTGCTGACTATGAAGAGTTGTCATCACAGTCGCGCGCAAGGTGGGCGTGGTAGGCTGTGTCTGAGACGCAGAGGGCTGAGCTACTGTTTGCTGTGGAACAGGTTGGCTCGGTGCTTTGCCCTTATCATCCAGGAGAGGATTAGCTGGGATAGCCGTCTCTGTTGAGCTGGAAGTATGCCCCACAGGCTCGGCTTGCTTGGAGACCGGTGTAGCTTCATGTCTCTCATTGAGCTGTCTTCTGAGAGCATTGATCTCCTGCTGGTATCTTCTGAACATCATCTGGATCATGGGATCCAGGGTGGACGGGATCTGTACATCTTCTGAAGTCCCTTCAGCATCATCAATGAAGGGATTATCTTCCTCTTCCGTTGTCACCACATTAACTGTCATGGTGGTGATCTTGCGGGCTTCATCATCAGTTTTCATCTTATGTTTCGCCGCTTGGCCTCTTCTTGTGACAGGCCCGGGTCTGGTTGCCAGCCTGAGTAGCTCGTCCGGTTGAGTTGGTAGCATGTCTTGCCCCCTGACAAGTCCAGCCATGTTACAGGTGAAGATCTGCATCTTTCCCTTCTGCCTGTAGACTTTTCTTTTTGCCTGGTCGGGGTATTTGAGTCGGTCAAAGACCGATATTCTTTCTTCAGGTTCTTCCCCACACAGGTCTTCTTTCCCATATCCGGCCCTGCGGCCTTCCCCATAATCATTGGAATCGGAGGAGGAGACTCCGAGCATCACTTCTTGAAGGGTTTCTTCCTCTTCTTCATCCACGGTGCCCAGGGCACGGGATAATCTTTGCTAACCGAGGGCAGAGTTCCCCAGGTAGTGAAAGTAGTCTTGGACTACTTGTTTCATCTCCTCTGGGTTGTGCCTTTGTGGCTCTGGTTGGAGCATCAGTCTTTCCTGGCCTCTTTGCTGATGAGCCAATCTTGCCACCTGAGCATTCAGATGCTCAGCTTTGGAATATCTAAATATATCAGCCTGTCTGGCACAGGCTCTTGGTCTTCTTGGAATGGCAGCAGTGACTGGTTCGCTTGTTCTCATTCTTTCTTCTTTCTCAAATCTTCTGTCGCCATCCTGGCAGCAGTTGGCAGTAGCATCATAGTTCTTCCTTTGCCATCTTCTGCCCCCAGCCCTGGGATGGGGGACCGAGAGGTCTTGCTTTTGCTCATATTTTCTGCCCCTCATCCTGGGGCGAATAGTGGTCAGATTTCTTTCTTCATTTTCCTTCTCATCTTTCTTACCCCAAACCCTGGGGTAAACAGCAGCATCATCTCTTATGTCGTTTCCTTCTCTTCTTCTGCTTCCTGCCCTGAAGCGGGCAACAGCATCCTCGGTAGCTTTCCCCTCATCTCGAGTTGGGGCCCAGCTCTGAATCTTCTTTGGTCGCCAGACCTGTTTATATCTTGCTGGCTTGGGCGCCAGCGGCTTCCTCTCATCAGTTTCCCAGTTGGCCCTCCTGGTGGCCAGAACTTGAAACTTGTTGTCGATCTGGACGGTCTGGACAATCCTGTCCGGCCGGACTTCTCTCGGGCGACCGTTGAGGTTCACCCTAACGTCACCCATCATCATCGTCTTCCCAGAATTTGAAAGACGACGGTCGGCAGCAGCATACCGGCTCCTCCGGTTAGTTCTTTTCTTCATTTGGGCAGCAGCGGGGACCGTGTCCCTCCTTTGAACATGATGAACATAGCAGGCGATGGCTGTCGAGGTCGTCCTCTCTGGTAAGCTACCCTTGTTATCAGCAGTCTTCATTGGGGCACTTGCAGCAGTGCCTTGCTCGTTGTTGTCGACCTGCAGAAGGTCGGTGAAGACGAGGCCCAGGCAGTTGGGCAGCCCGACAGCAGGGGGCATCGACCCGAATGACAGCGGTACCGCCAGGTAACCCTCTCAGACATGCACATCGATCGGTTGTTGGTCGAAGCATACGGACATGATTTCAGTAGTCATTGTAGCTTCCTGAAAATAAGGAAAGCGCACAGAATCAGAAATTTGAGGGGGGCCCGCTGGGCCTCCTATTTTTGGCGTAGAGATGAAGGGAGACTCTGTCCCACTGGACGTGCCAGACTTGTGGAACGCGCTTTTAGTTTTTTTTATATGGATTTGTTATTTATTAATTTATTGGCGTGCCAGTCACCGGGGTGACAATTTTATTATGTGCTCGATCTGACTTTTAATCAGTCGATTGTGAAGTCCGAGTCGGGACCCGAAGTCTGTCATACCATAAAGGCTATGACGTTAATTATGCCTTTCCTAAGAAGGACAACCCTTGATTAAACGCCAAAAATAGGAGGAAGGTAGCGGCAAAAATAAGACTCAAACGAGAGAGAGGGTTGGTTCATCAGCAGGGCGTTAAATGGCCTGAGTGAAGCGAGGATACATCAAATGCGGAGCAAATCCGGCGGCATGTCCCCATTACCTTGGACTATGCCAGATGGGGATAGGAAACCACCCATGCAGCGGCAGGATGGGATCCGTAAAAGATCGGGTATATCTAACCCGGAATCCGGATAAGGACCGGTGCGACATGACACACCCTGTGTAGGCGCGATGTCTTATTGATATCCCCCTTCGGAAGACCATCGGAGAACACGCAAGGGCAGAACTCTGTGGGCCAGCGGGGTTAGGAGAGAATACCATGATCACTCAAGGTGATGTGAATGAATTTTGGCAGCATATCCCCTTTATCCTGGATTATGCCAAGAGGAGATAAGCCATCATCCACGGGATGCCGGGATGAAAGCCGGAAAAGAAGGGGGCACCAGGCCCGGGGCCATCGCCCACATTCATAGCATCGATTGATGTTCCTTCGGAACCCATCGGAGCACATGTAGTGACATAGCCCTTTAGGTCCATAAGGTTATAAAGAAATCCGGATCGGAACAGAACAATGTAGGGGAGGTCCTCCCCATTGATTTATTTCCTGAGGGATGCCAAATGCTCTCTGTATATTCCTCGGGTGGGTACAACATGGGGATCAAGGTTCAGACCAAGAAGAAAGAGGTTCTCGGCGTGAGGGTTTAGAAATATGGCATGGCTTCTCGGCGCGGGCTGAAGGGAGTTCCAGGCGCGCCACGAAGGGGGCTCTCGGCATGTGCTGAAGGGGGGAAGATGAGGATCTCGGCGCGAGAGTTCCCGGCGCGCTGAGGGCCGCGCCGGGAACTATTCACGGCGCCGGGAGAGTTTGGCGCCGAGAAGGTGCTGGGCTTGAGCGCCGTGAGGACTTATGGGGTTTTACGGTGCTCTGTTCTAGGGATTTTTCTCAGGATTCAGACAGTGGCTGGGGAATGGATTCAGGAGGCAAGTGAGGAAAGAGCCAGGGGCCTACCAGGTTGACAGCAGGGGGTCACAGATGAAAGGGGTTCGAGGGATCAGAGTCACCGGGCCTTCGAGCTCTCAGGAACAGGCTTCACGCCATCAGTATTGCCGACCATCCAGGAGATCGAGAGACGACAACCTCTGATCCCTGCAATGGCCCTAGTGGCTTGAGAAATTTGAGAAGAAAATCACGGACTCCGCGACGTTTAAATCATCGATGACATTGAGGGAGAGGGGGGAAACAAGGCCCAAAAATCCACAGTGAGGATTGGGGCTTTGTTGGCTCCGTCCCATCTTAAACAGGCATGCGTATAAACACAAGGGATTATCAGAGTCCTAAGCATTCGAGCAATCAATGTATGCAGGGGACGACAGATACCCTGAGAGAGAGAGATAGAGAGGACAAAGCCCAGGGATCCATAGAGGTGAGGATCGGGGCTCTGTACCAACTCCCCCGGGGCTGCGAGAGAGGCAAGCAGCAGGGAGTACCTATCAGCCGCCAGGACTACCGACAGACACCTGAAATCATGGACTCATCGATCAAAATCCGCAACCGAAATGATAGCTACCACGATCATCAGAGAGGGGTGAGAGAAAGAAACTCGAGCTTCTACTCATTCCACCATCTTTATTATTCATACTTCACTGGCTACAGCGAGATAACTCGGACGATAGTCGAAAGGGGACTTTGAACATCCTTCGAGTAGAAGAATTCCCACATCCAAGGGTAGAAAGAATACATGAGAGAAGAAAAGAAAACCCGTTCGGAATAGCAGGAGGATGGGGGAGGGCGGAGCATTGACTCCTCTCCCTCCCCGAGCACCCCACCTTCTCCTTCTCTCGAGCTTCGTAGCAGCTTCTTCACTCGCTCCCTTTTCTTTCTCTTTTTTCTATCTATTTTCTGGATGAGGTTTCTTCTTCTTTTTTGTCCCCCTCTCTGTGTGTGTACATATCAGGTTCCCGGCGCGCATCTTGCGAAGGCTCCCGGCCGCATATTGCGAAGGCTTCCTGGCGCAATGGCTTCTCGGCGCCAGTCTTGGGCCGTTGTGAAGGGCTTTCGGCACCATGGCCCATTTAGGCCCCCGACTCCTTTTCTTATTGCTCTACTTCTTTTTATCACTAGGCTTCAGGGACGCCAAATCTGTCTTTTCATTTGTCAGTCCTTCGAATCCGCCAGAACGGGTGAAGGTCTTTTTAGTTGATGGGTTGACATAATCTTATCAGAATACCTCTGGAGTTTTCATCAGTCGATAGACTACGATTCTTATCAGTATTGCCATCTGGGGGATGACAACACCGGACATCAGCTTGGCCGGGGAGGACCTCAGCCGGGTGGTAGCTTTAATGACGAATCTTCCGTAATCCTGGTTTTGTAGGAATCTCCGAGATCTTCATCTCTCACTCAATCTTCCATTATGTCTCATTTCCATTCTCTGTTATATTTTAGGTGTCAACACCCTCCTGTGAGAAGGTAAGCCAAAAAACCTTGAGCAGGAACCACTTCACCTCTTGGTGGAGAGGGATCTCGCGCTCCCATCTTCCTCCTAACTCCTCCCTTTGCCCCAGTGCTCTACTACAGTCACTGACTTAAGCATCAGAGGGTATTCCCCGGGGATCCATCCCTGGGCACCTCTGACCTGTTTCCCATCTTGCAGTTCATCCTTCAAGCATACCTGGACATCCTTTTCCCCGCTCAGGAGTAGCGCAAGATCGCCCCTCTTCAGCATCCTTTAAGGAAGGCGCTCATTAAGCCGTTTTATTAAATAAAACAAGAATTTACGTCTATTTTAACAGACACTCATTAAAAAATTTATTAAATAATTCCATAATTAGCGTTTGGTATCGCATGCGCTCATTCATATTTACATTAAACAATTACATAATTAGCATCTATGTAGGCAGATGCTCATTCTTTATTTCCAGAATAAACCAGTAATTGACATCTGTTGGGGCAGTCGCCCATTCTTTTAGCGTCTGTATAGGTAGACGTTCATTCTGTTTTATCTACGGACTAACATTAAATAGGGGATGAACAATGTTGATTTGCTGTTTACGGAGAATACCAGAAAACTGAAAATATGGTCATGCAGGGAAAAATATGAGGCATCCAAAAATATATTTTATGCAAATTTCATATACATGGTTCAATATTTATGAATTTTTAAACATGGGTGATGTATTATAGCATGTAAAAATTAGCGTCGATGGTAGCCGACGTTCACTAAAATAGCGTCAAAACTGGTGGTCACATATTTCAAAATAAGCGGCCACGGGGTTGGACGCTAATCCGTTTATGTGGAAAAGCAATAAAATGAGATATGGAGAGCTAGCAGGACATGATCTATGCATGCATGTGACAATATTTTTACATCTTAACGAGGTTTGATCTTGGATTAGAGAAAACCTACCTTTACGTGATGACACAGAGACGACGGTGGCAGGGGAAGAAGAAAGTAACAGCAATGTTGGGTCCCGTAGTGCAAGAATACGGATCTAGAGGGGGGGTGAGTAGATCCTTCTACTAAAAACTATGACCAATTAAAAACACAAACTAGCACACAGCGGAATTTACAAGATTGATCATATTGAGGAATTTAATCTAAATAGGTTTAAACTTAATTCACTCAATCTCACCGAGCTCACATGATTACATAACAGAAAGATACTGAAACACACAATCACAAGGAACAAACCACAAGACATGGGGATTTTTAAGGTGGTTCGGGACCACGACGGGCTCCCTACGTCCACCCCTCACCAAACCGGTGAGGCTTCACTATACACTACAAAAAGTAGCAAAACAGGGACGAACCCCAACACCACACACGCTGCTTCCGCAGCAATCCACACACGAGGCCTTGCCTCGAATTGCTGCCACAGCAGCGCACACACACACACACACACACCACTGGGGAACACACCCCGCACTAAATACCTCACACGGAGACACAACTCCATGCACACACACGTAGGACAATGCCTACACAACCACACCGGAGAAAACTCCCAACCACACACGCGGATATACTCCGCACAAATCGACACACATATGACAACACACACTCGGAGACCCCTTTCTCCGAACACCCACACAAAGTATTCTCTCAAATGTATATGAATCAAAGACAAATATATGCTATGACCCCCAAACAAATTCTATAGATGAAAACTAGAAAGATGCATCAAGTAAAAGGCTACCCCTTCTTCAACAAAATATGATTCTCGTTGGCCCGTTGACGGATGATCATGATTTAGACATCATCTTCTTCCTCTCCTCAAGCCGATCCTCTTTTCCTTCAAATCCTAGATCCAATCAAACCTTCATACATCAGAAAAATGATTAGCCTCATAAACCCCTCTCCTCTCAACCTTGTGTCCGCACTCCTCCTTCTTCTTCTGCAAGAGAATGGAAAGCATTAGCTCATCTTGTTGCTTAGGATGAAAAATGCAGCACTAACAAGAGGGCAGTAAATAGATGGACAAAAGCACATGTATATATATATTGCACCTCTTAGGTAATCATTCAAAACCTTCTACAATCTCAAACAAAAGACACAGAAGTGAAAGATCAAGATAACTCCCTCAGATTTTCAATGAAATGCTTCTGCAGGATGAGAAACCGTTCTTGAAGAAAGATGATCGATTCTTGCATGGACGATGCTTGTATCTTGATTTTCCACGTAGCTTCCAGTAGATGGTCGTTTGGTGACTTGAAACCTCCTTCTTCCCTTCACATACAAGCTCAGAACAACGTGGAAGAAGCCCTTGGAGCAACTGTTGCGACTCTGCACATTCAAGGGTTAGGAACAAAATGAAATTTCAGATCTAGCTTGGTTTCCTAGGGTTTACAACCCAATAAGATGTATATATGCTACTAGGATGGTCAAGGGATAGCCTTGGGACAAGATCCACAAATTAGGGAGTGATTTGAGGGCAGTTTGACTGGAGTTAATGGACTTTCGAACCAAGGACATGAAAGTCATCTTTCATGGCTCTGCATAGGTGTCGACACCTGGTGTCGACACCTTGTGCATTCCAGTTCACAAAAACCCAAAACAGAAGATCTGGACACTAGGTGTCGACACCTGGTGTTCTGGCTTGTTGCCAGAACCAGGTTCAGGTAGGTGTCGACACCTGGTGTCGACACCTCCTAGGCTTAGCTTCTGAAAATGAGTTCTGGATGCAGGTGTCGACTCCTGGTGTCGACACTTGCACCCACAAAAAGCCCAGAGACCCATTAAGCTAAAAATGAAAGCTCCAACTTCACAGTGAGTTTTGGGATGATGAAAGAAGGTTGTGAGGAGTTCTTCCAACCTGCAAAACATAAAGAGAAAATTAGTTTTGCTTCAATGTTAATCTCACAAACCAACCCATTTCATTTCACCTTCTCTGATAGAACCATAAGTACTTGTGAAAGAGTTCCAAGCATCAGTCACCATTGCATGATGCAACTAATTTGGAGTTAGGTAACAATCCACTCAAACCAATTTAGTCACATTGCAAGCAAGCCACACATGTGTTGAATGCTTTGTTCAAGAATATGAAATCCAGTCCTTTTAAACAAGATTTAGCCAGGTTAAGTAACATGGTTAGAAGTCACTTCTAAAACACCATGATAGATTTGTTTGGCCATCTAAAGCACTTGAGAACCCATTTACCCAACTCAAGATTAGAAGAGTATCACCATGGATTCCAATATAAATTCTTACCTTGAAGTAATTGTAACCTGCACTTTCTGGGAATGAACTCATAAGCAAGTTAATATTAAACCAACGAATCTGAAGATCCCAACTTCAACCCAGTTCACCCACAAACCATTTCACAGCATTGAAGCCATATGATCAGAATGACAAGGAACCATCATTTATACATTCATGATATGCAAGAACCAGAGGAAGTCTTCAACTCCTCATGGGAATGAATTTGCTATGCATTTACACAACACAAAGCCATGCAATCAATTTCAAATCCATAAGGACTTAACCATTCCACTGTAGTGCTTCTCAATTTAGTTGAGCAACCTGCAAGGTAAGATTGCAATATGTGAGTACAAGAAGCAGCATTAAACGAACACAATATATTGTAATCATCAAAACCATGATCAAAGATAGAGAGGGAGTGCACGAGCCAAATAATCTCCCCCTTTTTGATGATGACAATATATTATGGCCATCCAGGCCATCCAACTTTCTCTCCCCCTTTGACATTATCAAAAATGGGGGACAAGAGAAACAACCAAGTATACAAATGCTCACAAGTTGCATCAATTGGAAATGGTGTATGGCATGAACAAGAATGAGCAGGCAAACAAGCACTCAAACACCCATAGTAAGGTATTGACTCACGTAAGTCCCTAGGACTTAAGCATATAAGATCACATGCAAAGCTCCCCCTTTGACATTGACACATCATATGATTGACTTTGATTTTCAAATTTTTAGATGTTTAGTTTTCTTGTGAAATGCATGAACCAAGATGTATGAAAATGATGACACATGAAATATATACAATGTAATCAAACAGATATCTATAGATACATGCAACATAACTCTCCCATTTTATTTACAGTGAGGGGATAGGTGTAGGAAAAGTGCAAGTGAGTCATTAAGATCAGAGTTCTCATGAGTACACCTACAGGAGTGTGCAGATAGATAGGAGAAGACATACAACAGGTCATGCAGTTAATCAAATTTTCAAAATACATATCAAATCAAATTACCATGTGTAAGTGAGTAACATGAGAATGAATTCTAGCCATATGGATAGCCAGATTTTCAAGTAAACACAATAGTAATTGCACAAACTGCATTTCTATCTAGAGAACATCGTATTGGAGGCTTCGCTCTGCCTCAATGAAACATATCATCAGAATTTTTCACACTGACAATCTGAATTTTTCTAAGAATGATCAGGTTCAAATAATTCCTTTTTACGCGAGAAGGCACATGGAGCTCATGCCAGAATCCCCGGTTACTCAAAATACTGAACCATTTCACTTCATTTTGAACAGAGGTACTTTAGTCAACACTTTTCAGAAATGAACCACATCACGTCTCAGGTGACATGTGCCCAATTTACTCAGTGAGACTAAGCATTGCCTTGCCTTTCATTTCATCCATTTTTATTTTTTGTATGTGGAGGCAGGCAGCTTTTGCCTCAACTGTCTCTTTATCATTCATGCAGCAAGTTGAATTACTTTAGAGTGTTGAAATGAAATTCTTATATCCTTATGAATAACACTCAATTTCACATTATAGTGCATGAAGTGCGCGAATTTGATTTAACATGTATGGAGAAAATTTAACTCAAAACAAGATAGTGCAGCTCCCCCTATGTAAATGCAATAAGCATGAAATGCTCCCCTGAGAGTTTGACATGAAGCACACTTGTTAAGACTCAGATGCAACAATATTTATCAATGGAGTATTTGGTCTTAGAAGTTTCAAAGGAAGGGGTTTTAGCATATATTAACATGCAAGCATACAATGGAGATATGCATATATGCAGTGCAGAATGCAAAGATATGCAATTTCAGTGCTGGAATTGTTGGCCCCAAAGGTATGATACCATTATTGGGAGTATCCATTTTAGTATTTATGTAACATGAAATGTTCAAAATGATGTATTTTAAAATATGCATTATATGCATGCTGAAAATGTCAACTATGCAACAAGACACGCGATGAGCTTCATCTTCCAAGAGCACTATGTGAATGATATGCAGAGAATGATATGTAAATATGCAATGTGATGCAAGATTTCAGATTTCACATGACACTCTATATGCACCTAATGCAACTGATGCATGACATGCATTTTTTTTTGTTAAAATGTGAGGACACAATTTTACTTTGAAAAGAGAATTCAAGAAATTCATTCAAAGCATCAAAATCATCACATGTGAACTTTTTCTTGAAAACAGTTTTACTTTTATCCAAAGGATGAGTAGCACATTGGTACAGACCACGGAATATTGATCAAATTCAGTCCTCAAAAAGTTCAGCCACAGAATAACATCCTCATGCTGAGAGAATGGAAAAACATCAATCTCAAAATTTTCAGCTTGCAAGACTCCCCCATAATTAATGCATGATTTCAGAAATTTAATTTAAGTTTGATGCCATATGCATAGATGATTCATGGTACCAGGCGGAGGCACATTCTCACGCATGGTGATAGCTTTCAGACAGGCATGACCTGCCCTTCCACATGTCACCATTTTATATATCATGTAATCATTTAAATGATGATCAGAAAAATACAATGCAATCCCATATGACATCGGGGGTTTAGCAAACACATGGGCATTGAATAACAATTTAAAATTCACTGTCTGTCAAGAGATGGCACTGGCATTAAGCCCATAGAGCTTTAGCCAAATAATTTATTTTCTCACCTTTGCATTGAGTTACCTTTATTATCATCCTCAAATTCTTCACTTTATTTCGCTTGATGTAATCTTCATCAACAAGCTCCAAATCCAATGGAAGTAGATCAAATCTAGCGTTGAAGTCTCTTGAACTCCTTTCTTTCTCTCCTGCAAGAAATAGAACGATATTAGCCAAAGGAATTCCATTAAACCCCAAATTTGCATTTCATATAAGGCAGCACATAAAGGTGATGACAAGATCAAGAACCCCATGCCAAAACCCTTCCAAAACTCCTTTAGAATATGAAGAGAAATACTAAGAGTAATGGGGTAAAAACTCAAACCAATCGGACCTCAAGATGGGCATTACGAAACCCAATACTCAGACCTGTTCGGATCTGCCAGACCAGGTGTTGACACCTGGTGTCGACACCGACTTAGGAAACATGCAAAACTGCCTAAGACAGTTAATCTAAGCTCAGAAAAGCCGTACATGAGACTCAATCTAGGCACATGGAGATACATTCAAACATTGAATTCTTACCATGATTTCAAGGGTTGATGGTCATTATCAAACATGCACTGTAAAGAGCTCAATTCATGTCAATATTAAGCCAATGCATATGAAGAAACTAACTTCAAGGCTTTTCATCACATAAGACTCTCTCTCTCTCAACCTGCAATATCAGAAACTCAATTTCATATCAATCTCAATTCAATACAAATGAGAAAGCCAATTTCAATGCTTTTCTTCCACAAGACAAAGTCCTATGAGCTGCAAGTATGTATGATGAGTTACAGCTTTCAATACAAGTGATTCACTCAAGCTGACATGAGTTCAAAGTTTAGTTCAAAAATTTCAAGTTTAGCCCAATAGTGTAAAGAGTCAAGTCTATGCATATAAAGCACAAGACTAAACACATGAAGAACCCAGGTCTGTCCATGTGTAGCACAGGTCAATGCACATGAAGGACCAAGTCAAAGCACATGTGTAGACAAGGTTGATGCACATAAAATACACAAGACTGCCTCTTCAAAACTGCATATTAGAGACTTAATTTCCAGCAGTATGAACTGAGAATTCACACAATCAATGTGCACAAAGCATGAACAACCAACTTACAAATCAGTATCAACTCAAGGACAAGCCCATGTTTACCAAGGTATCACACCAGAGCTGGCCAAGTCGACTTTAAGCCTTCCTCTTGGCCTCAAGGCAATCCTGCAACAAGAGTTCTCATTCAATAGTTTTGGGTACCCAAACCTTCTTGGGTCCTGGATGGTTAGTTGCATCTCTAGTGGGTGCCTTCCACAGTCTTTGGGCATGCATATCATCAAAATACATTAAGGAGCAATCATGCATGGTATGCCCAAACTCACCACAATAATGACAACAACCAAAAGACTTCATATTTTTCTTGTAAGAATGAGCATGAAATTTCTGTGGGTTTAATGTTACCATTTTTCAAACTAAAGTAATTATTCATCCTGTGACCGAACCTTCCACAATGAAAACAGTTCAATGGAGCAAATCTTTCAAATGGTCTTCTTGCATGAACATAAGAGTTATCAAAAGTTCTTTTTTTGTTCAAAAACTTTCTTGGCTTTGTGAAGCCATTCATTTTGTTGCATGCTTCTAGATCTTCAGATTTCATCAAAGGGCAATCATGCATCATATGACCAAGTTCACCATAATAAAAATATGAGATTTTCTTTGTGGATGCATGTGTGTGTGCAACATGATTTTTCTTGGCATTCATCGTGACACCAACAACATTTTTAGCCTTTTGATGCAAGTTTTGTTTCTTTTTCATATTTTTATTTGATCTCTTTGTTGTTTGAGGAGCAGATTGATTTGGAGACCCATTTGATGTGCTGGCTATGTTTGAACTATGGATAAATGATGTATAGACTTTATTTTCATAATTCTTTTTGTTCACAGGATTATAGCTCAGTCCCACTCTTTGGAAATTCACCTTAGTCCCCAATATCTTGTTCAAATTTTCTTTCTCATTTACAAACTTAGACAAGGATGCATTCAAGTCAATAATTTCAGATTCAAGGGATGCAATGTGCAATTCATAGTTAGCTATTTCTTGTTCAAGCACAAGCATTTTATCAGATTCATCAACAATAACATATTTCCCTTTTTCAAGATTTTCAAGATTTTTCAATCTACTTTCAAGCAGGGAGATCTGAATTAGCATCGCACTATTCTCCTTTTTAAGTTCTTCATTGTCATTTGTAAGTTTATCATTCATAATCAATTCATTGCAAATATCCTGATCAATAGAGTTTGATTCAATTTTGTTTCTTAGATCTTTTTCAGTTTTCTCTAATTGATCAATTTTATTCTTGAGGGCAACATTTTCATTTCTCAAATAAGTAATGGTTTCTTTGTGACATTCAACATCATGCTCTAAAAGTTCATTCAAGTTATCAAGCTCAGAACATTTATCACAAGATCCATTTTCATGGTGCATATTTTCTGATTTCTTTTTCAATTTTCTATTTTCTGACTTGATTTTCTTATATTGTTTTTCCAACTCATCATAAGCATCAACAAGATCATCAAGAGTAAATTCTTCAGAATCAGAATTTACCTCTTCTACATTTTCGTCGCTTTGTTGATCAACATCATCGGCCATGAGACATTCTTATCTTTCCTTCTCTTGAGCTTTGATTAACCGGTCCAAAAGCTCCTTTGCCGTCCTACACGAAGATATAAATGGAAACTTGTTAGTACTTACAGAAGCTTTCAATAAACTAAAAGCAGAAACATTATCATGATGCATCATTTTATCCTGATTAGATCACTTGGTCTCGTCTAGAGGTAATATGTGTGGACCATGATAAATCAATTTCCAAAGACTAGGATTAATAGAATTGATCACCACACACAGTTTGCCTAGCCATGAATTGAAATTCGAACCTGATACGAGATGAGACATGGACACGACAAGCTCGCGATCGTCCCTTAACGAGGGAAGCGTCGGACGTGCGCGGTTGAGAAACCGGCAAGAGCTAGGGTGGTCGGCTCGCACTTTCGTGCCCGGATCGGGTCACGGGACGGTCACACTCTCTCTCGTAGCAGCGGTGAATGATAATATAGCGAGCTAACGGACCTAAAGCATGCTCTCTAGCAGCGGCATAAACAAGTATATATGAAAATAAGCAAATGCCGAGTGTAGGGAGCGAGAACGATACCTCCACGCGCTCGGCGTGGGGAAGACGGATCCGACCGAAAATTCGTACTCCCGAGAAACTTAACACACAATAATTACAGCAATGGGAACATGCCCACTCCACGCAGGGAGGTAAAGGGCTATACAAATGGGCCCGGGAGGACCGAATTCGGGTTGACGGGCAGCTTCGTGTGTTGATTCGGCTACACGCGTGTTCACGACCGTGGGGCCCACGTGCTGTCCGGAGGGGCCGTGTGGGACCCGATGCTACCGCTGTAGTGGAGACACTTGGAGAAGTGCTCCCCGGGCTGGCGGCACGCTGGTTCGTCGGCCGGAGGCCGGGCGGCTCCGTTCGGCACCGGTCAAAAAAACCGATCGAAAATCTGCCGGTTCTGTATTTCAGCGCGCGCTCCGGCGAGAACGGACGCTGCGATCAGCACCGGTATCAGAATGCGACGAGATCAGAGCCGTTGGAAAGCTGCTTCGAAGTACTGCAATCTAGTGGCCTTCAGAAAAATTTACCAGATTTTTACTTTGTGTTGGCGAATTTTATATGCTGCTGTTGTACAGTAACCGAAGACTCAGATCTGCAGTGAACTCTCCTGTTGATTGCCTTTGACCGTGAAGTAGATGTCCGAATTTGAAGATGTGTTCTTCAACAAGGTTGTCAGACATCGAACAAGGAAACCAGGACTATTTTTGGATCTGGATTTGGAGGTGGTGGTGATTTTTATGATTTTTGAAGTGGAGGGTGGTCGGATCTGGGTTCTGACTAAAAACACTGTATCAGAGGAAGAACACGAATTTCTAAAAATATATAGAAGGCTGATAAAAAATTAAGAAAATTTGTGGAGGTAGGGGGTGATGGACAGAACTCCCAGTAAAATTGGGAGGGTTTGAACAAATCAAAAAGATGGTCGGAGGGGGAGAACTCAGAGGTTCTGTCACTGTAGATAGAAACCTGGCAGATCTGGGATGACAGATTGGACGAAAATGTAAAAATACTAAACGAGGGCATTATGGCGTGAAAATTTAGGTGGATCTTGAGATGCAAGGGCTGAAAACACCATAAAAAATTCAGATCAATCCAAGCTCGTGGCTGAGACAGACAATTCGTGGACGCTGCTGTGGTCGGATGAAGACAGAACTGCAGAGGCGGCTCGATGGCGGCACGAACGGCGGCGGCGGCGGCACAGACGATCACCGGAGGTTGAGAGGAGATGATAGAAGGTAGAATCACTCTAGAACTTGAGGTTGGAGGAGAGGAACCAGAGGGAGAGGGGCTGGGGGCGCAATATGCTCATTGCTTACACACAAAAATTCTGATTTTTCATTGAATTTCACATGAAAATACAAGCTTATATATGGTTTACATCAAATGCAATGTGGACCCTTGGATCTAGGGAAGGGGATTGAAGGGCTAGGATTGCATGCCACAAACACAAAAAAAAGAATATAATATGCAAGGGGGGGTGCGCCCTATTGACCAAGGGGTAGAAGTTGAATGGGTGGTTGAATGGTAGGTGGCCTACCTTGGACAAAATGGGCCACTTGTCTACCCATGTGGCATATGACTAGTCCAACCTTCTAGATGTCCACCTAGGATGGTTGACTAGCCCCACAAGATGACATGGACCAATGGGAAAGGGCTGAGGGCCCCCTTGCTGGTCCTACTGACAAATTACATAGAAACCCACACAATCTACGGGAGTGACGCATTGGCCGATAAAGCCGTACAATTGCGCGTATACTTTCCCGTGGATATAAAAATAAACTAAAGGATATAAATGCAATATGAAAAGGTACTGGCTCGGTGTCGATTCCCATCAACTCTCCCCGGGTGGGAGGAACTCGACCCCGTCGAGTAGGGGTAGGGATGCTCGAGTACTCCGGCGGATCCGTCACCGTGCCAAGTAGCGCGGGTATGCTCCGCTCCAAGTGATCGTCACCTGCTCATTCCATATATACTCGATATGCGAACTGCTATGGGCTAAAGGTGGTCACTCCGAAGGGGCACTCTCAAAAGGGAAGAAAACAGCTCGAAGACTCACTAGGAATCACCGCTGAGTCCCTATAGGTGACTGATCCGGGTATAGATGTGGAACCGATCCCATACTCATCAAGTGAGTCCACTCGCCTCTTACTCATAAGAGACCGACAACGAGCTTGCACAAGACTCATGCAGACTTACCATGCAATACACACAACAATCGACTCGAAACACACCACACAAACAAACCACACAAGAAAACACACTGACTCATGCACGACTCGAGACTAAGGTGGTAGCATCGAGCCCACTAGGTGGCGGCATCCTGGGCGGCAGGAGAGCTGTCCCACTCTTCCCCCCCCAAGGCATAGTACTCATCGGCTAGTGCCTCATCGGCCACGTAATTGACACACTCAAGCTCGGGAGGTGCAGACTCTCCAATACCTATGGCTAGGGTGGCGCGAGCGGGGCACTCGCTGGCAATGTGGCCATACCCGTGACAGTGGAAACACTGCACTCTCGACCGACTACTCTCTCCTATAAAAGGGGCCTTACCTTTATCATCCCGTCGGGTAGGGGGTGTAGGCAGCAATGGGGGAGATGTAGGTGCCTTGGACAATAGTGGAGGGGGTGCCGGTGCCAGAGGACGGGCTATAGGAGCCGGGGGACGGGCAACGGGTGCCGGTGGTTGGGGTGGAAATAGATCCCGGGGTGGAAGAGGGCGAGGTCTAGGAGCGAAGTGCTCCTGACGGGCGGGCTCCTGAGGACGAGCCATGGGTCCCCTCGGGTATGAACCTAAGGAGCCACGGGAATCACTACGGGGAGGAGCGGGACTCCACCAGGGAATAGACTGGAACTCACCCTCGAATTGCTCCATTTTGAGAGCAACTTGGTATGCATCCTCTAGCTTGTCCACCTTACGGCGGAGAAGCTCATACCGTAGGTGCGGGTGTAGACCACACCGAAACCGAGAGACGGTAAGGGAATCCTCCTCCGTGGCATCACATCGCAAGTAGTATTCATCAAACTCAGCTATGTAATCCGAGACAGACCGGTCTCCTTGGGTGAGGCTTTGCCACCTCTCTATAAGACGCTGGCGGTAGGAGGTAGGGAGGTACTTCTTCCTAAGTTTCTCCCTCATCTCGGTCCACGTATCGATTGGAGGTTCATGACGATGAAACAATAGATTCTCCATGTTCCTCCAATATGTTTGGGCTTGGCCCAAAAGTTTCATCCTGGCAAACTTGACCTTCCTTTGGTCCGACATCTCGAACCACTCAAAATATCGATCCATGCCAGCCTCCCAATCAAGATAGACCTTTGGGTCTAAGGACCCGTCAAAGGTGGGAGGGTCGGCCCGAACGGTCCGAAGGGCCCGTTCATCCATATCTTGGTCGTGGGTACGCCGTATAGGACGACGATCACGACCATATCCCCGATGCTCATTCTCGGACTCATAGTCATGCACTTCGGGGACTTCGTGCCTCCTATTAGCTACCCCGTGACCCCTTGGAGTCGCGGGTCGCTGACCCAGCTCCGGTTGACCTTGTGTAGGTGGGACGGGTGCTTGGACTGGAGCAATCGGATGTGTCTCGGCTGGTCCTTTCTCTAGTGCGGTGACTCTCCCGATCAATCCCTGAACGGACTGACTTGACCCGGCGGCCCTATCCTCTACGGCTTTCATCCTCTCTTCTAGGCAAGTGCCTAGACCGTTCACTCGGGTACTCACTCCTTCCATCCTATCCATTCGGGTACTTAAATCACCCATTTGCGTGTCAAACCCATCAAGACGTGTATGCAATCCTTGCACTTGTCCCATAAGATTTTGGAACATTTCGAGCACAGCTGACGCATCGAGACTAGTGGCTCGGGGATCCGCCATAGGTGGGGGTGGGGGTGAGTACTGAGTACCCCTACGAGTGGGCATGCAAACACACCGACTAGATGACGCCGACTAAAGCAAACACACTAATGCGAAATGATGCGCCTAGACTTAAACCAATATCCGGTACGGGGCGGAGGTAATCGACCCGAGGGTCACTCGCGCAAGTGTGCGGCCTTCCCGATAGGCGTAGCCTAACGTTCGGACAACACCTTTTGATATACCGAATTATCAGGATGAAATGCAATTTAAAACACTCTTTTTTTTTATTTTAGAAATATGATGATCCTAGACTCGACTTAACCCGACTAATGACTAGACGTAAATGACACTTTTTTTTTCTTTTTGACACCCTAGACTCAAACTCGCTCTGATACCAAATTGATGCGGGACGAGACACGGACACAACAAGCTCGCGATCGTCCCTTAACGAGGGAAGCGTCAGACGTGCGCGATTGAGAAACTGGCAAGAGCTAGGGTGGTCGGCTCGCACTTTCGTGCCCGGATCGGGTCACGGGACGGTCACACTCTCTCTCGTAGCAGCGGTGAATGATAATATAGCGAGCTAACGGACCTAAAGCATGCTCTCTAGCAGCGGCATAAACAAGTATATATGAAAATAAGCAAATGCCGAGTGTAGGGAGCGAGAACGATACCTCCACGCGCTCGGCGTGGGGAAGACGGACCCGGCCGAAAATTCGTACTCCCGGGAAACTTAACACACAATAATTACAGCAATGGGAACATGCCCACTCCACGCAGGGAGGTAAAGGGCTATACAAATGGGCCCGGGAGGACCGAATTCGGGTTGACGGGCAGCTTCGTGTGTTGATTCGGCTACACGCGTGTTCACGACCGTGGGGCCCACGTGCTGTTCGGAGGGGCCGTGTGGGACCCGGTGCTACCGCTGTAGTGGAGACACTTGGATAAGCGCTCCCCGGGCTGGCGGCACGCTGGTTCGCCGGCCGGAGGCCGGGCGGCTCCGTTCGGCACCGGTTGGAAAAACCGATCGGAAATCTGCCGGTTCTGTATTTCAGCACGCGCTCCGGCGAGAACGGACGCTGCGATCAGCACCGGTGTCGGAATGCGACGAGATCAGAGCCGTTGGAAAGCTGCTTCGAAGTACTACAATCTAGTGGCCTTCAGAAAAATTCACCAGATTTGTACTTTGTGTTGGCGAATTTTATATGCTGCTATTGTACAGTAACCGAAGACTCAGATCTGCAGTGAACTCTCCTGTTGATTGCCTTTGACCGTGAAGTAGATGTCCGAATTTGAAGATATGTTCTTCAACAAGGTTGTAGGAAATCGAACAAGGAAACCAGGACTATTTTTGGATCTGGATTTGGAGGTGGTGGTGATGTTTTCTGATTTTTGAAGTGGAGGGTGGTCGGATCTGGGTTCTGACTAAAAACACTGTATCAGAGGAAGAACACGAATTTCTAAAAATATATAGAAGGCTGATAAAAAATTAAAAATTTTGTGGAGGTAGGGGGTGATGGACAGAACTCCCAGTAAAATTGGGAGGGTTTGAACAAATCAAAACGATGGTCGGAGGGGGAGAACTCAGAGGTTCTATCACTGTAGACAGAAACCTGGCAGATCTGGGATGACAGATTGGACGAAAATGTAAAAATACTAAACGAGGTAATTATGGCGTGGAAATTTAGGTGGATCTTGAGATGCAAGGGCTGAAAACACCATAAAAAATTCAGATCAATCCAAGCTTGTGGCTGAGACAGACAATTCGTGGAAGCTGCTGTGGTCGGATGAAGATAGAACTGCAGAGGCGGCTCGATGGCGGCACGAACGGTGGCGGCGGCGGCACAGACGATCACCGGAGGTTGAGAGTAGATGATAGAAGGTAGAATCACTCTAGAACTTGAGGTTGGAGGAGAGGAACCAGAGGGAGAGGGGCTGGGGGCGCAATATTCTCCTTGCTTACACACAAAAATTCTGATTTTTCATTGAATTTCACATGAAAATACAAGCTTATATATGGTTTACATCAAATGCAATGTGGACCCTTGGATCTAGGGAAGGGGATTGAAGGGCTAGGATTGCATGCCACAAACACAAAAAAAAGAATATAATATGCAAGGGGGGGTGCGCCCTATTGACCAAGGGGTAGAAGTTGAATGGGTGGTTGAATGGTAGGTGGCCTACCTTGGACAAAATGGGCCACTTGTCTACCCATGTGGCATATGACCAGTCCAACCTTCTAGATGTCCACCTAGGATGGTTGACTAGCCCCACAAGATGACATGGACCAATGGGAAAGGGCTGAGGGCCCCCTTGCTGGTCCTACTGACAAATTACATAGAAACCCACACAATCTACGGGAGTGACGCATTGGCCGATAAAGCCGTACAATTGCGCGTATACTTTCCCGTGGATATAAAAATAAACTAAAGGATATAAATGCAATATGAAAAGGTACTGGCTCGGTGTCGATTCCCATCAGAACCAGTAAAGATTGGCAAACAATTCATTAAGATATGTTCAGCAGAAAAATTCATGATTGTAGAATGCACTGGGATCACTCTTGTAGATCGCAAGATCTAGGGACAACAGAGCCTCGCTCTGATACCAATTGTGGGGTCCCGTAGTGCAAGAATACGGATCTAGAGGGGGGGTGAATAGATCCTTCTACTAAAAACTATGACCAATTAAAAACATAAACTAGCACACAGTGGAATTTACAAGATTGATCATATTGAGGAATTTAATCTAAACATGTTTAAACTTAATTCACTCAATCTCACCGAGCTCACACGATTACATAACAGAAAGGATATTGAAACACAGAATCACAAGGAACAAACCACAAGACACGAAGATTTTTAAGGTGGTTCGGGACCACGACGGGCTCCCTACATCCACCCCTCACCAAACCGGTGAGGCTTCACTACACACTACAAAAAGTAGCAACATAGGGACGAACCCCAACACCACACACGCTACTTCCGCAGCAATCCACACACGAGGCCTTGCCTCAAATTGCTGCCACAGCAGCACACACACACACACACACACACACACACACACACACACATACACACACATCGCTGGGGAACACACCCCGCACTAAATACCTCACACGGAGACACAACTCCATCCACACACACGTAGGACAATGCCTACACAACCACACGGGAGAAAACTCCCAACCACACACGCGGATATACTCCGCACAATTGGACACACATATGACAACACACACACTCGGAGATCCCTTTCTCTGAACACCCACACAAAGTATTCTCTCAAATGTATATGAATCAAAGACAAATATATGCTATGACTCCCCAAACAAATTCTATAGATGAAAACTAGAAAGATGCATCAAGTAAAAGACTCCCCTTCTTCAACAAAATCTGATTATCCTTGGCTCGTTGACGGATGATCATGATTTAGACATCATCTTCTTCCTCTCCTCGAGCCGATCCTCTTTTCCTTCAAATCCTAGCTCCAATCAAACCTTCATACATCAGAAAAATGATTAGCCTCATAAACCCCTCTCCTCTCAACCTTGTGGCCGCACTCCTCCTTCTTCTTCTGCAAGAGAATGGAAAGCATTAGCTCATCTTGTTGCTTAGGATGAAAAATGCAGCACTAATAAGAGGGTAGTAAATAGATGGACAAAAGAACATGTATATATATATATTGCAACTCTTAGGTAATCATTCAAAACCTTCTGCAATCTCAAACAAAAGACACAGAAGTGAAAGATCAAGATAACTCCCTCAGATTTTCAATGAAATGCTTCTGTAGGATGAGAAACCGTTCTTGAAGAAAGATGATCGATTCTTGCATGGACGATGCTTGTATCTTGATTTTCCACGTAGCTTCCAGTCGATGGTCGTTTGGTGACTTGAAACCTCCTTCTTCCCTTAACATACAAGCTCAGAACAACGTGGAAGAATCCCTTGGAGCAACTACTGCGACCCTGCACATTCAAGGGTTAGGAACAAAATGAAATTTCAGATCTAGCTTGGTATCCTAGGGTTTACAACCCAATAAGATGTATATATGCTACTAGGATGGTCAAGGGATAGCCTTGGGACAAGATCCATAAATTAGGGAGTGATTTGAGGGCGGTTTGACTGGAGTTAATGGACTTTCGAAGCAAGGACATGAAAGTCGTCTTTCACGGCTCTGCATAGGTGTCGACACCTGGTGTCGACACCTTGTGCATTCCAGTTCACAAAAACCCAAAATAGAAGATCTGGACACTAGGTGTCGACACCTGGTGTTCTGGCTTGCTGCCAGAACTATGTTCAGGTAGGTGTCGACACCTCCTGGGCTTAGCTTCTGAAAATGAGTTCTGGATGCAGGTGTCGACACCTGGTGTCGACACCTGGTGTCGACACCTGGTGTCGACACTTACACCCACAAAAAGCCCAGAGACCCATTAAGCTAAAAATGAAAGCTCCAACTGCACCGTGAGTTTTGGGATGATGAAAGAAGGTTGTGAGGAGTTCTTCCAACCTGCAAAACATAAAGAGAAAATTAGTTTTGCTTCAATGTTAATTTCACAAACCAACCCATTTCATTTCACCTTCTCTGATAGAACCATAAGTACTTGTGAAAGAGTTCCAAGCATCAGTCACCATTGCATGATGCAATTAATTTGGAGTTAGGTAACAATCCACTTAAACCAATTTAGTCACATTACAAGCAAGCCACACATGTGTTGAATGCTTTGTTCAAGAATATGAAATCCAGTCCTTTTAAACAAGATTTAGCCAGGTTAAGTAACATGGTTAGAAGTCACTTCTAAAACACCATGATAGATTTGTTTGGCCATCTAAAGCACTTGAGAACCCATTTACCCAACTCAAGATTAGAAGAGTGTCACCATGGATTCCAATATAAATTCTTACCTTGGAGTAATATTAACCTACACTTTCTGGGAATGAACTCATAAGCAAGTTAATATTAAACCAACGAATCTGAAGATCCCAACTTCAACCCAATTCACCCACAAACCATTTCACAGCATTGAAGCCATATGATGAGAATGACAAGGAACCATCATTTATACATTCATGATATGCAAGAACCAGAGGAAGTCTTCAACTCCTCATGGGAATGAATTTACTATGCACTTACACAACACAAAGCCATGCAATCAATTTCAAATCCATAAGGACTTAACCATTCCACTGTAGTGCTTCTCAATTTAGTTGAGCAACCTGTAAGGTAAGATTGCAATATGTGAGTACAAGAAGCAGCATCAAACGAACACAATATATTGTAATCATCAAAACAATGATCAAAGATAGAGAGGGAGTGCACGAGCCAAATAAGCAACATGAAGAAGATGTCCTTCACATCTTCTTCACGTTCGCAGGAGGAAGAAAAAGGAAGGGGAAGAAGCCTCTTCACAGCAACTGTAGCAGGAACACAACAGTAGTAGGAAAAAGAAAGAAGAACCAAGCTTCCTCACATAGCAGTAACAACATAACCCCTTACGAACGCAGCAGCACCATTAGCCTTCCCACATTCGACAGGGGGCTTATTTATAGAGAAGATGTCCTTTACGAGGGTAGAAACCTAATGAGGGCAAGGTCTTAATGCCCCTTCCATACGTTACTCTTTCCCTTCCCGTTCAATAGTCGCCTGCCATGTTTTCATTTTAAAACCTAAGGCTATCACCCATGCAAACGTTCGAGCATTTACCCATCGATCGTGGGTTGGCTATTGATGATAAGAGGCCCTTTACAACTACTTATGACCCTCCCTGTTGGCCCACTAGTTCTTGTACATGGAGCCCATGTATAAGAGGTTATATATATATATATATATATATATATATAAAGAAGCCTTACAATTAGTTGCCCCAAGGCATTTCCTTGGGCCAACTAAATGTATATATATATATATATATATATATATATATATATATATATTATTTGTTAAGCTCTTCATCAGGCCCATTTTGGCTATCAAGCCTGTACATAATACCTACGTAGAGGCTATTGGGTTGGCTAAGGCCTTCTCACTATTGGATTTACCATTTAATTTGGGCCCTTATTTCTTTAGAGATTTAATTTATTATAGGAAATTTTATTCCTTAATTTTCTCCATGGTGCTACAGGGGCTGACTTGGGGAGAGCCTGAAGCTGGACGATGGTGGGGCTCAGCATGTGAGCCCTTCTTTGTTTCCGCCTATTCAGGCTAAGGGCATTGAGGGGATGGGTGCCGTCGGACTGTGCTGATGAAGGCTTAGCTTTGTCTCGATTGACGCCGCACACGAACGTTCGAAGGGGGTTTATGGTACGTGCCCTTCGAACAGCTTGAGTGTAAGACCCTGAGTCTTTCGGATCCTTATCGAGAGTTTCGGATCGCTTTTGTGGGTCCTAAGTTGTGTTTTACGATCTGCGTGATTTTTCTCTCGTACAAGTTATGGAACCCCGTGATGAGTTTATTATTCAATTCATCGACTCGAGGACGCTACAGTTGCATTGCATTCTTTCTGAGGATCGTTTAGACTATTTTTCATATTTTTCTGAATTAGTGCATTTTCGGACCAAAAATCAGATTTTACAAAAATTAAGAAAATTCTATTTTCCTTTTCTTTTTATTCTTTTCTCTCCTTCCTCCCTCCTCTCTCACCGTCACTCTCTTCCCCTCTCGTTCTCTCTCCTCTTTCCCCCTCTACTCTGGCTGCAGATGGAGGAGGCTCGGGAATGCTGTGGAGATGTCGTGGAGGTGGTCTAGAGCGTGCTGGTTCGAGGATCGGAGCGTGGTTGGCGCGATCCCGTTCAATGGATTCAAAGCTGGCGTGACGGGCTCGTGAGATAGTTTTCAGTGTGGTTTAGTCACTCCGATGCGCGATAACTTCAGTGGAGGTATGGAGATGGACGCCCTACTCTTGTACTATGTTTCCCCGCGATTTGGAGCTATCCGGTAAGAGAACGAGCGGGTTTCGCCTTGTTTTGGGTGAAAGCATGTTCGGGGGGAGTGAGACGGGTTCACCACTTTCGACGATGATTTCTTGCCATATTAGTTTTTTTTGGAACCCCTGGCATGTCAGCATTCCATTTCTGCTGGTCTTGTGGTGATTGGTTGTCATTTGGGACCGGTAGAAGCCCGGGAACCCATGTGACTCATTTAGGGTCAATTCAGAAGAATCGCCCGCTTCTTATATTTTATTCGTTGTTTGGATCCCTTCCAGTCTATGTAAGGCTTGTCTGGTCCTTAGGGTTGTTTCCCCTTCGTTTAGAGCGAACGGGGCGTGGAACGGCCGGGATCGGCCATTCCCCTGTTTTACCCGCCGTAGCGCCTTAGCGGTCGGACCAGTGACCGTTTTCACCTCTTTAGCGGTCCTTAGGTGGCCGCTAGGCTGTGTTTAGGTGTATGTCGATTTGGGTCTTAGCGGTCATGCGATTGACCATTTGCTTCGGCTAGTGGCCCAATGGAGGACCGCTAAGCCCTGTCCAACGGTCCATTATTAGACCGTTAGGAATTGTGTGTTAGTCGGTTTGGTCAAGTGGTCAGGTGATAGACCACAAGGCTAGTCTTGGCGGTCCATTGTTCGATCGCTAAGCGTCGTTTATGTCGGTTCGATGGTTTTAAGTTGGTTGGGCTAGCAGTCCTAGCCCTGACCGCTTAGTGACCTTGGCGGCCCTTTGGGTGACCGCTTACGTGGTTTGACAGGTTTAAGTCGGTTGGGGGTTGACTGGGTGTAGCGGTCATATGGGCGACCGCTACTATCTCCTTCGCGATCCTGCGATAGACCGCGTACCCCTTTTGGTTTTGATATTTATTCCTTTGAGTCTCTGAGTGAAGCGGCCATGCCCTGGACTGCTTAGCTTAGTGAGACAGCTTGTTTATAGGCCGATTGCATTGGTGCGGCTCTTTATTGGCCGCCCAGTGTCTAAGTTCTCTGTGTGAAGGTAGCGGCTCATTAGCTGACTGCTTGGTTTACCTAGCGGCCTGGCATATGACTGTTTACTTCCCAGAGCCTTGTCTTTCTGATGTTTGGCCTCCATTTGTCTTGGCCCTTTCTCGTGGTCTGCCCGTAGTCCCGTGGATGTCTTTGATGTCCTATGAGGGCGATAACCATGTTGTGGGGTGTCCGAGGAGTGCCATTATATTGTGTGGTGTTCGTACTGTTTTAGTGTCATTATTGGTGTCTGGTCAACCCGGTGTGATCCAGTAGTTGACGTGTGACTCGTAAATGTCTTAGTGATCCGGTATGGATCGAGACATGGTGTTGGATGCCTTAAGGTGCCGTCTTACCTCGATTTGCATGTCCATGTACTTTGAGGGTCTTGGTGATTCCTCAACTCTCTGTGGTTTGTGTTATGTGGAGGCATGGATAAGGTGATCCTATGTCGTTTCTTTTATCGATGTTTTCCCGTGCTGTGGCTTAGGGACTAGGCTGATTGGCGGCTTGTTATCACTCTTGTGCGACGATCTTAACCCTGAGTCTTCTAACTCAAGGATCGTTGTGTTTACAGGTCTAGTTATTGTCCTGAGTCTGGTGACAGTCTGGTATGCTGCCTCGTGTCTTATGTCTGGTGCTTTGTAGTACGTGTGACAGTGCGTGCCTAGCCTGTCCGTACTTCTACACTGATGTTTCAGAGTCTCTGTGTGTCTAGTGAGCCTCCACTAGTCGTAGCCTGACGACACACGCGTTCCGATGTGTTGGCCCACCGAGGAGTGATGGCGGGGCGTGTTGCCGATATACGGTTTGTAAGTTTGTTTTTGTGGGCCCCCTTGGCTTGCAGTAGCGTCCTACTGGGGGGGAAAGCTAGCTAGAGGCCTGGCTCAAGGCATTGAGCTTGTGTGTGCACACGTGGTGAGGGGCGTTTGGACGAACGCCGACGGGCATGACCCTGACTAGTCACTTGTTACTGTGGTACCTTGTTCCTAGTTCTGTGGTACCGTTATTCCTGGTACTTGGTACGGTTGTTCCTCATACTTGGTTTTGTGAGTATCTCAGTTACCACTGTTCCAGGTGTGTGGGAGATACTTGTGGCGTAGTGTAAGACGTCAGTGGATGCATCTGGCTATTCTTCTAGTGAGGAGATGCGCGTGTCACTTGACGCATGACTCTCGTGCTTGTCATCGTGACGCGTGCTTCTGTCATTGGTTCCCGAGTAGCCTGTGTGTGGCTCTACTCGAGGTCCAGTCTTGTGTTACAGTACACGACGATCTAGTTGTGTATGTGTGTGTCTTTGACTGTGTAGATCTTTTATAGAGCTTTTGCCTGATTTAATGGGCTTTAGTTTTGGAGCTTGCATTTGGTTGACGGATCAGTAACGCCCGACTTGGTAAGATCGGGGTTCACCTTTCTGTTGCCACTTGGATTAGCGTAGAGAGCCGTGGTTTGGTTGGTGACCGTGTTTCTGATTGGTACGGCTCTGCTCTTTCCTTTAGTTGTTCTTCATTTTGCTTACTCTTGCTTTTTACAGCTTTACTGTTGTAGTTTAGTACTGTTGTTGCCCTTGTTCTTCCTGCTTTTTCCTACTTTACTGTTTAGCACTGTTTAGCGTGTTACTGTGTTGTTTCCAGTGGGGATCTGCGTGACCCCTACTAAGCCAGTGACACGAGGCTCACCCCTGCATTTCAGGTGTGGTCTTCTTCTTCCTCGTGGTTCGTGGCACGGTGCATCAGTTCGTAGTTGCCAGCGTTGCCAGCGTAACCTGCGTCGGGCTTCCCCCAACTTGAGGGTACGTTTTCTTTTCTGTTGGACTGTACTTATCTTTATTTGGACTGGACTCTGTTAAATTAAACTATTAATTGAAAAGGTAATTTTATTTCTGCTACTTTAGAAAACCTGATCAATGAAATATTAATTGCTTACTGCTTTATCTAGAAACTTCAATGTACTACACATACTCCTTTTTATCCCTTCGGAGCTTTACCGCTCTTGGGAGGCCTCGCAGGATCCAAGTGTTATCGGGTTTTCCCGGTATCCGGAGCCTAGGCCGTCACAGGTGGTATCAGAGCTCCGTTGTGTGTAAGGTACATGGGAATTTGAGATATTGCAGTATTCGGAGTCCTTAAGGTCTAGTATAGCTAGCTGTCGGCATTAGCAGTGGCAACGGTTTTGCGATTGTTTGTCGTTTTATTTCCATGTGTGGTCTTGTGTATGCTATGTTGGCACTATGCGAGATGGTTTCGCTCTCGTCAGGATGTGACGGAGTGTTTTCTTTCTGTTATGGTGTCTATCTCGGTTATGCTGTACGTGATAGATTTCACCGACAGGCATGAATCTGTGGTGCGGTGTTCAAGATGTTTCTGTAATTTGTTCAGGTGGCTGGTGACTTTCTCATTGGCGTGATGATCGTGCACATTCCCATGTTTCTTTGGTCATCTCAGCTTGAGATTTGTTCATCCCTGAGGTGTTAAGCTTGTGTCGTGGTGGTCGATTAGATGCCTTGTTTGGAAGAATGCTCGAGCGAATCTAGGATTTTCCTTCCTGGTGAGCTATTGTTAGTCGAGCTCGATTCTTCTCACCTTGTTTAGTGGCGTCTTTTTGAGGTAAGCCTTGGAAGTGCTGTCTTGGTGAAGTCTTTGTCCTGTGTCTGCTTAAGTGTGGACAGTGTTAATTCTGAACCTGATTTGCCTTTGTTTGACGGTTGCTTGGCTTTAGACCCAGATTTTGGGTTTGGGGGCCGTTGCGCACCGTGTTCGATGTGCCGTGTTGAGCGGTTGTTGTGCTATGAAGGTTCAGTAATCATTCCAGGATGTGAGGATAAGCTAAGATTAGCGTTCCTTTATGGTTTGTGCTGAAGCTGGTGCTCTTCATGGTATGCACTATGGCGACTTGTGATCGGCTATTAGCAGGATCGATACTCGAGGCGTGGTATGTTATAGTTTGTATATTACGATGGCGCTGAGTGTGTGCTAAAGTGCGGATGCCGAGTTGTCCTTGATGCATGTGTGCATGTGTCGAGCGTGCAGCGGAAGCGTGCGGGCTGATAACCCATGGTCCAGGATCGTGAAGTTGGCAGATTCTGGCTGGCCGAGAAGTTGTTTCCTCAGTGTGATTGACGTCTTGGCTATGTGTGCCTTGATGTTATTGATTATCGTGCCGTGGTTGGAGACATTATGGTTGTTTGGCACTAGCATGTGTTAGGATTAGGGGAATCCATCAGCATATCTGCTAGTTGAGTACCCTTTCCTTCCTCTGGATTTTCTTGGATGTTGCGTTCTCGGGACGTGATCGTGGTCCTCGAGATGCATTTCCCGAGATTGTGGCTGTTGTTGTTGTGGGTCCTTGATTTGTGAGCTGTTCGTAGCATGAATTGTATATTTTTAGTCGTGTGTTCAACTGTAATTGTGCCTTGATGTGACCCAGCTTGCAGTTGTGTCCCGTGGTTCTGTGTCGAGACCGGAGCCGGGATTCTGCGAGTGCTATTATTGTTGTTGTTGTTCGTTGGTGGTTGTGTTCAGCTTGGGAGGAGTTCCCTGTGAGTCTGATTTGGCATTGTGTGGACCGAGGTCTTGTAAGTTGGTTTTGCTGTACTCTTCTGTCATGATGAAGTTGGCATGCGACTCGAATCAGATGTAATGTCTGAGTGAGGATTGACTTGATTGTGCTCGTGGTCCAGTGCTGTTGTTGGCGTTCTGCATGCCAGTCTTGTTGTTCTTGATGCGGAAGCCAATGTTGTCGAGCTGTGAGCTGAGGACTATGTTTCCTTGGGTAAGCTGATGCTTGTTGTGTTTTCTGAGCGTTTTGTCTATAGCTGTTTTCATGGCATGAGTCGTGTCTCCTTTCCCTGCGAGACGTAAGCGACGTTGCCCTATTTTGGAGGTGTCGGACTTGTGTTCACTTGGGTGCCATGCTCGTTCTATGGATCGATTTATCTTGGGATCCAGAGCGTGTACCTGTGATTGTGGTCTGGCAGTGTCCCTTTGAATTGTGTTTTTCGAGATTTGTGTTATCGTGTTCTGTGTTGGTGTTGGCCGGAGCTTGGTGATCATTGCCAGCGTTTGGGTTTGTTCTTCTCTGCTTCTCCCTTGTTAGCTCCTTTAATTTCGAGGATGAAATTCCTGTAAGGGGGGAGGACTGTAAGACCCTGAGTCTTTCGGATCCTTATCGGAGAGTTTCAGATCGCTTTTATGGGTCCTGAGTTGTATTTTACGATCCGTGTGAGTTTTTCTCTCGTACAAGTTACGGAACCCCGTGGTGAGTTTATTATTCAATTCATCGACTCGAGGGTGCTACAGTTACGTTGCATTCTTTCTGCAGATCATTTAGACTATTTTTTCATATTTTTCTGAATTAGTACATTTTTGGACCAAAAATCAATTTTACGAAAATTAGGAAATTTCTATTTTCCTTTTCTTTTTATTCTTTTCACTCCTTCCTCTCTCCTCTTTCGCCGTCACTCTCTTCCCCTCTCGTTCTCTCTCCTCTTTCCCCCTCTACTCCGGCTGCAGACGGAGGAGGCTCGGGAATGCTGTGGAGATGCCGTGGAGGTGGTCCGGAGCATGCTGGTGTGAGGATCGGAGCGTGGTTGGCACGATCCCATTCGGTGGATTCAAAGCCTGTGTGATGGGCTCGTGAGATGGTTTTCGGCATGTTTTAGTCACTCCGATGCGCGAGAACTTCGGTGGAGGTAGGGAGATGGATGCCCTACTCTTGTACTACGTTTCCCCGCGATTTGGAGCTATCCGGTGCGAGAACGAGCGGGTTTAGCCTTATTTTGGGCGAAAGCATGTTCGGGGGGAGTGAGACGGGTTCGCCACTTTCGACGACGGTTTCTTGCCATATTAGTTTTTTTTTGGAACCCTGGCATGTCAGCATTCCAATTCCGCTGGTCTTGTGGTGATTGGTTGTCATTTGGGACCGGTAGAAGCCCGGGAACCCATGTGACTCATTTAGGGTCGATTCGGAAGAATCGCCCGCTTCTTATGTTTTATTCGTTGTTTTGATCCCTTCCAGTCTGTGTAAGGCTTGTATGGTCCTTAGGGTTGTTTCCCCTTCGTTTAGAAGTGAACGGGGCGTGGAACGGCCGGGATCGGCCATTCCCCTATTTTACCCGCCGTAGCACCTTAGCGGTCGGACCAGTGACCGTTTTCACCTCTTTAGCGGCCCTTAGGTGACCGCTAGGCTGTGTTTAGGTGTATGTCGGTTTGGGTCTTAGCGGTCATCCGATTGACCATTTGCGTCGGCTAGTGGCCCAACGGAGGACCGCTAAGCCCTGTCCAGCGGTCCATTATTAGACCGTTAGAAACTTGTGTGTTAGTCAGTTTGGCCAAGCGGTCACGCGATAGACCGCAAGGCTGGTCTTGGCGGTCCATTGTTCAACCGCTAAGCGTCATTTATGTCGGTTTGATGGTTTTAAGTTGGTTGGGCTAGCAGTCCTAGCCCTGACCGCTTAGTGACCTTGGCGGCCCTTTGGGTGACCGCTTAGGTGGTTTGACTGGTTTAAGTCGGTTGGGGGTTGACTGGGTGTAGTGGTCATATGGGTGACCGCTACTGTCTCCTTCGCGGTCCTGCGATAGACCGCGTACCCCTTTTGGATTTGATATTTATTCCTTTGAGTCTCTGAGTGAAGCGGCCATGCCCTAGACTGCTTAGCTCACTGAGACGGCTTGTTTATAGGCCGGTTGCATTGGTGCGACTCTTTCTTGACCGCCGAATGTCTAAGTTCTCTGTGTGAAGGTAGCGGCTCATTAGCTGACTACTTGGTTTACCTAGCGGCCTGGCATATGACTTTTTACTTCCCAGAGCCCTATCTTTCTGATGTTTGGCCTCCATTTGTCTTTGCCCTTTCTCGTGGTTTGCCCGTAGTCCCGTAGATGTCTTTGATGTCCTATGAGGCCGATAACCATGTTGTGGGGTGGCCGAGGAGTGTCATTATATCGTGTGGTGTTCAGTACTGTTTCAGAGTCATTATTGGTGTCTGGTCAACCCGGTGTGATCCATTGGTTGACGTGTGACTTGTAAATGTCTCAGTGATCCAGTATGGATCGAGACATGGTGTTGGACACCTTGTGGTGCTGTCTTACCTCGATTTGCATGTCCATGTGCTTTGAGGGTCTTGGTGATTCCTCAGCTCTCCGTGGTTTGTGTTATGCGGAGGCATGGATCAGGTGATCCAATGTCGTTTCTTTTATCGATGTTTTCCCGTGCTGTAGCTTAGGGACTAGGCTGATTGGCGGCTTGTTACTGCTCTTGTGCGATGATCTTGACCCCGAGTCTTCTGACTCAAGGATCATTGTGTTTACAAGTCTAGTTGTTGTCCTGAGTCTGGTGGCAGTCTGGTATGCTATCTCGTGTCTTATGTCAGGTGCTTTGTAGTACGTGTGACAATGCGTGCTTAGCCTGTCCGTACTTCTGCACTGATGTTTCAGAGTCTCTATGTGTGTAGTGAGCCTCCACTAGTCATAGCCTGACGACATACGCGTTCCAGTGTGTTGGCCAATCGAGGAGTGGTGGCGGGGCATGTTCCCGATATACGGTTTGTAAGCTAGTTTTTGTGGGCCCCCTTGCCTTGCGGTAGCATCCTACTGGGGGGGAAAGCTAGCTAGAGGCCTGGCTCAAGGCATTGAGCTTGTGTGTGCACACGTGGTCAGGGGCGTTTGGACGAATGCCGACGGGCGTGACCCTGACTAGTCACTCGTTACTGTGGTACCTTGTTCCTAGTTCTGTGGTACCGTTGTTCCTTGTACTTGGTACGGTTGTTCCTCGTACTTAGTTTTGTGTGTATCTCAGTAACCACCGTTCCAGGTGTGTGGGAGATACTTGTGGCGCAGTGTAAGATGTCAGTGGATGCATCTAGCTGTTCTTCTAGTGAGGAGGTGCTCCTGTCACTTGACGCATGACTCTCGTGCTTGTCATTGTGACGCGTGCTTCTATCATTGGTTCCCGAGTAGCCTGTGTGTGGCTCTACTCGAGGTCTAGTCTGTGTACCGTACATGACGATCTAGTTGTGTATGTGTGTGTCTTTGACTATGTAGGTCTTTTATAGAGCTTTTGCCTTATTTAATGGGCATTAGTTTTGGAGCTTGCGTTTGGTTGACTGATCGGTAATGCCCAACTTGGTGAGATCGGGGTTCGCCTTTCTGTTGCCGCTTGGAGTAACATAGAGAGCCGTGGTTTGGTCAATGACCGTGTTTCTGATTGGTACGGCTTTGCTCTTTCCTTTAGTTATTCTTCCTTTTGCTTACTCCTGCTTTTTACAACTTTACTGTTGTAGTTTAGTACTGTTGTTGCCCCTGTTCTTCCTGCTTTTTCCTACTTTACTGTTTAGCGCTGTTTAGCGCTGTTTAGCGTGTTACTACGTTATTTTCAGTGGGGATCTGCGTGACCCCTACTGAGCCAGTGACACGTGGCTCACCCCTGCTTTTCAGGTGTGGTCTTCTTCTTCCTTGTGGTTCGTGGCGCGGTGCGTCAGTTTGTAGTTGCCAGCGTTGCCAGCGTAACCTGTGTTAGGCTTCCCCCAACTCTAGGGTATGTTTTCTTTTCTATTGGACTGTACTTGTCTTTATTTGGACTGGACTCTGTTAATTTAAATTGTTAATTAAAAATGTAATTTTATTTCTGCTACTTTAGTAAACCTGATCAATAAAATATTAATTGCTTACTACTTTATCTGGGAACTTCAATGTACTACACACACTCATTTTTATCCCTTCGGAGCTTTACCGCTCTTGGAGGCCTCGCAGGATCCAAGTGTTATCGGGTTTACCCGGTATCCGAGCCTGGGTCGTCACATTGAGCCTCCTCTGGGGTAACCCAGATTCTTCTCAGGCTAAGTGGCTGACCTCCCTTGTCACGATTCTTTTGTCGGGACTTAGGAGTCTTAGTACCGGACTGGTGCGGATGCCCCTGGTTCGCTGACGAGGTACCTGCTTCTTTTAACTCCGCTTTACCCTCTCGTGTTCGCTACAGGAGGCTAAAGCGGTTGGTGGTGGGGACCATAGGCACGGTCCGATCTCGGGGTAAGATCAGTTCGCCTCCATTCAGACAAATCCTCAGGTCACCGACAAGGAGGGCCTTGCCAGAATTGCTGGTTGCAACAGCGAGTCGCCTGCCTCTGCGGCCGCTGTGGCGCTTTTTTTGGGGAGCCAAGGAAGGTTCGGCTCCAAGGTGGTAGACCGAGAAGACCTTATGTACCTTTACTGACAGTGTGGGACTGCCAACCAAAAGTGCTGGGATCAGCCTCCGGGGTATGAAGCCAGTACCGAGAGTCGATGGCTGAGTTACTCGGGCGTAAGCTCTTGCCCGAGCTGACAAAAGTGTTGTCAATGCTTGAGACGGCGCTCTTGCACCGAGAACCAATGTTGCAGAGGGTACTGGGGTGCCATCAACCTGAGGTTGTAAACCTGCGTCGAGTGCTGGCGTAGCTGGAGTGTGGGGTAGAGGGCCCATAACGGGCGCTGAGGTTGGCACATCCCAAAGAGGAAGACCTATGCTGGGAGTTGGCGTTGCTGGATTGTAGGGGGAAAGACCCCGTGGTTGAGCTGAGAGGCCAGGGGCCCGATGCACAGAGTCCGCGTTGGGGACCGACCTTGGTGAGACTCGGGGTTGTATGCTCGAGCTGGATGCTGGGGAGCCTCAAACTCAGGGTTGAGAACCCATATTGAGTGTCGGCTCGGTCCGGACTCGGGTCGGAGGGCCCGAGTGACATGTTGGAGATCCTTGAACCTGGGATCAAAAATCTGTAATGAGAACAGGCTTAACCGGGACTCGGGGTTGGAAACCCAAGCAAAATGCTAAGGAGTCGAGAATCCGGGGTAGAGAGCCCATGTCGGATGCCAGCTCGGCTGGGACTCGGGGTTGGAGGCCAGAGGAAGATGTTGGGGAGCCTTGGCCCCTGGGTGGAAGACCCATGTGGAGGGCAGGCTTGGCTGGGACTCAGAACTGGGAGCTCGAGTAAGATGCTGAGGAGCCGCGAACCCAGGGCTGGGAGCCCGTGTAAGGTGCCAGCTTGGCTGGGGCTCGGGATTGGAGACCTGAGTAAGATGTTGAGGTAGTAACCGAAGTCCGGGGCACAGGGCCTGTGCTGGAGATCGGCCAAAGCTGGGCCCGGGAGCTGACGCTTGTCCGGGCAGGAGACGATCTGTGACCCCTGCGGGGGCCGGTGGTGGCGGTCCCAAGTCTGACGCTTGGGCGGGCCACTGTGGATGCACTTATTTTATTAAAATCCTTGCTTCTGTTAGTTGGGTTTATTGAGTGCGTTTTATTCATTTATTAAGTGCGTAGGCATGCCAGTCATAAAGTGACGATTTATCGGGCCTCATAGAAGCCCTTGGTGCGCTCAATCTGACTCGGTCAGACGATTGTGTGGTTCGGGTCGGGACCAAGACCCACCGTGCCATAAAGGTCACAGTGTCATTACATCCCTTCAGAGAGGGAAACACCCTTGATTAATTGCTAGAAATAAGGGCCCTACGGTCGAAAGAATTAATAGCCAATGCAAGAAGGAAGGGACAGTCAAACTACAATAAAAGCCAGCATCGGGGTATGAACATTCAGATTATGTCGGTCACTGGTGGACCATTCCATGTTTGGAGAAAAGTCCATATAGAAAACAAGACGGTAACGGGGACGAATCAGTGCAGATGTCTGCCAAGAGATGGCAATTTTGATACAAAGATGGGATCAGATCTTGGTGGGAAGGGGGGACTTCGGTGAGATATTGGCCCAGAATGAGGTCAAGCGATAACCATGACGGGGAAGTAACTCCCGGGGGTGAAGCCTGGCCTATGAGGGCATCATTAATATTCCCGAACCAGGGGTCCGAAGGAGACGAAAGCCATATCGTTCTATTCATTATTGTTACTATGATGTACTATCATTACTTATTTATTATTATTATCATTCTTTTTGTTGACCATTTTTTTTATCACCCGTGGGCTATGAACTCCTCTCCCACTTATTATTTTATATATTTTTTTATTACTACCCCTCCATTTTTATAATTGTTATTTTCATTATTTTAATTAAAATCTTTTTTATCATTGTCATTATATAAATTTCCCTTTATTATTATTATTATCCCCCTTTTTTTGGTGTGGTACTTTAAATGCAGAGTGTGCCGGGAGAGAGCGTTGGAAGGTGTACCGCTGGGCTAGGCCACGGGTGTGTCGGGTGGAGGTTAGGTGGTGTGTCGCTGGGGGAGAGCAAGAGTGTACCGGCTGAGGATTGGAGAGTGTACCGGGTAAGGCACCGGCGTGGTGTGTCAGTTAAAAGTGACTTGGAGGGCGTACCACTGAGGGAGGGTGAGAGTACACCGGGCAAGGTGGCTAAAGTTGTGCCGGGCTGGGATGTTAAAGGGTCAGAGGTTTTGAGAGTGCACCGGCCCAAGTGAGGCCAAAGCGCACCGGATGGGTGGCGATGGGAGCGTGCAGGGGAAGGATAAGCAGGGCCAATGCAAGCCTGGTGATGGGGTCATCACCATCCGTTCCGGCACTCACAACCCTTCTCCTCACCCTGGAGGCGTCCGACATGATCTAGTCATTTATTTTTGAGTCATATGTAACTTTATTTGAGTCATATCATTGTAATTTTCCTTTTATTTGAGTCAAGTACCTAGGTTAGTGAGTCATTTATCTAGGTAATGTGTCTAATAGGCCCAATTCAATGGGCTAGGCCCAGGGGTGCCCTCCCTTGGACTGCTTTGGTCATTAGTTGTTTAGTCAGGGTCAATTTGGTCCTAGGAAAAGTATGGAGTCTATAAATAGCCCCCCCCCCCTCTCTCATTTGTAACCTTTTGATGATCAATGAAATTTGAAATTCCCTTGGAATTTTATCTCTCTCCCTCTCTTGATATATATATATATATATCTCTCTTCCCCCACCCCAAATTCAAATTTCCCCCTCCTCTCTCCTCCATTCACTCTTCATTAATATCCCCCCTTCCCCATACACTCATTCAATTCCCCCCAACCCCAAGGTGGAATCCACCAATCTCCAAGCCACCCTCCAACCACCCACTCCCCTTCCCCAAGCACCCCTCCATCTCCCCAAGGCTGAAGGGGCTCAAACCCTAGGCCAAATTTGAATTTCTCTCCCCTTGCTGGCTATTTCCCTCCCTTCCCCATCACCCCCTTACCATCTAGGTCGCACCCCCCTAGCCATCAACCTCCCTTTTGTTGTGCCTCTTCGGCACAAGCATGTGCTATGTTGCTTTTATGATAGCAATGCTATTTGGTTTTGATGATAGCAAGACAGTGAGTGCATTTGATATTGTATTTTGATGAAGAAAATGTTATTGCATTTTGATGATAGCATGCTGATTTGTTTTGATGATTGCAACACAGTCAGTGCATTATGATATTGTGTTTTGAATATGGCTGCTGATATGATTGCATAAGACTGTGTCTGATATACAGCATTGTATTCATGAGTTTGCATGCGTATTGCATGATGTGTTGACGCATGGGATCATTGCGTCAACTCACTGGTCTGTCACAGAGTCCAGCGTCTCAGTAAGCGTCTCATGCATTTGACTAAGTCTGTACAGCCATTTACATAGTGAAGTCTACACATTCGTTTGCATTGCATGAAGTCCATACAGTGGGTAAAGTCTGTACACTGTCCATGTTTCATATAGCGTCAACTCTACAAGTGTGTACATTGCTTGGCAAAGTCTGTACACTGCATTCGCCTTCAAAAGTCTACACATCAGACTACATTATGCATGGTTGAGTTGAAGTCTATACAGAGTCTGCATCTTTGGAAAGTCTGTACAGCGTGAAGTCTAAACGTTGTCACTGTAGCTCGCTTGTGCAAGTCTGTACATTGGAGTCAGTCCACCAAGTCTATACACTGGACCTTGTTTGATCAAGTATGTACAGAGCTTCTGTGCTCGAGCCTATACAGCCTTTCATATGAAAGTCCATACATTGCCCTTGGAGTCCAAAGTCTATACATCATGTTCATTCAAGTTCACTTCATGTCTGTCAGCCGTGTGCATTGGTTTCCATGTCTATACAGCCTCATGTGTGTTCTATGCATCTCACAAGTCTAGACACTCAGCATAGTCTATACATTGTGTTGTGTTTGTGTTTCGTTGAGAACACAAGTCTATACAGTCATGCATTGTTGCTGAAGTCTATACATCGTCCGTCTCATGCATTGTCTCAGGCGAAGTCTGCACATTGCATTGATGCTTTGGTCGCATGAGTTGAAGTCCATACATTGGACCGTCTCCTTCAGCGTCTCAAGTGGACACAAGCGTGTACACTGCCTGCATTCGCTGTGAAGACTAAGTCCATACATTAGACCTTCTCACTTAGCGTCTTATGCATAGGCTAAGTCTCCATGTCTATACATCCGAGCGTCTCATGCAAGTCTAAGCATTACTGTTCATGCATCAGTCTTCATATGCTAAGTCTGTACAGCCTACGTCTCATGCAGCGTCAACGCTGTGAGCATTCTCAAGTGTACAACGTCAACGCATGAAGTATGTACATCAGTCTTAATATTCTAAGTCTGTACAGCCGTTGGCTTTGAACCTCAGAGTCTGTAGATCCGAATTGCCCTTGATCTAGTCAAGTGTTTACACTCATTCACTGTAGCTTTCACATATTCAAGTCTATTCATTGGCTCATGCTTACAAGTCTGTACACTGGTTCAAAGTCTTCACAGCGCCTGCCTTCATCTGAGGCTTATGAAGCCTTTGTATTCATTAAGTCTATACACTGCGTTGTGCATACTTTACATTACTTTCGCCTTCACAGCAAAGTCTATACAATGAAATGCATATACTTAGAACTAATGACTTCATTTCATCTGTCTGACAGGGACTGAAGAGGCTAATGAACCCCTTAACGCAAGAGGGCTGAAGACATCCAATTTCAGCTGCTGGAACACACCAATGCGTCAACGCCTTGATCAAGTGGCGTGGACGCAGTAGTTCAAACAATCAAGAAAGAAGCTGATGGATTACTCTGGTGCGTCAACGCATTGATCAAGCAGCGTCGACGCAGCAGTTGAAGAAGCATTCAGCCTCACAGGCTATTCCACTGCGTCAACGCCACAATTAAGCAGCGTCGACGCAACAGCTAAAAAGACGAGGCTAATGGCTACTGGAATGCCTCACTGCGTCAACGCCACGGGTCGGAAGCGTCGACGCAGCAGTTAAAAAGGCTAGGCTGTTTTGTTCACTAGAACGCATCAATGCGTTAACGCCATTGCTGATAACGTCGACGCAGCACGCCCATCTGTTGAAGACTTGATCACTGGATCACAGATGGGTCAACCCCTTTAAGCAAGTGGGTTAACGCCACCTGACTCTAGTTGCTGAGCGTGCTAATAAAGGGCACGTGATCCGAGGTGGCTGGCTCGTGAACCAGGATGCTGCCACGTGGTCCGAATTCTTAGGGTGGGAACTGGGGAAGCCACAAGCGCCCTGCTGCTGCTGCTGCTGGTATATAATGGAGCCTTCGTCCTCAGATGGAGGCTGATCGTGATCGAAGCCAGGGAGCAGAAGCTGAGAGAAGAATTAGAAAGAGAGAGAGCTTCCACGATCCAGCAGAAGAATAAGAAAAGAAAGAGAGAAAAAGTAGAAGAGAAAAAGTGAGAGATAGAGAGCTCGAGCAGAGTGTGAAGAGAAAGAAGAGAGGAGAGAAGCAAACGTGAAGGAGTTGAGAAGAGAGAGAGTGAAGAAAGAGAGTGAGATCGAGGGAGATCTATTCTTGCTGGAAGTTGGATCAGATCCACTCCAGTCAGCTCTTTAAGAGCCATATTCTGTGCTTAGTGCTTACAGCTTTCCGATGCTATTTACTCCCATCTTTTGTTTTCTTTTGAACTTCCTTTGTCAAGCTGTTAGTCAGTGGATTGCAGAGGTGCTGTCTCTGGACGGCTAAGCTGTATTGCCCAGCGGTTTGCAGTGGAGGAGTCCACTGGACAGCAAGCTGTGTTGCTCAGCGGGGCGAGGAGGATTCCTCGGACGGCAAGCTGTGTTGCCCAGCGGTTGTAAGGCAAGCTGTGATGCCCAGCTGTTCAAGCTGTGAGTCAGCAGAATCCACACTCGGTTTGAGTGTGGGGTGGATGTAGGTCTGCAGGACCGAACCACCTAAAAACCCCTCTTGCATTGTGGTTTGATTGCTTATGGTTTGCTTCCGCTAGATGAATGCATAGGGGCACTCCATGTGTTTGGCTTCTGGTTGAGCAGAAGAGTTAATTAGTTTTCTGATTGGCTAAGTTTGTCTTGTTAGCACTCTAGTGATCTCACTGTGTGTTTGTTTCAGTTCAGCAACTGCCCATTAGCCTTCAAGGTTGTTCAGTTTGCGAACTAGCATTTTTAGTGAGCATTAGATTTTAATTGAGCGAAATCTTTACTGGGTGAATGTTTTTTATAGGCTATATTCATTCACCCCCCCCCCTCTGAATACTTGCACCGAACCCAACAATTGGTATCAGAGCGGTCTCTGACTTAACAGATCTAACAATCTGCAGAGGATCCTGCTAACTGTTTAGTGCATTTCAGAGTGGGTGTATTGTGCTCGTTGTTTTGTTTCACCGGTTTAGTGCTTTACCTTGCCCATCTGGTTTTGCTGCATTTCCTGTCATTTGTTTTAGTGAGTTGAATCTGTCTGCCATCTGTCCAAATGGATTGTCCTCCAATTTATGATGGTTCTAACTTTGAAAGTTGGCTAGGAGGCCTAGCTGTGTATGTAGATTCCATAGATCCCAAATTATGGAGTTTGCTATCCAAAGGCCCACATCGATTACCCAAAGATCAGACCAAGTGGTCTAGTGAGGACACCTTTAAGAACCGTGATAATGTCATAATTCTTAATATCTTGAGAGCTGCTGTTAATACTGATGTATATTCTTTTGCTCTCAGGTGCAATTCTGGAAAAGAGATATATGACAAAGTTATCTCTGCGCATAACCAACAGAGTGATAGTTGTTTGATGGCCAACCGGGATAATGAAGATTCCTCATCCAAGGTAAATTCTGAATCCGAACCAGAAGAGATTTCAATTGATGAATTATGGGATATGTATGAGGAACGTTCTGAGATATGTAAATATTTGAAATCTGAAAATAGAAAGCTGAAAAAGAAATGTGATCAGATTAATTCAAATGCTCATTGTAAAAAATGTCAAGATCTGAGAAAATCTCATGAAATGTGCTTAGCTAATCTGAATGTGAGTAAGGAACAAAGTTCCTTTTTGGAAAACAAAAATCATGAACTCACTGCCAAGATTTCTGAACTTGAAGATAAGCTGAATTCATTAGGAAATGATCAAATCTTAACTAATGAATTAGTTCAGAATGAACAAACTAGAAAGGAGAATGAAGAACTGAAGCTGCTTAATTTTGCTATGTCTGAGAGACTCTTAATGCTTGAAAGAGGGAAAAGTTCAATTGAAAATGAACGTGAGAGAGTGACTGCATTAATAGAAGAGATTGATAGCTACAAAGCCATTAATGTCTTACTTAATGAAAAGATCACAGATTCTGAAATTCTCATTTCCTCTCTCAAAAATGAAATCACTGAATTGAAAAATTCTCTGTCTGAGTCATTTAAAAACAAAGAAAATTCAAAGGCTGCTTCGAAGAAGAAAGTCTCTGATGGAGGCAGTAAACAGGAAGAGAGAAAAAGAATGTATACAACCTTTGTGCGTAGCTCTGAGTTAGCTAGCACTTCAGCTTCTCCTTCATGTCTGCCTGCGAATCAGATAGAAAAACAAAAGAAAACAAAACAGAATAAAAATTTGTATGCTGAAATTTCTCAGGCCAAACTGTCTCATGTTAAAAGAAAGAATGTGAAATGTTTCTATTGTGATAAATCTGGCCATGAGATGGATGTTTGCTTTGTCATGAGAGAGGATGAACTGAAATCAGATAGAATTCATGCTAGGAATTCTAAATCGAAGAAACCTTCTCATGATCAAAATAAAAGAATTCAATACTTTTACTGTCATAGAATTGGCCACTTTATGCATGATTGTAGATTAAAGAAGCAAGATGAGTTGAATGCTAAAGAGCTTCATGATAGGAATCATGCATATCTGAAAAAGAAACTTCATTACCTTCATTGTAACAAATTGGGCCATATTGCTGCAAATTGTTGGCATGCTAAGGGAAGAACAATTAACTCCAAAACTGCTATAATCCCTGTAAAAAGACATGCATTCTATAAGAATCTTGACAGAATGAATTATTCATGTTTTGAATGTGGAAAACATGGCCACACAGTCAAGGACTGTTGGCATGTTCAAAAGAATCATATTAACCCCCATGCTGTCAAATTCCATGGAAAATAATTTGTGAAATTTTCTTGTTTTAATTGTGGAAAACCTGGCCACAAAGCCTCTGAGTGCTGGGTGGCAGATTTTAGAAAACAAAATGCCCATGCACACAACAGAAATTTTGACGTTCATGCACATGAATTTAATACTTACAATAAGGTGCATAAAGGAACTTAAATTCTGTTAGTTATCATGGTAAGACTGGTCAATTTGGCTATTCCTTGTCCAGCTATAAGTTGATGGGCTATGATGATAATTCTGTTAAGAGACCAGTCAGAACACCTGTTAGGGCTCATACAGGACCCAAGGCAGCTTGGGTTCCTGCAAGATCATATTGATTGATATGTTGCAGGTGTGCCTTGGTGAGAGAAATAAAAGGGGTAATTTAGCCAAGGCACTCAAAAAGGAAGCCCCAGAATTCTACATCTCAGGTTAGTTCTGAACTCTGTTTAAATCTCATAATCTGAAAAATATTGATTTGTCTGTTTTAATTTCATTATCTGAAATTGTTGTTTTGCTTGGTTGATTTTTGATGCTCTTCTCATGCTGTTGTTTGCACTAAATAAATGAGATTGCTTTGCACTGCATTATCATTTGCTTAACCCTGGTATATCAAATGGTATGTTACTAAAAGGCAAGGAAATCTGCCCGGAGGTTTCTACCATGTGTGAGATGGTCTTTGAGACCAGGTTCTCCGCCGAGTACCATGGGTCCTGCCTTCATGTAGAACAGTGCACTGCATCATATGATGAAAAATCTGAAAATTTGAAATGAAAATGATGCATTTGATAAATTCTCTCTCTGATTGAACAAAGCATTTATTCTTCTTGAGCATATTCTAAAATCATGAGCAGTTCATTAATTGTATTTCATGCACTTTGTCAGGGGGAGTTTGACTAATGTTGCATATGAAGTGTAGTGGAGTTGAAAAACCTGAAAAGAAATTTAATTGCATCTAGACAGGGGGAGCACTTAGAATTGGTGTTTTGTTTGTCACATCTTGAACACCTCCTGCCTAAAAATTGATCAACTCTCATCTGATGTCATATTTCTCTCTCTTGAAAAATGATTCTGCCTTCTATTTGTTGAGCTGTTAAAGAAGAGTTTCTTTCAACTCCCTTCATGATACTATCTGTCTATATTCCAGCATATACTCACCTGTCACATTCTTCTCAGCTGATGTGACTGATCTACTTCAACTATTGATTGTTGGTTGCTGAATTCATTGTTCTGATCTGAGGAACTTAAGCTGCATGTCATGCAATTCAGTCTGAGAACATTGTAGAAATTTCTATCATACAGGTTTAAGAATTATGGCTGAATCAGACTGATATAAGATTAATGTATTCTCAGATTTGTAGTTAAATGAATTGAAAATATCTGAATGATAAGGTTTAATAAACTTTAACCACATGTTTCATGTAAACCTTAGACTCTCTCATCAGATATCTAAAAATTTGAATTCAGGGCTTCTTTGGTTAAGATGCATATAGTGTGTATTGTTGTTAAACATTAATTTGAAAAATGTTGACTAAATGAAAAATTTGTGAATTCAGAGCAATGACTCGGTCACTGAGAAACTGAGTTCTTTATCAATGAAATAAAGTAACTCAAGTCATGAGGTGCCATAGTTATCTCTGATAAAAATTTAGTGAAACAAAACTTGACAGAGCAATAGCTTATTTGTGTTGAGTAGCTGGAGAGTCTGGCCTCTGATAAAGGTGTCTTCTCATGTAAAAAGACACTCATATTGCTAACTCTGCTCTCAAAATGAGAGGCAATGACAGTTATCACACTGAGTAACTGGGTCACTTCAACTAAGACTTGTTGTGCCTCATGTAAAAAGGTGTTGATCAACTTAAATTGCTCAGGAAAAATATAATGTGCTTCAAATGAAATTATCTTGAAAAATTTTTCAACTCATGTTCTTGAAAAGTGTTTAACTTCTGTACTAATCTGTGTATCTTTCAAAGGTGCTATTGAGATCATATGTGTAAGATAAAAGATGATTGATTTTGGGTGTTATCTGAATATTTGGTTCACCTTTATTAAAACTTGGATTCAGATATGAGTATTGAGTTTAATTTGACAAATTTGGTATACATCAAAATTAAATCAGATTGGTTAAGTTGCCACTTCATAACCCTTTATGATAGAAGAGTCTACATCTTTTAAGACTTATTGAAGTGATGTATGCATTAAAATCCCTCATGATCAGATTTTCCAGATAGCCTGATCAGATTCAGTCTGATTATCCATTGAGATGTCTTGTGATGATTGTTGTCTATTATTGCCCTTCTATCACAAATCACTTTACTCTCCACACTGTTGGAATCTTCCATCTTGTTCTGCAATAAGTTCTGATTATGTGGTCTTTTCACCAGAATTCAGATTCTTTGTAAAGGCAGAATTCAGATTGATTTATTGGATAACCTGAATCCATTCATGTGCTTCAGGGGGAGTTATGGTTTCTTTGCATCTAGGGGAGAGTAGTTAATCTTGCATGCTGATAGGGGGAGTGATGTTTCATTGTCATAAGTGTCTTTGTGTGCTGCATTGTGTCTCTCAAACCATTCCCTTTCTTTTTGATTATGTCAAAGGGGGAGAAAATCTTGTGTGTGACTCACTGTCACATTGTGTTGCCATCATCAAAAAGGGGGAGAATGTTGTGCCTCTTCGGCACAAGCATGTGCTATGTTGCTTTTATGATAGCAATGCTATTTGGTTTTGATGATAGCAAGACAGTGAGTGCATTTGATATTGTATTTTGATGAAGAAAATGTTATTGCGTTTTGATGATAGCATGCTGATTTGTTTTGATGATTGCAACACAGTCAGTGCATTATGATATTGTGTTTTGAATATGGCTGCTGATATGATTGCATAAGACTGTGTCTGATATACAGCATTGTATTCATGAGTTTGCATGCGTATTGCATGATGCGTTGACGCATGGGATCATTGCGTCAACTCACTGGTCTGTCACAGAGTCCAGCGTCTCAGTAAGCGTCTCATGCATTTGACTAAGTCTGTACAGCCATTTACATAGTGAAGTCTACACATTCGTTTGCATTGCATGAAGTCCATACAGTGGGTAAAGTCTGTACACTGTCCATGTTTCATATAGCGTCAACTCTACAAGTGTGTACATTGCTTGGCAAAGTCTGTACACTGCATTCGCCTTCAAAAGTCTACACATCAGACTACATTATGCATGGTTGAGTTGAAGTCTATACAGAGTCTGCATCTTTGGAAAGTCTGTACAGCGTGAAGTCTAAACGTTGTCACTGTAGCTCGCTTGTGCAAGTCTGTACATTGGAGTCAGTCCACCAAGTCTATACACTGGACCTTGTTTGATCAAGTATGTACAGAGCTTCTGTGCTCGAGCCTATACAGCCTTTCATATGAAAGTCCATACATTGCCCTTGGAGTCCAAAGTCTATACATCATGTTCATTCAAGTTCACTTAATGTCTGTCAGCCGTGTGCATTGGTTTCCATGTCTATACAGCCTCATGTGTGTTCTATGCATCTCACAAGTCTAGACACTCAGCATAGTCTACACATTGTGTTGTGTTTGTGTTTCGTTGAGAACACAAGTCTATATAGTCATGCATTGTTGCTGAAGTCTATACATCGTCCGTCTCATGCATTGTCTCAGGCGAAGTCTGCACATTGCATTGATGCTTTGGTTGCATGAGTTGAAGTCCATACATTGGACCGTCTCCTTCAGCGTCTCAAGTGGACACAAGCATGTACACTGCCTGCATTCGCTGTGAAGACTAAGTCCATACATTAGATCGTCTCACTTAGTGTCTTATGCATAGGCTAAGTCTCCATGTCTATACATCCGAGCGTCTCATGCAAGTCTAAGCATTACTGTTCATGCATCAGTCTTCATATGCTAAGTCTGTACAGCCTACGTCTCATGCAGCGTCAACGCTGTGAGCATTCTCAAGTGTACAGCGTCAACGCATGAAGTCTGTACATCGGTCTTAATATTCTAAGTCTGTACAGCCGTTGGCTTTGAACCTCAAAGTCTGTACATCCGAATTGCCCTTGATCTGGTCAAGTGTGTACACTCATTCACTGTAGCTTTCACATATTCAAGTCTATTCATTGGCTCATGCTTACAAGTCTGTACACTGGTTCAAAGTCTTCACAGCGCCTGCCTTCATCTGAGGCTTATGAAGCCTTTGTATTCATTAAGTCTATACACTACGTTGTGCATACTTTACATTACTTTCGCCTTCACAGCAAAGTCTATACAATGAAATGCATATACTTAGAACTAATGACTTCGTTTCATCTGTCAGACAGGGACTAAAGAGGCTAATGAACCCCTTAACGCAAGAGGGCTGAAGACATCCAATTTCAGCTGCTGGAACACACCAATGCGTCAACGCCTTGATCAAGTGGCGTGGACGCAGTAGTTCAAACAATCAAGAAAGAAGCTGGTGGATTACTCTGGTGCGTCAACGCATTGATCAAGCAGCGTCGACGCAGCAGTTGAAGAAGCATTCAGCCTCACAGGCTATTCCACTGTGTCAACGCCACAATTAAGCAGCGTCGACGCAACAGCTAAAAAGACGAGGCTAATGGCTACTGGAATGCCTCACTGCGTCAACGCCACGGGTCGGAAGCGTCGACGCAGCAGTTAAAAAGGCTAGGCTGTTTTGTTCACTAGAACGCATCAATGCGTTAATGCCATTGCTGATAACGTTGACGCAGCACGCCCATCTGTTGAAGACTTGATCACTGGATCACAGATGCGTCAACCCCTTTAAGCAAGTGGGTTAACGCCACCTGACTCTAGTTGCTGAGCGTGCTAATAAAGGGCACGTGATCCGAGGTGGCTGGCTCGTGAACCAGGATGCTGCCACGTGGTCCGAATTCTTAGGGCGGGAACTGGGAAAGCCACACGCACCCTGCTGCTGCTGCAGCTGGTATATAATGGAGCCTTCGTCCTCAGATGGAGGCTGATCGTGATCGAAGCCAGGGAGCAGAAGCTGAGAGAAGAATTAGAAAGAGAAAGAGCTTCCACGATCTAGCATAAGAAGAAGAAAAGAAAGAGAGAAGAAGTAGAAGAGAAAAAGTGAGAGATAGAGAGCTCGAGCAGAGTGTGAAGAGAAAGAAGAGAGGAGAGAAGCAAACGTGAAGGAGTTGAGAAGAGAGAGAGTGAAGAAAGAGAGTGAGATCAAGGGAGATCTGTTCTTGCTGGAAGTTGGATCAGATCCACTCCAGTCAGCTCTTTAAGAGCCATATTCTGTGCTTAGTGCTTACAGCTTTCCGATGCTGTTTACTCCCATCTTTTGTTTTCTTTTGAACTTCCTTTGTCAAGCTGTTAGTCAGCGGATTGCAGAGGTGCTGCCTCTAGATGGCTAAGCTGTATTGCCCAGCGATTTGCAGTGGAGGAGTCCACTGGACAGCAAGCTGTGTTGCTCAGCGGGGCGAGGAGGATTCCTCGGACGGTAAGCTGTGTTGCCCAGCGGTTGTAAGGCAAGCTGTGATGCCCAGCTGTTCAAGCTGTGAGTCAGCGGAATCCACACTCGGTTTGAGTGTGGGGTGGATGTAGGTCTGCAGGACCGAACCACCTAAAAACCCCTCTTGCATTGTGATTTGATTGCTTATGGTTTGCTTCCGCTAGATGAATGCATAGGGGCGCTCCATGTGTTTGGCTTCTGGTTGAGCAGAAGAGTTAATTAGTTTTCTGATTGCCTAAGTTTGTCTTGTTAGCACTCTAGTGATCTCACTGTGTGTTTGTTTCAGTTCAGCAACTGCCCATTAGCCTTCAAGGTTGTTCAGTTTGCGAACTAGCATTTTTAGTGAGCATTAGATTTTAATTGAGCGAAATCTTTACTGGGTGAAAGTTTTTTATAGGCTATATTCATTCACCCCCCCCCTCTGAATACTTGCACCGAACCCAACACCTTTCCCATTCTCCCCTCTCTTACCCCCTCTCCCAACAAGGCACTGCTCTGGTTCGCAAGTAGCAGAGATACCAGCAGTTTGCAGAGACATCAACATCATCACCATGAGGCTTCAGGTGGCGTACCATATACCGTCAGAATTGCCGTCCAGTCAGCTTTCCAACGGAGGTGGTCTCGCCATCAACCAACTTTGGGAGTGCCCAGAGGAGCCGATCTCCTCAGACTGTGCAGTTCCTCCCTGGCAGGCACCCAACCGTGGCTTGCAGAATCTGCCCCGATGAGCACCCTGAAGATCTTGGAGCGGCGCTTGGCTGAAGACTTCCCCTATGAGTCCTCTTCCATCACCAAGAAGTACGGCCCCATTCGGATCTGAGAACAGTGAGTTCCAAATTTTCTCCCTCAGGTGCGTTGGATCAGTTCCCTCAGGGACTGATCTGATACCCGGCTACTGTTCATGGTCCCACTATCTGCTTCGACGCCCTCTGGAACCATCGTGGATCTCCGTTCAAAGAGGACTCGACCACGAACGTAACGGCTCTGATCTCATCCTCTTTGGAGCTCGGGAGCGTTCCTGACGGCTTTCCCCTCCGGCAGCAGTGACCGAGGGACTGTTTGTTCTAGAGTGAAGCCGACCTGATCCAGACCCTACCCCGACCATCATCATCGTTAGAAAATTCCTCCAAAATTCTGATGTCCTCCTCGGCCAACCCAAAATATTTTGGCACTGGTTTCGTCAACAAAGGAGTTCGGGAGAGCCCGTGCCAGCACCGACAGTGACTGCCTATCCTGCTGTTCCTGAAGCTAGCAGAATCGGGGAGCTCGGCAATTCGGCTTCTAGCTTAGTTTTTTCCCCACCCCGCCTGGCCGGCTGACCGCCCCTCCCTGCGTGGAGGTATATTTTGGTTGTAATATATTTCCCCACCCTTAGTCCAACCCCTCTGCGAGGGTGTAGTGCTTGTACTAGCAGGTCAGCGGCTGAAGCGTCATCGGTGCGACGTGCGGATGGCCCACGCTTCCCCGCTCGCCCACGTCTCCGACCGAGTCGATTTCTTCAAACCAGCTAGGTAAACTCTCATCCCTTACTCCCAATTGTGCTTGTCGTTTAATATTCTCCAATTGCACCGTCGGTTAAGGGAGAGAGCGCCCGGTCCCAAGGCTCCACCGCCTTCGTGCGACCACCGTGGATGTGAGTGAGTGAACCCGCGCCCTTTGGCCATTGCCGAATCATTGAGTTGGGCATCCGTACCCCAAGGGGAGGTTTACCTTGGACTCTGCTGGCCCTCTACCAGCTAGGGTCTTGTCCCACTTCCTCGACTCGGCATCCCCGAGTCACCCCCGGGTTGAGTGTGCGCGCCATACGAATGTCCACTTACGTAGGCTTCTTAGCCTTGTGGTTGTGCTTGCATACTTAGGTCCAAGGAGCATTGGCCTTGTGACTGTCACCCCAAAGGTGATGTCACATCAAGTGGTATCAGAGAAAGTTCACAACTTGTCTCTCCACAAGTTGGTCCTAGGACGCATATGCATTTCGAGTCACCCGATACCTCCCCCTTGTCCACTAGAATGGCCATTTCACACCAGTCATACCCATCCCCATCACCTTTCCCAAAAGGCCCAAATCCTCATGGATGCTTCGCTGCCAACAAAGTGGGCGGCATCAACTCCGTCATAAAAGCCCTGCCTAATGTCTTTGATCGGCTAGAAGACATCAAGTTCGACTTGATCGACTTGAGGGAAATGGGCCTGCACCAACAATGGATGAGAGTTACCCCCGGAAAAATCTAGATGACCACCTCTTGGCGCTTTTGAAAATCAAAACCCCTGCCTTTGAGGGATCCTACAACCCAAGCCTCTATCTAGATTGGAAATTTTCAATAGGCCAATACTTTGATTGGTACCCCTTGGCCGAAGAGAGGAAAGTGAGACTAGCCAAAATGCACCTCTCCAAGCAAGCCAAAACTCATTGGCTAATGGTTGAGGGTTTAAGGAGGATCCGTGGGCAAGCCCCGATTAACACTTGGGAAGAAATGAAGGCTGAGTTTAGAAAGGTCTACACACCCCAACCCTCCCCCTCCTACCCGGGTAGTCATAGCCCGAGGAGCACTACCACTCCTCCACTTCCACCCAGCCCGCCTAAGGTCACCCCAATGGCCCAAACCCCACCACTCCCTACCGATCCTACCTCGGCCACCTCCCCCACACCCCACCACCTAACCCTCAACACTCGAGCCCAAATGGTCCCACCCTCCGCTCTTCCATCTTCCCCCATAAGGGACACACCTCCAAAGACCAACCAAACCACGCCTCCTCACCCAACCCATCTCCCACTCTCGACCCCAACTCTACCATGTCCTAGGCCTCCACTACTTCCCCTCCCTATCCTAACCCAAGTCACTTTACCCACCACCCCGGGTGCACCATGCACCAACCATCATCACCCCATCCCCAAAAGACCTTCCCATTCCCTTGGAAAAGGAGGCCACACCCACTCACATAGGAGTAGATGCTAGCCTAGACTCTCTCCCCACTCATGAGGAAACCCAAGTTCACACCAATGATGAGGAAGAGCCTCAAGCCTTCACCACTCCAAATAGTCCGGATCCTCAAGAACCACAAACCTTCACAAATGGCACCATAATCACAGATGGGCCCCTAGCTAGATGGCTAAAGGAGAGACTGATCCCTCCCATCACATCCCATGCCTACCCTCCCATGGAGCTAGACCTCCCCATAGTACCCTTCTCCTCCTATCACACCACAATCCAATCATCCTACCAAGTGGAGACCTTAGGGGATCTTCTTAAGGGCTTAGCATGACAAATCAAGTTCACGAGCATGTTGACCATGGTGACCAACCAATCTAGGAGCCTTGACCTCCTACACCTTTATGTTGGGTCTATCACCTCAATTTGCACCATTGGTTGCTACACTAGCAACCTTCTACTATTCCTCCCCACACCCGATGAGCCCGACCTTCTCCTCAATTTGGAGCTTCTTATCTCGGGTAGAAAGCCAAACCATCCCCTCATGGCCAACCCACCCACCAAAGACTACAGCCCAATTACTTCATCAGAGGAGGAAAATCCACCACCTTTAGAGGACCCTAAGGACATAGAGCTCTCCTTAGTAACCCTTTCCATGATCCCTTTGATCCCTTCCAATGGGAGCCAAGAAACCCATATGACCCAACCACCTTACCCACCACCCACCTTTCCCTACCCCAACCCACCATGATGGATCAAACCCACCCCTTCCTAGACTCAGGTTACACCATGAGAGCCATGACCTTGGGCAATATACACATAGGGATTAAGGAAGCACCTCTCTCCATGATGTCCACCTTCCTAGATCCCTTCGATCCTTTCAAATGGAAGTTCAAAGGCCATCCCGCAACCCCACACATGGAAGTCATCTTTGGAGTAGGAATACAAATGTCTTGGCACCTCACACCACTTGACATGAATAGTAAGTCGGGTCCTTTCTAACATGACACCCACATGCCAAGTCGGAAGCATGAGTGGTCTATATTTGGGTGTAACGGCCCTCCCCCATTCGTCATTGGTCTTACGTAAGCATGATAGGATCATATTTGGATGCCCCGGTCCTCCAACCTTGAGTAGAGAACTTATGCATGATAGGGCCAAGTTTGGATGCCCCGGTCCCCCAGTCTTCACCTACCTCGATAGGAAGCATGAGCAAGCTAGATCCACCTTTGGATGCCCAGCACCTCCCACATCTCACAAGCCCGAAAAACACCTCATGCATGGTAGGTCCACTTTTGGTTGTCCAGGTCCACCCATAACCACTAGAAGGTAAGCGTTCACAAAATTACATGATAACCTTTGCAAGCACATCAACAAGAGCCATGAAATTTACAGAAGGTAGGCCGACTCACACCGGCGCCACCAAGAAATCCAAATGGGTTATTCCGGGATGGTGAGGAATGAGAGACTCTCACATAGAGACAACTCAAGATTGAGGTTTTGTGGGATTAGTCCCTTCCAAGTTTTGAGGTGCATTAGCACCAATGCTCATGAGTTAGGCCTCCTTAAGGGATATGGAGTTAGCTTCATTTCCAATGTGGAAGGCCTTGTGCCACACAAGAGTCCCACGGTGGCACCTAGTGAGGATCTCAAGCCCCCTTCCTCCCTTGAGAGAGCACCCACCCCCTCCTCCATGAGAGCACCGTCAGCCCAGAGAGTCCAATGTAAGCAACTTGAGAGAATATTGGATGAATAGGTTCTCATCACTCGGAGCAAGGTGTGCGGGCGCTACCTCACTAGGTGGAAGGATCGGCTTCTTTCGGAAGACTTGTGGGTGGTACCACTTCTACACTCTCTGAGGAGGGAAGGACTATTACTCGACGGAGTCGAGTTCTCCGCACCCCGGGAGTATGATGGGGTCATCACCATCCGTTCCGGCACTCACGACCCTTTTCCTCACCCCGGAGGCGTCCGACATGATCTAGTCATTTATTTTTGAGTCATATGTAATTTTATTTGAGTCATATCATTATAATTTTCCTTTTATTTGAGTCAAGTACCTAGGTTAGTGAGTCATTTATCTAGGTAATGTGTCTAATAGGCCCAATTCAATGGGTTAGGCCCAGGGGTGCCCTCCTTTGGACTGCTTTGGTCATTAGTTGTTTAGTCAGGGTCAATTTGGTCCTAGGAAAATTATGAAGTCTATAAATAGCCCCCTCCCCTCTCTCATTTGTAACCTTTTGATGATCAATGAAATTTGAAATTCCCTAGGAATTTTATCTCCCCTCCCTCTCTTGATATCTCTCTCTCTCTTCCCCCACCCCAAATTCAAATTTCCCCCTCCTCTCTCCTCCATTCACTCTTCATTAATATCCCCCCTTCCCCATACACTCATTGAATTCCCCCCAACCCCCAAGGTGGAATCCACCAATCTCCAAGCCACCCTCCAACCACCAACCACCCACTCCCCTTCCCCAAGCACCCCTCCATCTCCCCAAGGCTGAAGGGGCTCAAACCCTAGGCCAAATTTGAATTTCCCTCCCCTTGCTGGCTGTTTCCCTCCCTTCCCCATCACCCCCTTATCATCTAGGCCGCACCCCCCCTAGCCATCAACCTCCCTTTCCCATTTTCCCCTCTCTTACCCCTTCTCCCAACAAGGCACTGCTCTGGTTCGCAGGTAGCAGAGATACCAGTAGTTTGCAGAGACATCCACGTAGTCACCACGAGGCTTCAGGTGGCGTACCATATACCATCGGAATCGCCGTCCAGTCAGCTTTCCAACGGAGGTGTTCTTGCCATCAACCGACTTCGGGGCTACCCAGAGGAGCCGATCTCCTCAGACTGCGCAGTTCCTCCCTGGCAGGCACCCAACAGTGGCTTGCAGAAGCTGCCCCAACCAGCACCCTAAAGATCTTGGAGTAGCGCTTGCTTGAAGACTTCCCCTACGAGTCCTCTTTCATCACCAAGAAGCAGGGCCCCATTCGGATCCCAGAACAGTGAGTTCCAAATTTTCTCCCTCAGGGACTGATCTGATACTCAGCTACTGTTCATGGTCCCGCGTCTACTCTGACGTCCGCCGGCAACCCCGTGGGTCTCCGTTCGAAGAGGACTCAACCACGAATGCAACGGATCCGGTCTCATCCTCTTTGGAGCTCGGGAGCATTCGTGACGGCTTTCCCCTCCGGCAATAGTGACCTAGGGACTGTCTGTTCCAGAGTGAAGCCGACCTGATCCAGACCCTGCCCCGATCGTCATCGTCGTCAAAAAATTCCTCCAAAATTTTGACGTCCTCTTGGGCCAACCCAGGACATTTTGGCGCTGATTTCGTCAACAAAGGATTTCGGGAGTGCCCGTGGCAGCACCGATAGTGACTGCCTATCCAGCTGTTCCTGAAGCTGGCAGAACCAGGGAGCTCGGCAATTCGACTTCTAGCTTAGTTTTTCCCCCACCCCGCCTGGCCGGCTGACCGCCCCTCCCTGCGTGGAGGTAAATTTTGGTTGTAATATAGTTCCCCACCCTTAGTCCAACCCCTCTGCGAGGGCGTAGTGCTTGTACTAGCAGGTCAGTGGCTGAAGCGTCATCGACGTGGCGTGCGGGTAGCCCACGCTTCCCCGCTCGCCCACGTCTCCGACCGGAGTCGGTTTCTTCAAACCGGCTAGGTAAACTCTCATCCCTTGCTCCAAATTGTGCTTGTTCATTTAATATTCTCCAATTGCGTCGTCAGTTAAGGGAGAGAGTGCCCGGTCCCAAGGCTCCACTGCCTTCGTGCGACAACCGTGGATGTGAGTGAGTAAACCCGCGCCCTTTGGCCATTACCGACTCATTGAGTTGGGCATCCGTACCCCAAGGGGAGGTTTACCTTGGACTCTGCTGGCCCTCTACCAGCAAGGGTCTTGTCCCACTTCCTTGACTCGGCATCCCCTAGTCACCCCCGGGTTGAGTGTGCGCGCCATACGAGTGTCCACTTACGTAGGCTTCTTAGCCTTGTGGTTGTGCTTGCATACTTAGGTCCAAGGAGCATTGGCCTTATGGCTATCACCCCCAAGGTGATGTCACATCACCTAGGCTTGGGTCTGTGCAGGCTCCAGCTGAGCTAAGATGAGGTCAGTGCAGGTTTTATGCACACGAAGGACAAGGTCAGTGCAGTGGTTAGCTTGGCTGGGAAGGAGGTCGATGCAAGGTTTGGGCAGGGTCCATGCTAGTTTGGGCTGTGGAGGGCAAGGTCCAAGCATGTACAGTCTAAGTGGGAATGCAGGTCAGTGCAACAGAAGTGCACCGGTGAGGAGCTCAATTGGGGATGTAAGGGGCTTGAAGTGTGCCGGGCAAGGCCAGACGGGAGTGTGCCGGGTGAGAGGGCCAGGTGTGCACCGGGTGAGGGGTGTACCACTCGGAGCGGTGGAGTGTACTAGTTGCAGATGGGTTGAGGGTGTGCCGGAAAGAGGCATCTGGAGTGTGCCGGGCAAAGATAGATCAAGGGTGCACCGGGCGGAGGTTGGCTTAAAGGATCAATGCAGCTAGGGCAAAGTCCACATAAGTGGGATAAGGTCTGAGAGGAGGTCTCTGGCTTGTGGAGTTCATGTGGAGGGTTTTGAATGGCAAGCTTTAAATTCCCTTCGGTATGGCTAAGTCCATGGTCATAGTCAACAGTCTGCCCCGATCATGTTCAGTCCAATTCTTTGAGTCTTGCACGGTTCTCTTGTCTTGGTTAAAGTGTTTTATTGTTGCTCGTTTCATTTGTTTGTTGCTTCATTTTATTTTTTAATATGTTGTTATTTCTGACAAAAATTCGGCAACATCTCCCCTTGACCCGGATGCTAAGGGAGTGAAAGGGGAACACGCCCACAAGGAGTGGCGTGACCCAACAATTCGAGATACGTGCCAAGGTAGCAACACCTTTGAGAAAACTCCAGAAAACTCAGAGAAAATAGCGAACGAGGGACACTAGGCAGACATAGACTGGGGATGCACCTGGTGAAGGTGTTTAAGGTGTGCCGGATAAAGGCATGCCAAGGGAGTGCCAAGTTGGATAAGACTGGGGTGTACCAAGCAAGGCATGGCTGGGGTGTGCCGGGCAGGGGAATTGATAGTATCGGTTGACGGTCAAGGGAGGGGTGTTCCGGGCAAGGCATGACTGAGAAGTGTGCCGGATGAGATGGCCAGGAATGCACCTGTAGGTAGGGTGTCGAGGGTGTACCGGTGGGAGCCTGGGCGGTGTGTCGGGCTTGACGCGTCAGGAGTGCACTGGGCAGCATAGGCAAAGGGGGGTGTGCCGGCCAAATAAGGCCAGGTAATGCTCTTAGCTAATGGATAGGCTCAAGGTGTTGAGCAAAGGGTGACACAGGTTCAGCCTATGCCAGGGGGGGAAGACAGACGGTGCTAAAAGGGACTTCCCCTTGCTAGACTGATTGGGAGACTTCGGGAGCAAAACTCGTGGAGGATAACGCTGTTATAGGGACTAGTAGGATGAAACCAGCTTCACACCAATAAGCCAATGATGTTAACTATTGAGTTGGATAGGTTCTACGGCGTCATGGAGAGCAGGCGACCCAACTAGTAAGAAAACCACGGAGAAGAAGAAGAAAAGCCATAAAATGCACCGTAGGGTGGAATTTGACCAACACAACAGCAAAGAAGAAAAGGTATTTTCATTCATGGAAAACCAAGTATCGTAGATCATTGCCAAAGGGCCAAGTATAATGCAATGCACCCAGAAGTGAAAGGGAGAGGAGAAGAAGAGAAAAGCAAAATGGAAGGGAAAGCCACGATAGCAACTGGAGAGGGGGTTGGAATAGGGAAGGATACAGTTCCCTTCTCTATTCCTCCCCCTTTCAATACATTCAGCACACTCCCTTGCTCTTTCTGGACTCTCCTCTACCTTCTTCTTCGCTTCTTCTTTTTCCTGTCGTTGCCACAGTGTGTGTCCACTTCTCTTCTGTGTTCTTCTCTCTATATCTTTCTGTTTGAGAGGCCTTTTTATACATCTGAATGCGTGGACGGGGCCTCATGATGACACTTCCATCTGAGGTTGACTCTGGTCCCATCCTCGTCTACTCAAGGTTCTCATGCCCTAATCAGAAGATGACACCACTGCAACGTATTAGCTGGCATCAAGGTGGCCGAGCTGTGCACCAAGGATCCCACACAGTGACCGTTGTGCGTTTGTCAGTTTGTGCCGTTCTGATGGTTGTAACGCTGCACCAGATACGGGAGAGGTACCGCTGCACCGGGTGGGCCATTTGGCAAGGTGTGCCGCTTAGAGGGCATGACGACTGCGCCGTTGAAAGGGCACAACTACTGTGTCGTTGAAAGGGGCTTTATGGTGTGCCACTGGAGAGCATAAAGCAGTGTGCTGTTGGAGGGCTATTGATGGGGGTGTGCCGTTGAAAGCACTTTGAGGGTCTGCCATTGGAGAGACCCGGGGAGTGTGCCGCTGAAGGGCCTGAGAAGTGTGCCGTTGAAAGGGCGCCACCAACGTGCCATTGGAGGGTTGTTTGTGGGTGTGCCGTTGGAGAGGCACCCAGGGGTGTGCTGCTGAGGGGGCACCTAGCAGTGTGCCTTTGAAGGTGCAGAGTGTGCCATTGGAAGGGCCACAGCGAGTGTGCCGCTGGGGGACACTTGGAGTGTGTCGCTGGAGGCATCAAAGTAGCGTGCCGCTGGGGAAATTGAGAGTGTGCTGCTGGGGCACTTTAAGAGCGTGTCGTTGGAAGAGGCACACTAAGTATGCCGTTGAAGGCCTTGATCTTTGCTTCAGGGACTCATAACTATGAACTTCCTTGGGACATTCTTCACCGTCAAGGACCCGAGAGTGGGCCCATAGCAGTGCATAGATTCAGGAGGGTATCCTGTGTTTTCTTTGTCATTTATTGCGCTCGTGCAAATGTGAAGATTTGTCGGACGGTAGTATTCTCCGGAGCCTTGGATGGCCAATTTCTCCGGGTCTTCTCTCTTTAGCTCTGACGCCAATGTGGGACCTAGGTAAGACATATGGATGTTTAATTTTACATGTCCACAAATGCCCCCACCCACGGACAGCGCGGGCGAAGGATGAGCCAGGCAATACTCGTGGGTGTATTCACGCGACAAACATACATTACTGTGCATATGTATATATATATATCGTATATATATATATAATGTAGATATTATTGTATTTGTTATTTCTTTATTCTATACATTTTTCTCTTTTTTTTCTCTTTTTTCTCTTTTTTTTCTTTCTTTCTTTCTTTCTTTCTTTCTTTTTCTCTTTTCGTCCTTTCTTCTTTTCTTTTCTTTCTCTTTTCTTCCTTTCTTTCTTTTCTTTTCTTTTTTTTTTGAAGCCCCTATAAAAAGGGGGGTGGGGGAGTCCCGCTCGGGCTTCCCTCTCTCACTTTCAAACTCTCTCTCTCTCTCTATCCCTTCTGCTGCCACCGTCGCCCGTCTCCCTTCCCTCTTCTTCTTCTCCGACGACCGCCACCGCCGTCCGCTGTCACCACTGTCGCTGGGGTGAGGAGACCGCCATGGAGGGGCTCCCCTCCCTTCCCCTTCTCTCTTCTTCCTCTTCACCTCTTCTTTCTTCTCTTCCTCTCCTCCTTTCTCTTTCACTCGGAGGACGATGGAGCCCTAGGCTCCCTTCTTTTTTTCTCTTCCTCTTCTTCTTTTGTTCTTCTTCTCTTCTGCTTCTTCTTCTCTTCTTCTTCTCTCCTTCGTCCTCTCCGGTGGAGCGACGTTGGGCGCGTCGGGGGGAGTGCTCCGGGGTGTGCCAGAGATGGGGGCACAGTGTATGCCGGAAGCGAGGGCACCAGGTGTGCTGGGTGAAGGGAGTCACGGGTGTGCCGGTGGAAGCAAGGGCACAAGTGTGCCGGCGGAGTGAGGGGCCCGATGGTGTGCCTGGCTGTTGGATACGGACTGAATAGATCTAGAGGGGGGGTGAATAGATCTTTCCCCCTTTTTGATAATTTACTGACTATCGACCAGATGAGCTACTGGTAATTAATGAATCATAGAACTAATGCGGATAGTAAAGATGCAAGCATACGTATAGGAAATCAAACACACACAAGCACACCACAAGAAAGGATTTTTAAGGTGGTTCAGTCTCTTCCTGAGACTTACATCCACCCCTTGCTTAACTCAAGCAAGGCTTCACTATGAGAATCTCTGATCTCAACCAAAACACAGCTGACACACAGCTTGTACCTGCTGACACACAGCTTGATTCTGCTGCCTCACAGCTTGACAATAATTGTAATCAGAAATGAAAAGATGATAAGAACAGGTGATGAAAGACAGGACTGAATATTGGCGTGTGTAGAAGAATAGGTGTTCAGCCTGGGACTTGATCACGCTTATGAAGAAGCCTAGACTCCCTGTTGATCTTCCAGTCAGTTGCCTTCGATTGTTCTGCTGCTGGAGATCACACAGTCTTGAGCTAAGTCTTCCTTCTGCAGCAACGAGATTGCCTTTAACCTTTCTGCAGATTTTTGATTGGTGGAGAGCTCCTTCTTCCTCTTCTGTGTGTATCTTCCTTGGCTTCTATTCCGTGCTCTCTCACCGCTTCCTTCTTCGTGATTAGTTGCCTTATATTCTTCATATAGCTCTTTTTATTTTCAAGAATAAAGTTCTTCCCGCTCAATTTTCAGATCGAGCGCCAATCTGCTAGAAAACAGGGATCGGTTTAAATCCAATCGTTAGAACGAGTTTGACCACTTCTAAGCAAGATTGTTTCCTTGATTCCCGTGCGGAAGCTTATCTCCTGAGCAGCCCAACAACCTGCAACAACCATCTGCAGGTTTTAAGGAACCAAAATAGAATTCGGTTAGAGTTCGGTTTTGGACGATATATAAACCCGTGGTCGACCATGACCCTGTCGCTGGTCGACAATGGGCAGTCCCCAGACGGCCGGTTCTTCTGGCTGAAACTCACGTCGCCCGTTGGTCGACCACAGCCTGGTCGCTGGTCGACAGGGGGCAGTTTCCAGATGGCCAGCAGTTCTGTCTGTTGCTTCTGTCTTTTCTGTGGTCGACCAGAGGCGGGGCTTTGGTCGACAGCCAAGATGCTTCCAGAAGACAGATGATCTGATGCTTTTCTGGTTGAGTTCGTTGGTCGACCATAACCACTTCCCTGGTCGACAAGCGGCCTTTGACACTTCTTCTGATTTGTTGATTCCACTTGGATTTCAGTGGACCTGAAATTACTTAACTTATCAGAGGTAAATTGAATGAGTCCAATACTTTGAAGGAACAATCAAACCACTTGTATTTGTTATGAAACAAGATAGAACTTGATTAATCAAACATATCCTATTGTCATCATCAAAACCAAGGGATGCACAACATTCTCCCCCTTTTTGATGATGACAACCATGAGTCATTGTGACAAACAACAGATTATAAAATTCATTTGATATTGCATGCAAGGCTATCATAGCACAGATTTCATTCAGTCAATTCGTTTGATGTGTCTTTCAAAAACAATAGCACTAATTACATGAGAGACTCAAAAAAGGATAAAGACACTGAGGACACGTAGACAAAGTAAATTTGACAATCTAGACTCACATCTAGACACACAACTAGACACACAATGACACATAAAGTCCTATCTCCCCCTTTGTCAACAGCAAAAAGAAGATCATTTGAACAATCCCTCTGAGGAGGATGAGGAGGTCTCTGGCTTCACGTTCTCTGCCATGCGATCCAGCTTGTCAACAATGTGGGCATAGGAGAGCCTGAGCTTCTGGATCTCTGAGATAGTATCCTTGTGATACTTCTCATTCTGCTGGGTTGTGATCTCGATACGGATTCCCATCTGATCGGACACTTCACCGAGGGTCCTTACTAGTCTGTTGAACCGAGAACTAGCCTAGTCAGAGTGTTCCTTCTGCTTGATGAACCTGGCCTCCATCTGTTGTTCCAGCCGTTGGACTTTCTGCTCCAAGCGTCCAGTGGCAGCATTGACATTCTCTTGAAATGATTGGAGTTGGGTGGTGAGAGAAGATAACTGAGATGCCATCTGGAGGAGCACGCCATGAGATTCAGGGTGGGAGATAAATGCTGGTGGTGGAGCAGAAGTAGAGGGAGTGGAGGTAGGTGGTACTGGTGTGGGTTGAGCAGAATGTGATGGAGCTTGGGTAGTTTGAGCAGATGGGGATTGAGCTGGAGGGGCAGCAGTGCCTGGCTGCCAGAGCACTAGTGAAAGGGACGATGGTGGATGGGCAGCAGTGGTGGTAGTAGGTGTAGCTTGAGGCACCATTGGTGACGGTGTGACAGCAGGGCTAACCTGTATAGGTGAATGAGGTGGAGAAGAGGGTGGCACTGGATCCTTTGCTTTGCCCTTGGAAGGGAGAGTGCGCTGAACATGGTCTCCGACCTTCTTAAATCCCAAGAATGTGGTCACGAAGTGAAAATTGTAGACGTGCCATTTGGGAATGACAATGCTTGGGCTGTGAGGAGAAGGTATGTTGGCTGCTTTCAGAATGGAAGTGATATGGGCAGCAAAAGGAAGAGAATTCAGGGGATAATGTAGGATGCTTCTGTGGGAATTCAAAAGGAGTGTGGTTAGGCGAATAGGCTGGCGAGTGATGAGGCCATGGAGTATAAACAGATGGAGGCGACTCACTTGATCTCTGGCGCCTCCTCGAGGTTGTATGATGGTGGTGATGATGTGGTGAAGCAAACGATGAAGAGGAGGGAAGGTATTAGCATTGAGGTACTTGGGAAGGACCTCAGGGGCTGGCTTGCCAGTGACCACTGCATGTGCTTCTCGGAGGTCGAAGTCCTCATGGTTGAAAACAGCTCCAAGTCTGGGAGTCTTCAGCGTCATGTGGAGAAGCTTGACGTCGAGTCTGATGACTTTCCCTTGAACTACGGTGTAGAGCTGACTGTCCACGACTTGCAGGTTGTGGTAGAATTCTTGCACAAGCTGGGGCGAGTACGAATTGTGCACTGAAACGAACGTAGTCCACTCTTGAGCTTCAAAAATTGGCAGTAGATCTGGGAACATCTCCATCAGCTTGTCATCGGAGAAATCGACGATCCTTGGTTGCAGAACTGTCCATGGCTTGAGAGCTCCAGAAACGGGATGCACTGCGGGTTCCTCTGAAGCTGCTGATTGTCTGCCTGGACCAGGTGCATCAGCCGTGGTCGACCTGTGAGGGGCCGATGGCGAACCCTGTGCGGCCCGCGACTTGGATCGCTTGGACGGCATCGAAGCTGCGGCAGGGGCCTGATCTCTTCTACGCTTAGAGGAACTTAGAGCGCGCTTGGGAGACATTGTGAAGGGAAGCGAGATAGAGGCGAGAGAGAGGCGAGAAAAGAAATCTGGAGAAGATGAAGTTGGGAGAGGGCTAGGGCTGCGGATGGGAAAATTTCAGGGACCCAGCCGAGACAATTTATAGGGTAGGGCATTAAGGCTGGCCCTTAATTGTTAGGGCAGTGAACCATCGCGATGCAAAGAACGAGCGGTCACGATTAATCAGCATAACTCATATTTTGGGAAATTATTGAAGTGTACCCCCTTTCTTTAATAAGACAATTAAGTAACCTTTCCTCCCTTTCTCAAAGACCACCTTGTGACAAATTCGAGTGGGTCTTGTGGTTCAAAGAATTTGAAAGTATTGCCCCAATAAATTGACTCCCCATATCCACTTTCTTACTCACGGCTCCTTAAACTTATAATATTGTTCATGAGATAATTTTACTAGCTGAACAAGCTGAACAGTGTTTTATGCCTCTATTTGCATATAGTGCATTAGGTCAACCATTTTTGTTGCCTTTTCGTTTTGAAATATTTAAGAGCTGTGGTCAGGTTTATCACATGCTTTTCCACACGAGGAGACACGCTTTTTACACGCCAGAAACCCCGGCTACTTAGCATGCCTAACCATTCCATTTTTAACTGGGACACACTTTTTATCCGTGAGGATATACGTTTATCAAACGCCAATATCCCCAGTTACTCAGGATGCCCAATTAATAATTTTGAGAGTGGCAGAGGTAGATTGAGTCTTCATGACATACATGTCTCCCACTTAATTTTTTAGCCAATTTTGCTTTGTGATAGAGAACAGTAGTTTCTCAGAACTCAGTCCATTGCTCTACCAAGAAGGCAGAATTATGGCGTATTCCATATACATTCATGCTATAGCAGCGTTTATTTTCACTGTCCAACACAGACACAGGTAGAGAAACAGTCTCATTTCTAAAAACATAAGTTCTCAATAGTCTTGAGTCAGAGTCATAGTTATGGTTTGAATTTATTGCAGTAGTACAGGTCAAATTCTCATTACTACACTTAACCTTTACTCTCATTGATGACTTTGGTGATTTTCTTGTAAGATATGGTTAGGTTGTTCAATGATTTATTAAGGAATGAGTTTACACTTTTTACTCCCCCTCAATTTGTGAGTCCTTGCTGAAGATAGAAAACAATAAGTTGGCCACAAAGAGATATAGAGACACAAGGAATAGGAAGTGTGAACAAGGATGAGTGAGTAAAGCAAAACTGAGCTCAGAGTCCAAAAAGTTCAGAAGATTTCCCACCAAAGCCAGCAGCTTGATTAGATCCAATTTCCCTTTTTCAGGTCCTTTGTCGACCATGGAGTGGCCTGTGGTCGACCTTTGTGCTGACACAGAACCTGCCTGTTGAGAAGACTGCGTTCTGACAAACCTGTTGTCGACCATTGGATCGCCTGTGGTCGACAGCTGCGAATTCCCAGAGCTAACTATTTCCTGTCCTGATGCATTGGTCGACCAGCGCCTTGTCTGTGGTCGACCACAAGAGATGAGCCGTAGAGAACCAGTATTCTGTAGAACTTGCTGAAGTAGCACCCGACACAAGACTTTCCAAACTCAAAAACTTGACCAGTACTAGAGACCTAGTTGACATAACTTAGACAGAAATGACAGAATCTATGCAGTGAACACATGAATATGATTATTTCAAGAATTTTCAGGAGAAATTCTACAAATTCCTAACTCCCTTCTTAGAGTTGAAAATCTGTCATTGTTAAGGGGTTTTGTGAAAATGTCTGCCAGTTATTTTTCAGTTTCTACAAAATGAAGCATGAAATTTCCTTTGGAGACCTCATCTCTTAGAAAGTGATGACGGATCTCAATGTGTTTTGTCCTAGAGTGTTGAATGGGGTTTTTAGACAAATTAATAGCACTAGTGTTGTCACAGAAAATAGGTGCACATCCAAGATCTACATTGTAGTCTTGGAGTTGATGTTTTATCCACAAAACCTGTGTACCACAGCTCCCTACTGCGACATACTCAGCCTCAGCAGTGGAGAGTGCCACAGAATGCTATTTTTTAGAAGCCCATGATATTAAACATCCACCTAATATTTGACAATAACCACTAGTACTCTTCCTATCAATTTTGCAACCAGCATAATCAGCATCTGAATATGAAATTAAATCTAGTTTGCAATAAGTAGGATACCATAAACCCAATTCTTGGGTACCGGCAAGGTAACGAAGGATACGCTTGACAGCCCCTAAATGTGAATCTCTAGGGCTAGATTGATATCTAGCACACATGCATACACTGAACTGAATGTCTGGCCTAGAGGCAGTTAAATATAGTAGGGATCCGATCATACCTCTGTATTTCTTGGCATCTACCATGTTACCTTTTACATCAGCCTCCAATGTTGCATTTGTCCCCATGGGTGACTCTATTGGTTTGCAGCTCTCCATGCCAAACTTTTTCAGCATCTCCTTTATGTACTTGGATTGATTTATGAAGTAGCCTTCTCTACATTGTAGAATCTGCAATCCAAGAAAGAACTGTAAATCACCCATTAAACTCATTTCAAACTCATTGGTCATTAGATTTGCAAATTCAGTACATAATGAAGCTTCAGTGGATCCAAACACAATATCATCCACATAGATTTGCACAATTAGTATATTCTTACCTTGGGTCTTGGAGAATAATGTTTGATCAATTTTACCTCTTGTGTAGCCCTTTTTGGTGAGGAATGAACTCAGTCTGTCGTACCATGCCCTAGGAGCCTGCTTTAAACCATACAAAGCCTTATGCAGTTTAAAGACATGATTAGGAAGATCATCATTTTCAAAACCAGGGGGTTGTTCCACAAAGACTTCTTCCTTTACAAAGCCATTTAGAAAGGCACTTTTTACATCCATTTGCTGCAATTTAATTCCATGGGACGCCGCAAATGCTAACAATATTCTAATGGCTTCTAACCTTGCAACTGGAGCATATGATTCTTCAAAATCAACTCCAAATTCTTGGTTATACCCCTTAGCCACCAACCGAGCCTTGTTCCTCATAACAACTCCTTCTTCATTAAGCTTATTTTTATAAACCCATTTGGTTCCAATAACAGGATGAGATGAGGGTCTGGGAACAAGTTTCCAAACCTGATTTCTTTCAAATTGATTTAATTCTTCATGCATGGCATTTATCCAAGATTCATCTCTTAAAGCTTCCTCTACATTTTTAGGCTCAACTTGAGATACAAGGGCTAGCTGATCTAATTCATCAACTGTTTTAAGCTGAGATCTAGTTTTCCTCGGTTCATTAATTCCTCCAATGATGTTATCTAGAGGATGATCTCTGAGAAATCTCAGATTTTCAGAATTGTTACCTGGGATGATCTCTCCTTCGGGTTGATCATTGGAATCACCTTGCTTTGGTTCTGCTTCAGTCTCCATTGGTTCCTCTTTGCCTTCCAGAAATTCCCCATCTTCATCTTTGCCTACCTGTCCAGTTTTGTCAAAGTCATTATTTTCATCAAATGTGATATGTGGGGATTCTTCAACTAGCTGATCTTTGGTGTTGTAGACTCTATAGGCTCTTGATCGGTCAGAGTATCCCAAGAAGATTCCTGGGTCACTCTTTGGTTCAAATTTGTCCAATGATCTCTTGTCATTGTTATGAATAAAACACCTTACACCGAAGATCCTAAAATGAGCTAGAGATGGCTTCTTACCTTTGAACACCTCATATGGAGTTTTCGCACTAGATGGTCTTACCATTGCCCTGTTTACAATATAACATGCTGTATTGACCGCCTCAGCCCAAAATCTTCTTGGAAGATTGGCTTCAACTAAAAAGGTTCTGGCCATTTCAACAAGTGTGCGATTCCTTCTTTCCACCACTCCATTTTGCTCTGGCGTCCTTGGTGAGGAGAACCTGTGATTTATTCCTTTGTTCCATCCTGCTTCATTCTTCTGTAAAAATCCTTTCCCAATGATCTTGCCTTTGTTATTTCCTCCAAATGTCACATGTCCTCCATCTTTTGAGTTTAGCTCGGAGAATTTTGCCTTGTCCCCTGTCATATGTCTTGAGCAGCCACTATCTAAGTACCACTTGTTGTGTATAGCTGCCAAACACACCTGCATCACAAGTTACACAGAAACTTTTGGACCCCAATGGTACCCGGGTCCAAGATAGCTTGTGAAATTATGAAATTGCTGCAGTAATCCTTTGGGAACCCAGATTCTGTTAGAGCAGTGTAAATTTTTATTTCTGAACTTGTTCAGGTTGGGTTGCTTTTGTTCTAAAGCTTCTTTAATCTGAGTCCACCTTTGTGTATTCAAGTTTTCATTTTGTTTTACCCGAGAAAACCTGTGATTTCTGTTTGCTTGTCTGGCCATGGTCGACTTTTGGTATGTCTGTGGTCGACCATCGCGTCTCCAGAACTCAGCGTCTGTTCTGGCAGCACCTCTGGTCGACATCTGGTGTACCTGTGGTCGACCACTGCTTCTCCAGTAACCAGCGCCTGTTCTGGCAGATCCTCTGGTCGACAGATGAAGGGTCTGTTGTCGACCAGCCTGTCTCCAGACATCTTGTTTTCCAGATTTATGTCTTTTAACTTGGTTTAGTCCTTGGTTTGTTTGGTGATTTCTGTGAATTTGGGTTTCTTGTTTATTATTTTGAATCTTATATTAATTGACTGTTTTCTCTTTAAAATTTCTCTCTTCCTTGGTGACATTGTTCCTTTTGGAGGAGCATTCAGCTACATCCTCTTGTTTATCTTGGTATAGATTAATCAGGGGCCTTTTTCCTTTTGAGTCAGCAATCCCAGTTACGGTTTTTATTTGGAATTCCTTTTTAGCCGTAGGATTGTATCCTAACCCTTCTTTTTGAAAGTTTACTTTTATTCCCAAGACAGCATTTAAGTTTTCTTGACCTTGAGTCATTTTTTCCAAGGTCTCCTGTTTGTTTTTCAGGTCACTCTTAATTCTTTCTATTTCTCTTAGGAGTTGGTTGTTTTCTTCCTTGAGTGAATTGTTTCTTTCTTGACTTAACTTAGTTTCCTGTTCATATTCTTGAGTCTTTAGTTTTAACTCATCAATGTCGTTTTTTAGCATTTCATTCTCTTCGGACATTCTCTTGTGGTTTTCTTCATCTAAGTCCATTTGATTCAGCTTGTTTTTCAGTGACTTGATTTCCATTTCTAGTTCAGTTTTGTTTTCCATTGAACTGCTGTCTTTATTCAGTTGACTGATCTTCTTCTTCAAATGTTTATTTTCCTTTCTTATTCTTTCATAAGTATCAAGCAATTCTGAATATACTTCTTCCCAATCCGAACTAGAGAAGTCTTGAAATGGGGAACTTACCTCAAGATCACTGTTGTCTCCCTTGGCCATCAGACAAAGCTTTCCTTCTTCTTCCTCGGAAGTTGTTTCCTCTTCACTGCTCTCTTCCTCCTCACTCCAAGTGCTAATCATCGCCTTGGGTTTCTTGCCTTTCCACTTGAAGCTTGATTTCTTAGGAGCTTCTGGACATTCAGCCTTCATATGTCCAGGCTGCCTGCAATTGTAGCAAATGAGTTTGTTAGAAGGAGCCTTATGTTTATCAGATTTAAACTGGGATGACTTCCTTACCATGCCCTTTGGATTTCTGAATCCTTTACCTTCCTTCCGCAGGAATTTTTTAAATTTTCTTGTAAGCATGGCTAGCTCACCAGATTCTTCACCTGAACTAGATGAGTCATCATTGTCAGACACCTCAGAGGTGCTTGTCTTAGTCTTTAGGGCAAGTTGCTTCTTTTTCTTGCCCTCATCTTCCTTTCTCTTCAGATTGACCTCATAGGCCATCAGGGATCCTACTAACTCATCCACTGTCATTGTTGTGAGATCCTTTGAGTCCTCAATGACTGTGGCCTTGGTATGCCACATCGATGTGAGAGACCTTAAAATCTTCCTCACTAATTCCTGCTCTTTGTATGTCTTCCCTAAGCTCTTCAAGCCATTAGTCAATTGTACTAATCTGGCATACATCTCAGAAATACTTTCATCATTTTTCATCCTAAACATCTCATATTCTGAGACTAGCATATTTGCTTTTGTCTCTCTTACCTCGGAAGTACCTTCGTAGATTACCTTTAGACGATCCCACATTTCTTTGGCTGTTGCGCATTGGGAAACTCTTGAGAATTCTGTGGGGTGTAGTGAGCACTGCATCACGTTCATGGCTCCCCAGTTGACAGTTGATTTCCTGACCTGTTCTCTGGTCCAGGTTTCTTCATCTTCCGGTAGCTCAAAAGGTCCGCGGCTCACTACCCTCCACATCTCGTGGTCTTGCGCACGTAAGAACACCTGCATACGATTTTTCCAATAAGAATAATCAGTTCCATCAAAATATGGAGGTCTAGTTACAGAGTGCCCCTCAGCTATGAGGCTTTTAGAGTTCAGTCCGCCCGGTCTCTCCTGGTTGTTAGACCACATTTTTGGAGAACCTGCTCTGATACCACGTGTTGGATACGGACTGAATAGATCTAGAGGGGGGGTGAATAGATCTTTCCCCCTTTTTGATAATTTACTGACTATCGACCAGATGAGCTACTGGTAATTAATGAATCATAGAACTAATGCGGATAGTAAAGATGCAAGCATACGTATAGGAAATCAAACACACACAAGCACACCACAAGAAAGGATTTTTAAGGTGGTTCAGTCTCTTCCTGAGACTTACATCCACCCCTTGCTTAACTCAAGCAAGGCTTCACTATGAGAATCTCTGATCTCAACCAAAACACAGCTGACACACAGCTTGTACCTGCTGACACACAGCTTGATTCTGCTGCCTCACAGCTTGACAATAATTGTAATCAGAAATGAAAAGATGATAAGAACAGGTGATGAAAGACAGGACTGAATATTGACGTGTGTAGAAGAATAGGTGTTCAGCCTGGGACTTGATCACGCTTATGAAGAAGCCTAGACTCCCTGTTGATCTTCCAGTCAGTTGCCTTCGATTGTTCTGCTGCTGGAGATCACACAGTCTTGAGCTAAGTCTTCCTTCTGCAGCAACGAGATTGCCTTTAACCTTTCTGCAGATTTTTGATTGGTGGAGAGCTCCTTCTTCCTCTTCTGTGTGTATCTTCCTTGGCTTCTATTCCGTGCTCTCTCACCGCTTCCTTCTTCGTTATTAGTTGCCTTATATTCTTCATATAGCTCTTTTTATTTTCAAGAATAAAGTTCTTCCCGCTCAATTTTCAGATCGAGCGCCAATCTGCTAGAAAACAGGGATCGGTTTAAATCCAATCGTTAGAATGAGTTTGACCACTTCTAAGCAAGATTGTTTCCTTGATTCCCGTGCGGAAGCTTATCTCCTGAGCAGCCCAACAACCTGCAACAACCATCTGCAGGTTTTAAGGAACCAAAACAGAATTCAGTTAGAGTTCGGTTTTGGACGATATATAAACCCGTGGTCGACCATGACCCTGTCGCTGGTCGACAATGGGCAGTCCCCAGACGGCCGGTTCTTCTGGCTGAAACTCACGTCGCCCGTTGGTCGACCACAGCCTGGTCGCTGGTCGACAGGGGGCAGTTTCCAGATGGCCAGCAGTTCTGTCTGTTGCTTCTGTCTTTTCTGTGGTCGACCAGAGGCGGGGCTTTGGTCGACAGCCAAGATGCTTCCAGAAGACAGATGATCTGATGCTTTTTTGGTTGAGTTCGTTGGTCGACCATAACCACTTCCCTGGTCGACAAGCGGCCTTTGACACTTCTTCTGATTTGTTGATTCCACTTGGATTTCAGTGGACCTGAAATTACTTAACTTATCAGAGGTAAATTGAATGAGTCCAATACTTTGAAGGAACAATCAAACCACTTGTATTTGTTATGAAACAAGATAGAACTTGATTAATCAAACATATCCTATTGTCATCATCAAAACCAAGGGATGCACAACACTGGCGACTGGGCATACTCGGGTGTGCCGGGTAGAGGCACGGGGGGTAGTGTGCCGGGTGAGCACCCAGGGGGGTGTGTCGGTGGAGAAGGCACGGAGGTGTGCCGGTGGAGGCACCCGGGGGTGTGCCGGGTAAGGGCACTAGAAGGTGTGCCGGTGGAGGCACCCGGGGGTGTGCCGGGTAAGGGCACTTAGAAGGTGTGCCGGTGGAGGCACCCAGGGGTGTGCCGGGTAAGGGCACCAGAAGCGCGCCGGTGAACTAGAGGCCAACCTGAACGGACCGAAGGAGCATCCGGTGTTGCCTTTTGTGCACGCTGTGATTTTTGTTGGGGCCGTCACTCCTTGTGGACGAGCACCCATGTTTTCCCTTTACGCCTCCGGCCTAGGGGAGACTCTGCCAAAATTTTGTCAGAATTTATTGGCATTTGCTCATTTTATTCATAATGTAGGCCTTTACAGTCTTTTTTCCATTTATTATTTTTTGCTTGGGACTTGTTCTGACTCTAAGTCTCTTGTACCTTGCAGATAAATGGCTGCTCCCAATGGTTCGTCCGCTTCTGCTGCCGCCAGTGCCAAGCCTGCTCTGTCATTGGCCGTCCCTGTCGTTACATGGCATAATGTGAAAGATCTTGATCGGGAACATGCCGAGGTGGCAAAGCTGGCTGAGTCCTCAGATTCTGAGACCGATACTATGGAATTCAGTCGCATTGTGTTGATCGGTGAAGGTTTCACATTTGACCGGGCTGGCGATTACCGGAGAGACCACCCCAAGGATAAGCACCTTCTGCACTTTTTGAAGCACCTTCGCCACCAGGACAAGAGGGACTTTAGAGCTGTGCGAGGGGCTGAGCGCGCCATCTTACAGTCCCGTGACAGTTTGCTATACAGCGTTCGCTGGAGTATACCAATGTACTTGGTGGGCGAACTAAGGGAATGGAATCCCATGCTAGGGCTGGAAGCATTGACACCGGTGGAGGGCAAGTTGCTACGGGTGCCGGAGTTTACCCCTGCTCATTGGGACAATGCTGCGGGATGGGTACACAAGGAGCAACCCCGCTTCGGCTTATTTCTGGCGCCGCTGAAATGGGGGTATCAGGAGGAGCCCTACCTCCTGGACTGCCTGGCCATCCGCTTCAAGCATGAGCTCACCTTGGGCTGGTTCTGGGAGCTCAAAGTCCAGGATGCACACACCTTTCGGGAGGGAGCGGTGGAGTTCACCGAGTACGTGTTGTTCAACTATGCTCCCCTGCTGATTTAGGCCGACGTCTACCACAACATTTATGCTTCCCGGTACGGCTACCCAATTTCCAAAGACCTCTGCTGTGGGATGATCGAGGTCTTTAACGTCGATCTGAACACCTTTTACACCGCGGAAGGTGAGACTTCGCTGGACTTATGGAGTCTGCACCAGCCAAGCTGCCTGCCTATTGACGGGGAGCCGTATGAAGAAGTATGCCTCCCTGACCTTATCAAGGACAAGACAGATGGGGATGGCATCTATGCACTGGGATACTCTTACCGGTTTCTCATGAAGGCGTACCGAGAATTGTACCAGTCATCCCATGGGAAGCAGCCTCCCTGCGGGGACCGCAAGAGGGTCAGCTTAAGCTTGTGGCTGAAGTACTTCTTCGATGGGCCGAAGAAATATGAAGACTTCCCCTGTGTCGGTGATGTTGTGGTCCGAAAGAAGTAGAGCAAGAGCAGGGCTGAGGTGAAAGTCCCAACCTCAAAGGGGCGTCGGAGTGGTGCTAACCCAACAGTGGTTGATCCGATGACGCACTATGTGGCATTCCTTACATATTGGCTATGTTCTTTTGCCTTACTGTACGGGGACGAGACCATCGTTCGGCCAGATGCCATTTACCCTGCTTGCCAAATGGCATGGTGCATTAAGCTGTCGTTATGTTCGGCCGCACTATGCTTGATATATAAGACGTTGGGAGATGTTAGTGCACACCAACTCCCGCGCCAGGCCCGGTTCATTGGCCCAATGCATTTCTTCAACGCATGGGTCTGCTCTTTGTTCCCCGAGTATGCTCCACGCACCATACAGTCTTGGGGGTTATTTCCAGGTATGCTGGAGTTTGCCAACGTGGAGGCGGGATCAACAACGCTGCAACTATTCAATATCCGGGGTAGGCTTACAATAGTTCCCCAAGACTTATCGGGCAGCATTCACTTCTGGACTCTGGCCGCCCATTCTAGTCCTTTGGTGAATAGCAAGAGGGAATGTCAGGATGACCAGGTGGAGAAGTACCCTCACCCGATAAGCCAGCAGACCGTGGTTCGCCCATTGATAGAGCCGGAGCTTCGCGACTGGGCATTATCTATCTACCCGAGCGTGCTGGTCTTCAGGAAAGGGGACACCTTGCTGCAGGAACCCTATTACCCTTTTTGCTTTGGGTGCAATTTTGGGTATGACAAGTATATCCCTGCATACAACACACAGTTTACTTTGCCTGTACGGAGTCTTCGGGGCAGCCCGACTGGTGAGCATGCCCGGAGCTGGTGGGATTACTTTCATCGGACCGATGAGTCCGTGTTCAGAGTGCCGACGCCCGGATGAGTTCCACGGGTGACGGTGGACTATGTAAAGTGGTGGAATGCCCGGACGGGCTTTTATCGGTTGTGCAGAACCGATTGCTGGGATGGCGCCGAGCGAAAGTTCTTGAGTAAGCAGTCGGCAGACGTGATTGATATCGATCCGGAGCATCTGCTCCGACTGAAGCACAACAAGGAAATGGAGGTGTCTGCGTACTTGGCTGCTCGTAAGGAAGCCCGGGAAGCCAGACCATCCCCACAAATCAAGATGCCACATGTGGCCAAGGATGAGTTCAAGAAGACTCTCGTGCATCTATGTCAGGTCCTGGATGGACCGTCTGGACCTCATCAACTACCCCTTCCCGATGGAGGAAGAAGGCACCCCAGCTCGCACCTGGCTCTCGGAGACGGACCTGACGTGTCCCTATCGCACCTTCTTGAGGAGAGAGAAGTACAGGCCCAAAAATTACAAGGAAACCACATGGCTATATGTTCTTTTTCGGGCGCACGGATTTAAGGTGGATGACCCAACAACCGTCATCCTGGACAAGCGCCTGCAGATTTCTTTTCATTATGCCGACGGGTGGGGCATGGACCACTTCAGTCATTATTGCCACCTTGCCTTCAAGCAGCATGCAGATCTGGCACATCTCGCAGACCGCTGTGTGAAGATCGGGGATGTTCTCTGGTTGGTCCGAGAGGTGGCCTGTCGAGACAAAGAGTCATCCCTGACTTACTGGCCGTTAACTCTACGATTGTACACTGGCCCTCATGGTATGATGCCTCTTTGTCTCTGCCTTCCATTGTCATGTTCCTTCATAATGTTGGTTGATTAGTTGATTGATTTTTTTTTTGACAGATCATCCCTCCAGTACCCAACTGGCGCAATACAGGAACCTTCTCCGGTTGGTGCAGAAGCCTTCCCACTTTGATGCGGCGGAGCCGGCTCCCACCACGACTCATTTGCCAAAGGCCAGAAAGCGGTCCCGAGCGAAGTCACCCTTGAAGGAGGCGTTGGCTGCCGCTAAGGTAGCAGAGAGGCAGATGGCAAAGTAGAGGAAGACGGAGGCTACACCTGCTTCGGTGGTCATCCCTCCAGTTCCCCTAACCCTATCTTTTGAGGAGTTCTCCGCTGCTCGGGCGGAGGCAAGTCGGCCTGCAGGTTAGGCCTTCTAGCCTTTGGAGCTCTTCAAGGCTTGTTTACATATCAAGAGGGACCCTCTTGTAACATGTGTGTATCTTTGTTTCAGCCACCGTGAAGAAGTCTGCATCCATCCCTATTCCCGGCGTGGGTAAGGCTAGGGTCCACGGGGCAGTACAGCCCGTTGAAGAGACTGTCTCCGAACCAATCCCTGCTGCAGAAGTCGGGGAAGGTATCTTTCTTTGTCTTCTTGGTCGATTTCTTTAATTCCTCATGACCTTACTGTAGACGCATAATTTCAGACATCCCACGTGTAACACCCAGGAATTTTAAAATAAAAATGTACGAATTTTAAAAATATATATATATCTATATATTTAACTATTGAACTCATATTCTAATTCTATTTGACTAACCATTTAAACCATTTAATTAATAATTCAAAAACCAACATATTCTTTAGAAGATGTCAAATTATATTTTAGGAAATGCCAATTTATATTTTTAATTTTTATTTTTAATCACTTAGGAAATTAATAATACATCTTATTACACTATTCTAAAGAAATAAGGAATGGGTTATATAGATAGGGTTTTAAATGATAAATATCACTTTTACAAGATGCCAAATCATATTTTTATAATTTAGAAAATTTCATATTTAAACTTTTACATTATATCATTGTTTTGAAGAAATAAGGATATATAGATGAAGTGTTGAAGGATAAACCTAATTTAGGAAGTAAGAAAGGGTATATAGATAATTTTGGTTAAGTATAGGGTGAATACAAAAATCTCCGTTCAAAATAACGACCGTTGTTAAGTCGTTACTTGTGAAATAATGACATATAAGATGTCGTTATTCGAGTAAAGTAAATACACAAGGTTTAAAAGGACATATCTACAATTTCGATCCTTTGAGGGGGATGGGAAAAGAAACGACCATGGTTGTTATTCATTAAATAACGACACATATTAAGTCGCTATTCATATAACGTGAATAATGACGTAAATAGTGCCACTTTTTATTTTAAAAGTATTTTTCAAAAAAAAATTATATATAAAAATAGATAAAAATGTAAGGATCTCACCCATGAAATTTCATAAACTAACTCCATCAAATTTTAAAGATAAAAATCATTGAAGTTTAAGGGAGTTTAAGCATTAAAAATTTAGAAGTGAATCACGGCTGGGGCAGGGGCGCCAATTTTTAAAAGGAGTCTGAGGCAAGGGCGCCTATTAAAATAAGGAGTCTGAGCCTAAGGCGCCATTTCTTTTTCGACAACTTTTGTGACATTTTATCACAACAACCTGTATTAGTTGGCATCGCATTATAGGTGGCCATGGTGCCCTGTAAATGTGGATCTTGTCTACCTATCCTGTCTACCTACAACCCAAATCCTACAATATATCCCTCTGCTTCCCCTTCTATCATGTTAGTTCGAAGGCTTGCTGCAGAGAATGTGGGAACATTCTCTGAAACATTGCAGAGGAGGAAGGGCTGATCTTCTTCCTTTCTTCTTCCACATGTACCCTTTCTGACACAACACAGAGGTAGGTGTTCTCAACTTTCAATTAAACTAGCTAGTAGCTAATCTAGGATGATTAGTCTAGGTAGTTAGTCTTAGGCTCATTTCCATGCGATATTTAGTGTTTACACAGCATGTGTTAGCCTTATACCCAGGATAATTAGCAAGTATTAGTCTCATACCTAGAATAATCAGCATGTATTAGCTTCAATCTAGGATAATTAGCATGTATTAGCCTCATACCTAAGATAATTAGCATGTATTAGCCTCATATCTAAGATAATTAGCTTGTATTAGCCTTAATTAGCATGTATTAGCTTCAATCTAGGGTAATTGGCATGTATTAGCTTCATATCCATGCGATATATCCTGTGTAACGCAAGTTTTATCGTGTTTTTATGTAACCTGTTAGTTAAGCTATTAACTAATCTGTTAGCATACCTCATTAACCTATTAGTTGATCTACTAACCAATTAGCATACCTAATTAACCTGTTAGTCTATCTAATCTATACACCAGATTAGATATAGATAGAGTTCTGCCTATCTAGAGACCCTGTCTCTATTTAGTTCCTGTAAAATGTAAACTAGTATGATAAGTCATGTTAAAAATTTGATATTTGAGAAACTAAAGTACGAAACGAGTGCATGAATACAGATCTGTAATCCTCACAATATTCTCTATCTGTCAATGTCATCAATTTTTCATAAATCAGCCTAAATTGAAGGGTGTCCTTGACACGGACGCCATTCACTGAACAGCGACTATACAACAACCGCTTAATCCAAACAGAAAATGGGCAAAACTGCCCCTCTGTGAAGGGCGCCGCCCCCTAGGGTGCATATTAAAAATTCATGGCAGCCCCTAGGGCGCCTTCTAATAGAAGATGGAAGCCCCTGAGACGCCTTCTTCTGATAGGTGGCAGCCCTATGGACGCCTTCTATTAACCTACAGTTAATCGATCAGTTAACTTAAGCCCTAGCTACTTTGCTTAACCAGCTCTTAATAACCTCTGTCATTAGTTAAACCTAGATTAGTTTAATCTCTGTTTAACAAATAAATCATCTAGTTAAACCCCTATTGTCATTAGTTAAACCAGTTAATCGCATAGTTAACCCTCAGACATAGTTAACCTGGACTAAGGGTTGATAGGCGCCTGACCCTTGGGCGCCTATCAGTAAAACATGGCAGCCCCCAGGGCGCCATTTTCTAAGAGATGGCATCCCCCAGGGCACCATTTCCTAAGAGATGGCAGCCTCATGGGCGCCTACTAAGCCTGACCCTGTAAACCTATTAAAACATGGCAGCCCCCTGGGCGCCAATTTCAAGAACATGGCAGCCCCCTGGGTGCCAATTTCAAGAAGGTGGCAGTGACCTGGGCGCCTATTAAACAGACCCTGAGTTTTGGTTTTTCCGAGACCTCAAACCCCTGAATGGCGCGCCCTGGTTTCAGGACGCCATTCACTGATAAATGGCAGCCTGAGAGGCACCATTTTACCCCTGACAAGGTTCTCTAAATCCTGTATATAGTTCCCAGGAAGGGCACCCTATTGTGAGGGTGCCATTTCTGAACTTGTCGGGTAGCCTACAAGGCACCGATCTCACCCAATTTTTCCGTATATCAAATGTTGCTGGTTTTACTCCTAGTTCATCCCTACGTATTAATACGCCCTTGGATTCCATTCCATAAATCCGCCTTATATATCCTACTGGTCAAAATATTGGCTATACATGAGAGTGGATGTCGAAAAATATGACCAATGATGTGCATATAGGCCCCGGTCTGGTCCTAGGAGGAGCACCCGAAGGTACTTGTGCTCATGGGAGTTTAATGACCACGGTGTTTGGCATTGCACCGGAGTACTTGCTTGCTAGACTTTAGGCATTCCACTCATTCACGTGATATTACTTGATTGATTGACTTGAGGCCCACAGAAGGGTAAAAGTATTTACTTGAATGAAATTGATAAATAGCCAATTCCAGTTATACATGCTTGAAATTTCGTTGCTTACTATTACTTGCTTGACATGAGTTCTTACCTCCTTGGAAAATTGTTGTTAATTCCAGTTATTGCTTGCTTGATATCTCTTGCTACTGATGTATTAAAGTTAGAATCTATATACTCTCACTTGTTATTCCTTTACTGCTCTTGTCGATTTTATAATCCTTGATATCTACTTGTCTACATGCATAGATTTACCTACATTAATTGAACTTGTAAACCACTTAAAGCATGTTAAATCTTGAGATGTAAATCCTACTGAGCGATCCGCTCATCCAGTTGCTTCTAACCTTTTCAGGTAGTTTGGATGACTGCCAGAACTCAGAAGGGAATGAGTCTGAGTGATGAGTGTAGGAATGGAGTCATCAATTGTCATGTTAATTATGTTGTCAATTGTGTTATTGTAATTCCACTATTTTGTGTTAAATGTAATCCTACGTATGTCAGTTGTATTATCCAATTATGTCATTTGTTTTTCCTTTGATCAAAACTAAAAAAGGAGTGAGGACTAGTAGTTGATTCTATGAATTTGACATTTTGGTTAGTTGTAATAATCGATAGCTCGAACAATTTATGTTAGTCTCAAGTCTAAGCTTAGACATTTGCGCACTCTTTAAATTGTCTAAGGAAGATCTCCACTAATTAGCTAGATTGCTTTAATTCTATATAAAGGACTGTCGCGCCACGGGTAATCTTCCACGCTCGGGACGTGATAGCTCTTTCTTGGTATCAGAGCTTAGGATTACAACTTCCTAGGTAAAAACCAGAGTCTAAAGATAGAAATGTCTAAGCGAAATGTCTAAGGATAGGTTTAGACCTTACCTGGTAAGATTCCTAGGTAAGTCTAACGATAGAATTGTTTAAGCATTGGTTTAGATCTTACCTAGTGAGATGGGTAAAGCCATGGGTTAAGTTTAATAACGACAATTGATCCTTAACCCTAAAACTCAATATTTATAACACCTTAATTCTTTTGTAAGATTATGGCCGCTGAAAGAGCACAATGGCGTGAGATGCAGCGCACTGTGCATGGACTTACGCAGGCGCTATAGCAAGTGGCGCAAGGTGGTGCTCACCGCGGAGATGGTGACCTTCACCGGGATTTTCGTAACATGAACCCACCAAGATTCACGGGTTCGGTGGACCCCGATGATGCCGAGAATTGGCTGAAGGAGATTGAGAGGATCTTCCGTGTAATGCAATGCACGGATGCAGAGAAGGTTCTATTGGCTACGTTCCAACTGGAACGGGATGCTCGATGCTGGTGGGAATCCGTAGAAGCAACACTGCCCGACAACCATGTCACTTGGGCAGAGTTTGTTGAACATTACAACAACAAGTATTTCTCGGACCGTGTGTAAGAAAAGAAGGCCGCAGAATTTGCCGCGTTAAATTAATGGAGCCTGAAGGTGGCCGAATATGAGGCCCAATTCTCAAGACTTTCCTGTTATGCACCACACTTGGTGTGTACGGAAAAGATGAAGGCAAGGAGATTCCTCAACGGGCTACGGCCCTAGTACATTACACAACTCGTGCCGATAGACATCCAAGTCTTTTCAGAAATGGTTCGGCATGCTCAATTGCTAGAAGATGCCATGAATTCTCTGAAAGGATTCGAGGATAGGACAAGAAGGAACCCGTCACAAGTCCGGGAAACTTCAAACCACCATTTGGCAAGAAGCGATTCTTCAATGGAGAAGAATTTTCCAAAGAAAATAGGTTCCAGAAAAACAACAAGCCCTTCTCCACTATCGGCAATAATCCTTCCTCCGCCATCACACCTTTCAAGGAAATATACAAGTATTGTGACAAGGCTGGTCATAAGACTGAGGAATGCTGGAGGAAACTGGAGCGTGTCTCCGATGTGGGAGTCGAGAGCATCGAATATCCGACTGCCCCTTGATGAAGAAATAAGCCAACAAAGACGAGAAGTGTCTGGTAAAGAAACAAGGCCGTCTACAAGCTCTTCAAGGGACGGAACCCATGGAAGGAGGAATCGTGGAAGATACATTAACTGTTTACTCTAAACCTGCTAAAGTTCTATTTGATACTGGAGCAACTCATTCATTTGTTTCCAAGAGATTTACTGCCTCATTTTCTAAAGAACCTGAATGGTTAGATTTAGTAATATCCACACGTCTTGGAAACAAGTCTATTGTGTATGTGATGTTGATGATTACAAAATGACTTTGTTGCTTGGCCTTGCTTGGCCTTGTGCTTGAATGATACTTCATGTTCTCATGTGCTTGAATCATACTTGTTCTCTTGCTAGGGAGTCATGTTCATGCTCATTTGAATGCTATCATGCTCACTTGTTTGTAATAGCTTAACTCTCACTTGAATGAGAGTTATGATCATTTGAATGTAAGTATGCTAATCTTCTTGCATTGCAGGATCGAGTCATGATGGACATAAAATGGAACTCAAGAGAATGCTTAAATAAGTCATCCTGTTGTCCACCATTCAGAATATGAGTTAATTCTATCTCCATTCTTCAAAGAACCATTTGTAAGGCTTTGCAATTCACATATCTTTAGTTAAGTGAACTTTGGGTAAGAGAGGTGCAGTGTGTTGACCCAGAATACTTGTGCATAGATATACATGTGGTTTCATGTATCTTTTTCATGGGTCATTATGGTTTTAAGATGTATGCTTCATGCATTTTCTATATGAGGTTTTACGGGTCATACATGTTATTCAAATGCATGGGTTATGATGTTGATTTTTGGTTGAGACGCCTTGGGCTTTCATGCATATTCTTCTAAGTTGCCAAAGACATGAATGTGGTTCATGCACTTTCTACTTGAAGCTTTTAAGCTTGTGATGTGCTTGAAATATTCATACAAGACTTTTGAGAGTTGGTTCTATATTGCTCATGCATTGCATGAATGCTTGGTCTTGTGAGCTATGCACTAAAAGCTTGATTTATTAACTTGATGTGTGAAAGAATTGCATGAAGTTGGCTCTTATGAAGATGGCTTCAATTAGGTCTCAATCAATGAGATTGTGTTCATTGAACACACCTTTCTATTTGAATGACAGTGTCATATCATTCATGAGGTTATTGTGATTTCAATGTATGGATGATTAAAAAGATCCCTTGTTTATATCAATGCTCCTCGTGATATCAATGCTTCATGAATGTTAGTTTTTGTCAACAAGAATACCATTTGAATGAATGTGTGTTTGAATGGTTAGCATGTTATAAACTTTCATGAGGCATGAATGTTTGCAATTTGAATGTTGAAAGAAAGCCTTGCAATTGAATGATAATGTAATTGTGGAAACATCTTTATAAATATGCATAGCTACATATGTGTATGAGATCATGGTGATGCATAATGAAAATGCATATTTGCATATGTTTGCATATGTGTGTGTTGAGGTGTTCGCACTTTGTCAAATTGAGTTTCATGATATGTAAGCGTATCTTGGCAATGTTATTTGAATGATTGAGCTCCCATATCATTACATATGCCTTGGATGCAATAGAAGATTCAAAGTTTCCCAAATGCCATAGCTCGTGACTTATGTCTTTATGGAAACATTTATTTATGCAATGAGCATTTGGATGGTTGACAAGTTATGGAGGTTCTTTTGGAAGAATCTAATTTTTGAGCTCTTAACTTTCACACCTGTGGTAACTTGATACTCTTGTGTTTTTACAGGTCCAAGGATGGTTTTTATACCCTCCCATATCAAGTGGATCATGGTAATACACTAACCACCTTGTGTGCTTGAAATGGAGGTAGTTGAGGTTGAGCTTTCATACCTTTGTATTTGGACAATTGAGAGATTCAATTTCATTACAACAAACACTTGTCATATGGTGGAATGTGTTTTTGTTGGTTGTAAATGGAAAGCCAAACACATGTTTGAATGAGTTGTATGATGCATTTTTATGTGAACAAGTTGAAATTGTTGATGCTTGATTCATGAACTTTGATTATGATCTAACCTCTTGTTTTATCATGTGTTTTAGGGTTAATATTCATCGTTGATCATCATGGGTTTATGGTAATATTTATTCTTTTATTTACCCATGAAATCTTGGTGGTTTAGCGGTGTTTTCTAACCCCTACTAGTAGGGGTCGACCCTTAGGGGAACTGGGCTGGACAGAAGCTGCAATATGCAGCATGTCTGCAGGGGTCGACCCCTGACTGCCAGACAGCAGAATTGCTGCTGGCCGCCCACTGGTTGCCCAGGGGTCGACCCATGGGGTCGACCCATTTCGGCACGGGATTCTCGAGAGCATCTGAAACCCAATGAAAACCTTTCTAAACTTTACCAAACTACCCCCCAATGGTTTCTAATGTTATTAGGGTGTTTCTAACATATTTTAGGAGGGTTATATGAGTCTTTTATCCAGTTCTCTATATATATGAATGTGAACTCTGATTTTGGAAGATAAGAACCCTAATGTGCTATCTTTCTATCTTGTAGGGCAAGGAAAGGGGGAAAAGGAAGAGGAGCTCTTGCAAGGTGGTTTTCGTCTACTTCTATGGAGATTTGGAGCTCGTGGTAGAAGAAGAAAAGAAGCGTCTCGAAGAGAGGAACGCGAGGACGCCGAAATCGTGGCCATCCGACATCGAGCCAAGAAGAGCCGGAGTCTTTCTTGAAGGGGGAGCTTCATACATGCTTTATCTTCTTTGATTCAGTCTCTAGAGTTTGTTTAGGGCTCAATGCATCTATTTATCTTTGCTTCTTAAATTTCTGAAGGAATATATTGTGTGGGGGTTCGGAGAAAGGGTTCTCCGAGTGGTTATGTTGACGTGTGTGCGTCGTTTTGTGCGGAGCATATCTGCGTGTGTGCTTGGACATATCTTGGGGTGTGTTCCCCGTGTGTGGTTGGGAGTTTACTCCCGTGTGATTGTGTAGGCTTCGCCCTACGTTTGTGTGTTGGTGCTTGGCTCCGTGTGTGTGTGGGGGGATTTATCCCCGGGCTATTTTGTACAGCAGTGAAGCCTCACCGATTTGGTGAGGGGTGGACGTAGGGAGCCCATCGTGGTCCCGAACCACCTTAAAAATCCTCGTGCATTGTGGCTTGCATTGTGGTTTGTGTTGTGGTGGTTTGCTTTATTGTTCATATCTAATTATCCGTTCGAGTGAGTACGGTGAGATTGAGAGAATCAAGTCTATTCCAATTAGTTTAAATTCCTCACTCTTGCTAATCTTGTTAATTCTACTGCGAGCTAGTTTAAAGTTTTAATTGGACATAATTTTTAGTAGAGGGTTCTATTCACCCCCCCCCTCTAGAACCGTGTTCCTGCACTACGGGACCCAACAATTGGTATCAGAGCGAGGCTCTGTTGTCCCTAGATCTAACGATCTACAGAGTGATCCCAGTGCATTCTACAATCATGAATTTTTCTGTTGAGCATGTATCAATGAATTGCTTGCCTATTTTTAATGGTTCTGATTTTACTTCATGGTTAGGTAAAATGTGTGGAATGATTAATTCTATTAATCCTAATCTTTGGAAGTTGATTTATGATGGTCCTCACATATTACCTTTAGATGAGACCAAGTGGTCTAATCATGGAAAATTGAAGAACCATAAAAATCTCACTGTCTTGAGTTTATTGAAAGCTTCCGTGAGTACTAACAAGTATCATTTTGTATCTTCTTGTAGGCCGGCAAAGGAGCTTATGGATGAGTTGATCAAAGCTCAATAGAAGGAAAGACAAAAATATCTCATGGCCGACGATGTTGATGAACAAAGTGAGGAAAATACAGATGAGATAAATTCTGATTCTGAAGATTTTACTCTTGATGAACTTATTGATGCTTCTGATGAATTGGAAAAGTAATATAAGAAAATCAAGTCAGAAAATAGAAAATTGAAAAAGAAACTTAACGAGAATGTGCATGATAATCCTTCATGTGAAAACTGTAAAACATTGGAGTCAAAGATTGAGAACCTAGAATATGAAAATGAACTTTTAGAATCTAAAGTAGAATTATTTTCAGATGAGATGTCTTGCATGAATGAAGAGCTAGAGATATTTAGAAAATCTAATATTGCTCTTGAAAATGAGAATGTTTGCCATGAATTGAGTGATCAAAACAAACTCTTGTTATCTAAGATTTCATTGCTTGAAGAAACTGGAAAATATCTTAGAAACAAGTTGGATTCCTTATCTGACGATGATAAAATGCTTGAAAAACTTCTTGATTCTGAAATTGATAGCAAGAGCATCATGTTTGAAAATGAGGAACTTAAAAAGAAAAATGGTGCCATGCTAATCGAGAATGCTTTGCTCGAAGGTAGATTGAACAGTTTTGATAAAAGTGAAAAAAATGCGTTGTTGAAATCTGAAAATGAAAAGTTGAAACAATTAAACAACGCCATGTCTGAAAGACTGCTAGTTCTTGAAAAAAGAAAATCTATTAATGTCAAATTGCATGAAGATGAATGTGAAAAAGTGCATGTACTAGAACAAGAGATTGAGAGCTATAAAACTGTAAATAGAGTATTGAATGAGAGCATTGTTTGTAGTGAACAGGAGATAGCTAGCTATGAATTGCACATTGCATCCCTTGAATCTGAAATTATAGACTTAAATGCATCATTGTCTAAATTTGTCAAAGGGAAGGAGAACTTAGACAAAATGCTAGGTGTTAAGGTCAACTTTCAAAAAGAGAGTCTTGGATATTCTCCAATCAACAAAAAATCTTTTGAATCAAAACTAAAAACCTCTTTTGTTCATGCTTCTGATATCCCTAGCACTTCAAAAGTTCCTCCTCCTATTACACAAACAAAAATTTCTAAAAAATATTTTGAGAAAAAGAAAAATGTTCACACAAAACCCACCATGGAAAAAGGATTTCAAAAAGTTCAAGGTGGGCGGAAAATGAAATCAAATGTTGAATATTTCTATTGCGGATTGAATGTACATATGATGGATGATTGTGTTGTCATGAAAGAGGATGACAAACATGCATGCCAAGATAAATATGTTTTCAAATCAAAAAGAAATATTTCTTACTTTCATTGTGGTAAGCTAGGCCACAGGATGAAAAATTATTTTTCAAAGCAGAAAAGTGAACAAAATACTTTTAATAGAAAAAGAAATATTTCTTATTTCTATTGTCATAAACTTGGACATGTCATGGATAATTACTTCGTGAAACAAAATGATGATTATTGTGCCATGAATGCTAAGTTTGATCTTCAAAGAAAATTCAATGACAAACATGCCTTTCATCCTCAAATGTTTTCAACTAATAAGGAAAAGTTCTTTGGAAAAACTTTTGCTCATAATGATAAATCATTTGTTAAAAATACTTCTCCTTGTTGCTATCATTGTGGGAAGTACGGGCATGTTATGAAAGAATGTTGGTTTTTAAAAACTAATAATTTTCATGCTTCTGGAATGAATGCTAGGTTTAATTTTGTTAGACCTAGATCTTTTAGAAATAGGAGATGAAAACTTTTGAAAATACCTTTGCTCTTAAACGAAAATCCTTTGCTATAAATGCCATCCCTCAATACTTTTATTGTGGAAACCATGGACATGTCATTGAGGATTGCAGGATCATGAAGGATGATGATATAGTGACAATGAAAAAGTCAAAGAAAATATTTGGAAGATATGCTACTAACATCCAAGGACCCAAGAAGGCTTGGGTGCCAAGATCCGACAAATGAGTCGGTTGTTATGAAGGTGTGTCTTGAGGTAAATAAAGAATGAAAGGGGTTCCAATAAAATGGAGCAAGGCACACTCATAAGGTAAAACCCCAACTTTACCTTTTCATTGTTAAACTTGATGATTTTGATGTTTGGTATGTTATTCTGTTATGGTTTTCATATGATGTTTGAATTGCATTTCCTCACAAGTCATACAAGTCTTCAATTGGATGAATATTTGGTATATCAAATGGTGATATGTGAAATAATAGATCAAGTCTGTCAGGAAGCTATCACTATGTGTGATGTGATCTTAGGATCAATGTTCTCTACTTTGTACCAAAATTTAGAAATTGAATTGTTTGGCTTATGAGGAATCATGTGTTTTGAATGAAATTAATTTGCCTTGATTTGCAATGATCTTAATTTACAATTGGTTTCAATTGAAAATATTTCTTGTTTCAAGAAGGTAAATTTTCTGAACTATGGACTTGCTTGATCAAATGTAACAATTGATATTGAATGTTGACCATGGCTCAGTTTAAGGCTTATTGACCTTGTGTGATTGCTTTGCAAAATTGATAAGTTGTTTGACATGTTTAAAAAATCTCCTCTTGTTAAAAGATGTTCAAACACTTGTCTTGCTCATTGCCAAATTATGTGTGAAATCTGTAGGACACTTGATTATGTGCATCAAAATACATCTTGCATATTCACACCTTGTAGGGCTTAACATATTCAAACTGAAGCTTATGTCTCATGCAATATTGTTTCTGAATGATCATTGTTGAACTTTTGAGTTCTAAGGAAAACGGACTTCCATGATAAAATCTGAAATAAAATGCTCATGGTTCAGTGCAATTTTCATTGAAAATCCATCTCATGCATTTAGTAATTTCATGCTTGCTTGAATATTCAAGAATGCACAAAATTAAAAACTTGCATAAAAAGAATGCATTGGCATCTTTGCATATCATTCACATACTATGCATACAAAATGACAAAAAGATGTATATTGCATATTCATGCATATAGAGCATATGCATATATTTCATGATAATCGCATATCTTGACTCATGAATGCTTGCATGAATGTTTCATGAATCCTTGCATGCTTGTAAGTATTTACACTATGAAACCATTTCTTGATCTTTCTAATGCCTTACCTCCTTGCTAATCTGTAATGCAGTGACTTTATTCATATGTGATACATGTCATATATTAAGGGGGAGGATTTGACTCCGACCGTGCATACATTTAGGGGGAGTCATAGCCGTGTCTTGTCGAATTCATTTTATACATGCAAAATATAAATCACACTCTTGCACACAATGAATTTAATGACTTTAATTGATAAGGATTTAAGAAATTCCTTCCAACACTTTAGAGGGAACTTGAATCTCTACATGGACATTAAAGAGTAATCGTGAGGAAAAAGTTGTCTACCCCACAAAATTAATAAGTGGTATGTGGAACCGAGTAGCCGGGAATCCCCACTGAAACAAATGAGGAAACTCACGTCGAAAGGTAAAATAAAAATCCACATGTGTAATGAATCCAAGTAGCCGGGAATCCCCATTGAGACATATGAGGAAACTCGCGCCGAACGGTGAAGTCCCTTAAACGAAACAAAATCGGGGTTGTGCGAAGCTGCCGAAAGTCGAGAATCTAAAGTGAAAGTGTAGAAAGGAGATTACCTTCTAGTGTTCTTTAGAAATTCTAAAAATCCATATATTTGGAAGCTCATTATTCATTGCATCACTTTTCACATGGGCATTTTTGTGATGTATGTATTCTATGAACTTTATTTCGATTCATGGTTTATGTAGTACTTCTAGTTGTGTATGCACAAATCTCTTAGTTATGCCTCATGTCTTACATCTTGAATTTGAATCACATGCTCCTTTGTTAACCCGTGCCTCCTTTAGGGGGAGTTACTATGTGTAAAATTTGTGTGCATGATGGTTGTGCTTGTGTGCTTGCATGTTCATGCATTCTCCTTTAGTCTAATTCTGAGCATAACTCTTGTATTTGAAGGATAGAAGTCATCATGTGCATAGTTGCATATCTTGCATATTTAGCATTCACATTGTCCACATTCATTGCATTTGTAAGATGAAGCTCATCGTGTGCATATTTACATATTTGGCATTCTTAACGTGCATATAGTTCATGCATGATATCATCTTGAACAATTCATACTTTTCAACAATTGGTATAGTTCATTTTTTTTTTGGCAGAAAGCCGAGGGCTCTTTTTTATATATTACAAATAAGGTTGAGAAATTGTTACAACATCACCGGGGCATACCCCTGCAAAAAATACCCAAATGGGAGAACCATCACTACACCATCCGTAAGGACACGAGTCCCATCTGGTCAGTCAGAAGCGGCCCGATACAAACTCTGGGCAACTCAGATTTCGAACGGACCACAGAGTTAACCTTGGTGGAGCACGCAAGTGACGCTAATGCGTCAGTAACTCTATTGGCTTCTCGATAAACATGGCAGACACACACACCTGATCGAAGAAAGTAAGTGCGAATTTCTCGCCACTAGCGTAGCGAAGCCCATGCCGTTGCAATCCCAGCCTGCAGAGAGGTGGCCAAGACCGCATTGTCAGTGCGGACGACAGACAGGTGAAGGCCATGCTCATTCGCAAGGCGAATGCCATCGCACATGGCTCTTGTTTCCGCCATAAAACTGCTACCAACGCCATAGAAATGTGAGAAGTCCAATACCATATTACCCCTATGGTCCCGGATGCAGCCTCCTCCACCACAGTAACCTGGGTTCCCTTTACTTGCACCATCGACGTTCAACACAAGGCCCTGGTCAGGCGGAATCCATCGGACAAGCTTGACAATATGCGTAGAGAACCTGAATCTGAAACCGTATCCAGGAGAAGTTGGGTCTGGGGTGCAGTAGGCTGATGCTTGAAGGTCATTCTTGATAGAGCAGCATTAATCTGAAACAGGATATTGTGAATGATACGCACAGGAGACAGGTAGGTTCTCTCAAAGCGCGCTGTGCATCTAGCCTTCCAAATTTCCCACACAATAAGAATGGAGGCATACATGGCAATAAAACCATTCAAAGAGTGGGGGTTGCACTGAGTGATAATATACCACATGCGATGAGTGATATGAGGGTCGGATCTATGGGCAGTTGGCAAGAAAGAAGCTGCCCAATTCCACAGTGCAGAAGCCAAGTCACTACTTAGAAACAGATGGTCCAGCTCTTCCACACTCGGGAAAGAACAGCAAGAACAGCGAGATGCCAAGGAGATACCACAGTCGCTATTCTAGAATCAACAGGGACCGCTCTGTGAAGGATTCTCCAGGTAAACAAAGACGCACGCCGTTGAAAGTGATGGTTCCAGAGGCGGGACAAGGCAGCACGTCGAACACCTCTCGGCCTTAGGTGCTCATAAGCCGACTTAAGCGTGAAAGCACCCAAAGAAGAGAGTGTCCAGATGCATTCGTCTTCAAATCTGACAGAGAGATACCTTCAAGGAATTGTGCATCAGGGAGTAGTCTTCGAGGATGATCCCTATTAGCTAAAACCTCATGCACAGTTGGATTGTGACCCTGAAGGTTGACCCCCAAAGATTGTCGCAAGGGGGATTAGCCAATCCAGAGATCATCTAGGAAGCTCACTGTATTGCCATTACCAACAATCCACCTGGTTTGAGAACGAACCACATTAAAGGCAACGCTTAGGGTAGCATTAGGAATGCCATGCAGATGCGGCACCAATGAAGTAGGATCACCCTCGAGTTGGAAACGTCGCCGAATGTAGACCGCCCAGAGCGATGATCCATGCAAGATCGACCATGCCAGCTTCACTGCCATAGCAACTTGAACATGGTTTAAACTCTGTACTCCCAAACCACCCTCAGCCACAGGCTTCTGGATAACAGACCAGCGCACCCAATGGCGACGAGGGACCCTATCAGCCTCACCCCAGAAGAACCTTGCACAAAGTCGCTCAATGTAGTTAACAATCGATTTGGGAATAGAAATAGCAGTTGCCAGGTACAGAGGAATGGAGGAAAGCACCGAGTTGATGAGAGTAATCCATCTAGCTTGAGATAACATGCGAGACTTCCAAGTGGAAATACGCAGATTCAACTTATCAATAAGATGTTTGAAATCTGCCACCAATGTTCTGCCATGACGGATAGGTATACGTGAGGGTGCCATGATGATGGCGGAATCTGGTAATGGCAGATAAGCTGGATATCAGTCTTGCAGGTGCGCTGCTAGCAACACAGAAGCAACTCTTTGAGGCATTAATCTTCTATCTAGAGGACTGCTCGTAAGCATGCAAGAAATCCAACAGGCGTCGGATATTATTAGCATGGCCGTTGACAAATAAAAGGGTATCATCAGCATATAATAGGTGGGTCATAGGCATACATCCTCTGGGACCCGAAAAAGGCACAAGTAAACCCTCATTGCACATACTCGTCAGCCCTCTACTGAGGACTTCCTCCAAGATGATGAAAAGTGCAGGTGCTAGCGGGTCTCCCTGCCGAAGTCCGCAAGAAGAATGGAAATATCCTGCTAGTGAGCCATTAAATAACACTGAAAACCAACAATTAGACGTCAACCTAGCAACAAAGGAAAGGAATCTGTTACAGAAACTGAACCTTTGGAGGACTTTGAGGAGAAAATCCCAAGCCACCCTGTCATAAGCCTTCACCATATCCAACTTAAAGACCACATTATGCCCATGAACCTTCCTCCCAAGATCAGCAAACAACTGCCGCGACAAGGCCAGATTATCAATGATATGTCTGCCCTTCACAAATGCACCCTGCTCAGCAGAGATAATACCAGGCAAGATAGAGCCCAGCCTGTTAGTAAGAATAAGGGAGATAATTTTGTAACTGAAGTTACACAGACTGATGGGTCTGAATTCCCCAAAGTTACTCGGGCTAGCAACCATAGAAATTAAGGCAATAATACTGGAAGTGATACCCTTGGGCAAAGGAAAACCCTGAAAGAAACCTTGAACACCCTTAACGACATCATCACCAATAATATCCCAGCAATGGGAATAGAAATGTCCGGAGAAGCCGTCAGGTCCTGGAGGGTATAGTTCATTTTGAAATGAATCATTTTGAACGTATCATATTTTGCTTGACCGTTCTCATTTTGCCATAAGGGGAGAAAGCTTGCTGGTTTTGGTTTTGATGCTATCCTGAACTCCTCATGTTGATCCCCATTTCTGATTATGTCAAAGGGGGAGAGAGCATTAATGCATAACATTTTATCATCATCAAAATGGGGGAGATTATTGTATATGTGATTTTGATGATTACAACGTTGACTTTGTTACTTGGCCTTGCTTGGCCTTGTGCTTGAATGATACTTCATATTCTCATGTGCTTGAATCATACTTGTTCTCTTGCTATGGAGTCATGTTCATGCTCATTTGAATGCTATCATGCTCACTTGTTTGTAATAGCTTAACTCTCACTTGAATGAGAGTTATGCTCATTTGAATGCAAGTGTAATGTCCCGGATCTTTATTGGATCTTTATTGGGTCTTTCGGATCCTTTTCGGAGAGTTTCGGATCGCTTTTGTAGCTCCCGAGTTGAGTTTTACGATCAGTGTGGGTTTTTCTCTCGTACTAGTTACGGAACCCTACGGTGAGTTTATTTCTCAATTCATCGACTCGTGGACGATACAGCGACGATGTACTCTTCGAGCCGATCATTTTGACTATTTTTGTGCATTTTTCTGAGACCGGGCCAAAAATTGGATTTTTCAAAAATTAGGAAATTTTCCTAATTTCTTTCTATAAATTCAATTCCACTATCTCTCCTGCTCATTTTCAACTTCACGCTATCTCACTCCGTTCTCTCCCGTCTCTGGTCCGTTCGGCGCGGGGCGCGCACCGTTGCGGAGTTGGCTGAGGCGTGGACGTGCTCGAGTGATCGGTTCGCGGGAAGGAGCAGCGGATGGAGCGTGGCGGGCGCGATCCCTCGGTGGATTCCGAGAGCGCGTCGTTCGTGATTCGGTGGTTTTTGGCATGGTTTAGTCCCTTCGGGGCACGATTTCTTCGGTGGAGGTAGGGAGATGGACCGCCACTCCGTTCTGCACGTTTTCCCAGCTTCTGTGCGTAGTTTGGTGCTCTATCGGGGGAGATCGGGCCGGTTGAGTGAAAACCGTCATTTTTGGGGTTTTCAGGGTTCGCCGGAAAACAGCAACCATTTGCGGCGTGGTTAGTGTCAAAATGACCGTTGGGATGTCCGGATCCCATTCATGTTAGTTTCGTGTCGATCGGTTGTCATTCGAGGCCGATAGGAGTTCGGGAACCTTGGTGAGCCGTTTTGGGTCGATTCGTCAGAATCGCCTCGATCGTGCATTTTAACGCATGCATGTGGGCTTTTTAGCCTCCAGATGTTGTTTTCCATGGTTTGCCTTTGTTTCCTCTGCGCTTCAGCGTGAATGGGGCGTGGAATGGGCCGATTTGGCGTTTCCACTATTTTTTCGCCGTGACCGGTGTAGCGGTCGTTCCAGGGACCGTCACAGTCCCTGACGGCCCTATGACAGACCGTCACAGAGTCTGTTCGTTTTAAATTTTTCGTGGCTGAGTGAGCGTAACGGTCATGCCCCTGACCGTTACGCTCCCCTGACGCGTCCCGGCTGGTGCGTCACAGCCATTGTGCCTTATGTGTTGTGTTTGAGGCGGTTGCTCTGACGGCACTCCCCCAGTTCGTCAGAGTGGTGTAACGCGCCTGCCCCAGGCCGTTGCACTCTGTTTGACCACGTTTGACTATTTGAGTCGGTTCCCCTTGTTGTGCCCCTTGTGCTTTGTTGATGATGTGGTGTTTTAATGATAGCAACATAATTGAGTCACCACTTTGTCTTGGATATGTCTGATCTATTCTGTGGGTGATTGCATGAGTGTGCCATGTCTGAATTGTGAAGAATGCATGTGTATGCTTGAGTCATGCTGTGATAAATTGGTTTGTGCTTGATTTCTGTTCTGTGCATTGCTTCTCTGTTGATAATGTTCATGTTGTAGTTCATCAAGTCTATACATCCGTCTCACTGTTCACATGCATCAAGTATGTACAGCGTCCGTCTTATGTCATATGTGTTTACTTCATTCAGAACTTGGTACACAGTTTAACTGTGAGCATGGCATAGATCATGTCTGCATGTCTGTCTTTCACTAATATGGGTGCGGTGCAATGGCTGCGTTGACGCAGTGGATCAGCTGGGTTGACGCCATGCTGCTTTGTCTACTTTTTCTTGCGCATTAAGTCTTAAAGTCTGTACAGGGGAGTTCATGCATCACTCTCTTTGCCAAGTGTATACATCGGTCAGCATTGCATCTTGTTCGTGAAGTCCATACATTGCATAATGTTTGGCAAGCCAATACATTGCACTGTAGATGCATCGAAGGGAAGTATGCACATTGGTCTGTTCATATGAAGTCTGTACATTGGAAGTGTGTACAGTGTTCAGTTGCCTTCTCATAAGGTCTATACATCCAGTTGAACGCAAAGTCCACACATCGCTTCACATCATATGAAGTCTGTACATTGGAAGTATGTACAACGAACTGTTACACGCATCATTCCAGTTGTCTTCGTGTCGTTATTTGTTCCATCGTGTGCTGAACACTACAGCACCTCATGCTGCTTTCTGTGCCACCTCGTGTCGCTCCATCTGTGTCACCCCTATGTCTTCGAGTCTTCTGTATTCATGTTGTTTCTTCCAAGACCCCGTGTCTTTCTTGCTTTGTGATTACACTTCGTGTCAGTTTCTATTTTCGTCTTTGAGTTATTCTCAGCCCGTGTCGTCCTCGAGTTCGAGTCATTTTCCTGTGTCTTCGTGTTATCTTTTGTTTTTATGTCTTCGTGTTGTTTTTATGTCTTCGTGTTATTTTTGTGTTTGAGTCTTCATGTTAGTTCTGTTTTTATGTCTTCGTGTTATTTTTGTGTTTGAGTCTTCATGTTAGTTCTGTTTTTTATGTCTTCGTGTTGTTTTTATGTCTTCGTGTTATTTTTGTGTTTGAGTCTTCATGTTAGTTCTGTGTTTATGTCTTAGTGTTATTTTTATGTCTTCGTGTTATTTTTGTGTTTGAGTCTTCATGTTAGTTCTGTGTTTATGTCTTAGTGTTGTTTTTATGTTTTCGTGTTATTTTTATGTTTGAGTCTTCATGTTAGTTCTGTTTTTATGTCTTCGTGTTGTTTCTTTCTATCTTCATCCAGGTTCCCTCTGATCGCGTGTTTTACTACCGTTTTACTCCGTGTTATTTCCTTCTTCACCTCGTGTTGTTCTCATCTGACCTCGTGTCGTTCTCTTTGTAGTGTTAGCCTTGTTACTGTATGCACTTCGTGTCGTTTTCTTTTTATCTCGTGCTGTAGTCATCTTATGTACCTCGTGTCGTTTTCTGTATAGTGCACCTTTTACTGTTCTAATGTCTATACATTCATTTCTAAGTTCAAGTCTACACACTTGTTATCACATCTTAAGTCTATACACTCGTGGCTAGCTATTCAAGTCAATACACTCATTGGCTAAGTCTTCAAAGTTTACACATTCTATCCTTCTGATTAATCTCCTATGACTGTGTGACAGGTACTATTCGTAAGTCTTCAAAGTCTACACATTCTATCCTTCTGATTAATCTCCTATGACTGTGTGACAGGTACTGTTCGTGGAGCCTATGCAGAGTGGGCACGTGATACGAGGCTGGCATCTGGCATGTGATCCGAGATGCAGAGGAGCCTCCACGTGGACTGAAGCATTTGGGCAGGAATCATGGAGAGCACAGGCCGCCCTAATCTGCTGCTGCTATATATATGTGTCTTCTTCCTCTGAAGAGGGGCGAGGGGGCAGAGAGTGACTGAAGTAGAGGCAGCCAGAAAAGAAGAAGAGGTGCAGAAGAGAAAGAAGAGATAGAGAAGGCTGAGAGCTAGATCGAGAGAGCAGAAGAAGAAAAAGAAAGAGAGACAGTGAGATACAGAGTGTGAGAAGAAGGAGAAGGCAGAAGCAGTGAGAAGAAGAAGAAGTAAGAAAGAAGAAGAAGAAGAAAAGAGAGTTCATGCTGGGAGAAAGAGAGAAGCAGTAGAAGAAGCTCCTGCTGGACCGTGGATCAAATCCAGGCCAGCCAGCTCCTGCGAGAGCCACATTTAATTTTATCTTTTCAGCTTTCTGTTGCTGGGTTTTGATTTTCTTTTGAACTATTCACTTGTTGTTCTTCCGATTGCCCTGTTGGGGATCGGGTTCCTCCTGTGGACTCAGGAGAAGGGAGATCTTGTGTCTTCGGTTTGCAAGTAGCTGGGTGCTACTTGTGGGTTCCCTCCTGGTTTGGAGGAAGGGAGGTTTGTTCCTCCGGTTCTGGTCTTGTGGGTTGCAAGGCTAGGTGTTCCCTCCGTGTCTGGAGGAAGAGAGACCGTGTGTCTCTGGTTTCCAAGTGGCTGGGAGTCACTTGTGGGTTCCCTCCTGGTTTGGAGGAAGGGAGATTCATCTCCGGTTCTGGTCTTGTGGGTTGCAAGGCTAGGTGTTCCCTCCTGGTCTGGAGGAAGAGAGACCGTGTGTCTCTGGTTTCCAAGTGGCTGGGAGTCACTTGGGGTGTCCCTCCGGTTGGGAGGAAGAGGGGAGTTTGTTCCCCTGGTCAAGCTGTTTGGCAGCCTTTGTTGCAGACTGAGTCTGCTGTGCTAGTGTTACTAGTGGAAGCGTCACTCCGGTTTGGAGTGAGGGGTGGACGTAGGTCTGTTGACCGAACCACCTAAAATCATCGTGCAGTGGTTTGTTTGATTGCCTGCTTCCGCCAGATGCATGCTAGGACCGTGATTTAATTGATTATCTATCCTAGAGGTTAATTGAGTTTCTTATATGTTCACTTAATTGCTGCGCATTCGATGCTTGCTTAGGATCGTTTGAGGGCTTCTTGAGTTGTTGTCTTGCTTTGATCCTTCTAAGGTTCCTCAGGCTAGTTCTGCAACAGTTTTAATTCCGCATTACTGAGCATTAGAGTTTTAATTAGGCCATATTTGTAGAGGGATACATTCACCCCCCTCTGTATCTGGGCCTTACATTCTAACACCCCTGACGCGCCCCCCCTGATGCGTCAGGCTGTGTAACGCGCCTGCCCCAGGCCGTTACACCGTATTTTGACTGTGTTGGGTCTGTTGGCATAACGCGTCTGTGCCTGCGGGTTAGGTTGGCGTAATGCGCTTGCCCTCGTGCGTTAGGTTGGCGTAACGCTCCTGCCGTCGTGCATTACGCTGTTCACGTTTTGGGTTCGAGCGTGTTGGCTCTGACAAGCCCACCCTGGTGCGTCAGGCTCGTTTAACACGCCTGTGCTAGGCCGTTACAGTCCTGTTGTGGCCGTGATGGCCATTGGGCTTTTCGGTGTGCGGCCATGTGTTGTGGGTCCGTTCTAGGTGATGTTAGGGGTTGTTTGGGGGTAGGTTTGTGGTGTTGTCTGTCGCTCCCGTGGTCTAGTCACTTTCTCCGTGGACGTCGGTCGATGTTCCTATGAAGGCTAAGACTACGTTTCCGAGTCTGTCGGTAGTTTCTTGTGCTGCCTTCGGTGTGTGAGGTACGGGTGACAGTGCATGTTTGACTGTCTGTACTTCAGCACCGCGTTTCGAGCTTCCTCCTCACGTCACCCTAGACGTCCTGCAGTCGAGGGGTGACCCCGATATACAGTTTGCAAGCTAGTTTCCGTCGGCTCCTGCGGTTACCGTAGCGTCCTACGGGGGGAGAAAACTAGCTAGAGACTTGGCTCTAGGCAGGAGCCAGTGTGTGCACACGTGGTCAGGGGTTGAGGACTGACGCCGACGGGCGTGACCCTGACTAGTACTTGTACCTATGTTTCCGTGTGGGTCTGCGACTCGGCCGGGCTCGCGTAGGCCGCGATCGGTGGGTAGTCGAGACACTTGTGGGGTTTGTCGTGACCTGTCCGGGTTGGCCTTTCCGTGGCTGTACTCGAGGTCTGTGTCTTGTCCGGTGCACGACGCTCCGGTCGTGTTGCCTGTGCCTATCTAGGTCTTTTCTAGGCCTTCTTTTGCATGCCTGTTGTAGGTGTAGGTTGGGGTGTTTTGTTTGGCTTTTTCCCTTTTTCTTGCTGCTCCCTACTCCTCTTTCCCTTTCTAGGCTTGCTTGCCTGTTCGGGTTATTCCCCTCGTTCTTACCTATTCCCTACTCCTGTTTCCCTTTCTTTTGCAGCTTTCTAGTGTTGTTTCTTGCTGTTGTCCCTGTTGTTCTGTGTTACTGCGTGTTCTTCAGTGGGGATCCGCGTGACCCCTACTGAGCCAGTGACACGAGGCTCACCCCTACTTTTCAGGTGGGGTGATGTGTTCGTTCTGCTTCCGCGGGTCCTGGAGTTTGAGTCGTAGCTGCCAGCTGGTACCTCCGTCGGGCTTCCCCCGACTTCTTGGTACGTCTTTTCTTTCTGTCGACTGTACTGCTAGACTACTGTCTTTAGCTTGGGACTTGACTCTGGTATGTAATTGTTTAAAATCTGTTAATTAAAATGTAATTTTATTTCTGCTACTTTAGCAAACCGATCTAATGAAATTTAATTGCTTGCTGCTATATCTGTCAGTTCAATGTACTACACGACAATCCTTTTTCCCTTCGGAGCTTTACCGCTCTTGGGAGGCCTCGCGGGTTCCATGTAGTATCAGGTGTATTCGATAGTCTTACCGGGTATACCTGGTATCCGAAATCCGGGTCGTCACAGTTGGTATCAGAGCGTTGTTGTGTAAAGTACATGGGAATCTCAGATATACAGTTTCCAGAGTCCTTAAGTCCAGTACAGTCTTCAGCTGGCGTTAGGTTTTGTGATTCTCGTTTATTACTATCGTGGGTCTTTTCTCGGTGAGCTACTCGATGCATGACTCGTTCCCTGGAAGTCGTGTGATCAGCTGCTGTTATGCCTTGATGCGACCCTACTTGCAGTGGTATTCCGTGGTTCTGTGTCCTGTACGGAGCCGGAATCCTGCGAGTGCTGCCGTCTTGCTGTTGTTTCTCGTGGTTCATGTCATTTTGTGGTTGTGTTGTCGGGTTGTTCTTCCCTGCTTACCCTTGCTAGTCCTTAAATTTCGAGGATGAAATTTCTTAAAGGAGGGGAGGATGTAATGTTCCGGATCATTGTTGGATCTTTATTGGGTTTTTCGGATCCTTTTCGGAGAGTTTCGGATCGCTTTTGTAGCTCCCGAGTTGAGTTTTACGATCCGTGTGGGTTTTTCTCTCGTACTAGTTACGGAACCCAGCGGTGAGTTTATTTCTCAATTCATCGACTCGTGGATGATACAGCGGCGATGTACTCTTCGAGCTGATCATTTTGACTATTTTTGTTTATTTTTCTGAGACCGGGCCAAAAATCAGATTTTTTAGAAATTAGGAAAATTTCCTAATTTCTTTCTATAAATTCAATTCCACTATATCTCCTACTCATTTTCAACTTCACGCTATCTCACACCGTTCTCTCCCGTCTCTGGTCCGTTCGGCGCGGGGCGCGCACCGTTGCGGAGCTGGCTGAGGCGTGCACGTGCTCGAGTGATCGGTTCGCGGGAAGGAGCAGCGGATGGAGCGTGGCGGGCGCGATCCCTCGGTGGATTCCGAGAGGGCATCGTTCGTGATTTGGTGGTTTTTGGCATGGTTTAGTCCCTTCGGGGCATGGTTTAATCGGTGGAGGTAGGGAGATGGACCGCCACTCCGTTCTGCACGTTTTCCCTGCTTCTGTGCGTAGTTTGGTGCTCGATCTGGGGAGATCGGGCCGGTTGAGTGAAAATCGTCATTTTTGGGGTTTTCAGGGTTCGCCAGAAAACGGCAACCATTTGCGGCATGGTTAGTGTCAAAATGACCGCTGGGATGTCCGGATCCCATTTGTGTTAGTTTCGTGTCGATCGGTTGTCATTCGAGGCCGGTAGGAGTCCGGGAACCTCGGTGACCCGTTTTGGGTCGATTCGTCAGAATCGCCTCAATCGTGCGTTTTAACGCATGCATGTGGGCTTTTTAGCCTCTAGATGTTGTTTTCCATGGTTTGCCTTTGTTTCCCCTGCGCTTCGGCGTGAATGGGGTGTGGAACGGGCCGATTTGGCGCTACCACTATTTTCCCGCCGTGACCGGTGTAGCGGTCGTTCTTGGGACCGTCACAGTCCCTGACGGCCCTACTACAGACCATCACAGAGTCTGTTCGTTTTAAATTTTTCATGGCTGAGTGAGCGTAACGGTCATGCCCCTGACCGTTACACTCCCTTGACGCGTCCCGGCTGGTGCGTCACAGCCATTGTGCCTTATGTGTTATGTTTGAGGCGGTTGCTCTGACGGCACTCCCCCAGCGCGTCAGAGTGGTGCAACGCACCTGCCCCAGGCCGTTACACTCTGTTTGACCGCGTTTGACTATTTGAGTCGGTTCCCCTGACGCGCCCGCCCTGGTGCGTCAGGCTGTGTAACGCGCCTGCCCCAGGCCGTTACACCCTGTTTTAACTGTGTTGGGTCTGTTGGCGTAACGCGTCTGTGCATGCGCGTTAGGTTGGCGTAATGCGCCTGCCCTCGTGCGTTAGGTTGGCGTAATGCTCATGCCGTCGTGCGTTACGCTATTCACGTTTTGGGTTCGAGCGTGTTGGCTCTGACGCTCCCGCCCTGGTGCGTTAGGCTCGTGTAACGCGCCTGTGCTAGGCCGTTACAGTCCTGTTGTGGCCGTGATGGCCGTTGGGCTTTTCGGTGTGCAACCGTGTGTTGTGGGTCCGTTCTAGGTGATGTTAGGGGCTGTTTGGGGGTAGTTTTGTGGTGTTGTCTGTCGCTCCCGTGGTCTAGCCGCTTTCCCCGTGGACGTCGGTCGATGTTCCTATGAAGGCTAAGACTACGTTTCCGAGTCTATCGGCAATTTCTTGTGATGCCTTCGGTGTGTGAGGTACGGGTGACAGTGCATGTTCGACTATCTGTACTTTAGTGCCGCATTTTGAGCTTCCTCCTCACGTCGCCCTAGACGTCCTGCAGTCGAGGGGTGACCCCGATATACGGTTTGCAAGCTAGTTTCCGTCGGCTCCTGCGGTTACCGTAGCGTCCTATGCGGGGAGAAAACTAGCTAGAGGCCTGGCTCTAGGCAGGAGCCAGTGTGTGCACACGTGGTCAGGGGTTGAGGACTGACGCCGACGGGTGTGACCCTGACTAGTACTTGTACCAATGTTTTCGCGTGGGTCTGCGACTCGGTCGGGCTTGCGTAGGCCGCGATCGGTGGGTAGTCGAGACACTTGTGGGGTTTTTCATGACCTGTTCGGGTTGGCCTTTCCGTGGCTGTACTCGAGGTCTGTGTCTTGTCTGGTGCACGACACTCCGGTTGTGTTGTCTGTGCCTGTCTAGGTCTTTTCTAGGCCTTCTTTTGCATGCCTGTTGTAGGTGTAGGTTGGGGTGTTTTGTTTGGCTTTTTCCCTTTTCCTTGCTGCTCCCTACTCCTCTTTCCCTTTCTAGGCTTGCTTGCCTGTTCGGGTTATTCCCCTCGTCCTTACCTGTTCCCTACTCCTGTTTCCCTTTCTTTAGCAGCTTTCTAGTGTTGTTTCTTGCTGCTGTCCCTGTTGTTCTGTGTTACTACGTGTTCTTCAGTGGGGATCCGCGTGACCCCTACTGAGCCAGTGACACAAGGCTCACCCCTGCTTTTCAGGTGGGGTGATGTGTTCGTTCTGCTTCCGCGGGTCCTGGAGTTCGAGTCGTAGCTGCCAGTTGGTACCTCCGTCGGGCTTCCCCCGACTTCTTGGTACGTCTTTTCTTTCTGTCGACTATACTGCTAGACTGTTGTCTTTAGCTTTGGACTTGACTCTGGTATATAATTGTTTAAAATATGTTAATTAAAATGTAATTTTATTTCTGCTACTTTAGCAAACCGATCTAATGAAATTTAATTGCTTGCTGCTATATCTGTCAGTTCAATGTACTACACGGCAATCCTTTTTCCCTTCGGAGCTTTACCGCTCTTGGGAGGCCTCGCGGGTTCCATGTGGTATCAAGTGTATTCGGTAGTCTTACCGGGTATATCTAGTATCCGGAATCCGGGTCGTCACAGCAAGTATGCTAATCTTCTTGCATTGCAGGATCGAGTCATGATGGACATCAAATGGAACTCAAGAGAATGCTTAAATAAGTCATCTTGTTGTCCACCATTCAAAACATGAGTTAATTCTATCTCCATTCTTCAAAGAACCATTGGTAAGACTTTGCAATTCACATATCTTTAGTTAAGTGAACTTCGGGTAAGAGAGGTGCAGTGTGTTGACCCAGAATACGTGTGGATAGATATACATGTGGTTTCATGTATCTTTTTCATGGGTCATTATGGTTTTAAGATGTATGCTTCATGCATTTTCTATATGAGATTTTACGGGTCATACATGTTATTCAAATGCATGGGTTATGATGTTAATTTTTGGTTGAGACGCCTTGGGCTTTCATGCATATTCTTCTAAGTTGCCAAAGACATGAATGTGGTTCATGCACTTTCTACTTGAAGCTTTTAAGCTTGTGATGTGCTTGAAATATTCATACAAGACTTCTGAGAGTTGGTTCTATATTGCTCATGCATTGCATGAATGCTTGGTCTTGTGAGCTATGCACTAAAAGCTTGATTTATTAACTTGATGTGTGAAAGAATTGCATGAAGTTGGCTCTTATGAAGATGGCTTCAATTTGGTCTCAATCAATGAGATTGTGTTCATTGAACACACCTTTCTATTTGAATGACAGTGTCATATCATTCATGAGGTTATTGTGATTTCAATGTATGGATGATTAAAAAGATCCCTTATTTATATCAATGCTCCTCGTGATATCAATGCTTCATGAATGTTAGTTTTTGTCAACAAGAATGTCATTTGAATGAATATGTGTTTGAATGGTTAGCATGTTATAAACTTTCATGAGACATGAATGTTTTCAATTTGAATGTTGAAAGAAAGCCTTGCAATTGAATGATAATGTAATTGTGGAAACATCTTTACAAATATGCATAGCTACATATGTGTATGAGATCATGGTGATGCATAACGAAAATGCATATTTGCATATGTTTGCATATGTGTGTGTTTAGGTGTTCGCACTTTGTCAAATTGAGTTTCATGATATGTAAGCATATCTTGGTAATGTTATTTGAATGATTGAGCTCCCATATCATTACATATGCCTTGGATGCAATGGAAGATTCAAAGTTCCCTAAATGCCATAGCTCATGACTTATGTCTTTATGGAAACATTTATTTATGCAATGAGCATTTGGATGGTTGACAAGTTATAGAGGTTCTTTTGGAAGAATCTAATTTATGAGCTCTTAACTTTCACACCTGTGGTAACTTGATACTCTTGTGTTTTTGTAGGTCCAAGGATGATTTTTATACCCTCCCATATCAAGTGGATCATGGTAATACACTAACCACCTTGTGTGCTTGAAATGGAGGTAGTTGAGGTTGAGCTTTCATACCTTTGTATTTGGACAATTGAGAGATTCAATTTCATTACAACAAACACTTGTCATATAGTGGAATGTGTTTTTGTTGGTTGTAAATGGAAAGCCAAACACATGTTTGAATGGGTTGTATGATGTATTTTTATGTGAACAAGTTGAAATTATTGATGCTTGATTCATGAACTTTGATTATGATCTAACCTCTTGTTTTATCATGTGTTTTAGGGTTAATATTCATGGTTGATCATCATGGGTTTATGGTATTATTTATTCATTTATTTACCCATGAAATCTTGGTGGTTTAGCGGTGTTTTCCAATCCCTACTAGCAGGGGTCGACCCATAGCGTCGACCCTTAGGGGAACTAGGCTGGACAGAAGCTGCAATATGCAGCCTGTCTACAAGGGTCGACCCCTGGGGTCGACCCACTGCCATGGGTCGACCCATGGGGTTGACCCCTGACTGCCAGACAGCAGATTTGCTGCTGGCCGCCCTCTGGTTGCCCAGGGGTCGACCCATGGGGTCGACCCATTCTGGCACAGGATTCTCGGGAGCATCCGAAACCCAATGAATACCTTTCTAAACTTTACCAAACTACCCCCCAATGGTTTCTAATGTTATTAGGGTGTTTCTAACATGTTTTAGGAGGGTTATATGAGTCTTTTATCTAGTTCTCTATATATATGAATGTGAACTCCGATTTTGGAAGATAAGAACCTTAATGTGCTATCTTTCTATCTTGTAGGGCAAGGAAAGGGGGAAAAGGAAGAGGAGCTCTTGCAAGGTGGTTTTCATCTACTTCCATGAAGATTTGGAGCTCGTGGTAGAAGAATAAAAGAAGCGTCTCGAAGAGAGGAACGCGAGGACGCCGAAATCGTGGCCATCCATCATCGAGCCAAGAAGAGCCGAAGTCTTTCTTGAAGGGGGAGCTTCATACATGCTTTATCTTCTTTGATTCAGTCTCTAGAGTTTGTTTGGGGCTCAATGCATCTATTTGTCTTCACTTCTTTAATTTCTGAAAGGATATATTGTGTGGGGGTTCGGAGAAAGGGTTCTCCGAGTGTTTATGTTGACGCGTGTGAGTCATTTTGTGCGGAGCATATCCGCGTGTGTGCTTGGAAATATCTTGGGGTGTGTTCCCCGTGTGTGGTTGGGAGTTTACTCCCGTGTGATTGTGTAGGCTTCGCCCTATGTGTGTGTGTCGGAGCTTGGCTCCGTGTGTGTGTGGGGATTTATCCCTGGGCTATTTTATACAGCAGTGAAGTCTCACCGGTTTGGTGAGAGGTGGACGTAGGGAGCCCATCGTGGTCCCGAACCACCTTAAAAATCCTCGTGCATTGTGGCTTACATTGTGATTTGTGTTGTGGTGGTTTGCTTTATTGTTCATGTCTAATTATCCATTCGAGTGAGTACGGTGAGATTGAGAGAATCAAGTCTATTCCAATTAGTTTAAATTCCTCACTCTTGATAATCTTCTTAATTCCCCTACGAGATAGTTTAAAGTTTTAATTGGACATAATTTTTAGTAGAGGGTTCTATTCACCCCCCCCCCTCTAGAACCATGTTCCTGCACTACGGGACCAAACAAAGTCTAATATCATGCATCACTACCCAAGTTGTGAGGTTATGGTCCAAGGTAACAATCTGCCAATCGACCTGATATGTGTTGATATGGAGCATTACGATGTCATATTAGGCACTGACTGGTTATCCACCTACCAAGCAACGGTAGATTGCCGACACGGCAAGGTAACATTTGTGGATTATCCCGAGTTGGTTTATGTTAGCCCTCGGAATAGATCCTGACTCATCTCAGCCCTTCAAGCAAGCAAACTTGTGAGTAAAGGATGTGTGGCTTTCATAGCTTTTGTGACTGCCATGGAAGTCGAGAAGACTGAAATTGAAGACATCAGTGTAATTCAAGATTTTCCCGATGTTTTTTCCAGAAGAGTTACCTGGTTTACCCCGGTAAGGGAAGTGTCGTTCACTATCGACATTGTTCCTGGTGCTGGTCCTGTTTCTAAGGCACCCTACAGAATGTCTCCTGCCGAGTTGAAGGAGCTAAAAGAGCAGCTAATGGATTTATTGAAACAGGGTTTCATTAGGCCGAGTACTTCCCCCTGGGGAGCACCCGTGCTCTTTGTTAAAAAGAAGGATGAAACGTTGAGATTATGCATTGATTATCGACAGTTGAACCATCTTACAATCAAGAACAAGTACCCACTGTCGAGAATTGACGAGCTGTTCGACCAATTGTCTGGAGCTAATTATTTCTCCAAGATTGATTTTCGGTCTGGTTACCACCAATTGAGGATCAAAGAAGAAGACAAATACAAAACTGCATTTCGAAGCAGGTATGGGCATTACGAATTTACTGTTATGCCTTTTGGACTAACAAATGCCCCCGCAGCTTTTATGCAGTTAATGAATAGCATCTACACGCCTTATTTAGACCAATTTATTGTGGCCTTTATTGATGATATATTGATCTATTCAAAACTGAAGAAGACCATGAAGTGCATCTCAAGAAGGCATTGCAAATATTGCGAGACAACAAGCTATATGCCAAATTTAGCAAGTGCTAAATTTGGCTTGAAGAAGTGTCCTTCTTAGGCCATGTCATATCAAAGAATGGAATATCTGTTGATCCTGCGAAGGTCGAAGTCGTAAAAAATTGGGGACGACAAACGAATGCAACGGAGATTCGTAGCTTCTTGGGTCTAGCTGGCTACTACCGGCGTTTTATTAAGGACTTCTCCAAGATTGTTGTCCCTCTTACCAGATTGACTCGCAAGGAAGTGACTTATGAGTGGAGTGAAGACTGCAATAAGAGTTTCATATCTTTGAAAGATCTCTTGACTACTGCTCCAGTCTTATCTCTACCAATTGTAGGAGAGAAGTACGAGGTATATATCGATACATCTGGTATCAGCCTCGGATGTGTATTAATGCAGAATGGAAGAGTCATTGCATACTCTTCCCGGCAATTAAAGAAGCATGAAAAAAACTACCATGTGCATGATTTGGAACTAGCCGCAGTGGTATTGGCTTTAAAGATCTAGAGGCACTATCTCTACGGAGAGCAATTCACCGTATACTCCGATCATAAAAGCCTTAAATATCTATTCTCTCAGAAGGAACTGAACATGCGACAAAGACGTTGGCTCGAGTATCTCAAGGATTTCGACTTCACTATACAATATCATCCCGGTAAGAGGAATTCCGTAGCAGATGCCCTTAGTCGGAAGCCGAAAGCCCTAGTAGCCAACTATATGGTTCAAGAATGGAAGCTATTAGAGAAATTCTCTGAACTTAATATAAGCATAGATGATGATGGAGGGTGCATTACTCTATCTCATATAAGTGTGCATCCGAATTTGCTAGCTGAAATCAAGAGGTTGCAATAAGAAGACCCTACCCTAGTGGAAATAAAAGAGAAGCTGGACGAGAAATCTGATTTCAAGTTAGCACTCGATGGCAGATTATTATACCATGAACGGACATGTGTACCAGATAGTCCTGAGTTGAAGAAGAGGATTCTTGAAGAAGCTCGCCGATCGAGGTACACGATCCACCCTAGAGCCACTAAGATGTACCAAGATATAAAAAGAACCTTCTGGTGGCCCAACATGAAAAGGGAGATAGCAGACTTCGTGTCTAGATGCTTGACATGCCAACAGGTGAAGGCGGAGCATCAGAAACCCGCTAGAAGACTGCATCCACTGGATATCCCCAAGTGGAAATAGGAAGACATCGGTATAGACTTTATCATGGGTTTTCCCAAGTCTAGGGGCGGATATGATGGAATATGGGTAATCATCGATCGCCTTACCAAATCTGCTCATTTCTTGCCTATCAAGAGCCGATGGTCGGTTGATGTACTTGCTACCCTGTATATCAAGGAGGTTACTAGATTGCATGGAATTCCTATGTCTATAGTATCTGATCGAGACCCGCGCTTCACTTCTCATTTTTGGAAGGGTCTATAATACTCTCTGGAGACGAAACTTAATTTCAGCACTGCTTTTCATCCCCAGACAGATGGTCAGACTGAAAGGACAAATTAGGTTGTTGAAGATATGTTAAGGGCATGTATTATAGATTTCGACGGAAGCTGGCATGACCACTTATCCTTAGCTGAATTTGCCTACAATAACAGCTATCAAGCCAGTATCCAGATGGCACCTTTCGAGGCGCTTTATGGCAGGAGTTGTCGATCTCCAATATGCTGGGATGAAGTCGGTGAAAGACAACTTCTTGGCCCAGATATGGTTAGAGATTCAACTGAAAAGATACATCTTATCAGAGAGAGACTCAAGGTAGCTCAGTGCAGGCAAAAATCTTATGCTGATAACAGAAGGAGAGATTTGGAATTTCAAGTGGGTGACCATGTATTTCTCAAGGTATCTCCCGGCCGAGGTATTAGAAGATTCGGTGTTAAAGATAAGCTTACACCAAGGTTTATCGGTCCATTTGAAGTATTGGAAAGAGTGGGCGAGGTGGCTTACCGTATTGTCTTACCTCCTCAACTCTCGGAAGTACACAATGTATTTCATATATCTATGCTGAAGAAATATGTGCACAACCCTTCTCACGTCATCGACCATACTGAATTGGTGATTCAAAGAGATCTTACTTATGAGTAAAGGCCGATGCGGATCCTCGACCACGAGTAAAGGCTGATGCGGATCCTCAACCGCGAAGTTCGAGTTCTAAGGAGTAAGATGATCCCTATGGTGAAAATCCAGTGGAATCGATGCTCGGAGCAGGAAGCAACATGGGAGACCGAGGAATCTATGAAAAGAAGATACCCAGAACTATTATAGACTGTAAGTATCCTATACTTTCGACAATACCCTTATACAATTGAATTTGGGGACCAAATTCTTTTAAGTAGGGGAGGGTGTAACACCGGGGAATTTTAAAATAAAAATTTATGAATTTTAAAAAAAATTATATATCTATATATTTAACTATTGAACTCATATTCTAATTCTGTTTGATTAACCATTTAAACTATTTAATTAATAATTCAAAAACCAATAGATTCTTTAGAAGATGCCAAATTATATTTTAGGAAATACCAATTTATATTTTTAATTTTTATTTTTAATCACTTAGGAAATTAATAATACATCTTATTACACTATTCTAAAGAAATAGGAAATGGGTTATATAGATAGGGTTTTAAAGGATAAACATCACTTTTACAAGATGCCAAATCATACTTTTATAATTTAGAAAATTTCATATTTCAACTTTTACATTATATCATTGTTTTGAAGAAATAAGGATATATAGATGAAGTGTTGAAGGATAAACCTAATTTAGGAAGTAAGAAAGGGTATATAGATAATTTTGAATAAGTATAGGGTGAATACAAAAATCTCCGTTCAAAATAACGACTGTTGTTAAGTCGTTACTTGTGAAATAACGATATATAAGATGTCGTTATTCGAGTAAAGTAAATACACAAGGTTTAAAAGGACATATCTATAATTTCGGTCCTTTGAGGGGGATGGGAAAAAGCTCCAAGTAAGAAATGACCAATACATGTTCGTTATTCATTAAATAACGACACATATTAAGTCGCTATTCATATAACGTGAATAGTGATGGGAATAGTGCCACTTTTTATTTAAAAAAAATTTCAAAAACATTTATATGTAAAAATAGAGAAAAAAGTAATGATCTCACCCATGAAATTTCATAAACTAACTCTATCAAATTTTAAATATAAAAATCATTCAAGTTTAAGGGAGTTTAAGCATTAAAAATTTAGAAGTGAATCACGGCTGGGGCATGGGCGCCAATTTTTAAAAGGAGTCTGAGGCAAGGGTGCCTATTAAAAGAAGGAGTCTGACCTCAAGTCGCCTATTAAAAGAAGGAGTCTGAGCCTAAGGCACCATTTCTTTTCTGACAACTTTTGTGACATTTTATCACAACAGCTTGTATTAGTTGGCATCGCATTATAGGCGGCCATGGTGCCCTGTAAATGCAGATCTTGTCTACCTATCCTGTCTACCTACAACCCAAATCCTACAATATATCCCTCTGCTTCCCCTTCTATCCTGTTAGTTCGAAGGCTTGCTGCAGAGAATGTGGGAACATTCTCTGAAGCATTGCAGAGGAGGAAGGGCTGATCTTCTTCCTTTCTTCTTCCACATGTACCCTTTCTGACACCACACAGAGGTAGGTGTTCTCAACTTTTAACTAAACTAGTAGCTAATCTAGGATGATTAGTCTAGGCAGTTAGTCTTATGCTCATTTCCATGCGATATTTGGTGTTTACACAGCATGTGTTAGCCTTATACCCAAGATAATTAACAAGTATTAGTCTCATACCTAGAATAATTAACATGTATTAGCTTCAATCTACGATAATTAGCCTGTATTAGCCTCATACCTAAGATAATTAGCATGTATTAGCCTCATACCTAAGATAATTAGCATGTATTAGCCTTAATTAGCATGTATTAGCTTCAATCTAGGGTAATTGGCATGTATTAGCTTCATATCCATGCGATATATCTTGTGTAACGTAAGTTTTATCATGTTTTTACGTAACCTGTTAGTTAAGCTATTAACTAATCTGTTAGCATACCTCATTAACCTGTTAGTTGATCTACTAACCAATTAGCATACCTAATTAACCTGTTAGTCTACCTAATCTATACACCAGATTAGATATAGATAGAGTTCTGCCTATCTAGAGACCCTGTCTCTATTTAGTTCCTGTAAAATGTAAACTAGTATGATAAGTCATGTTAAAAATTTGATATTTGAGAAACTAAAGTATGAAATGAGTGCATGAATATAGATCTGTAATCCTCACAATATTCTCTATCTGTCAATGTCATCAATTTTTCATAAATCAGCCTAAATTGAAGGGCGTCCTTGACACGGACGCCATTCACTGAACAACGACTCTACAACAACCGCTTAATCCAAACAGAAAATGGGCAAAACTGCCCCTCTGTGAAGGGTGCCCCCCCCCCCTAGGGCGCCTATTAAAAATTCATGGCAGCCCCTAGGGCGCCTTCTAACAGAAGATGGCAGCCCCTGAGACGCCTTCTTCTGATAGGTGGCAGCCCTATGGACGCCTTCTATTAACCTACAGTTAATCGATCAGTTAACTTAAGCCCTAACTACTTAGCTTAACCAGCTCTTAATAACCTCTGTCATTAGTTAAACCTAGATTAGTTTAATCTCTATTTAACTAATAAATCATCTAGCTAAACCCCTATTGTCATTAGTTAAACCATTGGTTAAACTAGTTAATCGTGTAGTTAACCTCAGACATCGTTAACTTGGACTAAGGGTTGATAGGTGCCTAAGCCTTGGGCGCCTATCAGTAAAACATGGCAGCCCCCAGGGCACCATTTTCTAAGAGATGGCAGCCCCCAGGGTGCCATTTCCTAAGAGATGGCAGCCTCATGGGCGCCTACTAAGCCTGACCCTGTAAACCTGTTAAAACATTGCAGCCCCCTGGGCGCCAATTTCAAGAACATGGCAGCCCCCTGGGCGCCAATTTCAATAAGATGGCATCCCCCTGGGCGCCAATTTCAAGAAGGTGGTAGTGACCTGGGCGCCTATTAAACAGACCCTGAGTTTTGGTTTTTCCAAGACCTCAAACCCCTAAATGGCGTGCCCTGGTTTTAGGACGCCATTCACTGATAAATGGCAGCCTGAGAGGCGCCATTTAACACCTGACAGGGTTCTCTAAACCCTGTATATAGTTCCCAGGAAGGGCACCCTGTTGTGAGGGTGCCATTTCTGAACTTGTGAGGTAACCTACAAGGCACTGATCTCACCCAGTTTTTCCGTATATCAAATGTTGCTGGTTTTACTCCTAGTTCGTCCCTACGTATCAATACGCCCTTGGATTCCATTCCATAAATCCGCCTTATATATCCTACTGGTCAAACCTTAAAATTTCATATTGGCTATAAATGAGAGTGGATGTCGAAAAACATGACCAATGCTGTGCATATAGGACCCGGTCTGGTCCTAGGAGGAGCACCCGAAGGTACTTGTACCCATTGAAGTTTATTGACCACGGTGTTTGGCATTGCACCGGAGTACTTGCTTGCTAGACTTTAGGCATTCCACTCATTCACGTGATATTACTTGATTGATTGACTTGAGACCCGCAGAAGGGTAAAAGTATTTACTTGGATGAAATTGATAAATAACCAATTCCAGTTATACATGCTTGAAATTATGTTGCTTACTATTACTTGCTTGACATGAGTTCTTACCTCCTTGGAAAATTGTTGTTAATTCCAGTTATTGCTTGCTTGATATCTCTTGCTACTGCTGTATTAAAGTTAGAATCTATATACTCTCACTTGTTATTCCTTTACTGCTCTTGTCAATTTTACAATTCTTGATATCTACTTGTCTACATGCATAGATTTACCTAAATTAATTGAACGTGTAAACCACTTAAAGCATGTTAAATCTTGAGATGTAAATCTTACTGAGCGATCCGCTCATCCAGTTGCTTCTAACCTTTTCAGGTAGTTTGGATGACAGCTAAAACTCGGAAGGGAATGAGTCTGAGTGATGAGTGTAAGAATGGAGTCATCAATTGTCATGTTAATTGTGTTGTCAATTGTGTTATTGTAATTCCACTATTTTGTGTTAAATGTAATCCTACGCATGTCAGTTGTATTATCCAATTATGTCATTTGTTTTTCCTTTGATCAAAACTAATAAAGGAGTGAGGACTAGTAGTTGATTCTATGAATTTGACATTTTGGTTAGTTGTAATAATCGATAGCTTGAACTATTTATGTTAGTCTCAAGTCTAAGCTTAGTCATTTGCGCACTCTTTAAATTGTCTAAGGAAGATCTCCACTAATTAGCTAGATCGCTTTGGTTCTATATAAAGGACTGTCGTGCCACGGGTAATCTTCCGCGCTCGGGACGTGACACCACCGATCTCCAATGGACCTTCGTGTGAATGACATTTAGTCGTGGTACTTATTTTACCGATGTTTTGAGTTTTAAGGCCCAGCCCGTTGTGAGCGACGTCACGCGGTTCGGTGAGCGAACAAGACGCGGAGCGCGCGGGCTCCTTTTTGTTTGCTGCAACACAAAAATAAGAGAAAAGAGAAGGGGCCACCACGGGAGATTGCTCTGGCGGGGCGAGCGGGACAAATGTAATATAGCAAGATATGGGGGTTAAACGGCCATAGCGGAAAGTGACTCGCCGCGGCCTCGGGGGGACGGGAATGGTGCAAAAATCAAATAGCAAGAATTGAAACGGCCATTGGGGAAGTGACTCGCCGTGGCCTCGAGAATATGAGCAGATAAGAATATAACAGAATATAAGGAGAATATAAAGAACGGGAATTTAAATGGCCATTGGGGAAGTGACTCGCCGCGGCCTCGAGAATATGAATAGATAAGAATATAACAATAAATAAAGAGAATATAAGAACGGGAATTTAAACGGCCATTGGGGAAGTGACTCGCCGCGGCCTCGAGAATATGAGCAGATAAGAATATAACAGAATATAAAGAGAATATAAGAATGGGAATTTAAACGGCCATTGGGGAAGTGACTCGCCGCGGCCTCGAGAATATGAGCAGATAAGAATATAACAGAATATAAAGAGAATATAAGAACGGGAATTTAAACGGCCATTGGGGAAGTTACTCGCCGCGGCCTCGAGAACATGATGTGATCGCCAGGGGCCAAAAGACCCCAAAATAAAGAAAGTGATCGCGCCTACCTCAAGAGCGGGAGATGGCGGGTTGCTTCTTCCTCCCCCTTCGACCGGCCGATGGAGAGGGCTTTTCTTGGGTACCCTTGCAAAACAACGACAAACAAGTAACGAGTGGATTAGAAAGATGAAGGTGTAGTATTCAAATCCTTGCGATAAAAATAATGAAATGATGGCAAGACACACACCTGGTTGGTGTTGTCTTTTAAACCCCTCTCGGACTCGAGTAGGAGGAAAATGAGATGATGGATGCAAGAAGTATATAAGAAGAGGTGCCCTTATGAAGGGGGATAGAGGATGCGAGATGATGAATGCAAAAGAACTACGAAGAAAAGGAAAGGATTGGCTTATTGGATGTGCCGATGGTGAAATCCGGCGGAGCTCCGGCAGCGTAGGGACGACGTGGAAGCGCGGTGGGTGAAGACGACCTTCCTCTCGCGAGCGTGGGCACCCGAGAAGCCGGCGGAACCTCCACCTACAAAAGACCCCACAGGTTAGAAATGACTCTGGTAGCCTCTGGGCTCCGGCAGCCTATCGGATCTCTTAGAAGCTCCCCCAGAACTGAGGGGGTGGGCCTCTATTTATAGGGCTCCGGAGGGTGGAGGCGTCCAGGACCCTGGACACCTCCATCAGGGTAAAAAAGATATTTTATTCTATTTTTATTCATTTTTTCCGAATATTTTCATGGAGGCGTCCAAGGTCCCGGACGCCTCCATAAGTCCCACCGAACTCCACCGAAAGTCGCACGCGGTTTAACACAACGCGTGGTTTTGTAGCGGCGACCCGTGATTTGGAAATGGGCGCGTCCAGCCGGCTGGACGTCTCCACAATTTGGATTCTTTCACACACGACAAACCGTCGATCGGTGGGCGGGGCCCCGTGAGTGAGTTGATGGAGGCATCCAGGGGCCTGGACGCCTCCAAGAAAATATATTTTTATTTTTTTTGTTTTGTTTTTTTTATGCCAACTGGCATTTTATATTTTTTATTTTTATTTTCATGGAGGCGTCCAGGGGCCTGGACGCCTCCATTAATATATATATATTTTTTCATTTTTTTGGGTTTTGAAAAAAAATAAAAATAATGGGGGCGTCCAGGATCGTCCAGGATCCTGGATGCCCCCATGAAGACCCGCCTGGGTCCTCAGACAAGGCGTTGGCAGCCGCCCGGCAGACACCCTTCCTGGTTTCGGAACCTTCTGATGCGTCTGACTGGTGTTGATGCCGTCCAAATGCTGCGACGAGACGATTCCGGATGCCGAAAAAGGCAGAAGAAGACCCAAGAAAAGGAAGCACTCAAGTGATTCAAAATGCGAAAGCCGTCGCGGGGCGTCGTATAGTAATATGAGACTTTCTTAGGAGACGTCAGGAATGGCGTGTCTACACCCGTAGCCTTAAAGCTATTGGGCCTCGTCCACTTAAGGGGCCCAAGAATCACGGTCTGGGCGGCCAAAGACCTGGCCGCCCCCAATCCTGGGCGGCCAGGGTGATGGATACCCTCCTTTGCTGGGTGGCCATATGCGCCGCCCTCCCCCTCAAGGAGGCCAAAGACTTGGCCGCCCTCTTCTATTTACTTGGTCAGAGAATGTGGCCCAGCTCGTGGGCACGTTCTTTCCCCGTTCTGCACGATCTCTCCCCACGATTTGAAACTCCGGGCTCAATGAACAAAACTATCGCTCTCCCATGTGGAGGGAGGGGGAATTTAGGATGGACAGAGACACACAGGGAGGGAGGCCATTTTTTGGAAGGGAATCGAGGTGGAAGCGATTGCGGAGTTCCTCTCGGAGGGTGAAAAGAGTCACATCGGTCGTCTTCCTCCTGCGTCCCTTGCTTGGTTTGAACACCTTAGTTCCTACTTCCTACTTGCATCACGGCTTCCAGGTAAGTACACTGCATGTAGTGTAATCCCTTAGCTCCCACACTTAGAGGTTTCTTCCCAAAACAAACGGGAAGGTGGGTGGTCGAAAGCCTCGGCCATCCCTCCTTCCCACCACCCCCAAGTAACCTTGCCATCATCATTCCCGCTCTGTTTGTTCTATTAGAGTAGATACTACACATTTCATTTTACTAATGGCTTTTTTCCCCTTCTTTCTTTGAGCTACGTTGCAGGACTTCAGCATAAGGGACATAGCAGGGCTCCTTGCCCTTGGCCGGCCGAGGATGAGGAAGAGGAAACCCATCATCTCCCCATTTGGATTATCTCCCCATGATCATCACCCCTGTGAGGTTCAGGTAAACACCTCTGGCGATCATGGCGTTCTGACATTTTTCTTTGTTCCTCTGTAGGTACCCAGGAGACATCCTCCATCCGCCCACCAACACATCACACACAACCGCACATCCATCGTGCAATCCGGGCGTCTACAAGTGAAGTGGCGATCACGGTGGGACCCTCTAGTGCCTACTATAAGTTCCAAATGCTTGAAGTCCAAGATTAGTTGATCCATGCATTTACATTAGTCTAGTTTCGTAGCTCTATTTTACATTTTCTGAAAGTCAGGCAGAAGGAGGCCAAACTTCTGGCCGCCTAGGCCCCTAGCCGACCAACCCAGTGGCCGCCTAGGGCATATGCTGGGCGACCAGAACTCTGGCCGCCCTGGGCCCCAGGCGACACTCGACTTGGCCGCCCTCTCTCTTGGTAGCCTTCCCCCCTGGGCGACACTCGACCTGGTCGCCCAGGTATGTTGACGGCCATCACTTTGGCCGCCCTATGTCCTCTTCCTGTGTTTCCCGTAACATTGTTCTTTCTCTGCTAGTTTGCTTGTGCATTGTGTGATTAATCTCTATAGGTTAAGTAACGTGGTTGGGTTTAGGAAGAGTCGACATCACCCTTGTTGGGAAACCCTCCCGTTGGAATTGAACCCTTCACCCGAGGATTCCCACTCGGGTGCAATTGGTTCAGTCCATTCAGGAACCTCCGTGAGTCCTCGCAAACCGTCGATTCCCACACAGTCGCCAGGCATGTTGTACCATCGGAACTCATCGTAGATCACCTTGGGTTTTGAGTGAGAGGTTTCTGCTAGGCTCCCGGAGCTCATCCCACACCCTTAGTTCCCTTCTCTCCTCGAGTGAACAAAAGAAAAGACAAAAAAAGGTGGAAAAAGAGAAAAAAGAAAAAAAATATTTTGGCACGTTGATTATGGTCACCACTTTGTTGTGTGGAAATACTCACCCCTCCTAAACCTTTTATTTTCTTTATTCTAAACCAATTAATAATTTGTTTAGGATGGAAAGAGTTTATTCAAATCCGAGTTACAAGGAGGAATTTCCTCCCCAATTTGAGTCCGGAATTAGGGGCAATCCTCTATTTCAAATGGAGGATGATCATCTGGATGTCTTCATAGGCATGTTTTCGGCTACGCTGAATGAGGCCGTCCACGCTAATTCGGCTTCTTCCCCAAGTGACCATGGTCATGGTAGCCAGAGGGCTCCTACACTCTCTCCACGCGAGGATCAAGAGTTGATTAGCGTTCTATCCCGTTATTCTCCCGCGGACTTAGCCGCGATGGCTTCCCGTGGGAAGGCTCTGGCCGTCCCACACATGTCTCCACATCTCACACCTCCAGGTGCTCAAACTCCCTTCCAAGGGTCCACGAGCCGACCCACTCCCGAAAGTCCAATCCAATTCAGCTATCCAACAGCTCCACAAAGGGTTCCTTCACCTCCAATTCCACCTACCATGGGTGCCCCGGTGAAAGGGATGGACCCATCACTCCGGCAGGAGATTCAAAGCTACATTCGGTAGGCAGTGGCCAAGAGTATGCCAAACTCACGTCCCCACTCGCTAGCCCAGTATTGCAAGCTCCCTCATGCTTACTTTCCACCCGGATTCAAGGCTCCTAAGTATAGGAGATATGATGGCACCACCGACCCTCATCATCACCTTTCGGGTTTCCTTATGGATTCCCATCAATGGCTCCACGATCGGGTTTTATTGGTCCACTTATTTAAAAAATCCCTTGAGGGTGAGGCCCTACGTTGGTTTGCTTCCTTGCCAGCTATTGATCTCGTCAACTTTGACATAGTCTCCGAGCGATTTCTCACTCACTTTGGTCACATGTCCTCTATTTCCCCCACATTGTTTGACCTAGTCATGGAGAAAATGAAGCCCGACGAGTACTTCATTAACTTTGCAAATCGTTGGAGGATCATGGCTTCTAGGACGGAGGTTCCCATCCCCGAGTCTCAGGCCGTCACCATGCTAGTGAACAATGCCACTCCTCAACTTAGAGCTATTCTAATGCTCAGTGAGCTCCACACCTTTCACCAACTATACAACTGAGCTCGGATAGTTCAAGCCCAGGTAAGGGATTCTACCTTGCCTCCCTTCTTTGAGCCTCGTACCAAGAGTAGGAAAACCCCAACTGTCCCCACCACCGAGGGCGTCACGATAAATGAGCAGGTCAATGTGGTTGGCCAGCCTTTCAAGCCTAACAATCGCCAAGTCTCCCATCCCACTCAGGCTACAGCTAACCAGGGGCAAGGTAATTCCAAACCTTATGCCGATGTCCCTCCACCTCAAAGCTACGGCCCCGCTAGGCCAAAAAGGGCTTCTTATCCTCCATTGCCTGAAACTTTAGGTGACATCTTCTTTGCCCTTATGTCCTCAGAATCTATTCAGCTTCCCCCTCAACGAGATCGGGTCCATCCCAATGCCGACACCTCCCGATATTGCCCATATCACCGAACTCCCGGCCATGATATCTTCAACTGCTTTCAATTTCGGGATTGGGTGTATGATATGAATGATGAGGGGAGAATCAACTGGGTGGATGTGAAGCAAGCTATTGTCAACCTCAAGAAGCCCAACTGGGACCTCGGTATAGTGCATAACCCACTGCCTACCCATCAGTCAGCCAAAGATCCTTCGAGCTTGAGGCAGAATGAGCAGGCTAACACCGTCATTGGAATGGAACCGCGGATGCTCAAAAGGACCCAGATGTGGGGTGTTGAAGGATTCCCGGGCTGGTACGGGAAGATAGAAGTGGAAGCTAATGAACCATGGGCGGAAATCAACATGTTCACCCAATCCCAAAATTTGGTCTCACCACCATCCGGCCTGTATCCAAGTGCCACCCAAAAGCCATTCACCTTTATCAACCCTCCTTAAATGTCGTGCCAAGAGCCCCATGTCTGTCCAAAAGCTCAGCCAATACAGGAGTGCCCTTTGGTTCTCCTTAAGCCACCTCAGCCAAAAACAGTCCCTTCTCCTTCTTCGGTTAGCTCTAGATACGATTCAGCCTCTCTCTCATACATATTTGGATCTCCGACTCCTTTACAGCTCATTTGCCCAAAACCTTTGGAACATGATGACCCAAAAGAAGCTTCTGTCAATGTCACTCTCCGGAACCGCATCATTCTCCCATCTCGAGGGCCATCCCAGCCGGAGGAAGGGGTCAATTCTCAAGGCCCTCTCGCGGAGTATGACATTCTCCAGCATCTAGACTGGACCCCCGCTAAGGTTTCCATCTTGGAGCTCCTTAGGAAATCTCCGTCACATCAAGCCACCTTGCTTCAATTCCTCCAAAAAATTATGGTCAATGAAGATCTTCCGACAAGTGGTGTGACCGAGGCCATCATGGCCCTCACATGTAGACCATCTATTTCCTTCTCTGATAAGGACCTTGCTTTGCCAGAAAGCAGGTCACTCCCGTTGTGCCTCACAATCTCTCTCAACGGAGTCAAGGTCGACTTCGCCCTCATTGACACGGGAGCCTCAATTAATGTTTGTCCCATGAAGACCATCAAGAAAATTGGCCTCCAAGAAGAGAATTTAGAGGAGGCATGCACTACCATCTCAGCTTATGACAATTCAAAAAGGTGCGCAAAAGGGAAGGTGACCCTACAACTCGGCCTAGGTCAAATGGTTATGACGTCGGATTTCTTTGTCTCGATGTCGACCCTACATATAAGGTGATGGGAATTAACTCCGAGCATGTACATTTTATTTTTGTATTTGTGTATTTTTAGTTTACATTTATACCCTTGCATTATTGGGTTTGCAATTGTAAGACTTTATAATCCAAAATGTGAGTCTTTAGGTTTTAGTGGGTTTATTTGTAAAAGTCCAGTAGGACCAACTGGGGCCCCCACCTTCTTCCCCATTGGTCCACCTAAGCCTTAGGGCCCATGTGGGTCTGGTCAAATGTCCAAGGTGGGCTTCTAGATGGCTTGACCATTCAAGGGGACAAAGGGTGAAAAAATTCAAAAATGAAGGCTACATAGTCAAGGGGGTGCCCCCCATTTAATATATATTAATAGGTTTTGTATTTTTCTTTTATTTGAGTCAAAACACATGGGAGAACTAAATGTGATCTCCCCCATTTAACCCTCCCCAATCCTAGATCTAGGGGTAAGTTTGGTCTTTTGTCAATTTCTATATATACTTGTATTTTTCCATTTGGTAGAAGTTAATGAAGAAAAATTATTGAAATTTGCCAAGAGAGCCTTGTGTGACCCCCCTCTCTCTCCTACTGTTCTTCATCCTTCCAAGGTGTGAAGCCCCCCTCAAAATAGTGTGGCTCCGGCGAGCTGCTTGATCGCGCTGGTATGATTGGCGAGGGGGGCGCCCCCCCCCCCCCCCCCCCCCCCCCCGCCTCCGGCATCGGAAGGGGCTTTGCTGGAGACTGTTCCTTGGTGGCGAATCCAATAGTAAGGAAGACTTATGCGCAAACCCCATTGTAGAATCACCAGAGAGACAAGTGTACGATTCCGGTGAAGGATCTAGGGTTCACGGATAAGGGGGAACCAGCAGTTTACTTCACCAAAGTCGACATCCAAGCTTCCTTGAAGGATCTTTCATTTGCTATCATAGCGAAATGCTCGTATGGTAGACCGGCTTTTCCAGAGATCAAATCTTGCCTGGCGCAGAGATTGGCTCTGTCCATGGACTTCATTATCAGCATGTTAAATCAGAGGCATATTCTCATTCGTTTGGGATGTGAAGAAGATTTTCTAAAGCTTTTGATGCAGAAGAATCTCTATATTAAGGGGTATTTGTTTAGATTTTTTAGATGGACTCCGGATTTTGACTATGCTGTCGACCCTGCTTCCGCTCCGATTTGGCTGGGTTTCCCAGCACTTCCTGTCAATCTTTACCATGAAGATTGTATGAAGTCGATTGCTGGCAACTTCGGGACAATGCTGAGAATTCACGATAAAACTTTGGCGATGACTGACACTGCTGAAGCTTTGGCTTGCGTTGAATTGGATCTTTTTGCTCTGCGTAAAGAAAGGATATGGATTGATCTGGATGGAGCAGGTTTCTGGCAGATGGTTAATTATTACAGAGTTCCACAACTGTGTGGTGTATGTCACAAACTTGGTCATCGTGATGTCGAATGTAAAAGGAAATTGAGAAACCCTGGTCAGCCTCAACCGCGAGCTAGGCCAGAACAACTACCAGTTAAGCAGTTATTCATGCCTAGGTAATCGTGCACAAGAGATGTTGGACAGGATGTCTCAACGTTGAATAGATTTCAAGTATTATAGGAGATGGCAATGTCTGATTGTAGTGGATTGGAGACATCTAAAAATGGTATAAACTTACTTGAAGAAACATTAATGAATGAGTCTGAAGGTGGTAAAGTATCAGAAAACCTTGATGGGGAGGAACTGAAATTTCAGAATAAAGTTTGTACTTCTCATACTTCCACTTCTCAGCAGCAGGTAGAGCTTCCTTCAATTCCAATAGTGGTCAGCCAATTGAAGGATAAAGTTAAGGTAAACGACCAGGGTCAGTCAAATGTAAGCAGCTTCAATATGGTGATATCTGGCAAAGAGGCTATAATAATTGATGATGGAAATAGTTTGGTGGCTCCATCTATGCAATCTGGGGGTATTGACATACTAGCTCCGGATACTGGCGTTATTGAGGTAAATTTGTAAATGGAGGAAAATATTGAGGCCATTAATTTGGCTAAAGTCAAAAAAGCTATATCTTCTTTTAAGATTAACACTAGTGACCTGTCGGTGGCTGATCAATCACAGGCCGAAAATATATTCATGTAGGAGTATACTTTGGTTAATGAACAGGAGTCCTTGATCGATCATGGTGCTGGAATGAAAATAGCAGGTATCAACCTAAAACAACCTATGACAAGAGCCAAAGCTAAGAATTTAGCAGGTGGACAACAACCTCTTTCTTTATCTCAATGATTAGCCCCACAATGATTTGGAATATCAGAGGTATCGGGAATGCAAAATCTTTGAGAAGCCTTAAACAACATTTAAGGTGCAACAACATACAGATGGCATGTATTATTGAGCCTAAGACTACTATGGATAGGCTGGAGCAGATAAAATCAAAACTGATGTTTGATCATGCTTGTGTGAATCAAGAGGATAATTCTAAAATCTGGTTATTTTGGCAGAATTCTATTAATATCTCGGTTGTCCAGTGCAACCCTCAGTTTATTACTGTCCAAGTTAAGATTGGTGGAGGTGCTGAGTACATGGCATCATTTGTTTATGCTTCCTGTAATGTGGCGGTTAGGAGAGAGCTTTTTGCAGATCTAGAGCTGTTCGGAAGGTCGGTTAACCAGCCTTGGTTTGTGGGAGGGGACTTTAATGCCATTTTATCCCCTGATGAAAAGAAAGGAGGTACAATGGGTTTTGTTAATTCAATGATTGATTTCCAAGGATTTGTAGCTGTGGCCGGGATTATGGATGCTGGGTATTCTGGCAATCCATTTACCTGGTCTAATAATCAAGCTGGGAATAGAAATATCAAAGCCAGGCTGGATAGGATTCTTTTCAATGACTGTTGGGTTGAAAATTTCCTTGTGGTTGCTGTTAAACATTTGCTGAGAGAACCATCTGATCACTCACCATTGCTGCTTTACTATCCTCAATTCAAAGGTGGGCCTAGCAGATTTGTCTTTCAACATATGTGGTTAGAGGATGATAATTTTATCCCCATGGTGCAGACTACTTGGACTTCTATTCCTACTATTCATCATAATGCCTTTTACAATCTTCAAAACAAACTCAAGGCTCTCAAACCTGTCATTAAACAATGGAACAAAGACAGGTTTGGCAATATTTTTGACAGAAAATGCAGAGCCGAGGAGGAATGCTTATTGGCTGAGTATATATTTGATGGTGATCCTAATGAAGGCAATAGAGTTGCGTTGCAGGTCGCCCAAGCTGAATTAAGGAGATGCTTGCATCTTGAAGAAATTTTTTGGGGGCAAAAGGCTAGCATTAACTGGATGAAGATGGGAGATCGTAATAGCAAGTTTTATCATATGTATGTCACTCAAAGAAGAACTAGGATGGCCATCCACATAATCAAGTTAGACAATGGGGAATGGTGTGAGGATGAAGATGTGATTAAGGTCAAGGCTGTTGAATTTTTCCAGCAACAATTTACCTCATCGGAGCATGCTATAAAGCCTACTGTATTAGATCATATCCCCTCTCTGGTCATTGTTGAGGAAAATGAGGCTCTAACCATTGTACCTGATGAAGAGGAATTTAAAAAGTTGTTCACTGCCTGGGGTCTGATAGTGCCCCAGGTCCTGATGGTTATACTGGTATGTTCTTTATTTCATGTTGGGAATTTATATCAACTGATGTGATTAGGGCTGTGCAAGGCTTCTTTAGAGGTATGCCTCTACCAAAAGGTACCACTTCTTCATGTATCGCTATGATTCCTAAAGTGGCATCACCTACTTCTTTTGCTGAGATGCAGCCAATTAGCCTTTGCAACTTCACCTATAAAATTATTTCTAGAATCATCAGCAACAGGATGGTGAACATTTTACCTAATATCATATCTGAAAATCAAGGGGCCTTTGTTCAAGGGAGACATATTGTGGACACAATCTCTTTAGCCTCAGAGTTGATGAAGGAGCTAGGGAGGAAGGTAAGGGGTCATAATATTATCATCAAACTCGACATGGCCAAGGCTTATGACAGATTGGAATGGGACTTTCTGCTTGCGGTAATGAGGAAATTTGGGTTCTCGAACAGATTTTGCTCTCTTATCTCTATGATGCTTTGTAACTGTTGGTTCTCTGTCTTAGTTAATGGTTCACCAACAGGTTATTTTAAGTCAACCAGAGGGGTTAGACAGGGAGACCCTCTGGCTCCTGCCCTTTTCATTATTGCAGAAAAGGCTCTCAATAGGGGTCTTACTAGGCTATTTCTTGATGGTGAAATTCAACCATTTCATGTACCCCGTGGCTGTCCACATGTATCCCATTTACTTTATGCTGATGATACATTAATCTTCAGCAATGGCAAGGCAAGGAACCTTAGAAGGCTGTTGGATTTCATCAATGACTATGAGATGTCATCAGGACAGAAGGTGAACAAAGCTAAAAGTAGTTTTATGGTCTCTCAGAAAGTTTCTCATGCAGTCATTAGTAGGATTGCTGACTGCACGGGTTTTCAGCATAAAAATGGTATCCAATCGTATCTTGGTGTTCCTCTTTTTGAAGGCAAGAAGAGAATATCGTACTATAAATATCTACTGTAGAAAATTTGCAACATAATAAATAGTTGGCAGTCCAAATACCTTTCTCAGGTAGGCCGGAGATGCCTTATCATTTCTGTATTACAATCCATCCCAATTTATACTGCTAGTGCTTCCTGCATTCCAGCTACTATTATCAGCATGATCAACAAGCTATGTGCTAACTTTTTCTGGGCTGGTAAAGATGGAACTAGGCATCATTGGGTGGCATGGTCCAGCATCACCAATCCCTTTGACGAAGGTGGCCTTGGAATCAAAAGCTTGCGTCACATTCAAATTTCGATGGTCGCTAAGCAAATTTGGACAATTCTCCATGGTTCCTCTCTCTGGTCATAGTATGCCAATTCAAGATATATTAAGGAGCATCTTAGTTCTATTCAGGACCCCTTTCCAAGTGGTGTCCGGAGGGACATATTCAGGCAAGCCAGGAACCTGGTTTTATCCAAAACCCGGTGGATTCCTATGAATGGTAAAACTATTAATGTTTTGAAGGACAATTGGTGTGGTGTAATTTTGGCACCCAACAACTGCCCCATTAATGTTACGCTTGATGAAGCCCTGGCTAATCCTAATCACCAGGTATGGTCCTATATTCCTCCTAATGTGGCTCAATATATGGGTAATCTGCAGTTACAACAGATGCCAGATATTTGTGCTTGGGATGCCAACAATGAAGGTGATTTTACCAGTAAAATTGCATATAACTCAGTGAGATCTCAAGGGAATAAAAGACCTCCATTAAAGAGGATTTGGGGAGAGCATTTCCCTCCTAGGGCCTCCATATTCTGTTGCTAGACATTAAACCGAGCAGTGCCGGTGGACAGTATTATTGTAAAGGTGGGAATATGCTTACCTTCCAAGTGTGTTTGCTGCAAGGACAATAACCAAGAGGAGACTTTGAATCACTTACTTATGGAGAGTCAAATAGCCAGGCCATTGTGGAATTTTTTCAGGCTGCTTTTTGATTCTAGATGCAGATCTAACAGCTCTGTTACGGGTTTTTGTTGGGATATACTATGTTCAGCTGACTGCAAGTCTCCATTTGGTTTTACTACCACCCTTGTCATGTTGCTCATTCTTTGGGAGACTTGGAAAGCCCGTTGCAGTATTAAATTTGAAGACAAAAGGCTCCCAATCAGAGTTATACAGTAGCAAATCTGTAGGCAGACTGAGTATTCTTTGCAACAAGTGATCTTCAGCAAGGCTCCCTCAGATAGTGAGAGACTCATTCTAGATCAGTATAAATTCACTTTCAGGTTGAATGTGAAACCCCCAATGTTAATTAAATGGTCATGTCCTAGTCATGGCTATGCTTTGAATGTTGATGGGGCTACTAAAGGAAACCCTGGGCAGGCAGGTGGAGGTGGTTGCATCAGAGGAAGTCATGGTGAATTTATCTTTGGATTCTCTTATTATTATGGTGTGGTTACCAATATGGTGGCAGAGGCGAGAGCCTTACTTGATGGGCTGAGAGTCCTGGTTAAATGTGGCCTCCCAATTGCTGTGATATATTCTGACTCCAAAGTTTTAGTTACTTTGTTACAGTCGAACAAAAAACCACCTTGGAGGATACGAAAATGGTGGGATGAGATTAGGCATACCATCACTAATAATAACTGGTCTCTTCAGCATATATATAGAGAGGGGAACTCTGTTGCTGATGCTTTGGCATCCCAAGCGTGCTCTACCCGGATTAACAAGGACTATAGAAGTTGGCATGACCTCCCTCGTAGAGTGCGTGGTCTTGCTACTGTAGATGCTGCTGGCCTTCCTAGCTGGAGGGGGTAAAATGATGTGCTGATGTGCTGGTATATTTTTGTAATAGATTGGTTTTATATGAAGCTCCAACAGTTACTTGTCTTCGGCAGCGAACGGACTTCACAATGTACAGACTTCACAATGTACAGACTTTGAATGTACCGACTTTGAATGTACAGACTTCACAATGTACAGACTTCACAAAGCTCAAACTTCACAGTGCATGTACTTCACAATGTACAGACTTCACAATGTACAGACTTCACAATGTACAGACTTCATAATGTACAGACTTTGAATGTACAGACTTCACAAAGCTCAAACTTCACAGTGCATGGACTTCACAATGTACAGACTTCACAATGTACAGACTTCACAGTGCATGGACTTAGAATGCACCGACTTCAGCAGTGAAAGGGCGTGCAGTGCATGGACTTCACAATGTACAGACTTCACAAAGCCTAGACATTGAATGCACTGACTTCAGCAGCAATAGGGCGTGCAGTGCATGGATTCACAATGTACAGACTTCACAATGTACAGACTTTGAATGTACCGACTTCAGCAGCGAAAGGGTGTGTAGTGCATGGACTTCACAATGTACAGACTTCACAAAGCTCAGACTTAGAATGCATCGACTTCAGTAGCGAAAGGGCGTGCAGTGCATGGACTTCACAATGTACAGACTTCACAAAGCCCAGACATTGAATGCACCGACTTCAGCAGCAATAGGGCGTGCAGTGCATGGACCTCCCTCACAATGTACAGACTTCACAAAGCTCAGACTTTGAATGCACCGACTTCAACAGCGAATGGGCGTGCAATGCATGGACTTCACAATGTACAGACATTGAATGCGCCGGCCTCTAGAGGACTGTACAGTTTTCTTTACATTTTATATCTCCTTGTATTTTTAGAGGCTTGGCCTCTTATGATTTTGTTCATATTTGGAAAATCAATAAAATAAAGCATCAAGTGGTGATTTGGTGGAGTGAGAACATTCCCTTCCTCTGGAATGGGGGTGCACTCTCCCTTCTTCCTGCTTGATGACTTGGCTTTATATATAAAAAAAAGGTGTGAAGCCCTCTATCTGAGCTCTATCTCTGCCGCCGCCGCCGCCGTTCGTGCCGCCGATGAGCCACCGCAACCTTTCTTCCGAAGTGTTGTCCAGGGTGCTGTTCTGTTGGACAGAGGCTTACTCCGAGATTTTTAGCTCCCAACTCCCAAATCTTTTGGAGCTGAGATTTTCAGGGTAGGTTCCCCACGTGATTCCCCACCTCCAGTAAATTCCTCGAAATTAGAACATCATCCAATTTTCTTTTACATTTAAGTTCCCCAGCTTTCCAAATCTGCCTGTGTTCTGTCCTGTGTGTTTCGACGATGAAATTTTTTGATGATTTTTTTAATTAAAAATAATTATTTTAGGTTTATTTGGTTTATTTACGCATCGATCAATCAATTAACTAACCGGTAATTAACTGACTAATTGACTACGCAAGCGTGCCAGTAGTCCGCCATACCATAAAGGCTATGGCGTTAATTACATCCCCCGCGAGGAGGGAAAACCTTTGATTAATTGCTGAGATAATGGGCTGTCGAGGCCGAAATAAAGAATGCAGAGGCTGCAGATGATCATGCGAGATATTCTAGTCTGTCATGCACAGTTCATTAGGGTGAAACCCTTAATACGTGGCGGATGACTAAGGCCCGGAGACCATCATCACGCATAACAAGAGCTTCCTGTCGGGCGTTGCCCAGCTTTCCGCTAGTGCCATTTGATATACCAAGGGCTCACACACTCAAGCATACATTGATGCGATGCGAATGCTTAAACTCAATCATGGTGATGAAGCTATGAGATTGATTAATTCAGGTTTAAACAAATCGATTTATTTGGCTTATTGATTACAGGGTCATTTAATTCTGTTATTAGCATTGGAGATCACCCAGGAGGCGAGGAGAGGATCGAAACGGCGCGATGACGTGATTCAGAGTGAAACTGGCGCGGTGCGCGTAGGTGTAGAGCTTAAAACGGCGCGGGAAGCGTGGGTAAAAGCCTAAAACGGTGCCACTGGAGCGTAGGTATGAGGAATGGGTTAAAACGGCGTGACACCTGTATGAACGTTAAAACGGCGCGATGGCCAAATGGGGCTAATACGGCACGACGGTTGGCTAGGGCTAATGCGGCGCACCGGCCAAAGGGGAGGTGAATACGGCGCGACCTGGGCGCGCCGGATAGGGGCTCAATAAGTTTAGAAAACTTATGTGTCTAAAGCTAAAATGGTGCGAGGGGGGGCGCGCCGGAAATTGGCGCGCCAGATTTGGGCCGCGCCAGATTAGGGAGGTTTTAGATTTATTCAAGTTCTGACTGAATCCTATACTTATTTATTGAGACTTTGTTGATGTTTCTAGAAAATTAGAAGATTTATTTGGGCCCCAGAAGCACTGCAATCGAGGCAAATGCAGACTTATGCGAGGTTCCTACTCAATCATAGTCTTTAATGGATGTGTCAAGCATATCAAGTGCAAATTTGACTAAGTTACCAGTCCAAATTTTGGCAGCACCTCCCCATGATTGGGGAGTTTGCAGGGGCGAAGCGGAGACAGTCCCACGAGTTAGGGGTACGCTCCTTTAAGGTCGGGAGTGCCAAGCGGTGACCGACGGACTTCTTCGGAGAGGAAGGACCCCGAGGGCTAGCCTGCTAGAGGTATCCAACTCCACGAGTCAAACTAATCAAGGGACTGCTGAGATGAGAAATCACCTCGAGGGCTAGCCTACGAGAGGTGATCTTCTCACAGCCCCACCCCTCCCTCAAGAAGAAGGTGGGTTTTATGTCGGGTTAGGGTTAACCCTGTTGATATTCATTAGGTGAAACACAGGGTGCATATCATCAAGAGATATGACTCCGTCCCTCGACAATGATTGAAAATGATGGGGAATGTTCCCCTCCCTGGGCAGCGAATTCCTCGAGAAGATAAACCACTAAAGAACGCTATAACCGGAATACATTTACTTGGGGAACGAACGGCAGATGACCATATACATACCCCTTCACTGAAGGGGGAAACTGAAAGGGGAGCCGATAGACCAGACTTAAGACCCAGGGGTCGGCCATCAGACTGAGCTCCTGGAAGAGGCACAAGTTCGAATAGTTTGACAGCATCCCCAGTTCGCGCAGCAACATGACAGGAGCGGCGGAGATGTTCATTCTCCTGACCCTGAATCGTGAACAGGGATGGACGGAAGAGCCGCCTTCAGGGGCGAAGGATGATGCAATGACGAGCATCCCTCTGACCAGGGGAGAACATCCGAGCACGTTGACTCATTCACATCATCTATACGACAGAGAAAGAACCCCGGGGAGGGGGACTATTAATGTTGCCTCGGGGATATGAGGCGTATTCGGCGGTAGAAAACCCAAATGAATAACACACAAAGGATGGCGGAGAAAGACTATAAGACATCAGCAACACGCCCTTTCATTCATTTAGTCGCATAGTGAAAACACTACAACACATTCGGCTCGGCGTTGTCGCCTGAGACCGATTTCATTCCCGAATAGAAGAAAGAACAAAGAAACATAGGCAACCAGAGAGAGGGGGAAGTTCGAGGAATACTCCGGGCTCATATCATCACCCTTCGGGGTAATGCTCCGTGGAGCTACATTAGCAGAGAAAGAAAAAGAGACTAGCAGAGGCAGCCGCCGTCGGACTCGCCAACCAACCTTGGAACTTCGCAGCAGAGAATCGGAGGAAGCACAGGGTATCGGAATGAAACGGCTCTCTGCTCCCCTTTCTTCTTCTCCAAGCTCTATTCTCTCTCCTTTTTCTCTTCTGATGTTGTTCTCCTCTGATCCTCCTCGGGTCGTCCACCTTTTATTCTCGAACATGAGGCCCCTTATATAGGAAACCTTTGAACGAGCTCAATCCGGCACGGGGTTTAGCACGCCAGGTTTCAACCATTTTGCACCCCGGATTCGAGTTAAACGGGGCGCGCTGGTTTAGAAGGCTACCCAAGATTAAGAGGGCACGCCGGATTTGAGGGGGCGCGCCGGTTTAGCAGAAGTGCACCGGATTCAAATCATTTGATCACCTTAACCCGACACGGGTCTGATAATAGGCTTCGGACTGACCTCGAGGGTTGCTACGACCTTTCGTCTCTTCATGGTCTTGTCGGGGCATAGGAGAGAGTATAGACGAGACTTCTGGGCTGCCAAATGGCTGCTTTCGGAACTCGTGTACCTTAAGCTCAAGCGTGCGGGTTTTCTGCTGACACGGCTCTCGGTGAAATAGCTTATATTGCCGGCTCGCCTTGACTTGCATTGGTAGCTCCCCGGGGTAGTGATATGCCGCCTGGGGTGTTTCCCCCTCGACCGGGCGATCATCTGGACGCCAATGGACCTAATTTGCTGAGAAGCCGTACCCGTGCTAGGTAATCGGGGTCTTCTGCTAACAGAACCTTCAATCCTTTGCTTTGAGGGGCCGAGGGCGTTCTTCCTCCTCAGGAGAGTCTTCGTTGAGGTGGCGAGCCACCGGGTAGACCATCGTCCTTGGTCGGGTTACGGGTGTAGGGTAACGGCATGACGGAGTCGACGTCGGATCATTAGGCAGGCTTGGTCGCGTTGCAGGTTGGTTGTGGACTCATCTCGACTCTCCCGAGGTGAAGTCCCCGGTGCTCATTCCAAGTGACTCGAGGCTCTGGCAGCTTGAGAAGTCTTCAATATGTCGATCTTCATCAGCTTCTGTGCTTCAGTGGGCCGTATCATTTCTCTGCGGCTTGATCACCGTTGATCATATTTTGAGTGCCAACAAATGCCCCCCAGCCACGGGTGCTGTGAGCGAGGCACGAGCGAAGCGGGACCCACAGATGAGTTTCGCCTGGGCAGATTCCCCGTCTGGCTTGACACGGTCTTGGAATGACCCTCGAATACGGCGCGGCCCTGGGGCTTATGCTAAAAGGGCGCGCGTTTGCACATATAGGCCTAATCCGGCGTGCTCCTTGGAGAGGGGGCCTAATGTGACACGTCCTTTGGCATTTTGGGAGTAGGCCTAATACGGCGCACCCCTTTAGCTTTTTTGGGAGAGGGCCTAATTCAGCGTGCTATTTAGCGCGCCGGATTAGGATGAGTCTGCTTCTTTTAAAGTTTGAAATTCCCTTTTCGAGAGGGAAACGGTAATTCGGCGCACCCTTTAGCGCGCCGAATTAGGGCCGTCGAGCCCTTCTCTATATCTTCCCATTCTTCTTCTTTTTTTCTCATTCTGATCTCATTTGCATCTCCAGCTTCTCTCTCCTCCCTCCTTCTTCCAGAGCGCGGCGGCCAAAGCAAAGTGGTGAGTGAGGAATTTCGGGGTTCAACCCCCCCTTGTTTTCCCAAGCCCCGGGAGGCTCCTTGTAGGCTTGTCCTCGGAGCTATCCCCCTGGGTGTCCTGTTTGGCCCTGGCGTGACGCCTATGGCCTTTTGTAGGGATCGTCACTTAGTGGATGAGTTCCCGCTTCGCCCTGGCAATCTCCCGAGCTGGGGAGACTCTGCCGAACTTTTTGTCAGAAAAGACTTTATCTTGAACATGCCTTCTGACTTTTCTTGCTTTCTTTGTGGCTTTATTCCCTGTATTTTGATATTGTTTTGATGATGTCAACACTATAAGTCATGAATATGTGAAGACAAAATTGATGAAGATTCATGTATAAATATTTTATATGACTTTGATGAAATTCATGTTCTTCATATATACATGTATCTCTTCATGAGTTTTTGTGAATATAGGATTGGTTTTGGACAAAGCAACGGCTAGAAGCGGCCAGAAGTGTGAAATTCAGGAAGCAGACATAAACAGAAATCTATCGCTAACAAATGGCCAGACAAGGGCGTCAAATAGGAGTTAAGCCTGACAAATAGCTCAGCAAGGGTGAATAATGGGGAGCAAGGCTGAAAGGAGCTCAAAGCAAGAAAATCTATAAAGGAAGAGCCGACCCCAAGGGTCGACCCCAACTGCAAACGGGTTAACGTAGCATCATCCAAAGCCACCCGCCAGTAGAAGAAGATTTTTGAATAATAAAAGTCGACTAGAGTCGACCTTGGAGTCGACTCCTGTTCAAGACTGCAAGTCAGAAATGTTGAAGTCAGTGGCGATGGCTTGTGCCCATTAGCGGTGACAAATAGGTAGGTAGTGGCAACAAATAGGCAATAAGGCTGAAAAATATCTTAGCAAGGGTGAAAAATAGATGGCAGCGCTGAATACGTGAAGCGAGTAGAAGAAGAGTCAACTTCGTTGGCTGTGGGAGTCGACTCCAAGCACCTTGAACTTCATAAGGCTGAAATAAGAGGCAAGGGCGACGGCTTAAGTAGACTAAGGGTGACAAATACAAGGTAAAGGTGACAAATGCAGCATAGCAGTGACAAATATATGAGTAGCACTAACAAATGGCTGAGAAGTGTGTAAACGATGAAGAAGAGCCAAGTCAAATACAACGTCAGTCAAATTTGACCCAGTTGACTCCAGTCAAATGTGATCTAGTCAAGATTGACTTAAGTCAACAAGTCCACAAAGTCAATAAATCAGCACAGTCAACGTGGTCAACATGGTCAACTTAGCAAAGCACCCAGTTATTCTGGTCAACGATGTCAACAGAATCATGGAAGCCAAGCCATAGAGTCAATGGACCTAGTCAAAGTCAACATGCTATAGTGATCTGGTCAAGTTGACCTCGGTCAACTTCGCTTCAAGCAGTTCAAAACCTTCAAGCTAAAAGAATACCAAAAGGTGACAAAAGACTGATAAGGGTGACAAATGGGTCGCAAAGGTGTATAATGGCACACACGGGTGAAGAATGGTCACAATGGAGACAAATGTTGAGTAAGGCAGACAAAGGAGTGTTAAGGCTGACAAATAGGTTAGTATCAGTGACAAATGGAAGATAGCAGCAACAAAGAAGCCGCTAGTGATGACAAATGGCTAAGGCGACGCCTCAACCAAGTGGAGAAATTGGGTAAGGCGACGGCTGTCACCTGTAAGGGTGAATAATAGGTGATACGGCTGACAAATAACCGTTAAGGGAGTAAAATGAGTTGCTAAGGGTGTATAATGGATCAACATGCTAAAAGCTTTGAAGGGCACAGAAGTTGCGTTGACGCAGTACTTAATAGCATCGACGTAGCCTCACACAAAAATGAAAGAATATAGGTTATTGTGTCTGTCACATGGCTGAGCACGTGAGATACTCAAGCGGGTCACTTGATTATTCTCTCCAATGATTGGCACGTGATCCTAGGTTGGTTGGCACGTTCCCAGATGCTTCCAGAAAAAGATTATTGCCAACCTTTCCTATTGGACCAATCATAATATGGCTTGAAGAATATTTGTTTTGAAATACCACCTGCCTTGGGAAAAAAGCTTCCTATGTGGGCGTACTGCTTAAAGGTTATGGCAGGCCAATCAGAGGCCATCGTACCTCATCTCTCTAGGCCAATCAGTGGCCACTCTACTTGAGGTATGGAACCTTCGATGATATAAAGAAATGTCGTCTCTCTCACTCAGTCATATACAGGAACAGAAGACTCTCTAATAAAAAAGAAGAAGTGTGCGCTGCAGGAAAGAAAAAGGAGAGAGCTATAAGGTCTGTGGAAGAAAGGAAAAAGAGAGTGATTAGAGAAAAGATTGAGCAGGTCATCTCGAAGGAGATCTGTGAGAGAGTCCGTGAGAAGAAGAAGAGAAAGAGAAAAAGAGAGAGAGCTTGTGAGTTCTTGTGTGCAGTTGGAGTCATTGCTGTTTTGATGTTCCTTGGCCTCTGGATCAAATCCAAGCCATTGTGCTTCTTCGTAGCTACTGTTGCTATGTTTCCTTTTTTGTTCTTTTGCTTTTGTTTTCGCTTCTATGAGATTCTTCCGATACTCTGTTTAGAGGTCGGGTATAGCGAGCTGTGAGGCTCAGCGTATTAAGCAAACTGTGAGACTCAGCTGTCAAGTAAGCTGTGAGGCTCAACTGTGTAGCAAACTGTGAGGCTCAGCGATGTAGCAAGCTATGTTGCTCAGCGATTCAAGCTGTAAGTCAGCAGAATAATCCTCACTCTGGTTGAGTGGGGGGTGGACGTAGGTCGGCTAGGTGCGGACTGAACCACCTAAAAATCTTGTGTGTTCCGTGGTTTGTTTCATGTGATTGCTTCTGTTCGATCTAATCTTTATATTCTGTCAAGTTCTGTGAAGTCTTTAGAAGCTAGTATATCAAAAGGTGTATTCATACATCTTACGTGAGGAGAGTTTCTGGACTCTACCCTCTGTCTTGTACCAGCGTCTCTGATTGATGCTTTTGAATCTCATTTGTATTAAGTGCAGCTTAGTTTCTACTCAGCATCGCCATTACCCTCTAACTGTTTGACATTAGTTTCACCATCTTCAGATATTGGCATTCATGATCAGTTAGCTTCTAACCCCCTCGTAGACTCGTGTGTGATCAGATTTTATAGTTTGATTTCATCGTGTGCTAAGTGCTTGAAATTGGTTCTATGTGAACTGCTAGATATCTGTTCAGTGAAAAGGAATTTGAAGTATTAGCTTCGATTCAGTTTTAATTGGGCATAAGTTTTAATTGAGTATAATTTTTATAAGGGGATCTATTCATCCCCCCTCTAGATCATGTAGTGTGGTACAACACCCAAGACACCTTCTTTGCGAATTTTCCTATAAATAAGGCACCCCCTCCCACAAACAAAGGGCTTCGAATCCTCATCAAGGGAAGGGGGATACTCTGGAGAAAGCTCTCCGAGTTAGTGAGGTTTTATTTTTGGGTTAAGGGGTTATTCTACCAAAGTTATGAGTGCCCGATCTTTTGAGAGAAGGTGATCACCTCATCCCCTGCACGGGCACGACGTCCTTACGACCCCGGAACCCTCTTCGGAGCCTACCGCCGGCGCCATCACTAAGCATTTTCTCACCCTATCTTCCTTTCTCATTTATTCTTGTAGTCTTGCATGCATCGTCCATCATCGTTTGTTATTATCCTCTAAGTGAAACTCTTGCACATATCATTTTCCCACCCTTTGCATCCTAAAGGGGTTTAAAACAACACCAACAAGGTGTGTATTTGTTCATGATTTCATTGCTTTCATCTCAATAGATCGATACTACACTACTTTGTTTTTAATTCATATTTGGTGTTTGTTCATTTTTCTTGCAAGGGTAATCAAAATAAGACTCTCTTCATCAGCCAGCCGAGAGAAGAGAAAGAAAGAACTCACACAAATCTCATGCATCCAGGGTAAAAGCACTATCACTTATTCTTTCTATTTTTGGGGTCTTCGACCCTTGGCGATCACACATCATGCATCACACACGCACTCACACATGATTTCCAATTTCTTTCCGTTTATTTTTCATCAATACCCGCGGAGAGCAACTCTCGCGGTCCGTCGGTTCTCACCCCTTTATTCCTCAGTCCCATGACGTCGTTCACACTACTATCTGGTAGACTTTAGTGAAAAAATAGAAACTAGACCTTATGGAATCTTTAGTCTTATGGGATATATGTACACCCACAGATAGCAGCGAAGGTGTAACGTCTGGGAATTTTATAGGGATTTTTTAGAATTTAATATAATTAATTAAACATTTAAAAGGCTAGATGGGCTAATTAAACTAATTAAGGGTTAACTAAAGTAATTTGAAGGCCCTATATTTACCAAATAAAGAAGCCCACTTAAAGTAGGCCCAAAGACCAAATTCCAAGACCTTTAGGCCCAAGCCCATTACTAGAAACGTAATTTGAGTAATTTACGGATTTAAAAGGGGGTAATATATCAATTAATAGGATAAATAGGAGATAATTAAAAAATCTGAAATTTTTGAATTTAACCGCAACAATGCGATTTATCGAACAACCACGTTCTCACAGAAGCAGTTTCTACCTAACCGCAGCTATGTTCCGTGAACGCAAGTAGAAGAAACGTGGAAAAATTGGATTTTTCCCATCACAATCTCTTAGGTTCGATGCTATCTGGCATGGTAGCCTAGTCTAGGACTCTTGGGGATCGATCCTAAACTAAATTAGGACTCCTAGTTTGATCTAATCCATCAACCCTAACTCAAACTCTATAAATAGAGCCCAAATTCGACCTACATGAACTAGTTTTGGAGTGGGTGGATCGAAGGTAAGGAGACTTCTTCTCAGGTAGGTTCTTTATAAGTTTTTACTCTCTTTAGTTTTATCTAACTCTCCTCCAAATCTCATGCTAGGAGGTCAAGCCGTTGGAGAGATAGAAGCCCCCAAAGTTACTGTTTCGCTACAGAACGCACAGGAAATAGTGTGTCCGTCTGAGGAAGAACGTAAGATTAGAAGCCTTAATCAAGGTAATTTCAGGTTGAGTCTTAGAAGTAGTTATTTGCCTTTATATCTTCTACCTACCCTCCAAATTTCATGAATTTAGGTCAAGGGGTCGAAGAGTTAGAAGGCCATGAAATCGCTGGTTCGACGCAGGACGCGCCAGAGCCTGCATCGACTTCCAACCCAAAATTTGAAGTTTAGAGCCTTACCCAGAGGTAGGATATCTCATGATGGCATAAACAATATGTTAGGAGTTAAACCCTCAATTTCCTCACGATTGCATACTTTATACTTGACGTATTTAATGATTTTCCATGACTGCACAATCTGCTTTGCTTTGCATATTATCCCTGCACCCTTACCTTAAAGTTAATAACTTTGGCTTGGAACCAATCCTCTTTTTCATGATCTCTTCATTCTAAACATGTTCCCATATGTTAACCTGTTATTCTTCATAAGTTCCATGCATTTATTGCCCAAGATCGGGCGCTGCACACATAATTTCTACCTTTCTGTCTGAGAGGACGGAGGCGATTTTACAGAAACTGCGGCTACCAAGAAGCGGTTTTCAACCAACCGTGGCATTACTAAAGTTGTTCCGCTCTAACCGCATTTGCTTGTCTATCTGCAGTTCACTCTAAACGACAGTCAAATTGCCCTCTCTTGATTCCTAGTTAAAGTATCTATTAGTTACGTTTTATCCATAGGATTATCATGTCTTATTCACTGTTATATTGTGCATCCTTCATGCTAGTTTTCATGATCATCATGTGATAGAAACTTATTTTAATCATATGTTAATTTTTGGCCAAAACCATATAGTCTTGTAATAAGCTATTTCAAATGTTGAGAAACATGTTATAATGATGTTTTGATCGCTGCTTTATCACGATATCATTCTCTCCTCTTAAGTCTTTCTTAAGTACATGGCGCGTATTCCGGTACGTAGCCATTAGTTACACTTTGCACTTATAGGCACACTCTCTTGGACTTGTGATCCTCTCCATTGGATATTCCTTCCACCGGAGTAGGTGATCATGTTTCAAGGCCTCCGTAAGTCTCCGCGAGCCTGGGATTCCCACTAGGACGCCGAGCTGGTTATACCCCCAAAGCATAATGGATTAGAAAGCACTTGAGTTTTCTCGCATTTTCCTGCACCCTGGCTAGACACGGTTCCCTAGAAACCTCCGCTTTCAAGTAGCAGTTGGCCCACGACCGCGTTTGTCCTGCTGTGCTCTCGAGTCGACTCTTTTTCCTTCTTGCGTCGACTCCATATAGTAGTGGTTCTGTCTCGACCGCGGCTCGATAATAGCGGTTCCTACAAGACCGCATTATTCTGGAATATGTCCTAACCCGTGGTTTGACCCAAGGGTTGATTCTACTCTATTCCTAGATGGTCCTTGGATTATCTTGAGCCTAACATTATGTTTAATAAGCTATTGATAAATTATAAAAATTTAAGAATGTACCGTTATGCTGTCAGATTTCCTCCGTGGCATAATATCCAATTAAATCTTTCTTGATCTCATGCTTTCAATTTGATACGTCCTTACCTTGGTATTTGTTATCATGGTTGCACATTAATGGCCGAAACTTTACATTACTCGTGGATGTAGCTTGATTTATAACTTGAAGATGTAAGAGCGGGCACAGACAGTGTCCAAGGGCTCGATGCTAGCCCCCTCAGCGGATGGCTAGAAACATGCTATAAACCATGGGGTATGATAAACACTGGCATCGCATTGCGTCGGGAGTACTTTTTTTATAGACGAGTGAAATCCACGAACTCTCGTGAAAATTACATACTTGCTTGACTTTCTAGTGCATAGCCTTTATGATTATGAATAGTACATTCTCGTTACATGAAAGGCCACTCTACTTTATATTCTTACTTGATCATGCTATCATTCTACATGAACATTCATATCTCTATGATCTACATCTTGATACTTGTGTTATTACTTTGGTTTTATCGCATGTTTCATCGCATTTCATTTACCCTACCTTCTAGAGCTAAAATGTTAATTACTTAAACATTACCTTCATGTTGATGCGAAGATACCTACTGGGCAAGTGTGCTCATTCCCTACTTTTTCAATCTTTTCAGGAAATGATAGCGGGTCGGATTCAGACTATTCAAGTGGCGAGTCTGAGAGTGAATAAAGAATGGAGTGAAGCCTAGTAGCGTCGTAGTTATAGTCATGATGTAAATTTTCTTTTATTGAGTCTAGATTGTCATTATGTCAAGGAAGTCAAATATCAATGTACTTTTATTATTATTCAATAAAAGTGAAGGTTTTTTTCAATTATTGTGCATTCATTCTTATGTGTGGATGTGTTAGTGCGCTCTGATTGTTATTATCGCTTGAGGCTTCTCTTGCCAGCTGTTCATGTCCCCGATATTACTTTCGCTGTACATATATCTCGGGGCGTGACAGTTAGAGTGGTATCAAAGCCTAGGCATAAGTAAGTTTTAAGAAAATGTCATGTCATAGGCTAAGTCCAAGGATTAAGGACCCATACCTATGAACTAGGAAGAAATTTCCGAACCCACGTGAGATTGGTTAGAGCCAGGATGAGATAGTTATTTAGAAATATATCTTTAGGCGAGTCTTCCTAAATTCCCAGAATATAACTAAGTGTTTATTTTCAAAGGCACTTCACTCTTACAATGGCCGCGGAACGTGTCGCTAATCGTGTTAATTGGGAAGCAATGCAACAAACAGTTGGGGGTCTTACCCAGGCCCTACAAAATGTGGCCCAAGCTGGCGCAAGGGCTGGCACGGGTAATTTACACGAGAACTTTCGGAGTATGAATCCTCCACGGTTCTCTGGATCTTCCAACCCCGACGAAGTAGAAAATTGGATCGATGAGATGAACCGGATATTTGAAGTCATGCAATGTACCGACCAAGAGAAGGTTTGTCTCGCCACTTTCCAACTAAACAAAGATGCACGTACGTGGTGGAAGGCCACTTCGGCACAGCTTGAAAACGAACAACTTACATGGGAGAAATTCCTTACACTCCCTCGTGCAAAATACTTCTCCGAGCACGTTAAGGAGAGAAAGGCTGCGGAATTTGCTTCCTTACGGCAAGGAACGATGTCTGTAGCGGAGTATGAGCTTCAATTCTCTGTCTGGCTCCTCATGCTCCTCACTTGGTTAGCACTGGTCTATTAAAGGCTAACCGGTTCATGGATGGCCTAAGGCCGATTTTTTTTACCCAACTCGGACCTCCGAATATCCGTACTTATACGGAGATGGTCCAACGGGCACACCTATGTGAAAGGATCTTCGAGAAGGTCGAGAAGTACATAGGCAAGAGCGAGAAATCAAGTCGCAAGATCGATAAGCGAGGACGAAGGGAAGAGAAGCTCAGCATCACGAACACTTACAACTCCCGTGATAACAAGAAGAGGTCCCGCAATGGGAACGGAAGAGATAACAACAAGAACAAGAAGGTAAAGGAGGAGGAAATGCAAGTCATGACGGCTTGTTCATTTTGTGAGAAATTCTGCCACTCGGCTGAGGAATGCTGGAAGCATCTCAGTGCTTGCCTACATTGTGGAAGCCAGGAGCACCGCATGCCGGATTGCCCCCTTATGAAAGAGCAAACTCCTAATGGCAGATGTAGACGGCAAGCTCGTCTTAATGCCATTCTGGATGAAGAGGCACCAAAGAATGATGGCTTGATGGAAGGTACCATTCAAATTTATTCTCATCTGCTTTTATACTATTCGATACTGGTACTTCTCATTCATTTATATCTACTGCCTTTCAAAAAACTTTACCAATTTCACCTGTTCCCCTACCATTGGACCTATCTATCACTACACCTTTAGGTCCCAGAACAAAACTTACAATCCACTACTCTGATAGTGAGGTAACAATAGAAGGTCATAATCTTCCTGCAAACCTCGTATGCCTTGACATGGACGGCTATGATGCCATTCTAGGCGTAGATTGGTTGGTTGATCACTATGCCAATATCAATTGTCGAAATAGGAGAATCTCTTTCTATAAACCTGATCTTCAAGATTTTCTTTCCTTAAAATCAAATATAGAAAACACCCTACTATTATTTCTTCTCTTCACGCTTGCAAACTCATCTCGTAAGGTTGTGAAGCTTTCCTTGCTTCCGTGATCGTCACCGAGTCCAAGGAAATCATCCTAGAGGATATCCCCATTGTGAATGAATTCCCCGATGTTTTCCCATCTGATTTATCCGACTTACCACCCGAAAGGGAAGTAAACTTCTCCATCGATCTCATTCCTGGAGCAGCACCTGTTTCAGTAGCTCCCTACAGGATGTCCCTCACGGAACTCAAAGAATTGAAGAAGCAACTTCAAGAATTATTAGACAAGGGCTTCATCCGACCCAGCACATCCCCTTGGAGCTGTGTCGGTTCAATTCGTCAGGAAGAAGGATGGTTCCCTCAGGTTATGCATCGACTACTAGTCATTGAATCAGCTCACTATCAAAAATAAATATCCACTGCTGCGTATCGATGAACTATTTGACCAGATCTCTGGTGCGGAATATTTCTCCAAGATCGACCTCAGGTCGGGTTATCATCAATTGAAGATCAAAGATGAAGACATCTACAAGTCTGCTTTCCGTAGCAGATATGGACATTATGAGTTCGTTGTGATGCCGTTCGGGTTAACCAATGCCCCTGCAGCATTCATGCAACTCATGAATAATATTTTTAGGCCCTATCTCGACTGATTTGTGGTCATTTTCATCGATGACATCCTTATATATTCTAAGATAAAGGAAGAACATGAAGAACATTTAAGAATAGCTTTGCAAACTTTAAGAGAACATCAACTCTATGCGAATCTTAGCAAATGCGAGTTTTGGCTAAAGGAGGTCTCTGTCCTCGGACACATCATTTCGAAGGAAGGTATCACTGTGGATCCTTCTAAAGTAGAAGCTGTCAAGAATTGGAGCTGACCTACGACCATATCTGAAGTCAGGAGCTTTATCGGTCTGGCTGTCTACTATAGGCGCTTCATCAAAGATTTCTCCAAGATCGCTGTCCCTTTGACTAGGCTTACAAGAAAGGAAAACTCCTTTGTATGGTCAAAGGATTGCGAAGAGAGTTTCCTAACTCTTAAGGATCATCTCACTACTGCACCTGTACTGGCACTACCTGTCGAAGTAGTGGATTTGAAGTCTACACGGATGCGTCTGGCATTGTCCTTGGATGTGTCCTTATGCAACATGGCAAAGCAATTTGCTACGCTTCGAGGCAATTAAAGCGTCATGAAAAAAATTACCACGTCCATGATCTGGAATTGGCTGCCAATATATTCACCTTGAAAATCTGGAGACATTACCTTGACGGGGAGAAGTTCACTATTGTCACGCCTCGAACCGATAGCAGCGGGAAGCGATACTCGGAACGTGGCAGTTAACAGTCATGATAACAAGAGCAAAAATAAATAACCACAATTAAACACATGGAGGCCACACACACATTGAAAATACGAGCTCTTATTAATAATTGAAATTTAAAATATAATTTGACTCACTTTACAATATTAGACTCAAATTAAAGGAGGAAATAACAAAGGGAGAAAAAATAAAATAATAACCAAACTCACGACACTAGCTAGACTCAAGAAGATAAAAAGATAGAATCTGATCTCTAGGTTCTAGGTTCACTCGATCACACTATCTGATCCCCATTTGCAACGTTCTGTTTACCGCGTTACCTGAAAAGGATTGGAAGTAGGGGTGAGCAAGAAGCTCAATAGGAATTATACTCTATCGTCAGGCATAGTTTAAGTGATTAACCAATTAATGAATATGCATGATTAACGCGAGAAAAATAAGCAGAACTAAATAATCATCAAGATTCAAAGAATAACGATAATTAAATGGAAGAAATAATTGCATGTCGAGATATCAAGCAAGATTAACAAGATTTTCTAGTGAATGACCATATACAAGTCAATTCGAGTCATGTCAAGCAAGCAAACAAGTACTTCATGCTTCAAGCATGAATAATAAGTTTCACGAGAATGTGGAATGCCCTAGACTTAACAAGCTAGTCATGCACCGGTGACAATGCCACACCTAGTCATTCACCTCCCAAGGGATCAAGTACTCTTCGGGTGCTCCTCCCAGGACCAGACTGGGCCCTTCATTTGTTTGCCTTGGCATTGATTTGTTTTGATCGTAGATCCCACGAATCTAGACATCCACAATATTTAATGGCCAAGAGTTCCAAGGTCAATTTCATGTAGTCAAGGTAAACGACGTAAGAATAATGATTCTTAAGAGTCCAAACAATAAGCTTATTAATCGAGAGGAATAGTTATTCCAAATGACTATAATTGATGATCAATAGACCTAACAATAGGTCATATCATGAAATACCATAGCCTAGATAGGCTAGAGTAGCTCACACAATTCGAAATCATGAAATAATCACTTTTCGGAAAACTGTAATATACACGGTCGGAAATGGGCCGCTCAACATTTATACGGTCTCATATGGGCCGCACTATCAGGAACTGGGATGCAGGTCAGCCTCTACGAGGTCAAGGATAAACAGTCCAAGATGGGCCTTTCAACCACAAGAACGGTCAAGCATGGGCCGCACAAGGCCAGAACGACTAAAGCTCAAGAAGGAGATAAACGGACTGAAAAGGGCAGCACAAAGATGAACGGTCAGAAATAGGCCGCATAGGGCCAGAAGCTCTTGAAGTACAAGAGCAGGATATACGGTCCAGACTGATCCGCTCATGGTATGAACGGTCCCGAATGGGCCGCATGTCAGATGTACGGTCCATTATTGTCCGCACAACACAGGGCCTAACAATAATCTAGAAATTCACCCAAGTGGGCTCCCGGGCTGCCATAGGCAGGGTGGAACTGAACCAGAGTCCAGCCCACTCTCTGCTGGACGGCCTAGGGTCTACTGGGCTGATCAAATCAGGAATTATCCGAAGATAGATCAAGGATAATCGGCCAAACTAATTGGCATTAGCCAGGGATGAACGGTCGCCAGAGGGCCGTTCAAGCGGATATGCGGTCTACTATCGACCGCGCATGTCCCTGTTAGTCCAATTCGGACTAACTCAAATCACAGCAGTTTGATTGAGTCCAAAAATCAATTCTAGGGGATAATAAAGGTTCAAGATTAACGGTTCAGGTCTAAGGTTAACAAGTGTAAACCTAATAGACATTTCAATTATAAAAGATTCACAATTAAGATTGACATTCATTGGAAAGATGAATCAAGATCAAGCTCAAATTAAATAAATTGGCAAGAATTATTTACTGTCATGAATTACAGTTTATTAGGTGTGTTGCTAACATGCAATTAGCACTAATCTACTAACATAACATGCTGAAATGACAATTAATCTGTTCTATTAAAGATGTGCGATCGGTTCTGGACCTTACATCCTCATGGACAGTGATAGACAGGACGCTCATGCCCCCTCAGGTCCGAAGGCCTGCTGGAGATGGATGGTCTGTAGGGTGCCGCTGGAAGGGATGTACGGTCTGGAACTGGCTGCAGGACAGATATGCGGTTGGTATCCGGACGCACGTATCAGGGAAACGATCAGAGATAGAAAGAGTTAAATGGTCTATGACATGCCGCCTGTCATGGATGTGCGATCTATCGTAGCACAAGTCCAGACAGGTCGCTGCCCTTTCGCCTTGCCCGACTCCGGCGAGGTTTCTAGGGTCAGAACTAAAACATCGAATTCGCACGCTATAAAGCATGGAATTTGGGACTTTTGTAATCAATGGAAAGAGCATGAAAAACTCTACAAGATGCATGAATGAATTTCATATTTACTCTCTTAAGTATCTACTTAAATCGAAGAGGAACAAAGTTAACCCTAATTTGACATGCTTCTACTAAATCTCAAAATACTCACAGGATACTACATGATAATTGAGGTTTTTTATACCAAAATAAAGAGGACTTGATGCTGAACATTTTGATATATTACTTGATGTTTGAGCCCGAGAGAACCTACCTCAATCATGGAAGAAAGGAAGAAGGCGCGCTAGGTACCCCCCGTCAGAGATCACTGGAATTCGCTCTCGTCCAAGGTTCTCGTCGGCCGCCACAGCTTCCAAATGAAACTAGGGTTCCTAAGGAGCATTTTTATAGGTCGCACACCTTCTGGAGTGTTCTATGCAGGGAGAATTCGTCCACGCAAGTTGGGTTAATGTGAACGCCGTCGCAATTGTTGACGTGTCAAAACTCCGCCGATTGCATCTCTTAGGGTTAGGGTTTCGGGAGATTAGCAGAGGGAAATGATCCTCTTATCCTAGCCTTTCATTTGCCACTGGTTTGGGCCCAATTGATTGAGTATTGGGCTCGAATTTCGCGTTTTAAGGTATGGTTAGCTAAGTGTTTAATTTGGGCTTAAACCACTAATTCGGCCTACTTACAGATTTTATTTGAGTTGGCCACAGAAGACAAGTTTATTAAACATGTTATCCTCTACAAGAATATAATTTTTTTAGATTTTTATAAAATAGTCAAAATATAACTTATTCTATTTATTAAAGAATTCTTCTATTAATTGCTAATTAATTTCTCAAAAAAATCAGGGTATTACATCCTCCCCCACTTTAAGGAATTTGGTCTCCAAATTTGTCGGGTATTACCAATTATTTGAATATTGGAACGAAGATGATCTTATCTATCAAAATAACATGTTGATTATACAGCTAATGACGAAAGATTTAGCTATAGTTAGGGATAAAAGAGAACAATACCTTATATAATTCTTCATTCGATAGAAGTTGGTTCCGATTCTTCTTATATTTTTGCTTGTGGAAGTAACTTAGGACAGTTAGCCATTTTATGATCCAGATTTCCGCAACGCAGACACGCTCCGCTCCTTCGCCAGCACTCCTTTACGAGATGACCAAGTTTGTGACAGTACAAACATTTCATTTGCGTAATATTGCTCTTCTTATTATTATTACTTCGGGTTTCCTTACGACGGACTCGCCAGCCTCTAGCAGAACCGAATCTTAGCTTACCCATGGACCCACTCGCTTTCATTTTAAGAACGGCTTTTTAAGAATGGCTTAGAGACCTGCAAAATAATTATATGGTTAACTGTTTCATTACCCTTACGCGTATCACAACGCAATCTTGTATATATTTTATTACTTAACCCAAGATACTACCCAATCTCACCAGGTGACAAGGGATGACACGGGTCTAATGACTTAGGGTAACCTATACTCTTGGACAAAAACCTAGGAGTCAGACAACGGAGGATCTGATACCACCTCTGTCACGCCCCGAACCGATAGCAGCAGGAAGCGATGCTCGGAACGTGGCAGTTAACAGTCATGATAACAAGAGCAAAAATAAATAACCACAATTAAACACATGGAGGCCGCACACACATTGAAAATACGAGCTCTTACTAATAATTGAAATTTAAAATATAATTTGACTCACTTTACAATATTAGACTCAAATTAAAGGAGGAAATAACAAAGGGAGAAAAAATAAAATAATAACCAAAATCACGACACTAGCTAGACTAAAGAAGATAAAAAGATAGACTCCGATCTCTAGGTTCCAGGTTCACTCGATCACACTGATCCGATCCCCATTTGCAACGTTCCGTTTACCGCGTTACCTGAAAAGGATTGGAAGTAGGGGTGAGCAAGAAGCTCAGTATGAATTATACTCTATCGTCAGGCATAGTTTAAGTGATTAACTAATTAATGAATATGCATGATTAACGCGAGAAAAATAAGCAGAACTAAATAATCATCCAGATTCAAAGAATAATGATACTTAAATGGAAGAAATAATTGCATGTCAAGATATCAAGCAAGATTAACAAGATTTTCTAGTGAATGGCCATATACAAGTCAATTCGAGTCATGTCAAGCAAGCAAGCAAGTACTTCATACTTCAAGCATGAATAATAAGTTTCACGAGAATGTGGAATGCCCTAGACTTATAAAGCTAGTCATGCACCGGTGACAATGTCACACCTAGTCATTCACCTCCCAAGGGATCAAGTACTCTTCGGGTGCTCCTCCCAGGACCAGACTGGGCCCTTCATTTGTTTGCCTTGGTATTGATTTGTTTGGATCGCAGATCCCACGAATCTAGACATCCACAATATTTAATGGCCAAGAGTTCCAAGGTCAATTTCATGTAGTCAAGGTAAACGACGTAAGAATAATGATTCTTAAGAGTCCAAACAATAAGCTTCTTAATCGAGAGGAATAGTTATTCCAAATGACTATAATTGATGATCAATAGACCTAACAATAGGTCATATCACGAAATACCATAGCCTAGATAGGCTAGAGTAGCTCACACAATTCGAAATCATGAAATAATCACTTTTCAGAAAACTGTAATATACACGGTCGGAAATGGGCCGCTCAACATTTATACGGTCTCATATGGGCCGCACTATCAGGAACTGGGATGAAGGTCAGTGTCTACGAGGTCAAGGATAATCGGTCCAAGATGGGCCTTTCAACCACAAGAACAGTCAAGCATGGACCGCACAAGGCCAGAACGACTAAAGCTCAAGAAGGAGATAAAACGGACTGAAAAGGGCCGCAGAAAGATGAACGGTCAGAAATAGGCTACACAGGGCCAGAAGCTCTTGAAGTACAAGAGCAGGATATATGGTCCAGACTGATCCGCTCATGGTATGAACGGTCCTGAATGGGCCGCATGTCAGATGTACGGTCCATTACTGTCCGCATAACACAGGGCCTAACAATAATCTAGAAATTCGCCCAAGTGGGCTCCCGGGCTGCCATAGGCAGGGTGGAACTGAACCAGAGTCCAGCCCACTGTCTGCTGGTTGGCCTAGGGTCTACTGGGCTGATCAAATCAGGAATTGGCCGAAGATAGATCAAGGATAATCGACCAAACTAATTGGCATTAGCCAGGGATGAACGGTCGCCAGAGGGCCGTTCAAGCGGATATGCGGTCTACTATCCGCCGCGCATGTCCCTGTTAGTCCAATTCGGACTAACTCAAATCACAGTAGTTCGATTGAGTCCAAAAATCAATTCTAGGGGATAATAAAGGTTCAAGATTAACGGTTCAGGTCTAAGGTTAACAAGTGTAAACCTAATAGCCATTTCAATTATAAAAGATTCACAATTAAGATTGACATTCATTGGAAAGATGAATCAAGATCAAGCTCATATTAAAAATATCAGCAAGAATTATTTACTGTCATGAATTACAGTTTATTAGGTGTGTTGCTAACATGCAATTAGCACTAATCTACTAACATAACATGCTGAAATGACAATTAATCTGTTCTGTTAAAGATGTGCGGCCAGTTCTGGACCTTACATCCTCGTGGACGGTGATAGACAGGCCGCTCATGCCCCCTCAAGTCCGAAGGCCTGCTGGAGATGGACGATCAGTAGGGTGCCGCTGGAAGGGATGTGCGGTCTGGAACTGGCCGCAGGACAGATATGCAGTTCGATCCGGCCGCACGTACCAGGGAAACAATCAGAGATAGAAATAGTTAAACGGTCTACGATAGGGCGCCTGTCATGGATGTGCGATCTATCGTATGGCCGCACAAGTCCAGACATGTCGCTGCCCTTTCGCCTTGCCCGACTCCGGCGAGGTTTCTAGGGTCAGAACTAAAACATCGAATTCGCACGATATAAAGCATGGAATTTGGGGCTTTTGTAATCAATGGAAAGAGCACGAAAAACTCTACAAGATGCATGAATCAATTTCATATTTACTCTCTTAAGTCTCTACTTAAATCAAAGAGGAACAAAGTTAACCCTAATTTGACATGCTTCTACTAAACCTCAAAATACTCGCAGGATACTACTTGATAATTAGGGCTTTATATACCAAAAGAAAGAGGACTTGATGCTGAACATTTTGATATATTACTTGATGTTTGAGCCCGAGAGAACCTACCTCAATCAGGGAAGAAAGGAAGAAAAAGGAAGAAGACGCGCTAGGTACCCCCGTCAGAGATCACTGGAATTCGCTCTCGTCCAAGGTTCTCATCGGCCGCCACAGCTTCCAAATGAAACTAGGGTTCCTAAGTAGCATTTTTATAGGTCGCACACCTTCTGGAGTGTTCTATGCAGGGAGAATTCATCCACGCAAGTTGGGTTAATGTGAACGCCGCCGTAATTGTTGACGTGCCAAAACTCTGCCGATTGCATCTCTTAGGGTTAGGGTTTTGGGAGATTAGAATAGGGGAAATGATCCTCTCATCCTAGCCTTTCATTTGCCACTGGTTTGGGCTCAATTGATTAAGTATTGGGCTCGAATTTCGCGTTTTAAGGTATGGTTAGCTAAGTGTTTAATTTGGGCTTAAACCACTAATTCGGCCTACTTACAGATTTTATTTGGGTTGGCCACAGAAGACAAGTTTGTTAAACGTGTTATCCTCTACAGGAATATAATTTTTCTGGATTTTTATAAAATAGTCGAAATATAACTTATTTTATTTAGGGTTTTTTACCTGAAAACCATTGTTAAAAGTGAATTTGCAAAAAAATCATTCCTAAAAATGCATTAGCAGGTATATCACTGAGTTAATTGAAATAGTGCATAAATGTCATTTAAGCGTGGTTTTCTTACAAGTTGTTGGTAAAAAGAAGTGATATGCATGCAAATAAATATGGCATTTTTGCACAATTCAGATTATATAGTGATATACATGTTAATGTATTTTTAGGAATGATTTTTTTGCAAATTCACTTTTAACAATGGTTTCCATGCAAAAAACCCTTTTATTTATTAAAGAATTATTCTATTAATTGCTAATTAATTTCTCAAAAAAATCGGGGTATTACAACTATATTTTCGGACCACAAAAGCCTGAAATATTCTTTCACCCAAAAGGAGCTGAATATGAGGCAGAGAAGATGGTTGGAGTATCTCAAAGACTTCGAGTTCTCTATTCAATATCATCCTGACAAAGCAAATGTTGTAGCAGATGCACTTAGCCGGAGACCAATGGCAACCCTAGCAAGCCTCACAAAAGGTACGACCTATCTTATAGAAGATTTTTCACAATTGAATCTAGATGTTGATAAAGAAGAAAAAATGGGTATTATTGCTAATATCTGGTCACAACCAACATTAATCAAAGACCTAGTCAAGTTGCAAGATAATGACCCCACATAAATAGAGATCAAAGCTGTAACGACCCAGAATCCTGGATACCGGAGACCTGATACCACTAGGACCCTGAGACGCCACCCAAGAGCTGATGAGGCTCCGAAAGGGTTGGAAAAGAGGTTGTGGGGTGCATAAAGGTCTACAATCACACGCGCATTTTAATGAAATAACAACATTAAGCAGAAGTAAATATCATTGCTAGAGTATTATAATTATACATTAGTCCAGGTGCACAACGTACAAGTCCAAAATTTACACAAGGGTCAAAAAGGACAACTACACGGGGCATACCCCGGATGGACTACGCTGGCAGCTAAGACTGACCATCACAACCACGCGGGAAACTTGGGGGCTACTGTGCCTCACCTGAAAAACAAAGGGTGAATCTCATTTCATTGACTCAGTAGGAGACCCGCAGATCCCTACCTCGCAGCTAAAAACACATAAGAGACAGTTAATCATAATAAATAACGCACGGGCATACAATTATATCAATTAATAAAAGTTGTACAGGAATATCAATAAAAGAATACATCTAAACATGAATGCCACATAAACTCATGTTAATTAAAACGTATAATTAAACACGAGAATCTTTCATTCGCCATTAGAGTTAAAATTCAACAAACCAAGTGACAAGAGGAGTAAACCACTAGAAGAAAGACCAGACGCGTCCACTGATGACTTAGACTACGCCTCGGGTGTCTCCCACTCGCCTCGAACACGGTAACTGAGACACTGTTACCGTAACCAAAGACAAGGACGAGTCAGGGTCACACTCGTCAGCGCGAGTCCACGCCCCTAACCAAGTGTGCACACACAAGCTCAATGCCTTGAGCCAAGGCTCTAGCTAGTTTTCCCCCATGTGTGTGTAGAAATGTAGAGCGTGGCATCACAACTCACATGAACAAGCATATGTGTATAAGTGATAACATAATGTGCCAATCAAGTAAACATCATGAACATGTGACTATGTAAACATGGTAGCATGATCACATAGCAAGGCAAAGGCGATAAAAGATGTAGAAGAATATCGTGATCGCCACCAAGGAAAGACAACGCTAAAGAATGTGAAAGAAGACTATGTGTGCATTGTGTACCTTGGAAAAAGAGAAGATGATCGCGCTCAATATAAGTAATGCGGGGACAATGTGGATTACCTCTCCTCACCTTCCATCTAGCTAGAAGGTAAGAGCCTCACTTTCCATGCTTTCCTGTGAAACAAAGACAACACAAGAGGCAAAACCTATTAGAAAATACTAAGTGTAGAAATCTGCCCAAGTGCATAAAGTAGCATGAAAGATTGAGGACAAACTCACCGGGGGAGGATTTTTAACCCCTATAAATGGGTGCAAACAATAGGTGTGTATATTGTGATGAGATTGAAATACAGAGATTGATTTGATATGCCACAATTAACAAAGATAAACAAGGTGCAAAAGTGCGGGTCATGAGAAAGACTGTGCAAACTGAGCAAATATGGTGCAAAGAATGATGAAAACAATATGCAAACGAAGTCCAAACAGGGAGAAAACAAGGATGACAGCAGATTTGAATGTTGTGAACAAGTAGGAACAAGAATCACGCCAAAAGGACACCTGGACAGAAAGTTATAGCACAGGAGATTTGGCAAAAAAAAATGCAGACAGTGCAGAAAATGTAGAATAGTGCACAAAATGGACCCAAAGAATGAAGAATAACATGCAAAATAAGACACCAAAAAGAGAAAGGAAAGATGCTATGGAAAGATGGGAATATTGTGGTGAACCTAGGGCAAAAAGAAGGGTTTAAAATAGGGAAGATAATAGTGAAAAATGAGGTGGAAAACACAAGAAAATGAAGGGTGCAGAACATGGTAGAAAAATTGACTTAAGCATGAAAACTTTGTGAAAGTGCAAAATGATGGACAAAAATAAGCATGAAGAGGAGGAGATAATGAGTCCAGAATGGGGGGAAACGAAGAGTATACTTCCCTTAAGAGTCTGGAGTTTGAAAAGAATGATCAGAGGTACACCATGGTCTCGCCCCGGTGATGCAAACGTGCCCCTTTGCAAGGAAGACGAAGAGGATGCAGCATAACTCTGCCCTGGCTTGAAGAACAGGCCCCCGTCGTGAAGTTGTAGTAGAAAACCAGAAATCTATGATGATTTGCCGAAAGTAGGGGCGAAGAAAAGAGGGTAAACGATGATGAAATAAAGTCGAAATAGAATCAACGTGAAGCTAATACTTCCCTCTTCATGCTAGGGTCAAAGAAGGATGAAGAAAATGCGGCATGGCTTCGCCGTCGCCTCATAAACGCGCCCCCATCACGCAGTTCGCACAATGTTCTTTATATAGAAACTGCATAAATCCAGAACTTTTTCTCATGATTTTAGGAGATAGAGGCCACCAAAATTCGAGTTCTATAGATCAATCTCGAGATAATAGTGAGGACAAAAGCTAGGAACAAGTAGGACTCAATTTGGTGGAAGTATTTGGAAGATATTTGCATGGAAAGGGGGGCCCGGAGCTTGATCGGATAGAGTTTGACTTGTACAAAAATTGCATAAACCCAGAAGTTTCCTCCACGTTTCCATAGGATATAGGCAACCAAAACTCGAGTTCTATGAGTCAAATTCGAGATAATAGTAAGTACAAGAGATAGAAATAAACGGGACTCAATTTGGTGGAGAATTCTAGAAGATAGAGACCTCACAAGGGGCTCCCGAACTCACAAAACAGAGTCCTGAACATTTAGAACTCTCAAGGCAGAAGAGGGGAAGAGGCGGTCAACAGTTGACCACGATGGTCAATAATTGATCGCAACCTTAAATTTTTTATTTTTATTTTTATAAAAAAAATGTCCTCCAAGGGCTCCAAGTCTTAATGGGCTTTGAAATGACTAAGAAATGGGCTCAAATTAGGTTTAAAGAAGACTCCAAAATAATGGATAATTCGAAGCATTATAAAGGAGAATAAGAGAAATAACTCGACTTATTGGTTGGAAATGGGTGTCAACAGATGTCCCTCCTTGATGTCTGCTTTGCAAGGGAATGAGTGAAAGCGGCGCGGAGGCGAAATGGAAAGGAGAATGAGTGAAAGTGAAAGCGATGTGAAATGGAGATGACGCGGAGAGAACTGAAAAGCGGGCATCAAGGCAAAAGACACCTGTCACAACCAACAAGCGATAGGAATTCTCCCGAAAATACAGAACTAACCACAAGGAATGGATGACGCGGGTGAGACATGCCTGGAGAGACTAACTAGGGAAGAAAAGAAAACACGACTGACCTAATCGAGGACACAATCCACGGATAATAAGGGGATCGGAAAGAGCACAGCTGAAAAGCTGGAAACGGGAAAGAGTAAAACTGAGATAAAATTCAAACAGGAATCACGCTGGCCAACCAGACTGAGCGGGCAGATCAGAGAAGACGTTCAAATTCGGAGTGGAATGAGGATCTCTTATCCAAGAGAGTTGAAGTGCAATTAACCATTGCTGAGGAGAAACCTTGAGAGAATTGCGAGACGTGAATGCTCAAAAATGACATGATGCATGCTAGGCTAAAACAAAGAAATCATCAAAACAAATGCAAAGAAAGCATAAAATAGAAAGTACTTAAGGATACTATTGCTAGACCAAGCAAGACAAGGTCAAGAGTCTTCTTGCAACCACGGCGTGCAAGACAGAGTCCATCGTCCCCCACCCGACTCAACCGAGCGGCTTATCCAATGATTAACCGTATGCTCTTAGATCATCATCATTTTTGTTAAAGGGGAACATAAGATCCCAGAACACACGGACAACCAGCCAGTCCTTGAGAGGTTATAATAATGTAGATTACTATATAGTAATGCAACAATGAGAAGGGATAGAGAGCCATACCTGACTTACCTACCAAGCGAAATGGCATTTTTTTTTGAATATAAGATAACCAACAACATGAATATAAAATCGTAAAGATGGACGAAAGATAACATAACATAACATAACGAAGGTTGAAATCACATGAACAACATATGCACGACATCACATGAACAAACAATAAGCGTGAGCGGGACTAAAGAGTATGGTGGGGCAAGACAACACCACAACACGGTGGGACAGCACACGCGGTGGGACAAGATATGGCGGGACAAAGACACGTGGGATAACAACCATGGGGGACAACAACAACACATGGCATTGTAGGATAAGACACATGTGGGATGATAACACAGTGGGACGAAAAAAAAAATATGATAGACACGGAGGGACAAAGACACGTGTGTGAGACGACACGGAGGGGCATAGACAACACGTGTGACAAGGACACGGCAGGACAAAAGACATGACAAACACGCTCTTCAATCAAAGCCTAAGATTAGACGAAGCAGAACCGCTAGGTTCATAATTGTGAGGCAAAGCCCTCTCATAGAGATATGATGAAGTGAGGCAAGCAAAAGTTGAGAAGGCCATAAGCTTCAGAACAGATCGAGAGATAAGATTGAAGAAGAGAGAACAGATCAAAAAGAAGATGAACAGGAGACAGAGCAAATGATAAGGAGCAAACACTGAGCAAACAGATCATACATGTCCTCAAAACGAAGAAAATGAAGAATGCAAACACATATTTTTGGATTTTTATGATTTCTGATTTTAGGGGGGGTTGACTATCTGATTTTTTTAGAATTTTGACAATATTTGATTTTTGTTCTGATTTTTTTGACATACCTGATTTTTTTGGATTTTTGCAATATTTGATTTTTTTTGAATTTTTGACAACATCTGATTTTTTTATTTTGAAAATATTTGATTTTTTTGGATTTTAAAATAAAGCTACTTGCAGCACCCAAAGACGGGCTCAAATTACCGGCCAGGGGTCGTCACTTCCCCCCCCCCCTCTCACTAAAGATTTCCCTTGAGCAGGGCGCGCATTTGAGGGTGGCTCGTCACAATCAACCGCCTTTAAAGAACGATGCCCCTACTAAGGCCATACCCGGGATACAACCCAGCCTAAGAGGGAGAAGCAGAAGAAAAAAATGGAGATAAGCTTTATGCAGGATGGGAGACATCAGGATTCGACTTCCTTCTAGGGCACTACCCCTCAAAGAGATAGTCTGTTGCGCCGGGACTTTGTGTCTTTGATTTTGAGACCCATATTTATCAGGCACGCATGCGACCGGGCTCGTGACGTCCCGCGGGGAGCTGTACTGCCACTCTTGCCATGCCTTTGATTTCATAATTTTGAACATTGAATTATTTTCTCATTTTGGTAGCCTTTATTGGCTAGATTTAGCATGAAAGCTCATTTTCACGAGGGTCAAGACTGCCCCTATTTGAGACCTCTCTTGCATTAGGGAGCGCCTAGGTTGGTCATCTCGTCCGTTCATCTCTTGCCCCTGCACTTGGCCGAGCAGAGAAAAGAAAAGGCCTTTGTGCATACCCATGGTATGGCCAAAGCAGCAAAGATGTGCCTCGGAGGAATCAACTATGGCTTGCCGTGTTGTGTGTAAAAAAACCACACACAAAGGTCACCCTCAACGATCGGGGAAAGAAACTAAACTCTCAGCAAGGAGCTATCACCAGCCTAAGGATGCTGCAGAAGCGAACTCATTTTGATTAAATTAAGCAAACTCAACTAAAGCCACTCAAACCATGTTGAGGAAACATCATTATAATAATGCGCAGGCATAATAATAAGAGTAATAACAATGATAGCATATTCTTACGCAAAATAAAGATACCTTGCAAATCCATAGCGTGAAAGCAACATCTTGAAGCGATCTTGACCATCGAGCTTTGAGCAGCACGAGCTTCGTATTCCTTGCTTGACAGGACAAAGTGGGAGAGGACAGCAAAGGGTTGAAGATTTCTCTACACGGAGGAGCGGCAAACACCAAACTGGACGAAGAAGGATTAAAAAGGAAGAGAAACGAGGGCTAGAACTCCCTCGTTAAGGCACAGAGACCCTGATAACAAGGAACAGAGTACAGAATAACCAGAGATTAACTGAGATCAAGGCGGACTAAAGCCTCAAAAATAGCATGAAAAGGGGCAAGAACCCCGAAAGGGTGAGACAGAAGGGATAGAGAGATGATGAGTAGACCATGGCAAAGATGAGGAAGAAAAGGAGATATCATCCGACGTGGTCGAAGAATAGGAATAGTGGACATTTGATAGGGTCGGAAAAGAAGAATAATGGTCATCTGACCAGGTCAGAGAAGGAGAATGATGGTCATCCGACAAGGTCGGAGAAGGATCAGAGGCAACACCCAGGAGTCCCGGGGAAGAAGAATCAGGTGATGTCCCGAAATCAGGATGAAAGGATGACATAGGCCGAGGCCTAGAATTGTGAGAGGAGGGAAAATCTGGAGGATCCTGATGGGAAGAAGAGGAATGGCGGTTTGCGGACCCGAGAAGAGAGGAGAAGATGATGGAAACATGATCAGAAGGAGGAAGGTACATCACCCAGGGGTGGGAACTGAGCAGGAGAAATGATGAATGAGAGGAAGAGGAAGAAGTGGACACATGAGTGCACAGCTGAGGTCCTTTGAACTTGCGTCGCCGCCTCTTCTTAGCTGAAACTGGCTTGTAATGGACCCGCCTAGCTCAGACTCAAATCCTTGGGCTTCTTGTCTTGTAATGTCTTCTCAAATAACGAGCCCACCTGGTAGACGGCTTGGCTCGGTTACGAACATGTAGCTTCATCGGGGGGGTTGCCCCTAGACATCCAATGCTAACAATATGTAGACATTCTTGAACAGTGAACTCCTTAGATGGATGAGCATCAGAAAACCATGGAGTTTTGTCACTTGGCACTAGCAGCATGAGATTCGGTAACTCCACTCGGCAATCCGACATGAAGCATAACTCCCTTACTAGTAAAGAAGGACGAAGCTAAGGGAGAGTAATGCGCGGCGTTGACGTGGACAGCGTACCAATAAAGTGAGGGAGATCACGTAAAGAGTGCAGAATGTCCTTGAAAAATCCTGAGAATACAGCCATTTGCCCCTTGAACATGGAATTCATCAAACTCTTGGCGGCCGTATGAGTTAGCACCATGCGCGTAGAGAACCCCTCTCGGCCAGTGAACTGAATAGCAATAGAGCTAGAGGTAATAATAGCATCGATAGTGAATCCACCGATGAGCAAAGAGATTGCCATCGGCCTCACTTGAGAAGAAACTGGCACAAGGGCAAGGGAACTTTTCTTAACAACTGTCATAGGTAGTGGAAGCTCATCATTCCCAAAATTGCCCGGGATCAAGATACGAATCGGCATCCGATAGATAAAATCATGAATCTTGAACTGCATAACCAGAGCCAGATCCACCTGACTCGGCTTATCATCTTCCCAGGGACCTGACCCTAGGGGCACCAAAGGTAGTACACACCCACTTCGAGAGGTGGAAATAGAAGGCAAAGTGGAGATGGTAGGCTTGAAAGGCGAAGGAGGAAGTGTAGGTGAAGGTGCTGTCGAGGGTAAAGGTGTAGCTTGCTCAGGCTCAGGTGAAGACAATGATGGAGAAGGTGGTGATGTTGGAGATGGGATGAACAAAGGCAGTGGAGACGGAGGTGATGCGGGCAATGGGGGTGATGAAGAGGGAGGTGATGGAGATGGTGTCGGCAAATAAGACGGTGATGATGAAGACGAGGAGGCATGCGGCGCCCACCATCGACGTGCCGAGATGACACGTCGGGCGACGTTAGGAGCGGAAGCGGGGTGACAACGGGAGTGAAGGAAGGGGTAGAGGTACCTGCCTGAGCAGAGGCTTGGGTAGGTGGAGGCGATGGAGCCAGGGTAGGAGATGGCGATGGGGTAGGTGGAGACATAGCTGAGGGAACGGGTGATGGACTAGGCGACGGAGCGGATGATGGAGCGGGTGCAACACTAGACGAAGAGGAATCACAGGGGTTCCCCTGGTCTTGCAGTGATGGAGACGGCTACCTGGGCGGCGCCTGTTGCTGCTGCTGTTTGCTGCGAAGATGTGTAATAGCCTTGCGAATAGCGGACCAATTGATCCTCCTCTTATCTTCCAAGTCATAAATAGACTCCCGAAATTTGGGGCAATTCTCAACCAAATGCTCCTGTTGGCGATGAAAATCATAAAATTAAAGCATATTTTCGCCACGGGTCGACAAGGCACAACCAGAGGAAGCGGCAACACGTGAGTAGCCATCAAAGCCCCGAAAATATCTGTAAAGCACTCCGGCAACGGAGGATGAGGAGCCCGCTTCGGGCAAGGGGAATGCCGAGGAGAAGGTTGTGGAGAGGGAAGCGGAGGTTGCGTAGGCAAAGGCGCTTGGCTAGTGGAAGGACTAAGAGGAGACATATGTGGAGCGGGATGAGGGGGTATGTAGATGGCATTCACTTGCTCAGGGTGTGACGTTCCCTTGACCGGAGGTGAAGGTGGAGACATATGTGGACACGCGGGAGCGGACGGCTGACTGTGGATGGCGGAAGGTTGATATGTGGAGGGTTGATATGTGGAGGCGTGGGACTGACTCATGGAGGGTGCGATGTAAGTGAAAGGTTGACTCGTGAAGGATGAAATGGATGGCGAAGGTGGAGAAGACTCGAGATCAAGGGAACCTGGATTTGTTGGCGAATGAAGCAGGCTCGGCTATAAAGTTGTTGCCAAGAGGTGACATCATTCAAAGCTAAGATAAACTGATACTCATGCGTTGCATTGGAAATGAGCATCTTGATTTATTCCCCCTCCGGAATGTGCCCCGGGACTTGTGCGGCAAGGCGACGCCAGCGGTCAGCAAAGGTGGAGAAATTCTCATCGGGCTTCATCTTCTCGTGGGCTAAATCCACCATAGAATACCTGGGCCCAACCTGGTCCTGAAACTACTGAATGAACTTCTCTTGCATAGCTTGAAAATTCACAATCTGCTCCTGTGGTAGGGAAAAGAACTAATCCTGAGCCGAACCTTCCAATGACAGACCAAATAGATAGGACATCAGGCGCTGGTCATGTCAAAACTGGGCCAACTCATAAATAAACTCATTCAAGTGCACATACGGGTCACCGGCTCCACCATAACGGCGATATGTAGGAATTTGTGAAGATGGCGAGAGCCGAAGATCTTGAAATGCGAATGGAACACTTAAGGAGGATTTGGGATCAATTCGGCGTTGAAGTTCATCAAGCTGACGTTGGGCTTGAGCAATCATCTCCGGGGTAGGGAGAGATCGAGAAGGATATGGGCCAACTTGAGCAAGAGATTGTGAATATGAACCAGGATGATGATATTGGGCCGGATAAGTGGATCCGGACTGAGAAGAATAAGGAAAGCCCATTTCGGGAGGAGAAGGATATGTAGGGTTGGAAGGAACATGAACATGAGGACCAATCGGGCCAGCAACAACATGGGTAGAAGATGGAGGCCCATTAAGGAAAGGAGGCCCATTAAGGGAAGGAGGCCCATTAAGAGAATGAGGCACATCATCAAGGTAAGAGGGCCCATTAAGAGAAGGAGGAGGCCCAAAAGAAGAAAGCCCACTAAAGGATGGAGGCCCATTAAGAGGATGAGGCCCACTATGAAAAGGAGGCCCATTAAGGTGATTTATAATAAGTTTTTGGGCTTGGGCCGGGTCCATTCGGCGAACAAGAGATGAAAGGTGGGCCAGAAACTTGGCTCGTTCATCCGACTGATCGGAGGGGCCACGAGGAGATGGGCCTGCATGGGAAGAGGAATCCACACGGGAATAGGAAGATGAAGAAGGAGGGTACAAGGGATTAGGGTGGTGCTCCATGAGGGAAAATGGAGACTTAATACGAGGAATATCAAGGAAAATACAATGAGGGAAGTAAGGGCTCTGAGATTAAGGGGCAACCTAAGGGGATATGGTGGGAGACGGATAGACTTATGCAAATGCAAATGCGACCTAGAACAATGGACCATGACAATATGAAGGGAAAAATGCAACACACAACACCACAAATGGGCTTGGGTAAGCCCAACAAACAATATGATTGTGAGAGGATTCACTCAAGATCAAACAAGTTGATATGATCGTTAATTTTTATTTTCTAAAGTTTTGGTGGGCCTTTTAATGCTTTAAATTAAGCATAATTCCCTCAAGACATGGGTGCCCTATGGGAAGAGGCCAAACTTTAGGTTGACTAAGGTTAACTCCCTCACAACGTATGTAAAATGCAAATCTAAGGGGTGGAAAGGTACAACCGGCTCGGCGTCCGTGTGGGAATCCACGGCTCATGGAGACTTACGGAGGTCCCGGATAAGATCACCTAGTCGACCCCAAGGAATATGGAGGCGAGAGGATCACTTACCAAGGTAGGAATGTAACTAAAATATGAGAATGCATGGCCCTATGCGCACCGGAGTGCATGCAAATTCTAGCCTAAATCTAACAAATCAAGGTAATAATGAACATATGCTAACATAACAAGATGGATGCAAACAAGATAAACAATATGATCATGAAATGCTATCTAAACATGGATATACACACCAAAATCGTAGAAAAATATGGACAAAGTGATGGGCACTAGAGGTCCCACCGTGATCGCCAAAAAAAGCTGTGTGTGTAGAAATGTGGAGCGTGGCGTCACAAGTCACATGAACAAGCATATGTGTATAAGTGATAACATAATGTGCCAATCGAGTGAACATCATGAACATGTGACTATGTAAACATGGTAGCATGATCATATAGCAAGGCAAAGGAGATAAAAGATGTAGAAGAATACTGTGATCGCCACCAAGGAAAGACAACGTCAAAGAATGTGAAAGAAGACTATGTGCGCGTTGTGTACCTTGGAAAAAGAGAAGATGGTCGCGCTCAATATAAGTAATGCGGGGATAATGTGGATTACCTCTCCTCGCCTTCCATCCAGTTAGAAGGTAAGGACCTCACTTTCCATACTTTCCTGCGAAACAAAGATAACACAAAAGGCAAAACCCATTAGAAAATACTAAGTGTAGAAATCTACCCAAGTGCATAAAATAGCATGAAAGATTGAGGACAAACTCACCGGGGGAGGGTTTTTAACCCCTGTAAATGGGTGCAAACAATAGGTGTGTATATTGTGATGAGATTGAAATGCAGAGATTGATTTAATATGCCACAATTAACAAAGATAAACAAGGTGCAAAAGTGCGGGTCATGAGAAAAATTGTGCAAACTGAGCAAATATGGTGCAAAGAATGATGAAAACAATATGCAAACGAATTCCAAACAGGGAGAAAATAGGGATGACAGCAGACTTGAATGTTGTGAACAAGTAGGAACAAGAATCACGCCAAAAGGACACCTGGACAAAAAGTTATAGCACAGGAGATTTGGCAAAAAAATGCAGACAGTGCAGAAAATGCAGAACAGTGCACAAAATGTACCCAAAGAATGAAGAATAACATGGAGAATAAGACACCAAAGAGGGAAAGGAAAGATGCTATGGAAAGATGGGAATATTATGGTGAAACTAGGGCAAAAAGAAGGGTTTAAAATAGGAAAGACAATAGTGAAAATGGGGTGAAAAACATAAGAAAACGAAGGGTGCGGAACATGGTAGAAAAATTGACTTAAGTATGAAAACTGTGTGAAAGTGCAAAATGATGGACAAAAATAAGCATGAAGAGGACGAGATAATGAGCCCAGAACTGGGGAAAATGAAGAGTATACTTTCCTTAAGAGCTTAAAGTTTGAAAAGAATGATCAGAGGTACACCATGGCCTTGCCCCGGCGACGCAAACGTGCCCCCTTCGCAAGAAATCTGGGTTTCAGATTGGCAGAACAGAATGGTGAAACCTGAAAAGTTGGGGCTTGGGAATAAGGAAAAGAATGAAGAAAAAGACGCCCAAATATAATCAATACAAAGACAATACTCCCCTCTTCAAGATAGGGTCAAAGGAAGACGAAGAGGATGCAGCATAACTCTGCCCCGGCTTGAAGAACAGGCCCCCGTCGCGAAGTTGTAGCAGAAAACTAGAAATCTGTGATGATTTGCCAAAAGTAGGGGCAAAGAAAAGAGGGTAAACGATGATAAAATAAAGCCCAAATAGAACCAACGCGAAGCTAATACTTCCCTCTTCAGGCTAGGGTCGAAGAAGGATGAAGAAAATGTGGCATGGCTTCGCCGCCGCCTTGAAAATGCGCCCCCATCGCACAGTTCGCACAGTGTTCTTTATATAGAAACTGCATAAATCTAGAACTTTCTCTCACGATTTTAGGAGATAGAGGCCACCAAAATTCGAGTTCTATGGATCAATCTCGAGATAATAGTGAGGACAAGAGTTAGGAACAAGTAGGACTCGATTTGGTGGAAGGATCTAGAAGATATTTACGTGGAAAGGAGGGTCCGGAGCTTCATCGGATAGAGTTTGACTTGTACAGAAATTGCATAAACCCAGAAGCTTCATTCACGTCTCCAAAGGATATACGCCACCAAAACTCAAGTTCTATGAGGCAAATTTGAGATAATAGTAAGGACAAGAGATAGAAACAAATGAGACTCAATTTGGTGGAGAATTCTAGAAGATAAAGGCTTCACAAGGGGCACCCGGATGCACAAAATAGAGTCCCGAACACTTGGGACTCTCAAGGCAGAAGAGGGGAAGAGGAAGTCTACAGTTGACCATGATGGTCAACCATTGACCATGATGGTCAATAGTTGACCGTGACCTTAAAAAAATTTATTTTTTATTTTTATAAAAAAAAGGAAAACGTCCTCCAAGGGCTCCAAGGCTTAATGGGCTTAGAAATGACTAAGAAATGGGCTCAAAATAGGTTTAACGAAGACTCCAAAATAATAGATAATTCGAAACATTATAAAGGAGAATAAGAAAAATAACTCGACTTATAGGCTGAAAACGGGTGTCAACACCCCCCCAGTCGGACGCTATTACAAAGTAAGGGGGCCCACGGAAACTAGCCTAAAAATCGTACACGGGGACTGCCCCGCCACCTCTAACAGGTGGACCAACTCTAGAGGTCGTCAGACTACGACTAGTGGGTCCGTCACATAGGAAAGAGAAGCTGACTCAAATGGGACATAAATATACATTTCAGACCATCACAGCATGTAAAAATATCAATAACACGACCCCAAACACATGGCCGAACGGAACTCCGGTGAAAATCAGGCTGGAGGAAATTGGCGGTCCTTACTGGACCGCTAAAGTCCAGAGGCGGTCATGGTGGTGACCGCTAAAGGGCAGAGGCGGTCATCCCCATGACCACTACTGTCCACTGCCTTACCTCACAGGAGGCGGTCTCTCAAGAGACCGCTAAACCATAGTAGCGGTCTTATGAAGACCGCTACCATTCTGGATGGTGCGAAAATGGTCTATCCGTTTTAAACCCCTCCCAAATCATTCAAAACGATGGGAATACATGAGAAACACCTATATTAACCTATCATACATCATTTTTACATGCTTTAAGCCTCAAAAACACATTAAATGGAGCATTCCACAAGATTAAACATGCTAGAGTTTTGAGAACTCAAACCGCATGAAGTTTTTGATCCAAATAACCATTCTAACATGCATGTAATAACCCAAAACAATAGGAAAGCTTGTAAATGCAAGATAGAATTCCATCCCCCTACTTGGAATCGTGAAAGAATGCTGTTCCTCACGTCAAAACTACCTCCCAAACGAGAGAAACTCCACCTACCACATGAACCTGCCTTCACGACCTCATGAACACTCCACCGTCACCCCGAGCCCGCCGGGATCTCCTCCTCCAAGCCGCCCGCGGTCGGGGGGAGCAGCACGTCGAGAGAACGAGGGAGGGAGAGGGGAGGTACGTGAGAAGAGAGAGAAGGAACCGTGAGTTCCTCCTCTACATGGGTGAAAATGGGTTTGATATATATATATATATATATTTATTTATTTATTTATTTATTTATATAAAACCTTTAATTGCAAGAAGGCATTAAAGAAACCAAAATTGTGTTAATGCCCCATAATTTCTATAAACCGTTATACAAATGGATTATTTCAAGCAAAAGTCATCTTAAAAGCCCACCAAAAACCTACCAAATTCAGGGGAATTTTCTGATTTATAAATCCGATAAGGATCCGAACTTCACGGGTCTTACAGTCCCTCCCCCCTAATAAAAATTTCATCCTCAAAATTTAAAGGAAACATTAGGAAGGAAAAGGAGAGACAAACCTACTCAAACAAGTACGGGAACAGCAGACGCATGTCTTCCTCACGCTCCCATGTAGCCTCATTACCGGAGTGGCGCTGCCACACTACCTTTACCAGAGGGATAACCTTATTCCTCAACCGCTGCTCGCAACGATCCTCTATACGAATCGGGTACTCTAACGTAGATAGATCTGCCGCCACTTCAGGCCACACAGAATCATTGAGAATATGTGATTCATCAAGCACATACTTTCTCAACATAGAAACATGAAACACATCGTGGATCGCACCCATCGCCGGTGGCAACTGAAGATGATAAGCCACTTGGCCCACACGCTCCAAGATAGGAAACATACCAATGTATCGGGGACTGAGCTTTCCACACATTCCAAATCTCATCACACCTTTCATCGGAGATATTCTCACAAACACAAAATCTCCTGGCTCAAACTGCAATGGTCTTTTACGTCGATCAGCAAAGCTTTTTTGTCGACTCTGAGTCGTCAACAATCTCTGCCTGATCAGACGAACCACTTCTACACAATGCTGAACCAGATCTGGTCTTGTCAAAAGCCGCTCACCAACCTCAAACCAGTCTAACGCCGTACGACAAGGCCGACCATATAAGGCTTCATACGATGCCATACCGATACTAGAATGATAGCTATTATTATAAGCAAATTCTACCAACGGCAAATGCTGGCTCCATGAACCCTGCCAATCCAGTCAACACGATCTCAGCATGTCTTCTAATGTCTGAATGGTCCTTTCAGACTACCCATAAGACTGAGGATGATAAGCTGAACTAAATGCCAAATATGTGCCCAACGCCTTTTGGAAACTCCGCCAAAAGCCAGATGTAAAGCGTGGGTCACGATCTGATACAATAGATATTGGAATTCCATGCAACGGCATAATCCTCTCAACATAAAGCCTGGCCAATTTCTGGACATTCCACTTTACTTTTATCGGCAACATTCTAGTTGTCTTAGTCAGATGATCAACCAACAGCCAAATGCCATCATAGCCTTGTGGGGTTCGAGGCAAGCCCACAACAAAGTCAGTAGTCACATGATCCCATTTCCACATTGGAATCTCCAAAGGTTGAAGCATACCTCCGGGTCTCTGATGCTCAGCCTTGACCTGTTGACAAATCAAGTATTTAGCCACAAAGTCTGCTACATCCCTTTTCATGCCTGGCCACGAGAATTGCCTTTTCATGTTATTGTACATCTTCGTGGTTCCATGGTGAATAGTACAATGGGATCCATGTGCTTCACGCAAAATAGCATTCCTCAAAGAATCTTCAACTAGAACATAGATTCGGCCTTTGAATTTCACCATTGCATCATCACCTAATTCATCTTCTGGCATTGTTACAACACGAGACAACTCAGAATCTGCCTATTGTGCCTCCCTGATCTACCGATAAATCACTGGAGTCATCACTAGACTAGCAAGAACAGCTGTTATCGGATCCCGGGGGAAAGTCTCGCTTGGAACTTGCTCCCATAGCTTCCACGCTTGCATCATCAAGTGACTAATCTGCACCTTTCTGCTCAGTGCATCGGCCATTACATTCATCTTGCCAGGTTGATAAGATAGAGTAAAATCATAGTCTTTCATATACTCCATCCACCTACGCTAACGAAGATTCAAGTCCTTATGAGAAAAAACATATTTCAACCTTTGATGATCGATGAAAATCTCAAATTTCTCACCATATAGATAATGCCTCCAGATTTTCAATGCAAAGATCACCGCCGCCAGCTCCAAATAATGAGTGGGATAATTTTCTTCATGCTGCTTCAACTGCTGGGATGCATACGTCACCACTCTGCCATGCTGCATAAGTATTGCACCCAAACCCACTCAAGAAGCATCTGTACACACAACAAATCCACCAGAACTAGAAGGCAAAACAAGCACTGGGGCAGTCGTGAGTACCCTTTTTAAATAATTGAAACTCTGCTCACAATCCTCGGACCACACAAATGGCATATCCTTCCGAGTCAGTTTTGTCATTGGCACGACGATTCATGCAAAATCTTGAATGAACCTTCTATAATATCCAGCAAGACTCAAGAAGCTTCTAACTTCCGTCACAGACCTCGGCCTTTGCCATTGAAGAACGGCCTCAATCTTGGCTGGATCGACTGCAATCCCCTCACCAGAAATCACATGGCCCAGAAAATGAATTTCTCGAAGTCAGAACTCACACTTACTAAGTTTTGCATAAAGCTGGTGATCTCATAGAGTCTGTAACACAATCCTCAAATGCTGAACATGCTCTTCTTCTGAGGCAGAATAGACAAAAATATCATCCACAAGACCACCACAAATCGGTCCAAATATGGACGAAACACCATATGCATCAAATCCATGAATGCTGCAGGTGCATTGGTTAGCCCTAACGGCATAACCAAAAATTCATAGTGACTATACCTCGTACTAAAAGCAGTCGTATCCACGTCAGATTCCCTGATCCGCAATTGATAATAGCTAGATCGGAGATCAATCCAATAAAAGACACAAGCTGACTGAAGTTGGTCAAACAAATCATCGATCCTGGGCAGAGGATACTTATTCTTGATAGTTACCTGATTCAATTGCCTGTAATCAATACATAGCCTCAGGCTTCCATCTTTCTTTTTCACAAATAGCACAGGAGCACCCCACGGGAAAAAACTAGGGCGAATATAACCCTTTTCCAACAGTTCTTGCAACTGTGCCCTCAATTCCTTAAGTTCTGCAGGAGCCATACGGTAAGGTGCTTTTGACAAAGGCGTCGTACCTGGAATTTCTTCGATCACAAACTCAATCTCTCGCTGCGGAGGTAAGCCTGGCAACTCATCAGGGAAAACATCAGGAAATTCACAAACCACATGAATATCATCTATTTCCTGCTGTGGTGTCTCAACAACAACCATAGAAGCAAGGAATCTCTGGCAACCAACATCAAGTAGCCTACGAGCTTGAATAGTAGAAATAAGCAAGCGAGGAGAACGAGATCGAATACCTTTGAAATAAAATGATGCTCCCTCAGATGGCTGAAAATAAATCTTCTTGGTTTTCCAATCAACCACAGCACTATAAGCTTCTAGCCAATCCATGCCCAGAATGACATCATAATCTACCAACCACAAAGCATATAGTCTAGCATGCAACTGCTGATTTCCAATTACCACTGGGGCCGTATCAAGACAAAAAGGAGTGAACATGATCTCTCCAGTAGGTAATTCCACAATCAACTCACAAGACAACTCTGAGGTCGGCTCCTCGATACAAGCAATAAAATCTTCAGAAATGAAGGAATGAGAAGCACCAGAGTTAAATAAAACATGTGTGGCATGCCATAAATCATAACAGTACCTTCCACTAGTTGTGATGCAACCGCCTAAGCATGAGTCATATGCATAACCCTTCCACGAGATTTCTTCCCACCTGCCGTAGACTACTGTGAAGACGCATGTGCCTGCGAAAACTGCTGCAACTGCTATGGTGGTGGAGGTCGAAACTACTGTGGCTGTCGAAACTGAACAGGTTTTTTAGGCCTTAATGGACACTCACGAGCCACGTGTCCCACCTAATCACACCGGTAGCAAACCATTGGCATCGTACATTGTCTACATGGATGGCTCTCACCATGCACATCCGGGACATACTCGAGGTTGATTCCTAGCTGACCCCTGTCACTGAGAAAAAACATGTTGCTGCAGACTGCTAGTCGAAGCTTGACGATCTTTTCGCTTCTTAGACTTCCTAAACATCCGCCTAAATTTTGACCTCAAAGAAGAAGAACCACTGGCAGATAGAACAGAAGATGGCACCCCTGGTGCACTCGGCTGTTGCTGCTACTCACTTTGCTGCATTAGCCCCGCTTGGGTCTGTCCTTGAGTTCTTGCCATATCAAGTTCTAATGCTGTCGCTGCTTGGTATGCCATATCCAAATCTGCCACTCTAGTTACAATAAGAGGTTGCCTCAATTCTGGCCTCAAATCACTCTAGTCTTCAGCCCTTCATCTGCCATGATATGTGGAGCATATCGGCCCAATTCCACAAATTTGGTTTGATACTGCACAACAGTCATGTCACCTTGGACCAACTCCATAAACTGGTACATCTTGTCCATTCTGAGATAAGCCAGACTGTATGCACGTTCAAAGGAAAAGACAAACTCTTGCTAATCAATCAGTCGAAGAGGACGAGCTAGGAATGTAATTTCCCACTCTGTAGTCCACCAAGCAAGTGTTGCCCCTTGCAACTGAAAAGTAGACAACATTACCTTCTCATCATCTGCACACTCCATGGAGCGAAAAACTCGCTCAGTAGCATCCAGCCATGCCCTTGCCGCATCTAGATCAGGCTGTCCTTCGAACTGAGGTGGGTGGAACAAGAGAAAGTCCTTCAAAACTCGACCACGACCACCATGGGAAGACAAACCTTCACCAACAACTAGATCAACACGGCCTTGACCTCTAACATTCACTGGAGGAGGCGATGAACCGCTCTCTTCTCCTTGAACATCCATGGGCACTCTGGCTTGAAAAGGCGTCCTTCTGTTGCATCCCTACGGTTTTGATGATGTCTCACACTATAAATCAATCTGTTTCTATCTCTAGATCAATGCATGCTTCATCTATTAAGTCTAAACATTGTCTCGCACACACACACATAGTCTGCACATCATGTCTGTACAGCCCCTGGTCGCAAGACCAAGTCTGTACATCGTCTCATGCATGCATTACTTCAAGTGTGTACAGCCAGTGCATTCCCTCATAGCAAGTCTAGACATTTTGCATTCCTTCATATCAAGTCTAGACATTGCATACTACAAGTCTGCACATCCTATTTGCACTAAGTCTGTACATTGTCTGTGCTTTCACTGCATGAGTCATTGAAGTCTATTCATCGCCTTGGCGCTCATCAAGTATATACATTGTAGTGGTGGTAGGTCTATACATCGCACAGCATGCAGTCCTCGAAGTCTATACATTGCATAGCATGCAGGCGTTCAAACTGTGTACATTGCATAGAATGCAGGTGCCACTAAGTCTGTACATCGCAGACATAGCGCCACTAAGTCTGTACATCGCACGCATAGCATGCACACTGTAAAGTCTATACATTGCTGATCGAACGTAAGTCTATACATTCCAACCTTTTCCTACGTTCACTGCTTTAGCTACACACTAAGTCTACACATTACAATCATTACCTACGTCCAAGTCTGTACAGCGTCTGGCAGCGTCTGCCTTGTCTCGCCATGCATAACCAAGTCTGTACAGCGTCTGCCTTGTCTCGCATACACGACCAAGTCTGTACAGCCTTCAATTGCAAGAGTTCAAGTCTGTACATGCCTCATTTCATCAAGTCTGCACATTCATAGCAAAGCCTTGCTGCTGGGAAGTCTATACATCGCATGGCTAAAGTGCATCGTCTCTCAGAGTCTGTACAGAGTTTGCCAACAGTGCATTCTCTCTCAAAGTCTGTACATCCAGCTCTGTCTCACTTAGCGTCTCACAAAGTCTGTACATCGTGCGTCTGTCCAAGGCATTCATCAAGTCTATACACTCTTTAACTCAGTTCGCAGCTGAGTCTGAAGTCTGTACAGCCTTTGCATTGTGCATACTTTGAAGTCTATACATTGCTTGTGTAACTCCAGCCTTTACTTCAAAGTCTATACATTGGATATTCTTGTGCATCATAAAGTCTGTACACTGCTGTCTCGTGCATTCTAAGTCCATACACTACTTTGGGCATTGTTCTTCACTGCATGTCTGTACACTGCATTTGGGCATTGTTCTTCACAACATGTCTGTACACTGCTTTCACATGCACGCACTCAAAGTGTGTACAGCCTATGCTCGCAGCGGTTAAGTCTATACATTTTGTTGTCGCTTGTTCTTGCATCCCCCGCAAGTCTGTACATTGAGGTCGCTTGAAGGGCTTCAAGTCTACACACTCTCACATTGTACACACTTGCCTATTTACTGCATCTAAAGTCTATACACGCTGTGTTAAAAACCTGAACTAACTAGTTACATTCCTTTCTTCTCTGCCTGCAGATGATTCAGGCTGATGATTGGGCACGTGATCTGAGGATGATGCTTGGCACGTGATCCGAGGATGCTCTAGAAAAGGAGGGAACGAGCCTCACTCCCGCCACTCGTGTGAAAGTCATGGAATTCAGGTCGGATGCCATATAAAAGGGTGTCTTCTGCGATCAACAGAACCTGAACTGGAGGAAAAAGCTGAAAAGAAGAATCCCTGAGCAGAAGAAGAAAAAAGAGAGAGCCTCCACGTTCCAGAGAGAAGATAGAGAGAAATGATTTGAGAGAATTGTTCTGAGAGAAAAGTCTGTGTGAGAGAGAAGTGTTTGATTTGCTTCTTCGAAGCTACATTGTTTCTTATTTTCAGAGATGATTTTTGTGCTTTGATTTTCGTGTTTTCATTTTTCATTTCATCTTCCTTATCGAATATTGTTACCCTCCAGTGATCGGAGGAAGGGAGGATCGATCCTCCAGTTTGCAAGTGACAGGGAGTCGCTTGTGGGTTCTCTCCTGGGTGGAGGAAGAGAGACCTCGGTCTCTAGTTTGCTAGTGACTGTTGTCACTGGTTGTATCCCTCCGGTGTGGAGGAAGAGGGGAGGCTGTTCCCTGGTCAAGCTGTGTGGCAGCAATTGTCTGCAGACTGAGTCTGCTGTTCTAGCATTAGCTAGTGGAATCCTCACTCTGGTTTGGAGTGAGGGGTGGATGTAGATTGCGGACTGCAATCGAACCACCTAAAAACTGCCTGCCTCTTCTGTGGTTTGCATATCATTGTTGTGTTGCTCTCCTTCTGCTTGGTATTTTGTTTCACTGTGAACAGATCTCGATCTTTCTTCTATCTTCTGTCTTGGTTATTGATTGTCTTAGCTGTCCCTCTCGCTGTATCTGAAGGGTTGAGAATTCGAATTATTGAATTAATTTTGAATTAGTATTTTAAGGGAGTGATCTATTCATCCCCCCCCCTTCTATATCACTCTTCGATGCGCTAACATTTGGTATCAGAGCAGGTTGGCATCATGTGGGCCAACGGTCAGGGTAATCCTACTGGTCCTCGAAGCTTCATGGCTGAGGGACAATCCATTAGTCGCCCTCCATTCTTTGATGGTAATAACTATCTCTTCTGGAAAAATAGGATGGAGGTGTTCATCAGGGCGCAGAGCCACAAGCTGTGGAGGGTAATTACTACAGGGCCGTATGATCTGCCACCGAACGAGGATGCATGGACAGATGATCATGTTAAGTTGTCTTCACTCAACTGGACGGCCCTGAACATAATCCAGTGCGCTGTTCACCCAGAAAAATACGCCCGCATATCAGCCTATAGGACGGCCAAGCGGATGTGGGATGAGCTGGAACTAATCTACGAAGGTACAGCTCAAGTGAAAGTCTCGAAGGTAAATCTCTTCACCTCTGAGTATGAACTGTTTAGGATGAAACCAGAGGAGAATGTCACAGAAATATATGCTAGGTTGTCTTTGATCACGAACACTCTTAAGGGGCTAGGGAAAGAGCTAGCAGAGGCAGATATAGTCAAGAAGATTCTTAGGTCTCTAACCCCAGCATGGCACACTAAGGCCATTGTGATAGAGGAGTCAAAGGATCTGTCGACTATGACAGTGAATGAACTCATAGGATCCCTCATGACCTATGAGATGAACTTTAAAAGAGGAGATGAAGGAAGTGACAGGAAGGGAAAGAATGTTGCTCTCAAGGCATCCCGCAACAAGGATAGCAGTAGCGGGAGCAGTAGCCCTGAGTCCGGTTGTTTTTTCGATCTTGACCAGGAGGAGCAAGCAATGCTCACTCGACAGTTCAAGAAATTTTTAAGGACTAAGGGGAAGACCTTTAGGAGGAAGAAGCCATACTCCTTCAATAAGAACGTTGAGTCTAGCAATAACAAGGATAGAAATACTAAGAGAATGACTTATTTTCATTGCAACAGACAGGGACACATGAAAGGGGACTGCCCAGATCTCCAGAAGAAGGGTCCCTACTTCCAGAAGAAGAGCTCAAAGGTGCAGAAGAAGAAGAAGCCACAGGCAATGGTCTGCACGTGGAGCGAAGAGGAAGAAGATCCGGAAAGCACCTCCTCGGAGGAAGATGAAGAAGGAATTTGCCTAATGGCAAATAGCGAAGAGGAGGTAATAAATGTCTTTGAAATTTTCTCTATTGATGACTGGGAAGATGCTTATGGTGAATTGTTAGACAAGTTCAATTCTCTTAGTAAAGAGCATAGGGTCCTCAAGAGAAAATTCAATACTAATATTGAAGAACTAACCCAAATCAGTGAGGAAAGACTGACATTAAAGAAAGACTTAGAAGAAATGACATCCTTGAGAAAAGAAAATGAAAAACACAAGGTAGAATACCAGGAGAGTCAAACCCAGCTCAATGAACTCAAAATGAAAATGGAAGAAAGCCTGAAATAAAATAGAGTAACCTCAGAGAAGTATGAAGCTGTTAAGAAAGTGAATGCTGAACTCTTAAAAAACTCTGAGTCTCTGCAAAAAGAGCTGGAAGACAAACAGAAGGTCTTGGAAAAATTTGTTCAAGGAAAAACAAGTCTAGATGCTATACTAGGAACAAGGGTTAACTTCAATAGGGAAGGTCTAGGCTATGATCCAACTAACAAGAAACCCTTTCAATTCAAAACCACCACCTTCTGCCCAGAGAAGGGAAAAGAGCAGCTGGACATACCATCCAACTCAAATAGCAGTCAAGGAGCTCAACGTCCGAAAGAAAATTTACCAAACATTGCTGGTCAACCAATTAAAAAGGGAATAAACCTTGTGAAGAACTTCACTAAGCCCACTCACCAGAATATAAATGGTAAATGGACCAAGCAAATGGATCAGGATAGAAAATGGAATTACTACAAACAGATAGGTCCAAACAGAAACTACTGGAGAAACAACTATCATTCTCAAAAATCTGTTAATCAACAAGCTCACAGGACATATCCCAGGAATGGGAAGCCCAATGATTGGAATAGAGCTTACTTCCCCAGACCAGCTGGACACAACCCCGATTATAATTTCAATAAACCAGAAGTAAAGGTGCCAGAGAAAACAATGTTGAAGCAAATCTGGATTCCTAAACATCTGATTAAAGATTTGAATAATGTCTTTGGACCCAACTCATCTTGGGTTCCAAATCACTTTGCCTGATTTTTAATTGTGTAGGTCGGCCTGACAGTTGAAGACAACAAGTGGTACCTCGACAGTGGCTGCTCTAGGCACATGACAGGAGACCAATCCAAGTTCAGCAAGTTAGAGATGAAGGTTGGGGGACTGGTCAAATTTGGAGGAAAGAACAGAGGTAAAATCATTGGAGTTGGCACAGTAGGTAAGTCTTCCACAAACTCCATTGAAAAAGTTCTACTTGTGGAAGGTCTTCAACACAACCTGATTAGCATTAGTCAATTATGTGACAAGGGTCACAGGGTTGTATTTGATAATGATTCATGCAAAATTTTTGAAATAAATTCTGATGTGATATAGTTTATAGCCAACAGGACTAATAATGTCTACATGATAGACTTAGATGATGAATCTGAATCTAATCTTTGTTTATCTGCTGATTCTAAAAGTGATGCCTTTGAATGGCATAGACGACTAGGCCATGCTAGTTTCTCTACTCTAAATAAATTGGTCAAGCATGATTTAGTTAGAGGCATGCCTAGAATCAAGTTCAATTCCATTTTAAAATCCTATGATGCCTATGCTCTAGGCAAACAGACCAGAAATTCTTTCAAGCTAAGATCTGAGCCATTGTCCTCTAGACTAATGGAACTACTTCATATGGACCTATTTGGTCCTACCAGGACTCAAAGTCTTAATGGGAATAGGTTTGGCTATGTGATCATTGATGACCACTCTAGGTTTTCTTGGATCTTTTTCTTAGCCAGTAAAAGTGATGCTTTTCAAAAGTTTAACCAGTTTTTCAATAAGGTCAAACAAGAAGGAAAATACAGCATTTGTACAATTCAATCTGACCATGGAGGTGAATTTGAAAACTCCATATTTTCTGAGCTTTGCGAAAAAGAGGGACTAACCCACAGGTTTTCTTCTCCCAGGACACCTGAACAGAATGGAATTGTGGAGAGAAGAAATAGGACTGTTATGGAGATGGCCCGAACCATGCTGATTGAGAGTCAATTACCAAGGAGGTTCTGGGCAGAGGCGGTCAATACAGCAACTTATATAATCAACAGGGCCATGGTAAGACCTATTCACAAGAAAACACCCTATGAGCTACTAAAAGGTAAGAAACCAAACTTGGTTCATTTCAGAATTTTTGGAGCTAAATACTTTATTCATAATAATGACAAGAAAGGCTTAGATAAGTTTGAAGCTAAAAGCTCCCCTGGAATATTCTTAGGATACTCTGAAGTGTCAAGGGCATATAGGGTCTTTAATATAACAGACCAGAAAGTTGAAGAGTCTCCACACATTCTTTTTAGTGATAAGAAAGGTGTTGCTAATATTGAAAATATTGACAGGGATTCTAATCATGATGGGAACTTCCTAGAAGACCAAGAAGGAGAGAAGACTCAGGTAAGTGGTACAACAAATCCTCCCAATCAGGAAGGGGCAAGAGAAACAGGTGAATCTTCAATAAACATTAGATTCCTCAAAGATCACCCAATAGATAAAGTCATAGGCAACCCTGAAGATCCTCTTCGGACTAGGTCTCATTTTAGGAATGTTAATAATCAAGACCTAATTACTTTGGTCTCACAAATTGAACCCAAATCAGTAGAAGAGGCCTTGGCTGATCAATCTTGGGTCAATGCTATGTGTGAGGAATTAGGTCAGTTCGAAAGAAATAATGTCTGGGAGCTTGTTCCGAGACCAGAAAGTGTTAATATCATAGGAACTAAATGGGTGTTTAAAAATAAAATGAATGAAGATGGAATCATTTTCAGGAATAAGGCCAGACTAGTAGCCAAGGGCTACTGTCAGGAATTTGGTGTAGACTTCGATGAATCCTATGCACCTGTTGCTAGGATGGAGGCAATAAGAATATTACTAGTATTTGCATGCTCTAAGGACATAAAACTCCAGCAAATGGATGTGAAGAGTGCCTTTTTGAATGGCATCATCAAGGAAGAAGTGTTTGTTGAACAACCCCCAGGTTTTCAGTTTTCTCCTCAATCTAACCAAGTTTTCAGGTTAAACAAAGCCTTGTATGGTCTAAAGCAAGCCCCTCGAGCTTGGTATGAAAGACTGACTGAATTTCTGATCAGCAAGGGCTACAAGAGAGGTAAAGTTGATCAAACCTTATTTACCAAGAGTACAAATACCGATCTCATCATAGCTCAGGTATATGTAGATGACATTGTGTTTGGATCAACTAGCTGTAAGTTATGTGCTGAATTCTCTAAAATGATGTCTACTAAATTTGAGATGAGTTTGGTAGGTGAACTAAAGTATTTTCTTGGCTTACAGATACAACAACTGGAGGATGGATGCTTCATCAACCAGACCAAATACACAATGGAACTATTCAAGAGGTTTGGTATGATCAACCTGAAGCATATAACAACACCTATGAGTACCAACACCTCACTAGATGCAGATGAGACAGGTAAAGAAGTAAATGCCAAACTCTATCGAGGTATGATTGGTTCTTTACTCTACTTGATAGCTTCTAGACCTGATATACAATTCAGTGTAGGAATGTGTGCAAGGTATCAGTCTAGACCCACTGAATCACACTTAGCTGTAGTGAAAAGAATTTTTAGATATTTGTCAGCTACACCCTCACTTGGTCTATGGTTTCCTGCTACACACTCACTAGATTTAATTGCATACACAGATGCAAATTATGCAGGATGTAAACTAGACCGAAAAAGCACTAGTGGTCACTGTGAATTTTTAGGTGGGTGTTTAGTCTCTTAGGGATCCAAGAAATAACACTCTGTGGCCCTCTCCACTGATGAGGCTGAATATGTGGCTGCAGGGAGTTATGGTACACAAGTCATTTGGATTAAACACCAGCTACAGGACTACCAAGTATACTTGGGTTGCACACCTATATATTGTGATAATACCAGTGCCATCAATCTAGCCAAGAACCCTGTGTTGCATTCCCGAACCAAACACATTGAGATAAGGCATCATTTCTTAAGAGATGAGGTGTCTAAGAATAATTTGAACTGTGTCATGTAGGCACTGCTAATCAGATTGCTGACATCTTCACCAAACCTCTGGACAGTGAAAAATTTTCTACTCTAAGAAGATAATTAGGTTTATTCAAGCTGTCTTAAGAGTGAAGGGTGTTCCTGTTGTGAGGGGGAGTTCTGTGTGTCAACTGGGTAGCCTTCAGTAATGCTTTGATTAAGGGGGAGCTGGTTGAGCTGTGAGAGGAGGAGTTCTTTGACATATTCAAAAAGACTGACCAGATGTGTGTCTTTGCTGGTTCTCATGACTGATCTAGTGTGGTTCTCTCAGACAGTAGAATCTCACTCATCTCTTAAGTCTATAAGTCTGTGATACTAAAGTCCAGCTAGAATCTTTCCTCTGGTAGTCTTTCAGAGATCTGGATTAATTGCATAAAGTATATCTTCCTACATTGTCAGTGATTCTGGTTCAGGCCAAAACCTGTATGTCTTGATATCTGACCCAAACAACTTGAAATCTCGACTTCAAGATTCACTTCAAGAAATAGTCCTTCTGGTATTATTTTCAACCATTCCATCTCCTCAACACAAGGGATAAACTGAATGAACCAAGGTTCTGATTTGGTCACTGAGAAACTGGGAGCTTCATCAATGAAATAAAATTTTCTCCTATGTCATGAGGTGTCAAATGCTTAACAAAAAAAAATATGACATTAATATTCTGACCATCACAGAGCAATGGTGGCTAGCTGGTGAGTAATTGGGGACTCTGGCCTCTAATCAAGGTGTTTCCTCATGTCAAAAGCCACAGTTACTGGCTATGTTCCTTTTAAAAAAAAGGAGGAGGTAATGAGGTACTCACACTGAGTAACTGGGGAATCAGGCCTCTAATCAAGCTGTCTCCCTAATGTCAAAAGTGTGAATTACCAACTTACTCATTGGTCTACTTGAAAATCATCTCAAAATCCCTTGTCATTTTACACTTTAATGGATTGCTTGTCCTCAATACCTAAGAACACCTTCTTTAACTTTGTCTCTTGTTGTCTTCTGGGATAGTTGCTTGTTCAGCTATGTCATGCCATACTTGTTCACCCCTGTTCTAAATCATATACTATGTATGTTGATAAACTTTTCTATCACTCTATTTCTCTATTGTTTGCTGGAGTTCAAGAATCTTCACTTGAGTTTAGCACCTCACTTATTCTCTTAAGACTTGTTCGTGCCTTTCTGCACTAAGATGTTACTGTACTTCTTCCTCATGTCTCCAGCACTTTCATATATTCTGCATTTCCTTTTGCTGATGTCAAAGGGGGAGAGAGATTTTGCAATATCAGTAGATCATTTGCTGTCATGAGTTGTGGGGGAGAATAGTTTGTCATGGCAATATCTGAGAGTGAGATGTGGGGGAGCTGAGAGTGAGTTGTTGGGGGAGTGGTTTTGGAGAAAGAAGTGTTTCAGCAGTAGTGTTTATTTTGGCTCAGCATGCACTTGCTTTGAATTTGCCTTGATTGTTAAAGCTGCTGTTGATTTCTTTTTAAGCATTGATATTGCTTGATTCATAGTGTTGCCATCATCAAAAAGGGGGAGATTGTTGCATCCCTACGGTTTTGATGATGTCTCACACTATAAATCAATCTGTTTCTATCTCTAGATCAATGCATGCTTCATCTATTAAGTCTAAACATTGTCTCGCACACACACACATAGTTTGCACATCATGTCTGTACAGCCCCTGGTCGCAAGACCAAGTCTGTACATCATCTCCTGCATGCATTACTTCAAGTGTGTACAGCCAGTGCATTCCCTCATAGCAAGTCTAGACATTTTGCATTCCTTCATATCAAGTCTAGACATTGCATACTACAAGTCTGCACATCCTGTTTGCACTAAGTCTGTACATTGTCTGTGCTTTCACTGCATGAGTCATTGAAGTCTATTCATCGCCTTGGCGCTCATCAAGTCTATACATTACAGTGGTGGTAGGTCTATACATCGCATAGCATGCAGTCCTCGAAGTCTATACATTGCATAGCATGCAGGCGTTCAAACTGTATACATTGCATAGAATGCAGGCGCCACTAAGTCTGTACATCGCAGACATAGCGCCACTAAGTCTGTACATCGCACGCATAGCATGCACACTGTAAAGTCTATACATTGCTGATCGAACGTAAGTCTATACATTCTAACCTTTTCCTACGTTCACTACTTTAGCTACACACTAAGTCTACACATTACAATCATTACCTACGTCCAAGTCTGTACAGCGTCTGGCAGCGTCTGCCTTGTCTCGCCATGCATAACCAAGTCTGTACAGCGTCTGCCTTCTCTCGCATATATGACCAAGTCTGTACAGCCTTCAATTGCAAGAGTTCAAGTCTGTACATGCCTCATTTCATCAAGTCTGCACATTCATAGCAAAGCCTTGCTGCTGGGAAGTCTATACATCGCATGGCTACAGTGCATCGTCTCTCAGAGTCTGTACAGAGTTTGCCAACAGTGCATTCTCTCTCAAAGTCTGTACATCCAGCTCTGTCTCACTTAGCATCTCACAAAGTCTGTACATCGTGCGTCTGTCCAAGGCATTCATCAAGTCTATACACTCTTTAACTCAGTTCGTAGCTGAGTCTGAAGTCTGTACAGCCTTTGCATTGTGCATACTTTAAAGTCTATACATTGCTTGTGTAACTCCAGCCTTTACTTCAAAGTCTATACATTGGATATGCTTGTGCATCACAAAGTCTGTACACTGCTGTCTCGTGCATTCTAAGTCCATACACTGCTTTGGGCATTGTTCTTCACAGCATGTCTGTACACTGCATTTGGGCATTGTTCTTCACAACATGTCTGTACACTGCTTTCACATGCACGCACTCAAAGTGTGTACAGCCTATGCTCACAGCGGTTAAGTCTATACATTTTGCTGTCGCTTGTTCTTGCATCCCCCGCAAATCTGTACATTGAGGTCGCTTGAAGGGCTTCAAGTCTACACACTCTCACATTGTACACACTTGCCTATTTACTGCATCTAAAGTCTATACACGCTGTGTTAAAAACCTGAACTAACTAGTTACATTCCTTTCTTCTCTGCCTGCAGATGATTCAGGATGATGATTGGGCACGTGATCCGAGGATGATGCTTGGCACGTGATCCGAGGATGCTCTAGAAAAGGAGGGAACGAGCCTCACTCCCGCCACTCGTGTGAAAGTCATGGAATTCAGGTCAGATGCCATATAAAATGGTGTCTTCTGCGATCAACAGAACCTGAACTGGAGGAAAAAGCTGAGAAGAAGAATCCCTGAGCAGAAGAAGAAAAAAGAGAGAGCCTCCACGTTCCAGAGAGAAGACAGAGAGAAATGATTTGAGAGAATTGTTCTGAGAGAAAAGTCTGTGTGAGAGAGAAGTGTTTGATTTGCTTCTTCGGAAGCTACATTGTTTCTTATTTTCAGAGAGGATTTTTGTGCTTTGATTTTCATGTTTTCATTTTTCATTTCATCTTCCTTATCGAATATTGTTACCCTCCAATGATCGGAGGAAGGGAGGATCGATCCTCCAGTTTGCAAGTGACAGGGAGTCGCTTGTGGGTTCCCTCCTGGGTGGAGGAAGAGAGACCTCGGTCTCTAGTTTGCTAGTGACTGTTGTCACTAGTTGTATCCCTCCGGTGTGGAGGAAGAGGGGAGGCTGTTCCCCTGGTCAAGCTGTGTGGCAGCAATTGTCTGCAGACTGAGTCTGCTGTTCTAGCATTAGCTAGTGGAATCCTCACTCTGGTTTGGAGTGAGGGGTGGATGTAGATTGCGGACTACAATCGAACCACCTAAAAACTACCTGCCTCTTCTGTGGTTTGCATATCATTGTTGTGTTGCTCTCCTTCTGCTTGGTATTTTGTTTCACTGTGAACAGATCTCGATCTTTCTTCTATCTTCTGTCTTGGTTATTGATTGTCTTAGCTGTCCCTCTCGCTATATCTGAAGGGTTGAGAATTCGAATTATTAAATTAATTTTGAATTAATATTTTTAGAGAGTGATCAATTCATCCCCCCCCCTTCTATATCACTCTTCGCTGCGCTAACACCTTCGCTTAGGTGCCATTGTTCTAAAACACGAGAGGAAACACATAAACAAAGGAAGCATAAGTAATCACGGAAAACAGCCTAAGCCAGCAATTAGTGGTACCTGGACTTGTTCTAGACTATTGTAATTCTAGGTCTTTATACATCACCACAAAACTACGCTCTGATACCAAGTGTAACGACCCAGAATCCCGGATACCGGAGACTCGATACCACTAGGACCCTGAGACGCCACCCAAGAGCTGATGAGGCTCCGAAAGGGTTGGAAAAGAGGTTGTGGGGTGCAAAAAGGTCTATAATCACACGTGCATTTTAATGAAATAACAACATTAAGCAGAAGCAAATATCATTACCAAAGTATTATAATTATACATTAGTCCAGAAGCACAAGGTACAAGTCCAAAATTTACACAAGAGTCAAAAAGGACAACTACACAGGGCATACCCCGGATGGACCATGCTGGCAGCTTAGACTGACCGCCAAAACCACGCAGAAAACCTGGGGGCTGCTGCGCCTCACCTGAAAAATAAAGGGTGAGTCTCATTTCATTGACTCAGTAGGGGTCCCACATATCCCTACCTCGCAGCTAAAAACACATAAGAGACAGTTAATCACAATAAATAATGCAATGGCATACAATTATATCAATTAATAAAAGCTATACAGGAATATCAATAAAAGAATACAGCTAAGCATGAATGCCACATAAACTCATGTTAATTAAAACATATAATTAAACACGAGAATCTTTCATTCGACATTAGAGTTAAAATTCTACAAACCAAGTGACAAGAGAAGAAAGACCAGACGCGTCCACTGACGACTTACACTGCACCTCGAGTGTCTCCCACTCACCTCGAACACGGTAACTGAGACACCATAACTGTAACCAAAGACAAAGGACTAGTCAGGGTCACGATCGTCAGCGCGAGTCCACGTCCCTGATCAAGTGTGCACACACAAGCTCAATGCCTTGAGTAAGGCCTCTAGCTAGTTTTGCCCCCCCAGTCGGACGCTACTGCAAAGCAAGGGGGCCCACAGAAAGTAGCCTAAAAATCATACACCGGGACGGCCCCGCCACCTCTCCCAGGTGGGCCAACTCTAGAGGTCGTCAGGCTACGACTAGTGGGTCTGTCACATAGGACAGAGAAGCTGACTCAAATGGGACATAATATACATTTCAGACTATCACAGCATGTAAAAATATCAATAACACGACCCCAAACACATGGCCGAATGGAACACGGGTGAAAATCGGGCTAGAGGAAATTGGCAGTCCTTACTAGACCGCTAAAGTCCAGAGGCAGTCATCCCCATGACCGTTACTGTCCACCGCCTTAACTCACAGGAGGCGGTCTCTCGTGAGACCGCAAAACCATAGTAGCGGTCTTATGAAGACCGCTACCATTCCGGACGGTGAGAAACATGGTCTATCCATTTTAAACCCCTCCCAAATAATTCAAAACGATGGGAATACATGAGAAACACCTATATTAACCTGTCATACATCATTTTTACATGCTTTAAGCCTCAAAAACAAATCAAATGGAGCATTCCACAAAATTAAACATGCTAGAGTTTTGAGAACTCAAACCACATGAAGTTTTTGATCCAAATAACCATTCTAACATGCATGTAATAACCCAAAACAATAGGAAAGCTTATAAAGGCAAGATAGAATTCCATCCCTCTACTTGGAATCACGAAAGAACGTCGTTCCTCACGTCAAAATCGCCTCCCAAATGGGAGAAACTCCACCCACCACATGAACCCGCCTTCACGACCTCACGAATAGTCCACTGTCACCCCGAGCCCGCCGGGATCTCCTCCTCCAAGCCGCCCACGGCCGGGTGGAGCAGCACGTCGAGAGAACGAGTGAGGGAGAGGGGAGGTACGTGAGAAGAGAGAGGGGGAACCGTGAGTTCCTCCTCTACGTGGGTGAAAATGGGTTTGATATATATATATATATATATATATATATATATATATATATATATATATATATATATATTTATTTATTTATTTATTTATTTATTTATTTATTTATTTATTTATTTATTTCTTTATTTCTTTATTTGTTTATTTGTTTATTTGTTTATTTATTTGTTTGTTTGTTTATTTATTTCTTTATTTATTTATTTATTTATTTATAAAACGTTTAATTGCAAGAAGGCATTAAAGAAACCAAATTGTGTTAATGCCCCATAATTTCTATAAACTATTATGCAAATGGATTATTTCAAGCATAAGTCATCTAAAAAGCCCACCAAAAACCTACCAAATTCATGGGAATTTTCTGATTTATAAATCCGATAAGAATTCAAACTTCATGGGTCTTACAGATCAAAGCTACTATTGATCAACGACTGGAATTTTCTATCTCAACCGATGGAAGACTACTATTCAAAGATCGGATCTGTGTGCCGGATCATGCCGCCACTAAGAAGCTGATCATGGAACAAGCTCATAAAGCGAAATATGCTATTCACCCTTGTGCTACCAAGATGTGTCAAGATTTAAAGAGGAATTTTTGGTGACCCAACATGAAGAGAGAGATAGCGGACTTTGTATCGCACTGCCTCACTTGTCAACAAGTTAAGGCGGAACACCAAAAGTCCACTGGTAAACTTCATCCCTTGGAAATACTAGAGTGGAAGTGGGAAAGTATAGGGATGGATTTCATCATGGGACTGCCCAAAATAAGAGGTGGACATGATGGTATATGGGTAATCATAGATCGATTGACTAAATTTTTACATTTCCTTCCTATTAAAAGTCGATGGTCTGTGGATATTTTAGTAGCTTTATACATGAAGGAGATTGTCAAACTACACGGTGTCCCTGTTGTTATGACCCTGTGATTTTGATGATGTCAAACACTATAACTCATCTTGAGTCTGCATGAGAATGGAATGATGATCTCATATGTGTGATGATGTCATATGTGTTTGTGCATTGGTGCATTGCTTCTAATGTTATGAAACCTAATGCAATTGCTTATATAATGATCTTATTTTATATAGAAGTATGTGTGTTGAATTCTGCAAGAATAGGCTCTGAGGATAAATCAAAAAGTCAACAGAATCCTTTGAAGAAAAAGTCATAAAGAAATAGTCATTGAAGTCATGAATAAGAAGTCAGTGAAGTCAACAAAAGTTGTGACAGAACCAGTTTCAAGAAGGGTCGACACTGAAAGTCGACTCTAGCTAATACCAGGAAGAGAAGCGGCTTGGACATAATAAGGTTCAAAAAGTGTCGACACTGGAAGTCGACTCTCGCAGGAAGAAAGACCAGGTCAACCGCTGGAAGAAGATGGCAGGTCGATGCAATGGGCACGGTTAAATGCTATCAGGTCGACGCTCTTCAATATTTCAAGATCAAAAGGTCGATGCATCAAGTCTTCTTCATGTTACCAGATCGATGCATAGAGTTCTCAAGTGTTGATCTGGTGACATAGGTCGATGCAGCAGTTCGACCATTGCGTTGACGAGTCGGTGCAGAAGCAAATCTTCTTCCTAGACAGAGACAGGTCAATGCATCTTGCATCTACACTAAAATAAGGTCGATGCTTCAGAAAAGTACCTCGATGCACCAAGCATCAGCATTCATCCATAGCATCGACGCGATTGGGTTAACCATGCAACTCAGGTCGATGCATCAGCGTTTAGAAAAGGAACAGGTCGATGCAGCTACTTCAAATCTGTCAGTGAGGTCGACGCAACAGAGTTAACCGTGAATCTCAGGTCGATGCATATCAACATTTCCTGATCAGGTTGGTCGGTGCACTTGAAAGGCATGTCGAGGCAGTAGAACAAAGTCATAGCCAAGTACTATTGTCAGCAGTAGCAGTAACCTCGTATAGTCAATAGCAGTTTAACAGAGCAGTAGTAGTGGCTCAAGTTGAAAAAGGTCAACAGACCTTAAGCAGGTAAGGTTGATTAACGGCCGAACACAGGGTAGGAAGCAGCGACACTTAGGTGACAGCATGAGAACTCAAGGTAGTCACGTGAGTTCGACTAATCATTGGTACAGCAGGCGAGTGGCATGTGAACCCAGGTGAGTAATGATGGGCACGTGATCCGAGGTTCGATGTCAGAAATATTCTTCTCTCTCCTGCCACGTGGTCAAATGGGAAAGAAATGGAATAAAATCATTTTATCCAAAAAGTTTTTCTGGAGCCCCTATTTTGGTATAAATAGAAACCATCTTCCTCCGAGATGGAAGGAGCTGTAGTAGTGAAAAAGAAAGTGAGGTTGTTGAAAAAGAAAGAGAGAGAGAAAGAGCTCGTGAGAAGAAGAAGAAGAAGATAAAGATCTGAGATAGTGAGAGCCTGCTCGTGAGAAATGAAGTGCAGCCAGAGAACGAATTAAAGATCTGCTTGTGTTTCGACTCGTGGATCAGATCCAGAGTCATATTACTCTTCGGAGCTACATTGTTTGTGCTTTATTCTTTTGTTACTTTCTTCGTTACTTTAAGCAAGTTGTGTTGCTCAACGGCGAGGATTTGGTCCTCGAATAGCAAGCTGTGTTGCTCAGCGGTGAGGAGTTGTTCCTCGATTAAGCAAGTTGTGAGGCTCAGCGGTCTAGGATTAGTTCCTCAAAGCTATGGATCACCGGTCTGTAGGGATTTATTCCCCAAAGCTGTGGATCAGTAGTTAAGCTGTGTATCAGCGGGAAGCCTCACTTGGATTTGAGTGGGGGATGGACGTAGGTCTGTGGGTAATAGACCGAACCATCTAAAAATCTTATCCATCGTGGTTTATGATTATGCATTTCTTTCCATACCCTCTACCTTCTTCGCAGGTTGTCTGAGCTTTCAACATTTCAACCTCATCGGTGTGTTATCCATCCGTAACCTTCACAGTTGCGAAGTGCTTGTCCGTGTGCTTAGTAGAACTGCCGGTTGTGTGCGAGATTAAGTGTTCAGTTCATTGTTGTGAAATTCATTCTGAACTAAACTGGTATCTAAGTGTCCTACGTTGTTTCTGGTTGATGAAGTTGTTTGGTAAGTGAGTCCTGCACCTCTCTTTGCTGTTTAGTTACTCATCCAATTCTAGTATAATTAACTTTAGTGGGAGAGAGTTTATTAATTGAAATTAAAATTTTTAAGAAGGGGATCTATTCACCCCCCTCTAGATCCCAGCCTTGCACTCTAACAATTGGTATCAGAGCGGGTCTCTGATTGAACAGATCCAACGATCTGCAGAGAGAATCCTACTATTTTGGTGCATTTTTTCGCTCTTTGCTTATTGGCTTAAATTGCTTCTATGGCTTTTCTTCTAGTGTTCAACGGTTCTAATTTTAATTCCTAGTTTAGCAGCATGCGTAAGTTTGTTAGATCGATTGATCCTGATTTGTACAAGTTAATTTCACATGGTCCACATAAATTGCCAAAAGATAAATCTAAGTGGACTGAAGATCATAGATCTAAGGACATTGATAACATTAGAGCTTTTAAGTTAATGAAAGCTGCTATTGATGCTGATATACTTCCATATTTTTCTGCTTGCAGCAGTGCTAAGGAGGTGTGGAATAAATGAGTAGCCATTCATGAAAAAAAGGAGGAGCAAGAATGTCTAATGGCAAACAAGAGTGATCACAGTAGTGATCTAAATGATGATTCTTCATCTCAAGTAAGCTTCGGATCTGAAGAAATTTCTTTTGATGAACTGATGACCATGTATGAAGAACTATCTGACAGATTTAAGAAAAGAAAATCTGAAAATAAAAAATTAAAAAAGAAAATTGAACAAAATAATTCAAACTCTTCATAGGAAAATTGTTTGAAATTGAAACAATCAGTTGATGCTTGTTTGATTGATGATGAAATAAATAAAGAGTTGATTGCTTCCTTGAGAGATGAAGGTCAAGAACATTTGGCTAAGATTTCAAATCTGATAAAATAAAATGAAGAATTAAAGCAGTTGAACTCTGTTATATCTAAAAGGCTACTCACCTTGGAAAAAGGAAAATGTTCATCTGATGATGAACTTGAAAGAGAAAATGCATTGATGCAAGAAATTGAAAGTTATAAAACCATCACTGCCATGTTGAATGATAAAGTAGCTAAATGTGAGGAAGAACTGGCTAATTCAAATTTGCACATCTCCTCACTCCAAAATGAAATTCATGATTTGAATATCTCATTGTCTAAACTTATTAAAGGTAAAGAAACATTAAAAGATGATGTGAATGCTCAAAGAGAGGGGATAGGCTATATTTCTGGAAATAAGAAGGCTATTAGGAACCAGCTATACACCACCTTTGTACGAAGCTCAGAAGTGGTTGTACCTCTAGTCAATCCTCAAAATAGTTTGCTGCAACTAAAATTCAAAATTGAAATAAAAAATAGAAAACAAAAAATAATCTGCAGTAACCACAGAAAATAAAATTCAATGTAATGCACTTTAAGAACTCTTATGTGAAATCCCATGCTTTGAAACAAACTGATGTTAACTGCTTTTATTTTGGTAAGCATGAACATTTTATGCATAACTATTTTATCATGAAGAAGGATGATAGAATGCGTGATAGAAATTCTCAGGCTAGGAAATTCCCTACTGCTCAGAGAAAGAGTATTGCATGTTTCTATTGTGGGAAATTTGGCCATATGATGAATAATTGTTCTATCTTGCAAAAAGATGAACAAAACAGAATGCATGCTAAGAGGAGTCATGTTAATAATCTTAGTGTCTAGAAAAGAACAAATCATTGCTTTTGTTGTGATAAAGTAGGACACACTGTCGCACAATGTTGGTTTGCTAGAGGACAAAGAAAACTTCATTCCCATACTAAGCATGTCAAACTTCATGTAAACCAGCATATTTTTGACAGAAATAAACTTACCTCAAAAGGTAGATACTCTAAGTGCTTCAATTGTGGAAAGTATGGCCATATAGTCCAGGATTGTTGGCAGAAAATAAATGTTCATGATAAAAATGATAACAAACCTCGTCATTCACATAATCTTAGAAAACATACTAATCAGAAACCTGTACAGAATCCAAGTTGTTGTCATTATCGTGGTTTTAATGGGCATTCGATGTTTAATTGTTACCTGCTGAAACATGATGATTTAAATGCTCTGAAGTCTTGGAGAACACCCACCAGAGATGTTACTAATCATGGAGGACCCAAGAATTCTTGGGTACCTATGCACACAAAATGAGAATTGTTTTGCAGGTGTGCCTTGGGGCCAAAGAATAAAAGGGGGTTCAATAAGCCAAGGCACTTGTGAATGGTAAAACCCCATTTCTGCATGTTACTGAGTCGGGTAATTGGTTTTCAATAATTCATCTCTAATAGTTGTATATCATGATTTAAATTTGTTAGCTAGAACTTCATGCATTCATTATACTTTTGAATAACCTCCTCTTGATTAATGTATATCATGGTTCAAAACTGGCAGATAAGATTCATGTGCTCATGGCATTTAATTGTTTTCAACTGGTTGCATGTTGAGGGGGAGTCAAAATAAATTTAAATGCATGGGTTCTTATGTCTGCATATATCATTTGCATTGTTTTCATGTGTCCCTCAAAGCAAATGTTGATATGCTCATGCATACATCTTCACATATGCATATGCAACTTGCATTGTCATGAAAATTTTGTTTGCACACTCATGTACAGTTTGAATAACCGGCATTGCATATGAGACTACACTATGTGTGTTATGCACCATCAGGCATGTAGAGAAGTCTAGATGTTCATGAGCTTAAGTTAGCAACTCCCTACATAACCTTCTAGTTGAAATTGTTCCTTCAGTGCAATTAGAAAGGGGGAGTCAATGCATACATTGGACTGATAATGCATGGTCTACATCTAGTTAGGAAGAGGTGGTACTCACATGAGTTTGCTCACATGCATACAAAGTCTTCAGATTTAACTGCATATTTTGCTTCATCTAATTTTGTAAACTGAGGAAAATGATCAACCGACCAAGTGCAGTTGGTCGACCGAAACAGGTAAAATCTGAAGTTTGCTCATGAATATATTTTCATTGTCACGCTGAGTCTGAAAAATTCTTTGAATCCCCCATGTGATTTTCATGTTATAATTTATGTCTCAGTACATTTAGCTAGGAAGGATTCCTGCATTTCATAGTTCAGTCATGTGCATTTAATCGCTCTCATACATAAAATGGTTTTCAACTTGCAGTGCATTGCATATCATGTGTTGACTAAATGGTATATAAAATGGTGTTGATGGAAGGGTAGAGTATCTCTATCTAAAAATCCTCAATATGCGTGAGGACATACCTCCGCAAGGTATCATTAGTCAGGATTGCATATAGAATAAAGGTGCATTCATTTAAGAGGAGTTGGCTTGCATATAAGCATGCACGCATTCTTAATGCCGTATGAATCATTTGCATATTAATTGGGTCAAATTTTTCAAAAAGATTGATTGATTGCATGCACACATGTAGGGGGAGTATTGCATAACTTTTGATCACAAGCTTCACTGTGAAAATCTCAAAGTCAACTTCTTATTCAGCTCAAGTCGACTTATCTATGTAAAATTCATGCTTTGAAGTGCCTTGATTGAATATCCTTATCAATTTGTCTCACAACTCATTAACTGTCCAGATCGGTCGACTGAAATATTCAGATCGGTCAACCAAAGTCAACTTCTTATTCAGCTCAAGTCGACTTATCTGTGTAAAATTCATGCTTTCAAGTGCCTTGATTGAATATCCTTATCAATTTGTCTTACAACTCATTCACTGTCCAGATCGGTCGACTGAATTATTCATTTCGTTCAACCGAAGTCTCCATTTGTTTTGTCTGTTATCTACTCCTGAGCTAGTCTTATTGATGATTGTCCTTCTGATTTTTTTTGTCACCTTCATGGTTGCTACTTTCTGAATGTCCTTGCCATACTGTCCTGAACTTCATTATCACCTCAATTGGTATCCATGAGCTACCTTCATTGATGTCTACCTACTTGAATGTTTTTACTTGAAGTTACCGACTACCTGCTATATGTTTGCTGAACTATTAGTCATTTGTGCCTGTTGAATCTTGAACACTCTTGCCATACCATGAGCTGAACTTTCTGATGTCACCTGAATGCTTATCATTGAAAGTCAACTTCATGCTTCCTACTGATAGAATACTCTGCCACACCTTGTCTGTCACTTGCCATATCTATTAATGTCTACCTGTCTGTTTGCCTCCTTTTGAAATCACCCTGATGAGTTTTGAACTCTGGTTTGCATATAAAAATTCCTTGACCTGAAAATTGAGAAGATTTCACTTTGTGTACCTTGATCATAAATCTGAAAACAAGTTTAATAAGGAATCTTCTATTATACAGGATTATGAATGTCTAAAACATTCAGGTGGTTTAAGTTTAATGTATTCCTTAAGTTCTGAAATGAACATCTTGAAAATATCTGAGTCAGTTTTAATAAACCTTAACCACCAGCTTCATGTTGTATCATGTAAAACCCTCTGAAATCTGAAAATTTTGAAATCATGACTTTCTTTGGTTGAGATACATAAAGTAAGTATTATTTTTAAACATCTGAATGATCTGAAAAGTTCCTAAGGGTCAAAAGTTGTCAGAGCAATGACTTTGGTCATCGAGAAACTATGTCCAAAGGACTGTGTCATAAAGTGCCATAGTTATCACTGCTGAAAAATCATTGAAAAATCAGGCAGAGCAATGACTTGTACACTAAGAAATATATCTCACTCATCAATGAAATGAGTTGAGGTATGTCATGAGGTGTCAATGCTATCTCTGTTCATTATGAGGCATGGCAGTTAGTCATACCAAGTGCTTAGGAATACTGGCATCTAAATAACGTGCATTCTCTAGTTACAAGGTGTGCACTAAACTCAATTGCTCCTGGATAATTTGATATGATAATTTTTGTTGAACAAAAGAAAAAATCTAAAAAAGGGCTACAAAAGAAAAATTGATGAAACCTTGGACGAAATAAAATGCTATCATGTTTGTTTAACCTAAATACTAACTTTTGTAATTCCTAAAGAAGTCATTGAAATTTGAATGAGTAAGATGAAGGGAGGTTAAACAAGATTCCAATATGAAAGGTTGGTTCATTTTTATTAGAATTTGAATTCAGATATGGAGTATAGAATTTTTTTATGGACAAACTTTGAACACATCAGATTTAAACCATGTTGTCCAATAAAGATCATGTCATAAGCCTTTATAATAGAAGAGTCTGAAAATTCATCAATTTTGGATTTGTGAAATTGGTATCTGATTGAAAACCTTCTTGAATGATTCTTCATCTTTGAAATCTCTGCTGAAAATCATGCACTCATGTTCATACCATTGTCTCTTCAATTGCTATCAGATTCTATGATGTTTTTCACATTTTCAAGAAACTTTGTCCATACCTATGCCTTTGATGTTGATCCCTTCATGTCATAACTCCCTTTTTGCTTCAAATCATCTTGATGTGTTCATTCATCAAGGGGGAGAATAGTGTTCTCACATGTTCAGGGGGAGAATAATTGGGGGAGAATGGTTTTGCACACTTCATGGGTATGCATTTAGTTAAATGATAAAGGGGGAGAACTCATTCCCTAAATATATCAAACTATTTCATCTTTTTGATGATGTCAAAGAGGGAGAATAGTTTGATATGAGTCAGTATGTCAGCATGTCAGTATGTCAGCATGTTATAAATTGGTCATAATGACTCATAGTGGTGCCATCATCAAAAAGGGGGACATTATTGTGACCCTGTGATTTTGATGATGTCAAACACTATAACTCATCTTGAGTCTGCATGAGAATGGAATGATGATGTCATATGTGTGATGATGTCATATGTGTTTGTGCATTGGTGTGTTGCTTCTAATGTTATGAAACCTAATGCAATTGCTTCTATAATGATCTTATTATATATAGAAGTATGTGTGTTGAATTCTGTAAGAATAGGCTCTGAGGATAAATCAAAAAGTCAGCAGAAGCCATTGAAGAAAAAGTCATGAAGAAATAGTCATTGAAGTCATGAATAAGAAGTCAGTGAAGTCAACTTAAGTTGTGACAGAACCAGTTTCAAAAAGGGTCGACACTGAAAGTCGACTCCAGCTAATACCAGGAAGAGAAGCGGCTTTGACATAATAAGGTTCAAAAAGTGTCGACACTGGAAGTCGACTCTCGCAAGAAGAAAGACCAGGTCAACCACTGGAAGAAGATGGCAGGTCGATGCAATGGGCACGGTTAAAGGCTATCAGGTCGACGCTCTTCATTATTTCAAGATCTACATGTCGATGCATCAAGTCTTCTTCATGTTATCAGATCGATGCATAAAGTTTCCAAGTGTTGATCTGGTGACATAGGCCGATGCAGCAGTTTGACCATTGCATTAATGAGTCGGTGCAGAAGCAAATCTTCTTCCTAGACAGAGACAGGTCGATGCATCTTGCATCTACACTAAAATAAGGTCAATGCTTCAGAAAAGTACCTCGATGCACCAAGCATCAGCATTCATCCATAGCATCGATGCGATTGGGTTAACCGTGCAACTCAGGTCGATGCATTAGCGTTTAGAAAAGGAATAGGTCGATGCAGCTACTTCAAATCTGTCAGTGAGGTCGACGCAACAAAGTTAACCGTGAATCTCAGTTCGATGCATATCAGCATTTCCTGATCAGGCTGGTCAGTGCACTTGAAAGCATGCCGAGGCAGTAGAACAAAGTCATAGCGAAGTACTATTGTCAGCAGCAGCAGTAAGCTCATATAGTCAATAGCAGTTCAACAGAGCAGTAGTAGTGGCTCAAGTTGAAAAAGGTCAACAGACCTTAAGCAGGTAAGGTTGATTAACGGCCGAACACAGGGTAGGCAGCAGCGACACTTAGGTGACAGCATGAGAACTCAAGGTAGTCACGTGAGTTTGACCGATCATTGGTACAGCAGGCGAGTGGCACGTGAACCCAGGTGAGCAATGATGGGCACGTGAGCTGAGGTTCGGTGTCAGAAATATTCTTCTCTCTCCTGCCACGTGGTCAAATGGGAAAGAAATGGAATAAAATCATGTTATCCAAAAAGCTTTTTCGGAGCCCCTGTGTTGGTATAAATAGAAACCATCTTCCTCTGAGATAGAAGGAGCTGCAGTAGTGAAAAAGAAAGTGAGGCTGTCGAAAAAGAAAGAGAGAGAGAAAGAGCTCGTAAGAAGTAGATAAAGATCTGAGAGAGTGAGAGCCTGCTCGTGAGAAATGAAGTGTAACAAGAGAACGAATTGAAGATCTGCTTGTGTTTCAACTCATGGATCATATCCGGAGTCATCTTGCTCTTCGGAGCTACATTGTTTGTGCTTTGTTTTTTTGTTACTTTCTTCATTACTTTAAGCAAGCTGTGTTGCTCAGCGGCGAGGTTTTGTTCCTCGGACAGCAAGCTGTGTTACTCAGCGGTGATGAGTTGTTCCTCGGTTAAGCAAGCTGTGAGGCTCAGCGGTCTAGGATTAGTTCCCCAAAGTTGTGGATCAGCGGTCTGTAGGTATTTATTCTCCGAAACTGTGGATCAACAGTTAAGCTGTGTATCAGCGGGAAGCCTCACTCGGATTTGAGTGGGGGATGGACGTAGGTTTGTGGGTAATGGACTGAACCATATAAAAATCTTATCCATCATGGTTTATGGTTGTGCATTTCTTTCCATACCCTCTACCTTCTTCGCAGGTTGTCTGAGCTTTCAACATTTGAACATCATCGGTGTGTTATCCATCTGTAACCTTCACAGCTGTGAAGTGCTTGTCCGTGTGCTTAGTAGAACTACTGGTTGTGTGCGAGCTTAAGTGTTCAGTTCATTGCTGTGAAATTCATTCTGAACTAAACTGGTATCTAAGTGTCCTAAGTTGTTTCTGGTTGATGAAGTTGTTTGGTAAGTGAGTCCTGCACCTCTCCTTGCTGTTTAGTTACTCATCCAGTTCTAGTATAATTAACTTTAGTGGGAGAGAGTTTATTAATTGAAATTAAAAATTTTAAGAAGGGGATCTATTCACCCCCCTCTAGATCCCGGCCTTGCACTCTAACACCTATTACTATCATTTCTGATCGAGACCCTCGATTCACATCTCAATTCTGGAAGGGTCTACAACATTCATTAGGGACCCGGCTCAATTTCAGCACTGCATTTCATCCACAAACTGTTGGTCAAACCGAAAGAACCAATCAAGTAGTAGAAGATATGCTCAGGGCATGTGTTATTGATTTTGGTGGGAGTTGGCACGATCACTTACCTCTAGTGGAATTTGCCTACAATAATAGCTATCGAGCTAGCATTCAAATGGCACCATTCGAAATATTATATGGGAGAAGCTGTCGCTCACCTATATGCTAGAATGAAGTTGGGGAAAGACAACTTCTAGGCCCTGAAATTATCCGAGACACTACCGAAAAGGTAAAGCTCATTCGAGAAAGACTCCATATGACTCAAGATAGGCAAAAATTATATGCTAACAATAGAAGGCGAGATCTGGAATTTCAAGTGGGTGACCATGTGTTTCTTAAGGTTTCTCCAAGTCGAGGTAATCGAAGATTCGGCATTAAAGGCAAGCTCACTCTGAGATTCATTGGCTCTTTTGAAATTCTCGAAAGGGTCGGCGAGGTTGCTTATCGGATAGCTTTGCCCCCTCAACTAGCTGGAGCCCATGACGTATTTCACGTTTCTATGCTCAAAAAGTACATCTATGACCCTTTCCATGTTGTAAGTCATGACGACTTAGTGATTCAAAAGGATATGACGTATGAACAAAAGCCAATCAGAATAATTGATCGTGAAGTAGGTCAACTTCGGAATAAAACCATTCCTATGGTAAAAGTTTGATGGAATAAAAATATTGATTAAGAAGCAACATGGGAGACATAAGAAGCTATGCGCAAGCGATTCTCGGAACTATTCGATTGTAAGTATACTCTCCACAAATCCTATGCAATGAATTTGCGCACCAAATTCTTTTAAGTGGGGGAGGGTGTAACGCCCAGGAATTTTCTAAGAATTTTTTAGAATCTAATATAATTAATTAAACATTTAATAGGCTAGATGGGTTAATTAAACGAATTAAGGGTTAACTAAAGTAATTTGAAGGCCCTATATTTACCAAATAAAGAAGCCCACTTAAAGTAGGCCCAAAGACCAAATTCCAAGACCTTTAGGCCCATGCCCATTACTAGAAACGTAATTTGGGTAATTTATGGATTTAAAAGGGGGTAATAGACCAATTAATGGGATAAATAGGAGATAATTAGAAAATCTAAAATTTTCAGATTTAACCGCAAGAACGCGGTTTATCGAACAACCGCGTTCTCACAGAAGCGGTTTCTACCTAACCGCGGCTATGTTCCGTGAACGCAAGTAGAAGAAACGTGAGAAAATGAGATTTTTCCCATCCCAATCTCTTAGGTTCGATGCTATCTGGCATGGTAGCCTAGTCTAGGACTATTGGGGATTGATCCTACCCCAAATTAGGACTCCTAGTTTGATCCAATCCATCAACCCTAACTCAAACTCTATAAATAGAGCCCAGATTCGACCTACGTGAACCCTAAGTTTGGAGCGCGTAGATCGAAGGTAAGGAGACGTCTTCTCAGGTAGATTCTTTAGAAGTTTTTACTCTCCTTAGTTTTATCTAACTCCCCTCCAAATCTCATGCTAGGATGTCAAGCCGTTGGAGAGATAGAAGCCCCCAAAGTTACTGTTTCGCTGCAGAATGTGCAGGAAATAGTGTGTCCGTCCGAGGAAGAACATAAGATCAAAAGTCTTAATAAAGGTAATTTCAGGTTGAGTCTTTAGAAGAAGTTATTCACCTTTATATCTTCTACCTACCCTCCAAATTTCACGAACTTAGGTCAAGGGGATGAAGAGTTAGAAGGCCACAAAATCACTGGTTCGACGCAGGACGCGCCAGAGCCTGCATCGAATTCAACCCAAAATTTGAAGTTTAGAGCCTTACCCAGAGGTAGGTTATCTCATCATGGCATAAACAACGTGTTAGGAGTTAAACCCCTCAATTTCCTCATGATTGCATGCTTTATACTCGGTGTATTTAATGATTTTCCATGACTGCACAATCTATTTCACTTTGCATATTATCCATGCACCCTTACCTTAAAGTTAATAACTTTGGCTTGGAACCATACCTCTTTTTCATGATCTCTTCATTCTAAACATGTTCCCATATGTTAACATGTTATTCTTCATAAGTTCCATGCATTTATTGCCCAAGATTGGGTGCTGCACACATAATTTTTACCTTTCTGTCTGAGAGGACGGAGGCAGTTTTACAGAAACCGCGGCTACCTAGAAGCGGATTTCAACCAACCGCGACATTACTAAAGCGGTTCCGTTCTAACCGCATTTGCTTGTCTATCTGCAGTTCACTCTAAATGGCAGTCAGATTGCCCTCTGTTGATTCCTAGTTAAAGTATCTATTAGTTACGTTTTATCCATAGAATTGTCGTGCCTTATTCACTGTTATATTGTGCATCCTTCATGCTAGTTTTCATGATCATCATATGATAGAAACTTATTTTAATCATATGTTAATTTTTGGCCAAAACCATATAGTCTTGTAATAAGCTATTTCAAATGTTGAGAAACGTGTTATCGTTCTCTCCTCTTAAGTCTTTCTTAAGTACATGGCACGTATTCCGGTACATAGCCATTAGTTACACTTTGCACTTATAGGCACACTCTCTTAGACTTGTGATCCTCTCCGTTGGATATTCCTTCCACCGAGTAGGTGATCATGTTTCAAGGCCTCCGTAAGTCTCCGTGAGCCTGGGATTCCCACTAGGACGCCGAGTTGGTTGAACCACCAAAGCCCAATGGATTAGAAAGCACTTGAGTTTTCTCGTGTTTTCCTGCACCCTGACTAGACACGTGATGTGACACCACCTTGGGGGTGATAGCCACTAGACCGGTGCACCTTGGACCTAGACTTACAAGCAATCAACCTTGAGCGGCGAACCCACTCTAGCGGACTCACCCGTGTAACGCACACATGTGCCCGTGGGCAACCCGGTGATGATGGAGGGGGTCCGGGTCGGGACCTTGATGCTCCGGGAGATTTGGCTAGCTTGAGGCTGAACCCCTAAGGGCCCGGGATGCCCGATTTCATGGACGGCCAGCACGCCAAGGGTGTGGGTTGTAGGGTCTCTCTGACAACTCGCTCCGCTGTTGTCGCTTAATTTGATGACAATTTGGGACTGGGCACCCTCTCACCGTCTGACGGAGCTAAGAGGCAATACTAATTAAGCAAAATAAAACTAGCAAGGAGAGGGGCCAGAAGCTCACCTGATCGACGTGAAGACATTGATCCAGGCCGGAGAGGAGGGCGAGCGAGGAAGCGTGGGCTTACCCGCATGCCGCGCCGATGAAGCTTCAACCTGAATTAATAATTTACATTCACTACGCCCCTTACAGGGGGGGTGGACTAGGGGTGGGGGACTGTAGGATTATACTCAAACACTACCTCCACGCAGGGAGGGGCTGTAAGCCGGCCAGGCGGGGTGGGGAAGCTAAGTTAGAAATCGAATTGCTGAGCTCCCCGGTTCTGCCAGCTTCAGGAACAGCTTGATAGACAGCCGATGACGGCGTCGCCTCGGGCTCTGCCGAGCTCAGAAGAGGTCGGGGCTAGTGCCGAAACTTTTTGAGTTGACCCAGGAGGACGCCTGAATTTTTTTGGAATTTCCTGACGATGTCGCTAGCTGGGGTAGGGTCTGGAATAGAGCTGCACCGCTCTGGCTCTGGTCACTCCCAGAGTGATGCTGCTGAAAGATGAGGGCGCCACGAATAGTCCTGTGCTTTTTTGAAGGCGAGACCAGAGCCGTTGCGATCGTGGTCAAGTCTTCTTAGAGCCAGGACTGACGGGACCGTCGGCAAATGTCAGAGCTGGTCGTGAAGGCCAGAACAGTGGGGGGTGTCAGTTCAGGCTCAGGGAAACTGACCTTCGCACCTTGGAAGGAAAATCAAGAACTTCTGACTCCAAGGTCCAAAAATGGCTCTGCTTCTTGGAGATGACAGAGGACTTGAAGGAGAAGATTTCAGCTAAAGAATCACACCCAAACTCGTACAGGAGCGGCCAAGGTCGAGCTTCCACTCAGGCTCAGGTTCCCTGTCGGAGTAGCTTTGCGCAGTCGGGGGAGAATGGATCCTCTGGGCAGCAGGGATGTCGGATGGATGCGGGACCACCTGCGAAGCTACTTCGACGATGATTCCACCGATATATGGTTGGCCATCTGGATCCTTGTGGAGTGACCGGTGACGATGCTACAAGTTGATGTTGAAATCTGCTACTGCTACAGACTAGTAGCAGGTGAGATAGGGAGGGAGAATGGGGGGATGAATGGGGGAACAAGGGAGGGATAGGGTGAAGGGAGACCCCTGGCTGATAGGGGACCAAGGGAGGGGCGAACCAGGCTTGTGAGAGGGGGAGATAGGGTCTGGGAGGTGGTGTTTGTAGTGGGTGAGAGAGGAGCTGCAAATTTGGGTTGGGAGGGATAGAGGGAAGGAGAGGGGGGGCATAGCCAAATGGGAGGGAGATTTGAATTTTGGCCTAGGGTGAATCTCCTTCAGCCTTGGGGAGATGGAGAGATGCTTGGGTAAGAGGAGTGGGTGATTGGTGGTTGGAGGGTGGAGCAAGGATTGGTGGATTCCACCTTGGGGGTTGGGGGGAATTGAATGAGTGTATGGGGAAGGGGGGATATTAATGAAGAGTGAATGGAGGAGAGAGGAGGGAGAAATCTGAATTTTGGGAGGGGAGAAGAGAGAATGGGGGCGCCCCCCTTTCAGAGAGAGAGATAAGAGAGAGAGAGAGTGAGTGAAATATCAAGAGAGAGAGAAAAAAACTCCACAAAGGAATTATCTATTATATTGATCATCAAAGGTTACAAATGAGAGAGGGGAGGGGGCTATTTATAGACTCCAGACTTTTCATATGACCATACTGACCTTGGACAATTGACACAATGACCAGACAGACCAGGGAGGGGCGCCCCTAGGCCTAGCCCATTGAATTGGACCCAATAGCAAACCTAATCAACCATATGACAGAGAACTTAGGTAAATGACTCACTAACCTAGGTACCGGACTCAAATAAAGGGAAAATTACACAGTTCATGACTCAAATAAAATATAAAAATTACATGACTAGACTTAGAAAAATATGACAAACATAATGATGCATGCCGACGAACAATCCGAGCCTCAAAAATGTGGAGAGGCAAGGGATGTCCCGATCATACCCCCGGGGTGGGGAAAACTCGACCCCGTCGAGTATGGGTCCACTGGGGAAGTAGTACACCAAATGCAACTCCGGGTAAGCCACGATCTCCAAACTCAACTCCACGTCCCTAGTCGGGGGACGGCTCTTCAGCCTCTCAAAGTAGCTCGGGCACACCCTCTTGCTAGCGATGGTACCCTGCTTGCCTAGTATTGCCTCCGTGTGCTCACGTCGGGCTCTCAAGCTGATTGGTGGAGGCTCTCCGAAGGTGTCACTCTCAAAGGTAGGTAGAGGCTCGAGGCACTCACTAGGATCCACCACGGTGCCCATATAGGGTGCCGGATCTGCCACGTGGGAAATGAGGTGAATCCCAAAACCCATTAGTAAGTCCAACCCATCAGCCGGGTTGCCAAGGCCACTCAGAACTTGGCAAGGTCCAAGACCTCGTGCCCTCAAGTTGGAGGTGACCCTAGGGTAGAGCCACTCCAAAGTCACCATCGCTAAGTTGCCAACTTGGAATTCAAAGTGGCGTTCGTGAGCTTTTGCCCGCTTCTTGTGATTCTCACCGCTCGTTGCTTGTTACTTGCTTAAATACTCATGCCAAGTACTACGATGCGGTGTGAGTGGGAAATGCATGATATGCAAAGGGTGGACCAGGATAACCATATGTAGACCAATCACGTTTTGATGCCAAGAAGACTTTGATGGAATTGAGAGGACCGGGGCATCCGTAGGTGAGTCTAGTTTGCATGGACGTAGCAAATGCCAGGGATCCCAGACATCCGTGAATGCCCCTAACATGCATTTGACCAATGATGAACATGGGAGGACCTTTACACCCGAATATGGACCACTCATGCTTCCTACTTGACATATGGGTGATATGAGTGAATGGACCCGACTTATGAATCATGCTAAGTGGTGTGGTATGCCAAGACTCATGCATTCTTGTGCCAAAGATGTCTCCTACGTGTGGGTTTGTGGGATGGCTTTTTGACTTCCATTTGAATGGGTCAAAGGGGTCTAAGAAAGTGGATATCATGAAGTGGGGCACTTCCTCGATCCCTAGGTGTATATCGCCCAAAGTCATGGCTCCCATGCTGTAACCTGGTTCTAGGAAGGGAGGGGTTTGGCCCAACATGGTGGGTGGGGGTAGGGTAAGGTGGGTGGTGAGTAAGGTGGGTGGGTCACATGGGGAACTAGACTCCCATAGGAAGGGATCAAGGAAAGGGCCACCTAGAGAGAGGAACTCTATGCCTTTAAATACTTCTAAAGGTGGTGGTTCATCTTCCTCCAACAAGACAATTGGGCTAGTGACTTGGGTGGGTTGACCGACCTTCATGCCCGGAATGATGACGGGATGGGAGTGGACCGGGATGGGTTCTTCCTCTAAGGGGAGAAGGATGATGATCTCACTAGTGCAGTGGCCTCTCGTGCAAATGGCAGTGATGGAGCCAAGGGCGGGGCAAGTGAAGGTAACAGTGCTAGACCTTGATGGCTCCCTGGCTAGCAGACCGGTTAAGTGGACTTGCCAGTGTAGATAATCCACCAAGTCTCCCAAACCTTCTACAAAATAGGAGGTTTGATAGGTGACATGGGGAGACCGAAGGGGCACTAGTTGGGATTGGTGGTCAAGGGATGAGTGGTGGGGTGGTGAGCTAGAAAGGGTGGGTCCTTGCCTGAGCCATTGGAGTATGGGCTCATTGATGGTGAGGGTGCTATGTAGAAGGGTGTGTTGCTCATGAGGAGCCGGGCTAAGTGGGGTGGGGAAGATTTGTGGCTCTTCGTCCTTATTAGTATGAACTTTGATCTCCTCAAGGGTGGGTAGGGGCTCTGGGTCGGCCTCTTTTTCCAAGGGGTCGAGCGTAAGGATCATGGCTTCCTCTAAGGTGAGAAGGGGGTCCGTATTGGCACTTGTTCCCATTTGGTTGGGTGCGTGGGCCGCTACTTCTAAGGCCAATGGGGTAGGATGGTTTTTGGTGGGTGGGTTGGCAATAGCCGGTGCATGGCGCACCCGGGATTGTGAGTAAGGTCGGACTTGGGTTGGGGTTGGGAGTGGGAGTAGTGGTGGCCTAGGTTGGGGTATGATTGGGGTTGGAAGTGGAAGGTGGGGTGGGTGAGGAGGCTTAAGTTGATTGGTTCTGGGAGGTGTGTCCCTTTTAGGGGGTGATGGAGGGGTATGGGTTTGGTGAGGGATTTTGGGTTGGGGGGTGGTGGCCATCATGGGTCTAGGTGAAGGGGTGGACACAGAGTCCACTTGGGCTTGTGGAGCTATGGTTGTGGTGAGGACTTGGAGGTAGGGTGTAGATGTTGTGGCCGGGGTGGGAGAGGTGGGAAGCGGTGGGGATTGGGTGATTGGGTGATTGGGTTGGCCGAGTGGGGATGGAGGAGTTGAAGGGCTCCTTGGGCTATGGCGATCCGGGTAGGAGGGGGAAACATATCTAGCCCTAAGTTGATCTTTCATGCCCCCCCATGTGGTGATGGGAGCTTCCCCTCTAATTATCCTTAACCCGACAATTCACAACCAATGGGTTTGAGCCCGTTTGGTAAGTTGCATTTTGGCAACCCATGCCTTTTCATCCTCGGACATGGGATACCAAGTGAAGTACTGGTCCATTGAAGTCTCCCAATCTAAATAGTCATTGGGATGAGTTCCATTAAAGGTGGGAGGTGGGGAGGTGTCCTTCTATCGTCGGCCATTGAGGCGGGCCTATTTTCTCCTAGTTGATCGATTCGACCCGATAGGTTATCAAGCTGCTCATTGGCATAGGTCAAGGCCCCCATGAGGTAGTTGACGTGGCTAGGGAGGTCATGAGCATTAGTGGTGGGTTTCCCTTGGGGGTTGGGACTCAAAGAAAGGGTTAACGGGTATGATCAGTATGAGGTGACCATATTAGTGGACATGGGTGATGCACCGGGTGACTCTAAATGCATATGCGCGCCCTAGGACCAACTTGTAGAGACAAGTTGTGAACTTGCTTGATTTATAACTTGAATATGCAAGAGCGGGCACGGACAGTGTCCAAGGGCTCGACGCTAGCCTCCTCGGTAGATGGCCGAAAACATGCTATAAACCACGGGGTATGATGAACACTGGCGTCGCATTGCGTCGGGAGTACTTTTTTTATAGACGAGTGAAATCCATGAACTCTCGTGAAAATTACATACTTGCTTGACTTTCTAATGTATATCCTTTATGGTTTTGAAAAGTACATTCTTGTTACATTCTAGTGCATTCTCGTTACATGAAAAGCCACTCTACTTTATATTCTTACTCGATCATGCTATCATTCTACATGAACATTCATATCTCTATGATATATGTCTTGATACTTGTGTTATTACTTTGGTTTTATTGCATGTTTCATCGCATTTCATTTACCCTACCTTTTAGAGCTAAAATGTTAATTACTTAAACATTGCCTTCATGTTGATGCGAAGATACGTACTGAACAAGTGTGCTCATTCCCTACTTTTTCAATCTTTTCAGGAAATGATAGCGGGTCAGATTCAGACTATTCAAGTGGCGAGTCCGAGAGTGAATAAAGAATGGAGTAAAGCCTAGTAGCGTCGTAGTTATAGTCATGATGTAATTTTTCTTTTATTGAGTCTAGATTGTCATTATGTCAAGGAAGTCAAATATCAATGTACTTGGATTATTATTCAATAAAAGTGAAGGTTTTATCCAATTATTGTGCATTCATTCTTATGTGTGGATGTGTTACTGTGCTCTGATTGTTATTATCGCTTGAGGCTTCTCTTGCCGGCAGTTCATGTCCCCGATATTACTTCCGATGTACATATATCTCGGGGCATGACAGAAGGTCATCCAACTTAAATAGACATCCCACAACATGTCATTTAATGGTAAAGGTGCCACTCCACTGCACCCCACTCTCCTGAAATAGGTCCTCAGAGCATGTCTTCTCTACGTGTGTGTCCATAGTCTAATGAGATAATATGTAGCAACCCTGGTAAATTAAAAGAATAAAATCTTAAATAGAATAAAAGATCTAAAACCAATGATAAAAAGTTCAACTCATATACACTTAAAACATATAACAAAAAGGGCCAAGATAAATAACGCCTCCGTTAAAGTCGTCATTTAATTGAAGATTGTTCACGGAGGCGCTGATTTAAGAATTGACGCCCTCTTGACAGGCGTCATATAAAAGAATTGAAGACTGTGACAGAGGCGTCATTATTAAATAACGCCACAACCTTAGGCGTCATTTACAAACAGAACCGTTGGTGTTTCGTTCGAACAGGGATGTTATCCGGGGTAAGTTTTGATTAAGAAAGGGATTGATACGTGTATATTTAAGTTTAGTAAAGATTCTACCAATGAAATTTTAGTTCTAATCGAACTCCTAAAAACCCATTAGATTCCTTCCCTATAAATACCCCCTCCCATCGAGCCAACATGTTGGCTCTTTTCTTCATCAAACCTACTGCGACTGTCGATTGTCCAAGCATCAGGGAGCCTTCCTCTCCATCCTGTTGTTGATACAAGGAGGGGTTCCCATCATCTTCCTCTTCGTTCTGCCGTAGAGAACGTGAAGAACGTAGGAATTCTTCTTCTTCCTCTTCCTCCTGGTGCTTCATACATTACGGTTGTTATCAAGTTCCTCTGTTTGAAACAGAGTATCGACTGTGGTTATTATTCTCATCTTCTTCATCGTTCTATCAACCAAAGGCCATCCAAAGCATCAAAAGGTAGGTTTTCTCAAGACTTAGCAAAACCCTATAATTCCTAGGTTAAAAACATGCATATAGGTCTGTAAGAGTTACAGATTTCGTTTCTGGATTGTGTTTCTCCATTTACTGCATAAATGGAAATAGCAACCCAAGCAAGGGTGCTATTTGATTCAACGACCGTGCAAACAGTCGTTAATTTCTTAGATAATTAATAATTATACCATGTTCAAAATTTAATAACTATGAACCCTTACATGTAAACTAATGTATGATCATGTTCATAAATTCCTACTATTTTTCTCTATCTGTTTAGGTCTTTAGAATCTTGATCAGACATACTCCAAAAACCATGTGTCTGTGATTGTACCTGCCCGGTGTAAATCATATGACAAGGAATTAGCGACCCAGATTAGATCATCATTTGAATGAACGCCCCTATACATGGGCGCCAATTTAGTGATAAATTGTGAATTATAGAAATGGTTATAATATTCATGGATATTGAAATGACGACATATACCCTGCCCTTTAATTTGATATATGACGCCCCTGACTAGGGCACTATTTACAGAATTGAAGCCTTCATGGAAGGCGTCATTTTTATAATAATCAAAATTTGAAAGTGTTTACATATATTAATATTTACATAATCTGGATGTAACGACTGAGTGAACAGTCGTCATTTACTGAACTGATGACCCTGACAAGGGTGCCAATTCAGAAAATGAAGACTTAATCTCAGGCGCCAATTTACTGATCTCCTGATTTCCTGATTTTCATGGTTTTCTATAACCCTTGACCATGGGTTGTGTACACTGGCACTATATTCCATTTCGTGAATATAGCCCCACATTTCATGATGTTTTATCGATTACCCACTATTTCTCGGTGATAGATGAACCCTCCATGGGACATTCCATTCCTTTGGACCTGTGACTTTATCATAGAGACCTCTGTAAGACTTCGCTAGCCTTGGATTCCCTCAAGACAGCCGAGCAGGTTGTACCATCAAAACCCATGACACTACTTGATTGCCATGTCACTCTAAAGAAACATGGTATACCGGCCCTCATGATATGCTATTTTGATGTCATGAGAATACTCTTTAATGGAATGGGAAACCATGCCATTAATACTGCTTAAGAATGATGTGCCATACTTGTGGACACTAATTCTATCTACCTTATCATGTAAAAGAACGAGCGACCATGGTTATATGAGCGCTTATTCTTAATGTCATGGCACCCAAGTTAGGGAGCCGATTCCACCTAGGTTTATCGTCAATCGTGATTGTACCGGTATTATCGTTCTTACATATCATGTTTAGTCCTTGTGATTCTATTCTACATGATCTACCTTGAAGTTTCTTACAAGCATGTTCCTTTGAAATTCCATATTGGCTATAACTATAGTGGATGCCGAAAATACATGATCAATGCCTGCGCATATAGGGCCCGATCTGGTCCTGGGAGGAGCACCCGAAAGTACTAGTGCCCATGGGAGTTGTAATGATCACGGTATGGCATTGTACCGAAGTGCATGACTAGCTTGATAGACATTCCATAAATCTCGTACTTGACTTGACTCGACACGACATGACTTGCGTGACCCGAAAAAGGGTATTTATTGAACTTGCTTGAAACATGATAGCCAATTCTTGACGGGATATGGTCACCTGACATGATAGATATACGTGCTTGACATGAGTTCTTGAACGACTTGCTAGTTCACTTGCTATCACTTGATATACATTCTCTAATCTCTTGTTATACAATCTCTATTGTTGTTTTATGTGAGCATGCATAGCTTATTGCATTTCATGTAACATGTAATTACTTAAAGCAAGCTAGCTCTTGAGATATAATCCCTACTGAGCGTTCACTCACATAGTGTTTTTCCCTTATTTTTCAGGTAAGTCCGAGGACAAAACTCTTTCGAATGGGGAAAGTCAAGAGTGATGAGATTAGAGCTACTCCAACTATCCAAGCATTGTCTAGTCTTGACTTTTCTACATTCTTGAGTCAATCATTGTACTTTTTCATTTTATTGAGTCTTAGCACTAAGAGGATTGTAATAGAAGTACTTTGAAGGTTTTGATGAAATAAAGGATTGGGTTATCTTTACTCTTGCATGCTCTGTCTTTGTGTTGAATACACTAATGCTCTGATTGGCATGATCGATATAAACTCGTCACGCGTCTTCGGGTTCCTTCCGTGCTCGGGGCGTGACACAATAAGTCTAGGTAGCTTCTAAGTGAAAAGAAAAGGAGCAGAAGAGGAACAAAGAATATCGTAGAAAGAAGAAAAGAGCGTATTTTTATCCCCATTTTTTTGGAGTGGTTAAAAGAATTTGAAAAAAGTCCCGGGGAGATGATTACCGCCGGGCGGAAAATAACCCGAAAAAAGATAGCAATGCTGCCGCATTACACCCACCAGTGGAAACTAGCCTTCAAGGCAAGGAAACGAAGTGACGTAAGCTCCGAACAGGGGTCGAAGAATCCCCCGGCCTTAAAGAAGATTGTGGCACCAACCAATGCGCCCATAGACAGAAGTTTTAGTTTGCCTAGCCCGAGTTTGAGGGGGTTCAATAGTCAGTCTTTAGGGGGAGCGGCAATTGAATGCGAGCGCCTATGAATGCACCAATCCAGTAGTGGGAAAGGATTTCTCCTCAACGCAGACGCAAATATATTAGCATAGAAGCTGTCTTCATTTCCGCTCTTGGTCTTACCGGTGCTTTAGCCATATCTGTTGTTTGCCTTTGCCTACCTGCTGTTGGTGTAAGCGTAACCGGTGTTACTGCTATCGAATCAGCTCTTGGGTATACATAGGTAAGAATGAAGCCAATGCTGGTGGTTCAGGAAGTTATCTCAGATTTCTCAATGGCACCTCCTCTAATTACTTAAATAACAGAGCATTTGGTACTCTTTTCTTTGTGATCTTATTCCTGGTTCGACTTTAGGGCACCCCAATAATGTGAGACTTCTAGCAAAGTATCTTACAAAGTTGAGATTTGTCTGATAAATTTTGAAAAACTCTACTATCCCACTTTCTCTCTCATCGCATTAAATGCCCATAATAACCAATCCCTTTAATACATTGCATCTCTCTTCCATGGAGCCTTATGAAGCGTGCCTTTTTTGGGGTAGAAATGTCCATTCCTCTCAAAATCATCTGTCAACGCTTGAGAAACTCCTTTCCACGAGCTTCTACGAACCTTTTCATGAATGACCACTTGTGTATGTATCTCTCTTGGATGGAAAATCTGTCAGGGCACGTAAGCCAACATCGAGAGTTGCATTTAGTTTGACTTTTTTCATATCTGAGATTTCAATCATTGGAATCCCCTTTAGAAGTCAAACCAAATGCGATCTTAGCATTTGGGAAAGGGAAACAAAATAGTCGTGAGTGGAACTTTTGGTAGAGCAGCTGAACGTGGATTCGACTTGTTGATACTATGTTTTCTTAAGTAGGATGACGTTAATGCAGAGGGAATCTGACAGTGAGGTTGGGCAATAAGATCATTTCTCCTGCACAAAAAAAGTTCTGACTGAGCTGGTGGTGTCCTACGAAAACCCTTCAATGTTTAAATTAACACTTGATGGAGAAGAAGGAACTCAAGAAAGTAGATTGAGCAATGTTTGTGTACCTTGTGACATCGATGTGTTGTACCTTTTATAGGTCTCAGGTGCGAGAGGAGTGTGTCTTAGATAGGGTTTGCAGTGCCCGTCGTGCCGGTTCCTATCAGGTACTGTCCGACATGGCTGGTATGCTTCTATGCCGCAACCATTGTTGATGGACGTGTAACACTCCAGTCCTATACAAGGACCCAATGGGTCGACAGATGGTTACATGGACCCCATTAGTATTGATTTAAGTGATCCACTAATTCTAGCAAAATTCTATATAGAAATACCTTAATGGAGTGATGTTATGTTTATTAGAAAGACCACCTAGTGATCTACAGATTTTGTGTTAAGCACTTTTTGAGATTCTATCAGTAGATAAGGTTAGAGGTGTTAAACAATAGCATATGGTTATAGTAGATGGAAACTTAGACAAAAAAGGTGCTTTAGATGAACGAAATAGATGATGAAAGTAGGCGATGACTCGCCCAAGTTGGAAGGAATAGATAATGGTTCGTCTAAGTTGGGGTGGAAAGAAGAAGAAGGGAGTTAGACGATAGAAGCTAGGTGATGTATCACCTAAGTTGAGGTTAGATGATGGGAAGATAGATGATAGATCATCTAAAGTTGAGAAGGTGGATGATATATCATCTAAGTTTTAAAGATAGATGATAGTAGTTAAACAATGTAAAAGGAAAACAATAGAGAGGTTGATGATATGAAGTAGACGGAAAACTTAGACGATGCAAGTTAGACAATGCGTTGGAGTTAGGTAGATGAAAAGTTAGATGATATGACGATTAAGTGAGAAATATATAATGTATCACCCAAGTTAGAAGATAGATAGAAGTTGGAGTTAGATGGAAGAGGAGGGCATAGGCGATAGAGTTAGATGATATTTTGCCCAAGTGCAAAGAGTTAGATGATATAGCGCCTAAGTGGGGAGAGTTAGATGATGCAAGTTAAGTGATGGAAGGTAGACAATATAGTGTCTAAGTTGAGGAAGTTAGGTGACGAGAAGTTACACGCTGAGAAGTTAGACGATGACGTAGACAAAACAAAGTAGATGGAACAAGTTGGATGATAAGTGATGGGACTTAGGCGAAAGCCAGAGACAATGGACTTAGATGATGACGTGGATAAGGTGTCACGCCCTGATGCGAAAAATCAGAACGCGGCAGTAGAGTTAAAATATGTTGATTTTCAGACATGTTGTGACCTGGGTTAGCGTTTAGAGAACTCTAACAACACAATGGCAAAGAGAAGGAATAATTCCCAAAGTAACCACTCATTCCAACTAACAAAACATAACAAATTCCAACATCCATCGATCAACTAATAAGAGCTAAGAATTTCCCAATATTCACTAACATCTTTACAAGTCAACCATAACTGAATAATCAAATTACAACTCCAAAACATATTAACATAACGACACTCTTGACTCTACTATCTAAAGACACTCCAAGAGGCTCTCTAGCTAGCTCGCTCCAAAGACTTCACTCCTGCCCATCCCCGTCTATTTGCGTGTTCTCATCGGAGCTACCTGAAATGGGAAGAAAACTGGGTGAGCGAACGCTCAGTAGGTAATAGCAGGTAAGGTTTAAGTAATTAACAATTTAATTTAATGTCATGTGCATAAAATAAATGGCGATAAACATCAAACATAAGCAAGTATGGAATAAAGTAAGATAGAATTGAGATATCATTTCCATGCACTTGGCCGACCAAGTAAATAAACAAGCAAGTCAAGTAGAAGTATTCCATGTAGGAATTCCAAGAATAAATGAGTGGATGAATGTCATAGATATTACGTTAGTCATGCACTCGGTGCAATGCCTCACCATGTCATCACAACTCCCTGGGACACTAGTACTTTTCGGGCGCTCTTCCCAGGACCAGAGTGGGCCCTTACGATGCGTTGGCATTGATTTGGTGGATCCAAGATCCCAAGTAACCATCTTAGACATTCATTTGGAATCGGCCAGAATTCCAAGGTTAAGCTAGATAACTTATCAACTAAGATCAAGTGGTAATTCAATGCTTGATTGAGAAGCCAAGAGATTTAGAGTAAAATACAAGCAAGAAACACATGAAAACAAGTTCTGGATATAAGCGGTCATGATCAGGCCGCCTAGGTGAGAAAACGGTCTAGGCTGGACCATACAAAGCTAGCTGGGTTAAAAAGGGTCAAGTCCAGCTTAAAGGATAAAACGATCCAAGATGGGCCGTGATCAAACTAGACGGTCCTAGATGGGCCGCTTCCCAAAGGAAAACGGTCACATGGAGGCCATTTAGAGAAGAGGGGTGGTCCACGGCCACGAGCAAGGGGAAACGGTCTAAATTGGGCCGCCCCATCGCAAAACGGTCCTTGGAAGGCCGCTTACTGGATAAGACGATCCACTTACGACCGTAACTAGACCTAGACCCAAAAGAAGGTCGACGCACACAAAATGAGGGTCGACACACAAGCCAAGAAGGTTGACGCATAAGCCCGTCGAACACGGTCCCAGGAGGGCCGTTTAATCAATCTGGCGGTCATGACTAAACCGCTTACTGATAGAAATGCTCCCAGAAGGGCCGCTATAACAGGGTAGTCCCGACTTCGAGTTCGGCGAAAACAAGCGATTCAAACGAGTTGAAAGGTTCAGGCTTTATGGGTACAACCCGCCCGGTGTCCTAGTGAGAATCCCAGGCTTGCAGGGGCTTACGGAGGTCTCATATTAGAGGTCCTAGTCCGACAGAAGGAATATCCGATGGAGAGTCCCAACTATTACAAGAATTGAGGGTTAAATGAAATCACTGAAAATGACGTATAGCGGTCAGTCAGCATCACCGGAGTGAAGTGACTGTCAAACAATCCTAACAATTAATCCAAGGATAAAATTCTTATAATTCAAGCAATTTATGTAACAATTCAAAGAATAGTCAAGATGACACATTTTGAATGAAAAGGGAGATGAAATGATGTTGGCAGTCATAAACACAATTAGCCATTACCAGATTATTCCATATGTTCCATTTAATCTAGTGGGTTTCTACCCTACTCAAGATAGCTAAACAAGATATAATGAAACAATTGTAACTCAACTGTACATATAAACGGTCGTTCACAGGGCCGCTAACCCAGACCTTGTGATCTATCGAGGGGCCGTTTAGGTCAAAAAGGGGTTTAAACCTGCAAAGGGGCAAGATGGTCTGTCGCGAAGCCGCCTGGGGTATAAATGGTCTCTGTTAAGGCCGCTTATAGGACGCCATGTCCGGCTTCTGACGATCCCGATAGAACTCGATTGCAACAACAATTAAACTAATGCATAAAAATTGGGTAAAAGGCTATCATTTGAAAGAGGAAAAGAAAACACATGGTTTGGCATGATTTAATTAAATTTTAAAACCTACTAACCTAACATTCAATCGAGATAAAGAGGGATAACAAGATCGGTGCCCTAATCTGACATGCTCCGACTAAAACTATCAATATGAAGGCTATACCTAATGAAAATTGGGGCTTTTGCTATCAAAAGAAAGAAGACTTGCAGACGATTCCATTGATATCTTTTATTTGATGTTTGTTCTACTAGAACCTACCTTAATCAAGGAAGAAGAGGGGATGACGACTATCGCGCTCGCACCAGGAACACTCCAAAAACCTCGCTGAATCCTCTCCTACTCGAGCTCCCCGTCGGCCGCAGCCACCAAACGTCGGTGCTAGGAGGCCTTAGGGTTCGTTTTATAGAACTACTCGATCCTAAATGGATCAATTCGAAGGGATAGAGTCCATGCACAAAATAATGCGCGAAACTCAAGGTTGACCAAGTCGCGCCGCTAAACCCCAAAATCAAAGTTTAGGGTTAGGGTTTGCTCAAAGAACTAGAGGGCTATAGGGATACAAGTCGAGGGCTTTCTAATGGGCCTGGTTTGGGCTCAAACCATCGCAATTTAGGCTTGAATTAGGTGATCCAAGGTTCGGTTGATTAAACTCCGATTTTAGCCCTAAATTCGTTAATTTGGCTCGTTAAAGCTTTTATTTAGGGTTTAACCAAGAAGATAAATTGTCTAAATTTTTAGTCCTCTACGTGATTATGAAATTTCTAGATTTTTATGAATTAGCTGATTTTTTTTACCAAAGGGATTTCTAATTTAATAAATCAAAAATTATCGAAATAAATAGAAATTTTGCTTAAATAAATTCTCGGGGTGCTACACCCTCCCCCACTTTAAGGAATTTGGTCCTCCAAATTCACTGCACTTAATGAAATGGGGATAAATGACCTTAGAATAGATCGGGGTATTGCTTTCGGATAGCCTCTTTAGACTCCCAAGTAGCTTTCTCGATTCCTCGCCGACTCCATTGAACTTTGACCATAGGTATGGAACGATTCCTGAGTTGTTGTTCCTTCTGATCCAAAATCTTGATTCGCTTTTCTTCATACGTCAAATCTTCCTTAAATTCCAAATCCGTATGTTGAATGATGTGAGTAGGGTCATAAACAAATTTTCGCAACATAGATACGTGGAAAACACTGTGTACTCTAGATAACTGAGGTGGTAAAGCTAATCTGTACGCAACCTCTCCAACTCTCTCCAAAATCTCGAAAGGGCCAACGTATCTCGGACTTAGCTTGCCATGGATGCCAAACCTTCAAATTCCTCTCATTGGCGAAACCTTTAAGAATACATGCTCGCCTACCTGAAACTCCAAGGCTCTTCTTCTACTATTAGCATAACTTTTATGCCTCGATTGTGCCACTTGTAGACGATCTCGGATAATGCGGATGTTCTTGGATGATTTTGAAATGAGATCCGGTCCCAGCCATTGCTTCTCTCCTATCTCATCCCAACACAATGGTGATCGACAACTTCTCCCATACAGGGCTTTGAACGGAGCCATCTAGATACTGGACTGGTAACTGTTATTATAGGCGAACTCGATCAAAGTCAAGTGCTCATGCCAATTGCCTCCAAAATCAATCATGCAAGCCCTTAACAAATCTTCAACGATCTGGTTCGTTCTTTCAGTCTGCCCGTCTGTCTGAGGATGAAAGGCGGTGCTGAAATTCATACGGGTCCCCAAGGACTCTTGCAGTCCTCTCCAAAAATGCGAAGTAAACCGGGGGTCTCTATCTGACACAATGCTTACCGGTACTCCATGCAGTCTTACCACTTCCTTCATATACAGGGCAGCCAAAATATCAACTGTCCACTTTGACTTATTGGATAAGACTTAATGGATAAGAAATGAGCGAACTTAGTCAGTCTATCAACAATGACCCATATTGCATCAAATCCACCACGAGTCTTAGGTAGACCCATAATAAAATCCATGCCGACACTTTCCCACTTCCATTGTGGTATATCGAGCGGCTTTAACTTCCCTACGGGTCTGAAATGTTCAGCCTTTACTTGCTGACATACTAAGCATCTACTCACAAATTCAGCCACTTCCTTTTTCATGCTCGACCATCAAAAGGTCCTTTTTAAATCCCGATACATCTTAGTACCTCCAGGGTGAATAGTATACCTGGACCTATGGGCTTCTTCTAAGATCTTGCTTTTTACTTCTGCCACATCAGGAACACATGTTCTTCCTTGAAACATTAACCTGCCATCATCGGCTAACATAAAATCTGGTCTATTTCTCAGACTTTCCTTGATTTCTACCAACATCAGATCATTTCCTTGCAGGGTCTTGATTTCCATCAATAATTTTGGGCGAAGCTGAAACTGAGCAATCATGACCCGATCCTTGCTAACATTGAGATCAAAACTAGCCAACTGTTCTAGCAGTCTCCATTCTTGCAACATAAGATTTGATAATTTTGCTATCGGCTTGCGGCTCAAAGCATCATCCACCACATTACCTTTTCCAGGATGGTACTCAATAGAGAAATCAAAATCCTGTAAATACTCGAGCCACCTTCTCTGCCTCATGTTAAGTTCCTTTTGAGAAAACAAGTATTTCAGGCTCTTATGGTCAGAGAATATAGTAAAAGCCTCTCCGTATAAATAGTGCCTCCAAATTTTTAGTGCAAACACTGCTGCAGTGAGTTCCAAGTCATGGATGGGATAATTCTCTTCATGCTTCCTCAGTTGCCTCGAAGAATAGACTATCACACTACCATTCTGCATAAGCACACAACCCAAGCCAATACCCGAAGCGTCCGTATAGACCTCGAATCTTCCTTCTCCCCAAGGCAAAGCCAAAACAGGGGTAGTGGTCAAACACTATTTCAGAGTTTGAAAACTCCGCTCACAATCTCCCGACCACTCAAACTGATTCTCCTTGCAGGTCAATCTAGTCAGGGGTACCGCAATCTTGGAGAAATCTTTAACAAATCTCCGATAGTAACCTGCTAGGCCTACAAAACTTCTTACTTCAATAACATTCACAGGCCTATCCCAGTCTCTTACTGCCTCCACCATTGAGGGGTCAACAGAAATTCCTTCCTTAGTTATAATGTGTCCTAGAAACGACACTTCATGCATCCAGAAATCACACTTACTAAACTTTGCATACAATTGATGATCTCTCAATAATTGCAATGCCATCCTCAAGTGCTCAGCATGCTCTTCCACACTCTTAGAGTATATCAAAATGTCATCAATAAACACCACGACCCACTGATCTAGGTAGGGCCGGAACACATTATTCATTAACTGCATGAAAGCTGCATGAGCATTCGTCAGTCCAAAAGGCATTACTATAAATTCAAAATGCCCGTACCTACTGTGACGACCCGAGATCCGGATACCGGAAGGAGCTCGATACCATTCGAATCCTGGCCCGCCGCCCACGAGCCGGGAGGGCTCGGAAGGGCTAAAAGGAGTGTGGAGGTACAAAGAAATAGGAAATAAGGCAGGATAATTTAACAATTAACAGAAATAAATAAACAACTACTACAACGGAGTCCAGTCCAATAGAAAGTACAGTCTAAAGCAGTAAAACGTACCACATGCCAAGTGAACACTCGACCCGACGAGCTGGCAACTAAGAACCTCCGCAACACTGCACCCTCGAACCTCAAGGAAGAATCGCCACACCTGAAAAATAGGATGAGTCTCCAAACAGAGACTCAGCAGGGGTCCTGCGGAACTCCAACCGGAAACAATGGCAGGTAGCGGAAAGTAAAGCTACAACTACAGCAGGAACAGCAAACTGGTGGCCAGTCAAAACTCGGCACTACAGCTACTTCTACTGTACCGGTCAAGTAGAACGAGAAATCCCGATCTCACCATCGGGAACCGGACCACACTAACGCCACTAACCGAGGTAAAACCAACGGTAACCCCGCCGTAGAGGCATGTCTCCCAGGACGAGGCCAACCAGGACACGCTATCCAAGGTGAAACCCCGACCACTTGGTCGCGGGCACCGCACAACAAGACGCAACCTCGGTAAAGCCACTAGCACCCTGGCCACTAACTCGGAAACACCGGACAGTCTAGAAAATCATGTCTCGCAGACGGAAATGGAACCCGGAAATAGGAGAGTCACATCTCACATGATAGGAGTACCTGCCCACCAGAAGCAAGGCCGGATGCGTCCATTGACGTCTTAGACCGCGCCTCAGGTGTCCCCCTCGACCCCTGGTGCAACAAAGACACCGTACTAGTAACCACAAAACAAGTGACTAGCTGGGGTCGTGCTCGCCAGCGCGGGTCCAACCGCCCCCAACCATGTGTGCACACACAGACAGTGCGTCTCTGGTCTGGCCCTCTGACTGGTTTTTCCCCTCAGCCGGACTCTGGCTGATAGTCGTGGGGCCCGACAGAAACCAGTCTAAAATCGTCTCTCAGGGTAGCCTCGCCACCACTCCCTGGTGGGACCACTCGCGTGTCGGAAGGCTACGACTAGTGGGGAGTCACTGGTGTGACCACTCTCCAAAGAGAAACTCCGAGAACACGCACGCACCCTGCGCGAAAGTCATGAAGGACCAAGTGGCACCGAGCCACTAGACTCTGGACAGTCCTCTAGACTCACTAAATCCAACGGTCCTTGAGTCACAAGACTCGGGGTCAAGACCGTCGTACGCAACAGCACAAGGCCGTCAATCTAGCCTAATCCCTAGGTCTAAAACCACAAAGTGATGACTCACGAGGCCGACCGTAACTCACAGGAACCCTGGTCGAAGAGAAACGGGACTACAAACCACTCGGTGCAGCTGAGAGCCTGGCGGTCCAACCTTGGGCCGCTACAGTCTCTAGCGGTCCAACTCTGGTCCGCCACAGGGACTCTGGCGGTCCACCCTTGGCCCGCCAGAAGATGAATCACACAGGGCCTGGCGGTCGTACCCATACTGCCACACGGCTTCTAGCGGCCCAACTCTGGTCCTCCACAATCCCTCTGGCGATCGAACCTACGGCCACCAGGGGCGCAAGACTCCCAATCGATCAACAAGCACGTGCTCCGAGGCATAGTGATCAAAACGGAGTAGCGATCGAAGTCTCGGCCGCCACCCAGTCTGGCGGTTTATTGTGCGGCCGCCAGACGACAGAAACCCCTGTCGACAAAATAGTAACAAGTGGCGCACCCAACTTAGGCAGCCAGGGTCTCTAGCGCGCCTACCTTGGAACGCCAGTGAGTGTGGCAGTCTCTGGAAGGACCGCTACACTCACCCGAGAATGGGATGGCGGGAACATTCCCAAAAACTTGTTCCACGCCCCGATCACCCACGGATGATGGGGAAAGCAAGGGGGAAGCTCCCCCGACACCCCTAGCATGCATCTACGACCCCAAATCGGTCCGAAACGCCGTGAAACGAGAGATCTGGCTCACACCCCAAAAACATGGATTTTCCCAAAAAAGCTCAAATAGGCCCTCTCGGGTCACCACGGTCTACAAAACTCACGGGAAAGGAAGAGCACGAGCTGGGAATCCATCTCCCTACCTCCACCGAAGATTTCGCGCCCCGAGGTCATCGATCCGTGAAGAAACGCCGATTAAACCCTCGTCGGCTCGTGATCCCACGAACCGCCTCCACCATCGGGATCCTCGTCCCATGCCCATTGCTCCATGCCCCATGAGCCACGCCGCCCTGCCCTCTCCGCCTCCGTCGGCCACCTGGAGTGAGAGGGGGAGAGGAGAGAACGTGAGAGAAGAGAGAGGGAGGGAAGAGAGAAATGAGAGATAGGGAGAGAGAAAAAAGGGGGTTATATATAGAAATTTTGAAAATTACCAAAAATATAGAAAATAGGAAAAAATCACCTCCCTGATCCTCAGAAGACGCACAACGTAGTGGTAACATCCCGGAGTCGAGAACACAACGGTCCACCCTATACGGGGTTCCGAAGGTCCGACAGACGGAAAACAACCCGGGACCCACAAAGGCGCTCCGAAAATTCCAGAAAAATACCGGCGTGCTCCTCACAACACCACGGACCCAAGGAAACTCACGGGCACACCGCCAATGGGTCCGAAAATCTGGTAAAAAAATCTGAAACCCACTTGACACAATCCGCAACCCGCGGAAAGACGATTCGAAATCTACGGATCCAGATCTGAAAAATATCCGAAAAATCCGGGCATTACAGCCCTCCCCCCTTAAAGGAATTTCATCCTCGAAATTCAGGACTAGCACCAAGACACAGAGGAAGAACACCTTAACCAACTGACAACGCTGTCAGAGTCCCAGCACTAAAAACCTCGATTCTCACAAAAACACCGATCCTGAGGGACACCGCCAGACTAACAGCACGAACGACACCTCGCTCCACATGCCGCACACACACCGGCCATTAGAGCAGGCACAACACAAAAGCACAAGTCTGGTATCACCCCAGTCACAACGAAAACCAATCATGGCACCGCTGCCACCATCTCGCTCACCGAGGAAACGCAGTCCTTGTCACGAGAAACAGCTACCGATCCATCCCATGGTCGGCAGACAAAACACACCAGCTTCACAACCAGCTGATCGATCGCACACCCTTCTCAAGGGAGCAACCAATACAGAGCCTCCACCGGCTCATGCAGTCATCTCAACAGACCGCAACCAGAACATCGGCTCAGCACCCAGAATCACCTCACACATGGCAAGCTGAAAGCCAAACATATCACTGTGCCAACTCTGTCGGAAGATAAATTCCGACAAAGCCCAGATCCCATCCGGAAAGGCACATCATGGAGACGACCACCAAAGGCCTCACCTGCACACGGCTCTCACCGTTCACGATGCACAACCAACAGCATCTTCTGTCTGTGAAAAGACCATCCACGTGTTGCCAGATACACGTCAACGGGAAACCTCCACCGGCCCCACGGCATGATCCAACTCACGACAGGCCATCTGCTGACCCACACACAGACCAATACCACATCTCGAGTTGCACTCCTCTCGGACTCTGCATCCGAACTCAATCATCACGCCAACTCGACCCTCTCGGGGAGCATGATGAAATCAAATGACAAGATCCTGGTGTCTCCAGTCATCACCTCACTCGACTCAGACTTACAGGGGAACCATCCCATGCTGGTCACCAAACTAGGGATAACCATTGCGACACCAACGTCCCATCACGGATCTCCACGCACAGGCGTCACTCTTCTGTCCTGTCTCATCGAAACCTTCGTCTTAATTATTCCAAGTGGACACCTGCCAATCCCGATTCTGCCCTCATCACAGAGCCACGGGACACCACCGAAGAATTCATGGCATACGTCTCTAGGGGAGGAAAGTGCCATCCAATCTTACAGCAACATGGTCGCCAACACCACGACCAATGCACGCGGGTCCCCAACAATACACATCTTACGGTGGTCAACTACGAGACTAGCCTTACCAGTCACTCGCAGCTACCAACCAGAACCCAAAACCACTCAGAGATCACTTCTCCAAAAATGATCTCATCCGAGGACACAACCTCCAATACAGGTCGGGCACCAAGCCACCGACTCTAACCAACACGTCCTCGACCTCGTCAGGCGACACCCTCAACAACCCCATCTGAGTCTAACACCGACGCCTGACACGGCTTTCATCACATGAACAGGGTACTCATGCGGCACACTTGCCAACATTTTTTCCCAACACTCCATCCTGCCAGTGCCAAGAACCATAACACCTCGACCAACGGCACGACAACAACACGTCTCACACAGAGGAACCAATCCTCCAATGCTCAACGCAAACTCAAGAAATCCGCCCGTAGCAACCAACGCTACGATCCTGAGACCTGTGGGTTACAGGCCCACCAGGCTTCTATTGTGCACTCTGATCAACACGCGCACAGCCAATCACGGCAACTTGGGACTCGCCATCCCGACAATCCACAACTCGGCTGGTCAACGTCAGAAAATAGGGTGAGGAAAGCTCCATTACCTCGTGTTGGGTCCTACGGAGTGCAATCGGATCTAGAAGGGGGGTTGAATAGATCCTATTGATAGCTATGACCTATTTAAAACTTGAACTCTAAACACATGAATCACTCCTATAAACCAATAAAACACTTAGACACATAGCGCAGCGGAATAGATAGGAATGGAGCAAGTAATAATGTTAAAGCACGATGCTCAGTTCAAACAGGTCGACACCCCCAGCGGGTAGGTCGACACACCTTCTACGGATCCTGGGTATGTGAACACCACAGGTCGACACTCCCAGCGGGCAGGTTGACACACCTTCTATAGATCCGAACCACATAGATCTTAGATCAGAGTAGCTGAGTGTGAAATGACTTGCTTAGTGTGTGAGGACTAAGGTGATCACTAAGGTGCATGAGTGTTAAACGAGGTGAATTCCCTTGGCAAAGCTTTCACCTTGATACCTGTGTGCAATGGTGCAGCAGGGAACCCAAGGAGCTAATGTGTTTAAAGACATAGGGGACAGCAGGCTGCTCACTCATCGTGATACCTTCCTCTACTAGGGTGATGCTTCAAGTGTCTGTAAGCAAGAGTGCTGCAGACACCTAAGAAGATGCACGTTAGCAACGATAGCAGGAGGATCAAGATGAGACTGTTGTGCAAGCAGAACGCTTGAGTGTGCAGAGAAAATAAATAGCGTAAGTAGCACACGAACCTGTGAAATGGGGATAGAAGTTATAGAACAAGCTCACAATGTATACAACCCACAACACAAGGATTTTAAGGTGGTTCGGTTGTTAGCCCACAACCTACGTCCACCCCACACCAAACTTGGTGTGACTTTCCGACTGACACACAGCTTGATCCGCTGAGCAGCACAGCTTGCTTACACAGCTGAGCAACACAGCTTGCTTACACAGCTGAGCAACACAGCTTGCTTATTGCTGACTAACAGCTTGAGTCACCCAGAGGATCTGATCCTCTCTTCCTCTGAAACCACAGAGGGAACCCGGTCCCTAAAATAGGGGATCGGAAAAGCTAGATGTATTGGTGATAGACGAACCGTAACAAATAGAAATTGAATACTGCAAGTGCAGTGGAGAAGGAATAGAGATTTTGTAGACACCAGCTAAGAGAATGGATCAAGACAACGGAGCTGGTGGCTACAGCTACAAGATTGGATCCAAGGATCCTTTTCTTCAAACACCGGTAGACTGTAGGGTTTGTCTTCTCTCTCAAGGCTGCTCTCTTCTTCTACTACTACTACTCACAGCACTGGACTATGTCAACCAAGTGCTGGGGCTGCTCTCACACTTTCTTAGGAATGTTTTTGGAGGTTGATCTAGAGCGTGGCACTGTGTGGACGGCAGCAGCAGCAGCTTCTTCAGTTGAGGAAGCTTGGTATAAATAGGTAAAAACTAGTTGTAAAGTCAGGAAAAAATGGCGCCCAGAAGTCACAGATGGACCATTGTACCGGCTGTATTTTTCCCTCCATGATTTCCCTTGAGGCATGCGCTAGGGTGAAGTGAGAGCTTGGAGTCTTCCAGGCAAGTTTCATGTTCGACGGCGGCAGCACCTGGAAGAAGTGACTGAGTCTTCTCATTCGGATGCTTGGAGATCTTTTCATTAAATGCTCTACAGGCCTGCTGTCTTCCATTGGCTGAGCCCAGCTTTTAGTACAAGGAGGTACGTTGGCAGACAGTGGGAAGAATCAGACCAGATCTCCCTTTAGACAGCATCAGATACTTATAATGACTCTCCCTCAGAAATGTAGTCTTCTTATTCTACTCAAGTGTACTCTTCTGCGAACTTGGCTGGTCGGACAGCCCATTGATCGACAGCGAGATAGAGGCAGACTGCGGAGTGTCCTATTCCCAACAGCAGACAATCTGGACAGGCAAACAGATAAGACTGACATCGCGACAGATTGAAGTGGCTCTTCCAGCTGGATTTCTGACATAACCATCTCCAAAAGGTAGATAAATGAAAGATAAGATGGTTGAGCAAAAGTCAAGCCTTGGGACATGGTCCAGACCCCAAAATCCTTGATTTTGATGATTTGCATTTCCTTTTTCTCTCTCTGGATGGTCCACTGATCTAACAGTTTATTGGCTTGAGGATTTCTGAAAGAACAAGGGTGTGTCGACACTTTCCTAGCAGTGTGTCGAGACATCCCATTGAAGGCCTTGAGGAATCATTCTGGTTGATCGTGGATGTGTCGACACTTCCCTGTCAGTGTGTCGAGACATCCCTTTGAAAGCCTTGAATATAGCTTCTGCCGATTTCAAAACACGTTCTGGTTGAACGTTGATGTGTCGATGTTTTACACTCAGTGTGTCGGGACATTTAGAGAGTGTCTTGAAGATCCATGGCTGATGTGTCGAGACAACACCAAAAGGTGTCAGAACATGTGAGCCATGAGCAGAGTTCTCGCATGAGGGTGTCGAGACAGAAGTGCCAATGTGTAGAGATTTTCACACGAGTGTGTCGACACTTTTCACTCAGTGTGTCGAGACATTAGTGAGTCCATAGTCTTAGATAGAATAGCTTTGTCTTGATTTCATACACGTTCTGGTTGAACCTAGATATGTCGACACATTCCTGTCAATGTGTCGAGACATTCGTTTGAACGATCTTAAGGACTGCTTCTGCTTCAGCTGATTTCTTCTTGAGGTGTCGAGACATTTGTCAGATGTGTCGACACATGCTTTCTGTGCAGAGTTGTCATCCGAAGGTGTCGAGATATTTTCTTTCTAATTCAGCCCTTGATTGGAGTATGCTCAGACCTTGGTGTTTGGACCTTGAGCAACATGCACAGACTTTGTCTTGCCATAAGGTAAACCTGATATGTGTTGGCCAGGGGTTGCACGGACCTTGATCTTCTTATGTGCTCAGACCTTAGCTCATTGTAACAGAAACTTGCACCGACCTGATACTGATTAGCCTTGGATGTGCACTGATCTTTCTTTGCTGTATCGCAATAAAGACATGCACGGACCTTAGTCATTTTCCTTGGCCTTCTTGCATCGACCTTGGTCCTTCTTTCTTGTGTAGCCTAATGCCTCATCTGTGTGACTTACTTGATTTCTTTCTATCTTTGCAGACACACTTTGTTGTCGGTGTGGGCTTGACCTGAAATGCATGAGTGTTTGTCTCTTTCAAATGCAGGTCAAACTATATTAATGAATCATAGTCAGACATCATTGAGACAAAAGAATATTATACATAAGCCCAACATACATAGTCAGCCATTATCAAAACAATGGAGTTACACATGTTATACACGTGTCCAACATTCTCCCCCTTTTTGATGATGGCAAGTATGAGCTATGAGTCATTATGATGTCCAGCTTTGAGTCATTATGAGTATATTGAAAGTCAGAGATTAAAAGAGTGTAATCGTGAATAAAAGCACAAAGACCTTCAAAGATTATCTCTCCATACAATTTCCTCCCCACATAATCTTATGCAAAGTGTTCAAGACTCTCTCCCTTATGCATTCCTTAGTTAATGACACATACAATTCTAGTTCATAATCTTATGCAAAGTGTTCAAGACTCTCTCCCCTATGCATTCCTTAGTTAATGACACATACAATTCTCTCCCCCTTTGACATCATCAAAATATCATATTAGAGAGAATATATGGCATAATTAGGAAGGTAGGAGTGAAGGAAAATAGCAGCACATCGATTGTTGAAAATTATTAGCACAGGATGAACATTGTAAAAGAGATTTTGATACCTGGAGGGAGCAACTTAAAGTGCAGCAACCTGAGATACCTTTCCGAGGATGTCTGAATCTCTCCTCCTATTGAATGCCAATTGATGGAAAGATATATTTTTCGTAGGCAAATTATGAGCAGGTATGATCACAAGCAGTGCAGTCAATATTCCAGAATTCTCAAAAAAATGGTGTGAAAATACATGCCAATGATGGTACACTTATTAACGTTGACAAGTAAACCGATGTGAATAACCAAACTAGCAAAGGTGGTTTTAGGACAATCACTGAAGAGTGATATGGCCACATGTAAGAATCAATGGTATTGACCATTGGCGTGCCAAAGATAGTTGAAATTTGAAGGCATGGTTGCAGCAGCATGATGCAATATTGCAGCCAAAGAGCACATTTTTGATTTCAGATTTTTCAAGATTTTTAGTGGTTTTCTATTTTTCAGACTTTTTGGATTTTCTATGTAAGATATGTGTGTACACAGTTGAAGAATGCAGTCCACCCAATTGCATGAAAAACTGAGACCATTTGAGTTATAACCATAATGCCAATGATGCTAGGACTTATGGCAGATGCGCATAGATGATGATTCCAATTGTTATGTCCAATGGATGATTGCAACAGTATACATATGCAACAATGCTAGCAATGACTGATGCAAATATGTTTCATGCAAGGTAAACACCAAGGAGCATCAAGATAAGATATTTCAAGAAGGGATGGCAAGGATCAGGGGATATAGAAAGACAGCTTGTCTTTATAGAAGATGAAGGTTCTTTAACCTGAGACCAAGTTCATAAATCAAAGTTATGGATTTTTTAGAATTTTCAGTTATAGAACCCGAATGAACTAGCCCGTACACTTAGATTGGTTTAATGTTAATGAATTCTGGCCTACTCAGTAGAATCACATGAAAACATTTGTATTCAACTTTAATAGAGATGAACCAAAAATTCATATCAATCATTAGATTAGCCTCTTCTTATCTTACTCATTCAATTCTATTGACTCCTTTGAGAGAAACTCTTAAAAAGTATTGAAATTAAACAAGCATGAAGATAAAATGGAATTTTAGAATTTTGAAAGATGTGCATTTAGCTTTTGCAATCTCAACCATAATATTCATTGAGTACAGGAGAAGATTTTACGAGCAATTAAGTCTAGTGCATGCCTCATATCCGTAAGGACACACATTGTTTAGATGCAAGTATCCCTAGGTAATTGGTCAGACTGACTGTCATGCTTCAAATAAAACAGAGATAGCATTGTCACCTCATGACATATCGTTCCACATATTCTTGATGAGGGGACATGTTTCTCAGCAACTAGCCATTGCTCTGCCTCATGATATACCTTAAAACATAGCAGAGTTAACAAGGGCACTTCATGACATGCCTTATCTCAATTTATTTATGAGGAGACATATTTCTCAGTGAGCCAATGTCATTGCTCTGACTATTTTTGCCATTAGAAATTTCACAAAAATAGATTGTTTAAAAACAATACTTGGACAGAAGTTTCTCAAACATAATTGCCTTTGTACTTAAAGTAAACTTTCAGATTTCAGATGGCATAACTGGACAAACAACATGAGAAATTGGTTTAAGTCTATTAAGCCCGATCATAAACATTTTCAAGATAGTTAGACTTCAAGACACATGAAATCATTAATGTTAAACCAGATTCATTCATGTTCGAGGCAGTCACAAATCTCTATAAAAGAAGATTCCTCTAAAAGATTTGCTCTGATAAACAACCTTGATAGCAGATAGAGAATCCTCCAAGAAGTTCAAGATATTGTGAATCCAAGTTGAACCACAATCAGAGATAGGCATTATGATGCGGTGGATTGGTTCAAGAAGAGAGTGTAGCATGAATTGAAAGTAGGAATTGGTGATGAACACTCCCCCTGAGGATGATGCACTGAGCTCAGACTTGAAGGACAATGATATGTTCAACATATGCAAGGAGGTGTCGACACTTGCATAGTAATATGTCAACACTTGAGCTCAGACAGAATGTAGTTTTTAGCCAGGCTGAACTGAGGGTTTGACCTGTCAGGTTGTGAGGTCAACCTTTCTGACAGTAGGGCAGAGTTTTGACTGATTTGTCATGAAAGACAAACTCCCCCTGAGAGGATGAAATCTATGCAAGGACGTCAACAATATATAGAATGAAGCATGCAGAATTTTGATGTTTACTCCCCCTGGTTCCATGCAAGGGTTGCAAAGTAATGTGCAGCATATGACTTGAATGAATGCACAATGTAATAAACATGCTACAAGATGATTATGTATTTTTATGTTTTCTCAAACATGATATGCAATGGAGTGTATGAGACCACAATATTATGCAATTATGGATTTTTTGAAATGCATTCTGAGTAGACATGCAAGTTGGTAAACCATGAAATGCAAGAACGCCCCCTGACTATGTGCTTTGAGTGTCTGAATTCTGAGTGCCTCACATGCAGTGGAATCAAAGTATGGAATTTGATGAGCTATTCATATGAACATCTAGATTATTCTCATGATGGGTTGACCTTTGGTATCTGGCAGAGAATTGAAGTCTTAAGACCACCTCACGCATGATGTGGGTTTCCAGACAGAAGTGATCTGTCCTTCTTCCAGCTTACCATTTTATATACCAAGAGGTCATGCAGAGTTGGGTTCCTTGATCATGAAATGCATGATGTGGCATGAAATTTCAAGTAGATGCTCATGGAGTACACCACACCTAGATGCAATGCATTTCTTCCCTAAGGTCCAAACTCTTAAACTCTCCCTCTGTCCAGTGCTCATGGAAGTTAGGACAGACAATCAGCATATTATTTGTCCACAAGGATGATGAGTTGGGATATGTGCATCCATGCGAGACATCATCAAAATAATGATCATTAATGCTAAGGAAGAAGCTCACATGGTTGTTAAATGGTAGACATGATTTAAACAACAGCTCAATTATCATAACAATCTCATCAGCATGACAAATTTTTCATGAATTACGAAACTGAACCAATTGATCTTTGGTACAAGGCTGAGGTGTGGATCTGAGATCCTGCTCACGCATAGTGAGAGCTCCGGGCAAGCTTGACTTGTCTTTCTGCTCTAGACCCTTTGAATTATCAAAGGTCATGCAAGGTGCAAGCAATTAATCTAATCTAGAAACTCATCTTACACCAAGAGGATAATTCAGCAGTTCAGGGAGACAGCTTCTTGCATGATTTATTGACACATAACACCCCTAATATGCAGTGACTTACAATGCAAGCCTATCATGCAGCAATATTAAACAAATGACATTCTCTACATACCTGTGCCTTGAACCTTTATTTCTGTGAGCATCCTGTGTTTAGCCCCAAGGCACCCTACACCAGAAATTCTCATTTGAAATTTTTTGGTACCCAAGCTTGCTTGGGTCCTTGTTGGTTAGCAGCAGTTCTAGCAATTGATCTTCTTTTCTTTACTGCCTTCTGGTCACCCACTCTCATCCAGGGATAATTAATGGATGTATGTCCATATTTACCACAATAGAGGCAACGCACAGGGTATTTATCATTTTTTGTGTGCACATGTGCATTGTTCCATTGCGAGTGAGCATAGGCACTGTCATGTTGATTATGAGAGTAGCTCCAACCTCTCAGTCGCCAGCAGTACTCATGGACTATGTGGCCAATCTTTCCACAGTGGTAGCAACAAAGAGGGTGATTTCTGTTGAACGCCATGGGGAGTGTCGACCTGTCCGAATGGAAGTGTCGACTCTTCTGATTCCCCATGCGGTTCTGTGCAGAGTTCTGCTGCATACGACCACTGCCAGGGTTGACCTATCTTTTGCCCTTGATTTCAGCAGTAATTCTTGAATTCTTTCCTACTCTTAGTTCATCATTATTCAAGGTGAGACAGTCATGTACAGTGTGACCAAGCATGCCACAATGAAAACAATAAACATTCATTTTATGAGAGGCATGGTAGTCATCATGGCTTTACCTGTTGTGCATGTCAACACTAGCAAACTTAGGGATTTGTTGATGCATGAGAGCCTTCCCTTTCTGCTTACCAATGTGTTTTTGGTTTTTCTGATCAGCATGAGGTATTGGCAGGCGGTAAGAAGTGCTGGCTTCATTCTTACCCAAATCTCCTTCATGATGACTTACTCTTATTTCTAAGAGTCTGTTCATGCTTTCCTTATCCTGCATACACTTAGACAGAGAGTCATTTATATCTTTGATTTCATTCTCCAATGAGGAGACGTGCAGCTCGGTTTCAGCGAGGTCCTCCTCACATACAGCCAATTGCTCATTGAGCATAGCATTAACCCCCTTGTAATTTTCAATCTCTATTTGAAGTTCATTCAATTTTTCAGAACTGTCATGGGCAATACCCTTGCCCTTCTCATAAATGGACAGTTTTTCAAGCAACATGTCGTTTTGTTCTTTTACCATGTTTATTTCTTCAATCAGCCTTGTATTAGGGATTTGCTTGTCCATCATGGTTTGTTCATTAGAGATTGATTTAGGTTAGTTTTGAAGTTGTCTTATGATTTCTTCCAACCTAGTGATTTCAGCTTGAAGGATTCCATTTTCATCTGTTAGGCATGTAGTGGTTTGCTTACTCACATCCAAGTCAGAGGCAAGAGTGTCGTTTAGCTCTTCAAAAGCTGAACAATTATTACAGAAAGGACTTTCATTCTGACGGATTGGTTGGATTTTAAGTTTTCGAATAGTCCCTTCCAACCTTATGATTTCTTCTTGAAGGATTTTGATTTCATCGCTTAGACATACGATGGTTTGTTTGTTTAGATCCAAATCAAAAGCAAGAGTATTGTTGAGCTCTTCAAGGTTTGAATAGTTTTCACAAGCATGACTGTTACCTTGACCACTTTTCTTCAAATCCTTTTTCAATCTTTTATTTTCAAATTTCATCTTTTTGTACTGCTCGATCAACCGATCATATGCACCCATAAGCTCTTCAAATGTAAAGTCTTCAGAATCAGAGCTTACCTGAGATGAGGATGGATTGCTTGACTGCTCTGATCGGTCAGCCATAAGGCATTGATGCTCTTGATCTTCTTTCTCATGGATGTTCATCAACACTTTCAGAACTTGCTTAGCCGTGCTGCAGGCAGACACAAGATCAAGTAATCTGTCATCAACCGCAACTTTGATTAAGTTGAGTGCAGCAAGGTTATTGTCATGTTTGGTCTTATGTTCAACTGACCATACATTTGAATCTGATGGCAGCTCATTTGGACCAATGTATATAAGGTTCCACAATTGTGGATCTGTGAATTTAACATAGATGTACATTTCTCTCAGCCATATCGAAAAATCTGAACCATCAAACATAAAGCGGAGAAACCTTCGAAGCATCTTTAGCCGATGAAGCCATTTTCTCAAAATGCACTGGGATCTTTCCCTGCAGATCGTAGGATCTAGGAATAGCAGAGCTAGGCTCTGATACCAATTGTTGGGTCCTACGGAGTGCAATCGGATCTAGAAGGGGGGTTGAATAGATCCTATTGATAGCTATGACCTATTTAAAACTTGAACCCTAAACACATGAATCACTCCTATAAACCAATAAAACACTTAGACACATAGCGTAGCGGAATAGATAGGAATGGAGCAAGTAATAATGTTAAAGCACAATGCTCAGTTCAAACAGGTCGACACCCCCAGCGGGTAGGTCGACACACCTTCTACGGATCCTGGGTATGTGAACACCGCAGGTCGACACTCCCAGCTGGTAGGTCGACACACCTTCTATAGATCCAAACCACATAGATCTTAGATCAGAGTAGCTGAGTGTGAAATGACTTGCTTAGTGTGTGAGAACTGAGGTGATCACTAAGGTGCATGAGTGTTAAACGAGGTGAATTCCCTTGGCAAAGCTTTCACCTTGATACATGTGTGCAATGGTGCAGTAGGCAACCCAAGGAGCTAATGCATTTAAAGACATAGGGGACAACAGGCTGCTCACTCATCGTGATACCTTCCTCTACTAGGGAGATGCTTCAAGTGTCTGTAAGCAAGAGCGTTGCAGACACCTGAGAAGATGCACGTTAGCAACGATAGCAGGAGGATCAAGATGAGACTGTTGTGCAAGCAGAACGCTTGAGTGTGCAGAGAAAATAAATAGCGTAAGTAGCACACGAACCTGTGAAATGGGGATAGAAGTTATAGAACAAGCTCACAATGTATACAACCCACAACACAAGGATTTTAAGGTGGTTCGGTTGTTAGCCCACAACCTACGTCCACCCCACACCAAACTTGGTGTGACTTTCCGACTGACACACAGCTTGATCCGCTGAGCAGCACAGCTTGCTTACACAGCTGAGCAACACAGCTTGCTTACACAGCTGAGCAACACAGCTTGCTTATTGCTGACTAACAGCTTGAGTCACCCCAGAGGATCTGATCCTCTCTTCCTCTGAAACCACAGAGGGAACCCGGTCCCTAAAATAGGGGATCGGAAAAACTAGATGTATTGGTGATAGACGAACCATAACAAATAGAAATTGAATACTGCAAGTTTAGTGGAGAAGGAATAGAGATTTTGTAGACACCAGCTAAGAGAATGGATCAAGACAACGGAGCTGGTGGCTGCAGCTACAAGATTGGATCCAAGGATCCTTTTCTTCAAACACCGGTAGACTGTAGGGTTTGTCTTCTCTCTCAAGGCTGCTCTCTTCTTCTACTACTACTACTCACAGCACTGGACTATGTCAACCAAGTGCTGGGGCTGCTCTCACGCTTTCTTAGGAATGTTTTTGGAGGTTGATCTAGAGCGTGGCACTGTGTGGACGACAGCAGTAGTAGCTTCTTCAGTTGAGGAAGCTTGGTATAAATAGGTAAAAACTAGTTGTAAAGTCAGGAAAAAAATGGCACCCAGAAGTCACAGATGGACCATTGTACCGGCTGTATTTTTCCCTCCATGATTTCCCTTGAGGCATGCGCCAGGGTGAAGTGAGAGCTTGGAGTCTTCCAGGCAAGTTCCATGTTCGACGGCGGCAGCACCTGGAAGAAGTGACTGAGTCTTCTCATTCGGATGCTTGGAGATCTTTTCATTAAATGCTTCTACAGGCCTGCTGTCTTCCATTGGCTGAGCCCAGCTTTTAGTACAAGGGAGGTACGTTGGCAGACAGTGGGAAGAATCAGACCAGATCTCCCTTTAGACAGCATCAGATACTTATAATGACTCTCCCTCAGAAATGCAGTCTTCTTATTCTGCTCAAGTGTACTCTTCTGCGAACTTGGCTGGTCGGACAGCCCATTGATCGACAGCGAGATAGAGGCAGACTGCGGAGTGTCCTATTCCCAACAGCAGACAGTCTGGACAGGCAGACAGATAAGACTGACATCGCGACAGACTGAAGTGGCTCTTCCAGCTGGATTTCTGACATAACCATCTCCAAAAGGTAGATAAATGAAAGATAAGATGGTTGAGCAAAAGTCAAGCCTTGGGACATGGTCCAGACCCCAAAATCCTTGATTTTGATGATTTGCAGTTCCTTTTTCTCTCTCTGGATGGTCCACTGATCTAACAGTTTATTGGCTTGAGGATTTTCGAAAGAACAAGGGTGTGTCGACACTTTCCTAGCAGTGTGTCGAGACATCCCATTGAAGGCCTTGAGGAATCATTCTGGTTGATCGTGGATGTGTCGACACTTCCCTGTCAGTGTGTCGAGACATCCCTTTGAAAGCCTTGAAGATAGCTTCTGCCGATTTCAAAACACGTTCTGGTTGAACGTTGATGTGTCGATGTTTTACACTCAGTGTGTCGGGACATTTAGAGAGTGTCTTGAAGATCCATGGCTGATGTGTCGAGACAACACCAAAAGGTGTCGGAACATGTGAGCCATGAGCAGAGTTCTCGCATGAGGGTGTCGAGACAGAAGTGCCAATGTGTAGAGATTTTCACACGAGTGTGTCGACACTTTTCACTCAGTGTGTCGAGACATTAGTGAGTCCAGAGTCTTAGATAGAATAGCTTCGGCTTGATTTCATACACGTTCTGGTTGAACCTAGATGTGTCGACACATTCCTGTCAATGTGTCGAGACATTCCTTTGAACGGTCTTGAGGACTGCTTCTACTTCAGCTGATTTCTTCTTGAGGTGTCGAGACATTTGTTAGATGTGTCGACACATGCTTTATGTACAGAGTTGTCATCCGAAGGTGTCGAGATATTTTCTTTCTAATTCAGCCCTTGATTGGAGTATGCTCAGACCTTGGTGTTTGGACCTTGAGCAACATGCACAGACTTTGTCTTGCCATAAGGTAAACCTGATATGTGTTGGCCAGGGGTTACACGGACCTTGATCTTCTTATGTGCTCAGACCTTAGCTCATTGTAATAGAAACTTGCACCGACCTGATACTGATTAGCCTTGGATGTGCACTGATCTTTCTTTGCTGTATCGCAATAAAGACATGCACGGACCTTAGTCATTTTCCTTGGCCTTCTTGCATCGACCTTGGTCCTTCTTTCTTGTGTAGCCTAATGCCTCATCTGTGTCACTTACTTGATTTCTTTCTATCTTTGCAGACACACTTTGTTGCCGGTGTGGGCTTGACCTGAAATGCATGAGTGTTTGTCTCTATCAAATGCAGGTCAAACTATATTAATGAATCATAGTCAGACATCATTGAGACAAAAGAATATTATACATAAGCCCAACATACTATGGACGTGTAAAATTGCATGCCCATACGTCCCAACTAGTCCAGCATCAACAACGACTCCAAATAAAGAAACTGCGAAGAAGAGGGGAATGAGCGTGTCGAAAAGTGCGTCCACACATACATAGTCAGCCATTATCAAAACAATGGAGTTACACATGTTATACACTTGTCCAACACCTCGAACCCCAAGCACAGATTCACCCAAATCTGGCAATCCTCTACAACTCTGCAGGCTCCGATCCGCCACGCATCAGAAAATTCTAGCACCAGCCAAGAATTCGAACACCGCCCAACCTGCACTCACCCTTCCGGAACAGTGCCAGCACCCTCACGCAGCAATGGAATCGGGCATGACTTCTCACAGGCAACCACCTTGCCAAAACAGGGAACACGTCTCACACGGACTTCATGGCACATGGAGGCCAACCAAATCCGGGAACATAATACAAGATGACGAACCTTAGCCAAACACAATCTCTCCAACCAAAGGAGAAACCAACATACCTCCGACCAACGGAAGAACTCCACGCCCGACCTGATCTCGAATCTCGTGCACACTGAAATAGCACTTTCCAGCACCGAGAAAAACCATCGCTCCCATCAGGTCAGTGCCTCAGACACACTCGGCGAGTGTCACATCGGACCACAATCACAACATCTCTCGATGCACCACCACTGTAATTCCACGAACTGCCACATGCCACGCCAAGAGCCGCAACACGAGCCATAATCGACAACCGCTGACGCTCATCCTCGAGTCCTGAAACCACCGCGGAACCTTCACAACTCAAACCAAATCCAGGGCGAACACAACCCATTCGCACACAAGAGCGCAGGAACAAATCTTACTGGGACACCACAGCACAATCCTGCCTCGAAATTCGCAAGAACAATCGGGATCGACACGTCATTTCTGACGCCACAGAGCACGATAAGAACATCAGGCTCGACAAAACAGCAGCTCACCGAGAAGATTCTCCGCTCATCCGAGCGGAACTCTTGACCAGAGCACCCGCTCTGCCACCTTAAACCACAACCTTAACACATCAGGGCTGGATAACCCTCATGCTGGAGTCGCCAAACTCGACAACAGCTCCCTCAGAGCACGCTCATGGCCTCTTAACCACAACCAATCCTCGCCAGCCACCTAACCTTGCTGCAAACACCTCGAACGCAGCACTGCGAACTCACGCCTGCCAGCAACCTTGGCCCAATGCTGGACAGCCAAGGCCACCACCGATGAGGGAGAAAACTCTCGACCTCGATCCGCAGACCCCATGCCGGCACGGAAGCCGCGAACAGCAACCGCCTTCACAGCGCCACATAGCGCACTCAAGCTCTCAAGCGAAAAATCAAGCGGAAAATAAACACAAAACCCTAAGCCAGCTGCCGACTGTACTGGACCTTATGGACTCTGATCATTGTAATATCTCGAATTCCTATGTACGTCCACAACCACTGCTCTGATACCAGCTGTGACGACCCGATATCCGGATACCGGGAGAAGGCCGATACCATTCGAATCCTGGCCCTCCGCCCACGAGCCGGGAGGGCTCGGAAGGGCTAAAAGGAGTGTGGAGATACAAAGAAATAGGAAATAAGGCAGGACAATTCAATAATTAACAGAAATAAATAAACAACTACTACAACGGAGTCCAGTCCAACAGAAAGTACAGTCTAAAGCAGTAAAACGTACCACATGTCAAATGAACACTCAGCCCGACGAGCTGACAACTAAGAACCTCTGTAACACTGCACCCTCGAACCTCAAGGAAGAACCGCCACACTTGAAAAGCAGGGATGAGTCTCCAAACAGAGACTCAGCAGGGGCCCCGCAGAACCCCAACCAGAAACAACGACGGTAGCGGAAAGGAAAGCTACAACTACAGCAGGAATAGCAAACCGGTGGCCGGTCAAAACTCGAACTACAGCTACTCCTACTGTATCGGTCAAGTAGAACGAGAAATCCCGATCTCACCATCATGAACCAGACCACACTAGCACCACTCACCAAGGTAAAACCCACGATAACCCCGCCGTAGAGGCCTGTCTCCCAGGACGAGGCCAACCTGGACACGCTGTCCAAGGTGCAACCCCGACCACTTGGTTGCGGGCACCGCACAACAAGACGCAACCTCGGTAAATCTACGAGCACCCTGGTCACTAACTCGGAAACACCAGACGGTCTAGAAAACCACGTCTCGCAGACGGGAAACGAACTCAGAAACAGGAGAGTCACGTCTCACGTCACAGGAGTACCTGCCCACCACAAGCAAGGCCGGATGCATCCACTGACGTCTTAGACTGCGCCTCAGGTGTCCCCCTTGACCCCTGGTGGAACGGGGACATCGTATTAGTAACCATAAAATAAGTGACTAGCTGGGTCACGCTCGTCAGCACTGGTCCAACCGCCCCTAACCACGTGTGCACACACAGACCGTGCGTCTCTGGTCTGGCCCTCTGACTGGTTTTCCCCTCAGCCGGACTCTGGCTGGTAGACGTGGGGCCCGACGGAAACCAACCTAAAATCATCTCTCAGGGTAGCCTCGCCACCACTCCTCCCTGGTGGGACCACTCGCGTGTCGGAAGGCTACGACTAGTGGGCAGTCACTGGTGTGACCACTCTCCAAGGAGAAACTCCGAGAACACGCACGCACCCTACGCGAAAGTCACGAAGGACCAAGTGGCACCGAGCCACTGGACTCTGGACAGTCCTCTAGACTCACTAAATCTAACGGTCCTTGAGTCACAAAACTCGAGGTCAAGACCGTCGTACGCAACAGTACAAGGCCGTCAATCTAGCCTAATTCCTAGGTCTAAAACCACGAAGCGATGACCCACGAGGCCGACCGCAACTCACGAGAACCCTGGTCGAAGAGAAATGGGACTGCAAATCACTCGGTGCAGCCCAGAGCCTGGCGGTCCAACCTTGGGCCACTACACTCTCTAGCGGTCCAACTCTGGTCCGCCACAGGGACTCTGGCGGTCCACCCTTGGCCTGCCAGAAGATGAATTACACAGGGCCTGGCGATCCTACCTAGACCGCCACACGACTTCTAGCGGCCCAACTCTGGTCCGCCACAATCCCTCTGGCGGTCGAACCTATGGCCGCCAGGGGCGCAAGACTCCCAATCGGTCAAAAAGCATGTTCTCCGAGGCACAGCGATCAAAACGGAGTAGCGGTCGAAGTCTCGGCCGCCACCCAGTCTGGTGGTTTATCGTGCCGTCGCCAGACGACATAAACCCCTGCCGACAAAATGGTAACAAGTGGCGCACCTAGCTTAGGCAGCCAGGGTCTCTGGCGCGCATACCTTGGGCCGCCAGTGAGTGTGGCGGTCTCTGAAAGGACCGCTACACTCACCCAGGAACGGGACGGCGGGAACATTCCCAGAAACCTGTTCCACACCCCGATCACCCACGGATGATGGGAAAAACAAGGGGGAAGCTCCCCTGACACCCCTAGCATGCATCTACGACCCCAAATCGGTCCGAAATGCCGCGAAACGAGAGATCCGGCTCACACCCCAAAAATATGAATTTTCTCCAAAAAGCTCAAATAGGCCCTCTCGAGTCACCACGGCCTACAAAACTCGCGGGAAAGGAAGAGCACAAGCTGGGGATCCATCTCCCTACCTCCACCGAAGATTTCGCACCCCGAGGTCGCCAATCCGCGAAGAAACACCGATTAAACCCTCGCCGGCTCGCGATCCCATGAACCACCTCCACCATCGCGATCCTCGTCCCGTGCCAGTCGCTCCACGCCCCACGAGCCACTCCGCCCCGCCCTCGTCGCCTCCGTCGGCCACCCAGAGTGAGAGGGGGAGAGGAGAGAACATGAGAGAAGAGAGAGGGAGGGAAGAGAGAAATGAGAGATGGGGAGAGAGAGAAAAAAGGGGGTTATATATAGAAAATATAGAAATTACCAAAAATATGAAAAATAGGGAAAAATCACCTCCCTGATCCTCAAAAGACGCACAACGCAGTGGTAACGTCCCAGAGTCGGAGAACGCAACGGTCCACCCTGTACGGGGTTCCGAAGGTCCGACAGACGGAAAACACGCGTAAAATCCAAAACGCAACTCGGGACCCACAAAGGCGCTCCGAAAATTCCAGAAAAATACCAGTGTGCTCCTCGCAACACCACGGACCCAAGGAAACTCACGGGCACACCGCCAATGGGTCCGACAATCCGGTAAAAAAAATCCAAAACTCACTCGGACACAATCCGCAACCCGCGGAAAGATGATCCGAAACCCACAGATCCAGATCCGAAAAATATCCAAAAAATCTTGGGCATTACACCTACTACGGAAGGCTATTTTAAAGATATCATCGTCCTTGATCTGTAGCTGGTGGTAACCTGATCGAAGATAAATTTTAGAGAAATAAGATGCTCCCGCTATCTGATCGACAATTCATCTATCATCGGCAATGGATACTTGTTCTTGACAGTAAGCTGGTTCAATTTCCGGTAATCAATGCACGGTCTCAATGAACCATCCTTCTTCCGTACGAACAACACGGGGGCTCCCCACGGAGATGTACTAGGGCGAATAAACCACTTCTCGAGCAACTCCATTAATTGCCTCTTTAATTCTCTCAACTCCGCAAGAGACATACGATACGGAGCCTTAGAAATAGGGGACGTGCGAGAATTAGATCAATAGAAAAGACTACCTCTCTCTCAGGTGGAAGTCCTAGCAAATCCTCAGGAAAGACATCAGAAAACTCTCGACAATAGGGATATCCTTGATCTTAGATCCCTTCTTATTGGTTAAAGAAACCAAGGCTAGAAAAGCCTGACATCCTTTCTTCATTAACTTCTCAGCTCGAAGAGCTGAAATGAGCGGCACGGACTTAGAGTGCCTAACCCCAACAAAAGAAAGCTCGGGGTGTCCAGCAAAAGACACAGAGCTAGATCTACAATGGACACTGGCCTGATTTCTAGCCAACCAATCAGCTCCTAAGATTACATCATAATCCTTCATTGCCATACAAACCAAATCAGCTGGCATATTCTGCCCACTAATCAAGATCTTACTAGAAGGGTAGTAATATTTGATTGCTGAACCCGAACCAATAGGAGTTGAAATTTCCAATTGAGAATTCATTAATATCGGTTTCACAGTTAAGGATTTAGTAAAACTCTGAGAAATAAAAGAATGTGTTGCTCCGGTATCAAATAGGACAAACGCTAGCTTATCATAAACAATAAGTGTCCCTTCAACAAGTCCACCATCCTCAGTGGTTCCAATCTCAGTTTCCTGTAGGGCTTGAAGCTTGCCTTGCCGCTTCTGAGCTCCTTGTGGCTTGTTTGGTGTAGCTTGGTCGGACAGGAGGGGACACTCTGGGATACGATGGTCCCTGTTGTAATATCCCGGAGCTTCCGGATCCTTCTTCGTGGGTCTCGAATCTGGTTTCTCGGAGTGTCCAACTCTGCTGTGTCCGAAATTTCATTTCGGACATCTTTCGTGTTCGGATCGGCGCGATCCGGAGTTGTTTCGGAGGCCCGGGAGCGTTCCACGACTTTTCCGCGTGTGTTTTCCGATTCTCAGTGTGTGTTTCGGTAATTCCTTCGGAACCTCATTGCAGGTGAACCGGGTCGTTCACCTAGGCGAGAGTGGTACCGTTGCGATCGGTGCATTCCGAGTATCGTGAAAATGTGATTTTTGATTTTTCGATATTTTTCAGATTTTTTGGATTTTCTATAAATACCCCCCCCCCCTTTTCTTTTATTTTTCTTTTTCTTCTTCCTTTCTTCTCCTTCCTCCCTCACGACCGTGGCCGCCCTCTCTCTCCCTCTCTCTCCCGTTCGAGCGCGACGACCTCCGTTCCTGCTGTAGACGGCGGCGGTGCGACGATGCGAGGACGTGGGTGACGACGAGGCGATCGTGCGGGCGTGCGGTAAGCGTGGGAAGGCGAGGTTCTAACGGTGTTCTTCGTGGGATTGAGCTCGGATCGGCGCGTCTTGTCGCGAACCTGGAGGTAGGGTGACGTTCCTTAGCCTCTTGCCTTTCTTCCCCATTAGTTTTAGCTCGAGACAAGGTTGAGAGGGGTTATTTTCGCACTGGGAGGGGTCGTTCATGCCGCGGGGAGAGTTCGTCCGATCTACCGTTTTGAGCCCCGATTCCGTGGTTTAAGGGCGTAGGAGCATGCTAGGGGGGTTTGGGGGTTCTTCTCTCACTATTCCCCCCTTCGTGGGGCTTGTTTGGGGGCCGAAATGGGCGATTCCGGCGAGGTTCGCCGTTTTCACGCTGGTGGGTGATGTGCGATCGAACCAGGGCCTGCACCACCCTTGTGCAGCCCCGTTCTAGCTGTCCATCAGCTCGGCGCACTGTGGTTGGGGCTCGGCGCGCAGTGGGCTTGTGCGGTCTGTCGTGGGACCGCATATCCTAAGGTGCGGCCCCATAACTACCGCCCAACCCTGGGTTTTCGACCGTTGATTATTACCGTTATACAGTGCACCAGGATGTGCGGCCAGTGCTGGTCGTACGTCATCTGGTGCCGTTGCCTCGGTGTGCGTCAGATCTGGACCGCACAACCCTTGAACGGTGAAACCGTAGCCGCCCTTCCAAAGTGTGGCTAAGGACTAACCATTCAGGTTTATTATCGTTGGGAGACGAGCGGCCAGGAGTTGACCGTTCCTTACCCACGTGCGGCCAGGAGCTGGCCGCACATCTGTTGAACGGGCCCATGTTGGCGGTTCTTCTGCCCGTTTGGACCTGGGTAGAACGGTCCCGTGCTGGCCGTTTAACCCTGGTGCGGTCCCTGTGCGACCGCACATCCCTGAGCGGCCCAGTGTGGACCGTTCAAGGGGACGGGTCGTGTCGGCGTGTCTCTCGTCGTACTGAGTGGTACCGAGAGATGTCGTTGTCGGCTTCTGTCACCGTGCGACGGTGTTGGTACGAGGGGCGTTCTTGTACCGTCCGGTTGTGACGTTATTTTCCGTTGACTTGAGAGTCTACTCCGTAGTGACCCTCCACTAGTCATAGCATGCTTACACGCGTGTGGTCCCACCAGGGAGTGGTGGAGAGGCTACCCTTAGAGACGGTTTGTGGATCGGTTTTCGTAGGGCTCCACGTCTTGCAGCCAGAGTCCGGCTGAGGGGAAAACCGGTCAGAGGGCCAGACCAGGGACGCGCGGTCTGTGTGTGCACACGTGGTTGGGGGCGGTTGGACCCACGCTGACGAGCGTGACCCCAGCTAGTCACTTGTTTGTAGTTACTTGTGCAGTGTTCGTGCCTTTGGTAGGAGCTACCATGTCAGGCAGTTCACCTGCGGTGCGGTGTAAGACTTCAGGGGACGCTACCGACTGTGCTTCTAGTGGGAGGTACTCCTGTCGAGTCGGGAGTGACAGACTGTCAGTCTTTGCGACTTCGACCTTCGGATTTTGTCGTGTTGACCGTGGTGTTTCGGTCGTTCCATCGTGGCACGTATGTCAGTTTTCGTGCCATGAGATCGGTGTTTTGTAGATTACAGGACTTCCCTTTTCGAGGTACTCGCTTACTGCTAGCGTAGCGGTTTCTCCGTTTGCGAGGTGGGATTCGAGTGATCCCTACTGAGTCTTGTTCCGAGACTCATTCCCTACGTGTTTTCATTGTGTTTCAGGTGAGTCGCGGCCTCGGGGGAGCGCGTCTGAGGCTCAACGTGGTTCAGGTGCCCAGTGTTAGTGCCAGAGGTCAGAGCCGGGGTATGTCCCGTGTAGCTGTACTTTTCTTTCTTGTCTCTGTACTAGTTGTGGAATACTGCTATTGTTATTTTATTATATCTTGTGGACCATGTATCATGTAAACTGTTAATTTATTTCCTGCTTAATTATATAATTGTTTAATTTCTGTAATTATTTGTTATACTTGTGTAATCTCCAAACCATCCTTTTAACCCTTCCGAGTATTCGGACTCGTGGGTGGGGGTACGAGTCTCGGGTTATCGGGCCTTCCCGGTAATCGGATTCTCGGGTCGTTACAGCTGGTATCAGAGCAGCGGTTGTGGGATTATACGAGAATCATAAGTAATTGTAATGGTCCACTAGTCCACAGCGATGATGTACATCGTATAATCCCACAACCGCTGCTCTGATACCAGCTGTAACGACACGAGAATCATAAGTAATTGTGATGGTCCACTAGTCCACAGCAATGATGTACAGTTGACGCTGGCATCGGACATCATGTGTTTTTCTTGACCTTGATGTTTCCATGTTTTCTGTCTTTTGCTTCAGGAGATAGCATGGCGTCGAGGCGGGCCACTCGCTCTCGGCAGGGGCAGTCGGCTGGAGGTCAAGAGATCCAGCATGGGGTTCAGCGAGATCAGAAGGAGCATAGTAGAGCACCCCCAGCAGCCACCAAGGCAGTGGATGCTGCGAGATTTCCGGGGGCCGAGGATTTCTTCTGTGGCATCTACCAGTTTATGTCTCAGCAGTTCGGCAGAGAGGCTGGTGAGGGCTCGTCGACCAGGGGTGGGCCAGGTCGAGCAGTGAGGGATTTCATGCAGTTTCATCCACCTTACTACGGCGGTCAGCCAGGCCCTGATGTGGCTCGGAGTTGCTTGACGAGATGGAGCGGGTGTTCACTTCCGCGCGGAGTACTGCGGAGGATAGAGTGATGTTGGCCTCTAACCAGTTGCAGGGTACGGCTCGGGAGTGGTGGTCTTCCGAGTGGAAGACGTCTTTCGAGCTTTGTCCACTTGAGCAGATTGCGTGGAGTGACTTTGTCAGTGCTTTCGAGCGTACCTACTGTCCAGAGTATATCGCTACGCAATGGATGCATGAGTTTCTGGAGTTGGTTCAGGGCGACATGTCCGTGTTGCAGTACAGGGCCCGATTTGTTGAGCTGGGTCGATATACACCCCATATCATGAAGCATGAGAGGGTGAAGACCGCACAGTTCGTACAAGACTTGAGGCAGGAGCTGAGGCACCATTTGATCGCGAATGCGGCCACTGATCTGGAGACAGCGTTTCGTGTTGTGGCTTCTTTGGAGATGGATATGCAGAGGACTCGAGGACCGATTAGTCAGGGGCAGTCTTTGTCGGGTCGCAGCCAGCAGTCGGCTACCCAGCAGCATGGTTCTTTCAGCATGCGTCGGGTGGTTCAGAAGCGCAGGCACCGGTAGCATCGGCGACAGGATCTGCGTCTTTTGGCTCGAAGGTCAAGAAGTTCTTCAAGAAGGGGTTCGGTAAGAAGAAGCCCAAGGATCAGAGGCAGGCATCATTGGGCAGTGTACAGCTGCTGGTCCCGTTTTAGCGTCGGGATCAGTGGGTGGATCGCGAGGACCGTGTCCACGGTGTAGCGAGTACCATCCAAGCAGGCAGTGCACAGTGCCGATAGTTTGTTTCTGGTGTGACCAGCCAGGGCATATGGCGCGTGACTGTCCTCAGAGGCCACAGCAGCAGCAGCTGTTTTCTCAGCAGTAGCAGGCTCCCCAGCAGCAGAGGCAGCAGCAGCAGCAAGGACAGTATCCGCCGCTACCCAGGTCAGCGAGTGTGGGAGGTAGGCAGAGAGCTCGAGGCTAGATCACACACATGACCAGAGCAGAGGTAGTGGCATCGCAGCTCGTGGAAGGTACCATTCAGATTTTGGGTTGTGCGGCTCGAGTTTTGTTTGATTCTGGCGCGTCTCATTCGTTTGTTTCGGAGGATTTCGTGCTGAGTATTGAGGAGCCGATGACCCAGTTGTCTTGTGATTTGGCAGTGGAGTTACCTTCGGGTGATTTTATGATCACTCTGTATTGCTTTGATGAGGTTCCTGTGTGGGTGGAGGGGTGGAGTTTGCCGGCTAGGCTCTATGCGTTGCCGCTTCAGGACTTTGATGTGATTTTAGACATGGATTGGCTTGAGGCACATCATGCGTTGGTGGATTACGGCTCGAAGAGGGTTTATTTCTGGCGACTTCACGGACCCACCTTCTATTTCCAAGGTATCAGGTCTTTCTCTTCTCACTTTCTCATTTATGCGATTCGAGCTCGTCGTTTGCTTGATGCGGGTTGTCAGGGTTTTCTCACCTTCGTGGTTGTGACGGACCGGATGGAGCCGAATGTCGAGGACATTCCGGTGGTGTGTGAGTTTCCCGATATTTTTTCGGAGGACATACTTGGATTGCCTCCCCAGCGGGAGATCGATTTCGTTATCGAGGTTGTGCCTGGTACGGGACCTTTGGCGAAGGCTCCCTACCGTATGGCCCCCGATGAGTTGAGGGAGTTGAGGGCACAGTTGCAGGAGCTGCTGGCCAAGGGGTATATTCATCCTATCTTTTCCCTTTGGGGTGCGCCCGTGTTGTTCGTGAAGAAGAAGGACGGTAGCTTGCGGTTGTACATTGACTACCGGCAGCTGAATGAAGTGACCATTAAGAACAAGTATGTGTTGCTGCTGATTGATGATTTGTTCGACCAACTTTAGTCTGCGCGAGTGTTCTCGTGGATTGATTTGCGGTCCGGTTACTATCAGCTGAGAATTCGCGAGTCCGATGTGGAGAAGACTGTGTTCAGTACGAGGTACGGGCATTATGAGTTTCTGGTGATGCCGTTCGGGCTCACCAGTGCCCCCGCAGCCTTCATGGACTTGATGCAGAGGGTGTTTCGTCCGTATCTGGACCAGTTCATGGTCATATTTGTGGACGACATCCTTATTTATTCGCGGTCTGCTGAGGAGCACGCGTACCATTTGGGTGTGGTGATGCAGACGTTGCGAGATCACCAGTTGTATGCGAAGCTCAGTAAGTGCGAGTTCTTGCTTCGTGAGGTACACTTTTTGGGGCACGTGATTTCTGGTGATGATATTTCCGCAGACCCCGCCAAGTTCGAGGTAGTAATGCAGTGGCCGAGGCCGAGGTCTGTGACGGAGATCCGGAGTTTCTTGGGGCTTGTGGGCTATTATCGTCGGTATATCCAGGATTTTTCTCGCATTACGGCCCCGATGACTAGACTTATGCGGAAGGATGTGCCTTTCGTCATGTCTAGGAGTGTGAGCAGAGTTTCAGGGAACTGAAGAGATTGCTCACCTCGGCTCCGGTGTTGGTTCTACCTTCTGGATCGGGAGGTTTTATGGTGTATACATATGCTTCCGGGGTCGGATTGGGTGCTGTGTTGATGCAGCATGGTAGAGTGGTGGCTTATGCATCTCGAAAGCTGAAGCCCCACGAGGAGAACTACCCTACCCATGACCTGGAGTTGGCGGCTGTGATCTTCACGCTGAAGATCTGGAGGCATTATCTGTACGGCGAGAAGTTCGAGGTGTTCACTGACCATCAGAGTTTGAGGTATGTGTTCACGCAGAGGGACCTTAATCGCAGGCAGAGGTGTTGATGGAGTTTATGAAGGATTATGACTTCACCATGTCTTATCAGCCAGGCAGGATGAATGTCGTCGCCGATGCCTTGAGTCAGAAGGCCGCGGTCAGTGCCTTGATGTTGAGGAAGTGGAGGCTCTGGGAACAAGTGCTCGAAGTATCATTTAGGCTCAAGATTCCCCAGATGCCAGGGTTGGCAATGCTTGCTACTCTGACTGTCACGCCTGCTATCCGCCGTCAGGTGACAGAGGCTCAGCATGCGGACCCTGTGTTACCCCGGATTTTGGCTTTGGCTGATGTAGAGCTCGGCAAGGACGGTGCCGTGAGGTTCCGTGGTAGGCTGTACATCCCAGCCGAGGAACATGTTCGTCGTGTGGTGTTGCGCGAGGCTCATGGGAGCATGTACACCATACACCCGGGTGCGACGAAGATGTATCGGAACTTGCAGAGGCAGTTCTGGTGGCCTGGCATGAAGAGAGATGTTGTCGAGTTTGTGGCCAAGTGCCTGACCTGTCAGCAGGTCAAGGCGGAGCATCAGCGGCCGGAAGGTACTCTCCAGCCCTTGGATGTTCCTGCGTAGAAGTGGGACCACGTGACCATGGATTTCGTGGTGGGATTGTCGAGGACTCCGAGCGATCAGGACAGTATTTGGTTGCTGGTGGATAGGCTAACGAAGGTGACTCGGTTGTTACCGGTCAAGGTGTAGCACCCCGTATAAAAAAAATGATAGAAAAAAAATTAATAATATTTCTCCAAAAAAAATATTAGATAACTCTAAAGGAATGTTAAGTAAGAAGTTGGAACACGGAGTCATCATATGTAAAGATTATTCACTTAACAAGTGACTTCCTAGTGTAGTTGGTTAAGTGATGTGCCATTTAACCTAGTGACCAGGGTTCAATTCCTGGCATCCACCATTTACCTTTTGTGCCAAATAATTATACGTTATATGCTCTAGCAAAACTTGCACTGAGGTAGAAAGTGCACCAAGGTAGAAAAAACTTGCACCGAGTTGACCTCCTATATAGGCTAGCAAAACTTACACCGAGGCAGAAAGTGCAAAACTTGCACCAAGATAGAAAACTAACTTGCACCAAGGCTATATAGGCTAGCAAAACTTGCACCAAGTTGAAACTTGCACCGAGTTACAGAAACCTATAGGCTTGAACATGACTTGCACCGACCTTAGGTGTAGAAGATGTTAGAGTTTGTGCAATACTTGCACTGACCTCGGTTAGAGTTAGATTCTGTGCAATACTTGCACCGACCTTGGATCAGTCTTGGATCAGTCTGTGCAATACTTGCACCGGGTTAGGGTCAGTGCAATACTTGCACCGACCTTGGGTGTAGAAAATGTTAGAGTCTGTGCAATGCTTGCACGGACCTCGATTTGAGTAGACATATACCTACGCTTGAACAGTACTTGTATCGAGGCAGAAACATATGTGTGTGTGTGTGTGTGTGTGTGTGTGTGTGTGTGTGTGTGTGTGAGCAAGACTTGCACCGAGGCAGAAACCTATATCCAGCCATATATATATATATATATATATGTGTGTGTGTGTGTGTGTGTGTGTGTGTGTGTGTGTGTGTGTGTGTGTGTGTGAACAGGATTTGCACCGACCTTGCAAGGGTTAGAGTCTGTGCAATGCTTGCACGGACCTCGATTTGAGTAGACCTATACCTGCGTATAAATAGTGATTGCACTGACTTTGTGTGCATGAATAGTGATTGCACCAACCTTAGGTACATGAATAGTGTCAATTTTATTTAAAGGAAATTTTGAGAAATAAATTTTATGAAAAATAAGAGAAAATTATAAGGATCCTAACCATGAAATTTCATAAACTGATTCCATCAATTTTTAAAGATAAAAATCTTTCAAGTTAGATACGGAGTTTCGGGTTGAATTTTATTCTAGCATATTTTTAATAAAATAAAATTATGAAAAATATCAAAAAAATCTAGGGATCATAAAAATATGCAATTACTATTTTTATTAACATAGTTCATTAGATATAAAATTTCTAAACGTTGTAATCAATGTTAACATATGATGGTGCGCCCCTGTAATTTAGCTTACACGACCCCCTCCAGGTTGTGACTTTTTCCAGACAAACCTTCGTTGGCATCCCATTATCCTCTGTCCTTTTCAGACATGAACAGCACGTTTGAGCTGGCATCGCACTATGACGCGATTATCTAGGATCGTGTTTCCCCTCCTGTCTACCCAAAACACTATAATATTCCCTATATTGAGGCTCCCTCCATTCTTCCGAAAGCTTGCTGTAGAGAAGGGGGAGCATTCTCTGAAGTTGCAGAGGTTGCAGAGGAGGGAAGAAAGCTGCCCTTTTCTTTTGCCTGTACCTAGTGGTCATCTCAGAAAGGTAGGTGTTCTCAGGCTTTTAACCAAATACTAGCTAATCTAGAAAAAAAATTAGTATTAGCTCATCTCCATGCGATATTCCATGCGATAAACCATGTTTACAGCAATTTCTATCATACTTTCACATAAATCAAATAAAGGTTAGCTAATATGTTAGAATATGTTAGCTAATCAATTAGATTACCTAATCTAATCACATGATGTATTAGCTTTTTACATAATCTATTAGCTTTATCAATCTATTAGCTTTATCATATATATTTTTATGTAATCTATTAGCTAATCTGTTAAATAATCTGTTAGCAAAACTGGTAAATCTGTTAGCCTAATCTAATTACCTATTAGGCTAAACCTCCATGTTACTTACTTTACCGACCTATTTTACGCCGAATAACTACATCAGATTTGCTACAGATCATGCTTTAGTAAATGACCTGTCATTATGTCATGTTCTGTTAAACGCTTGAACCACCATGTTTAATATATATATATTTATATCATGAAAAATAAAGCATGAAACATGGGGAAAAATAAAGTATGAAACAAATGACCATGTTCCGTTAAACACTTGAACTACCATGTTAAAAAATTTATATCAGGGAAACTAAAGCATGAAACAAACGACCATGTTAAAATTTTTATCAGAGAAGCTAAAGCTTGACATGGCAGTCCTGAGAGGTGCCACTTAACCCCTTACAGGGTTCTCTAAACCTGTATAGTTCACAGAAGAGGCATTCCTCTCTGAGGATGTCATTTTTGAATATGTTCGGAAGCCTATAAGGCACCAATCTCACCAGTTTTTCCGTGTATCAAACATTGTTGGTTTTACTCCTAGTTCGTCCCTACATAACAGTACGCCCTTGGATTCCATTCTATAAAATCAACCTTATAAATCCTACATGTTCAATCCTTGGAAATCTCATATTGGCTATAATGAGAGTGGATGTCGACAAACATGACTAATGCCGTGCATATTGGGCCCGGTCTGGTCCTGGGAGGAGCACCCGAAGGTACTTGTGCCCATGGGAGTTTATTGACCACGGTGTTTGACATTGCACCGGAGTACTTGCTTGCTAGACTTTAGGCATTCCACTCATTCACGTGATATTACTTGATTGATTGACTTAAAGCCCGCAGAAGGGTAAAAGTATTTGCTTGAATGAAATTGATAAATAGCAAATTCCAGTTATACGCACTTGAAATTACGTTGCTTACTATTGCTTGCTTGACATGAGTTCTTACCTTCCTGGAAAAATTGTTGTTAATTCCAGTTCCTACTTGCTTGATATCTCTTGCTATTGCTGTATTGAAGCTGAAATCTACATACTCTCACTTGTTTTTTTTCCTATACTGCTCTTGTCGATTTTACAATCCTTGACGTCTACTTGTCTACATGCATAGATTTACCTACATTAATTGAACTTGTAAACCACTTAAAGCATGTTAAATCTTGAGATGTAAACCCTACTGAGCGTTTCGTTCATCTAGTTGTTTTCTAATATTTTTAGGTAATTGGGATGTCAACCAACACTCGGAAGGGAATGAGACTGAGTGATGAGTGTTATAGTGAAGTTATCAAATTGTCATGTTATTTGTGTTATTGTATTAGTCCACTTATGTCAGTTGTATCAGTTCATCTATGTCACTTGTATTAGTCCACTTGATTAGAACTGCTCAAGGTTTGAAGCCCAGTCGTTGGACTCTGGGAACGTATGTATTTGTCCTTTGATTAGTTGTGACAATTGTCAGCTCGTACTATTTGTATTAATTTCAAGTTAAATCTTAGTTATTTGCGCACTCTGATATTTACATGATTGACACGATCTATATAGACGCGTCACGCCTCCGGGTAATCTTCCGCGCTCGAGGCGTGACAGTCTTCGTGGTATCAGAGCCTAGGATTACGATTTCCTAGGTAAAACCTAAGTCTAAGGATAGATTTGTACCTTACCCAGTGAGATGGGTAGAGACATGGGTTAAGTTATATAATGGCATTTAACCTCATAATAAAACCTGATATTTATGACCCTTAAACTCTTTTGTAAGATCATGGCTGCTGAACGAGCACAATGGCGCGAGATGCAGCACACCGTGCTAGGCCTTGTGCAGGCGCTACAACAAGTGGCGCAAGGTGGTGCTAACCGTGGAGCCGGTGATCTCCACCGAAGTTTCCATAACATGAACCCACCTAGGTTCACGGGTTCGTCTGACCCCGAGGATGCTGAAAATTGGCTAAAGGAGATGGAACGAATTTTTCGTGTAATGCAATGCACGGACGAAGAAAAGGTTCTACTAGCTATTTTCTAACTGGAGCGGGACGCTCGATGTTGGTGGGAATCCATAGAAGCAACATTGCCAGAAGGCCATGTCACATGGGTTGAATTCACCGAACATTTCAACAACAAGTACTTCTCTGACCATATTCAGGAGAAGAAGGTTGCGGAATTTGCCGCACTGAAACAACATGGCTTGAAAGTGGCCGAGTATGAAGCCCAGTTTTCAAGACTGTCAAGGTATGCACCCCATTTGGTGTGTACAGAGAAGATGAAGGCAAGAAGGTTCCTCAACGGGCTTCGGCCCCACCACATTACGCAACTCAAACCGATGGACATTCAAGTCTACTCAGAAATGGTTCGGCGTGCGCAGTTGCTCGAGGATGCCACCGAGTTATCGGAGAGGATCCGAGGAAATTTCAAGGCAACACTCAACAAGAAGGAACATGTCACAAGCCTTGAAAAATTCAAAGCAACATTCAACAAGAAGCGGCCCTATATGGGATGAGAGTCTTCCAAAGGGAAGAAATTTCAGAAGAATGATAACTCTTTCACTGCCCCCACACCCACAAAGGAAATTTGTAATTATTGTGATAAACCCGGCCATAAGACCGAGGAATGCTGGAGGAAGCTAGGAGCCTGTCTCCGATGTGGAAGCCGAGAACATCGGATCCCTAACTGTCCGCTGATGAACGAGCAAGCCGTTAAAGAGGAAAAGCTCCTGGTAAAGAAGCAAGGCCGTCTGCAAGCTCTCCAAGAGAGGGAACCAACAGAAGGAGGAATCGTGGAAGGTACACTAACTATTTGCTCTAAGAATGCTAAAGTTTTATTTGATACGGGAGCAACACATTCATTTATTTCCAAGAAATTTGCTGCTATATTCTCTATGGAGCCTGAATTGTTAGACTTAGTCATATCTACACCTATCGGGAACAAGGCTGACCTCACACATCAATACCCAAACTGTGAGGTTATGGTTAAAGGAAATAATTTACCTGCCGATCTAATTTGCCTAGATATGGAAGTGTATGATGTCATACTAGGTGCTGATTGGTTATCCATATACCAAGTAATTGTTGATTGTCGGAATGGCAAAATAACTTTTGTGGGTTACCCGGAACTGGTTTACATGGGCCCTCGGGTTAGATCACCTCTTATATCAGCCCTCTGAGCTAGTAAACTTATAAGCAAGGGATGTATGGCATTCATTGCCCTTGTCACTGCCCCGAACGTCGAGGAGCCTAAGCTTGAAGACATCCGCGTAGTTCGGGATTTTTCTGACATTTTTCCAGAAGAATTGCCCGGCTTACCCCCGGAGCGAGAGGTGTCATTCACCATCGACCTTGTCCCTGGTGCTAGACCTGTTTCCAAGGCACCCTACCGAATGTCCCCTGTTGAGCTGAAGGAGCTAAAGGAACAACTGATGGAACTATTGAACAAGGGTTTCATCCGGCCGAGTACTTCCCCATGGGGAGCGCCTGTGCTATTCGTCAAGAAGAAGGACGGATCGATGAGACTCTGCATTGACTATCGACAGTTAAATCACCTTACAATCAAGAACAAGTACCCACTACCGAGGATTGATGAATTGTTCGATCAAATATCTGGAGCTAAATATTTCTCCAAGATCGATCTTTGTTCAGGTTATCACCAACTGAAGATCAAAGAAGAAGATATTCATAAAACTGCATTCCGAAGCAGGTATGGGCATTACGAATTTACTGGTATGCCTTTCGGACTAACAAATGCCCTCGCAGCTTTCATGCAGCTAATGAATAGCATATTTAGGCCTCACTTAGATCAGTTCATTGTGGTCTTTATCGATGATATTCGTATTTATTCAAAGTCTGAAGAAGACCATGAAGAACATCTTAAGAAGGCATTGCAGATATTGAGGGAAAACAAACTATGTGCCAAATTCAGCAAATGCAAGTTCTGGCTCGAGGAAGTATCATTCTTGGGCCATATAATTTCAAAGGATGGAATTTCCGTTGACCCATCAAAGGTCGAAGCCGTGAAGAATTGGGAACGACCAACCAACACAACGGAGATTTGTAGTTTCTTGGGACTAGCTGGTTATTATCGGCGTTTCATCAAGGACTTTTCAAGAGTTGCTGTTCCTCTCACCCGATTGACTCGCAAGGAAACACCTTATAAGTGGAAGGAAGACTGTGAGAAGAGTTTCCAAGCTTTGAAGGATCTCTTGACCACTGCTCCAATCCTATCATTGCCAGTCGAAGGAGAGAAGTACAAGGTATATACCGATGCTTCTGGTATTGGCCTCGGGTGTGTATTAATGCAGAATGGGAGAGTCATTACATATTCTTCCCGGCAACTGAAGAAACATGAAGAGAACTACCCGGTGCATGACTTAGAGCTGGCCGCGGTAGTATTTGCCTTGAAGATCTGGAGACACTATCTCTACGGAGAACAATTCACGGTATACTCCGATCACAAAAGCCTCAAGTATTTATTCTCTCAAAAGGAGCTGAACATGCGGCAAAGGCGTTGGCTTGAATATCTCAAGGATTTTGACTTCACTATACAGTACCATCCCGGTAAGGGTAATTCTGTAGCTGATGCTCTCAGTCGAAAGTCGAGAGCAATATTAGCCAATTGTATGATCCAAGAATGGAAGCTATTGGAGGAATTCTCTCAACTCGATATTAGCACTGATGAACAAGACGGGTGTATTACTCTAGCCCATATGAGTTTACGCCCGGATTTGCTGTCAGAAATTCAGAAGTTACAAGAGGGAGATCCGACACTAGTGGAGATAAGGGACAAGCTGGGCGAGAGACCGGATTTTAAGCTGACACCAGATGGGAGATTGCTATTCCATGAACGGACATGTGTACCCGACTGTCCCGAGCTGAAGAAAAAGGTCCTCGAAGAAGCTCATAGATCGAGGTACACGATCCATCCTGGAGCTACCAAGATGTACCAAGACTTGAAAAGGACTTTCTGGTGGCCTAATATAAAAAGGGAGGTAGCGGATTTCGTATCTCGCTGCTTAACATGTCAACAAGTGAAGGCAGAACATCAGAAACCCGCCGGAAAGTTACATCCACTAGACATTCCCAAGTGGAAGTGGGAAGATATTGGCATGGATTTTATTATGGGTTTGCCCAAGTCTAGAGGTGGACATGATGGAATCTGGGTAATTATCGACCGCCTAACTAAATCGGCTCATATCTTGCCTATCAAAAGCCGATGGTCGATTGATGTCCTTACTGCCCTATATATTAAAGAGATAGTTAGATTGCATGGAGTTCCCGTCTCGATCGTATCTGATCGAGACTCGCGCTTCACCTCTCATTTCTAGAGGAGTCTACAACACTCTCTGGGGACGAAACTCAACTTCAGCACTGCCTTCCATCCTCAGACAGATGGACAGACAGAAAGGACAAATCAGGTTGTTGAAGACATGTTAAGGGCCTGCATTATAGACTTCGGCGGAAGTTGGCACGACCACTTACCCCTAGCCGAGTTTGCATATAATAATAGCTATCAAGCCAGTATCCAGATGGCACCTTTTGAGGCACTCTATGGTAGAAGTTGTCGATCTCCAATATGCTGGGACGAAGTTGGTGAAAAATAAATCCTAGGCCCAGAAATGGTAAGAGATTCAACGGAGAGGATACACCTCATTCGGGAAAGGCTAAAGATAGCACAGTCCAGACAGAAGTCATATGCTGACAATAGAAGAAGAGATCTGAAATTCCAAGTTGGAGATCATGTTTTTCTCAAGGTATCTCCTGGTCGAAGTATTAGAAGATTTGGTGTTAAGGGCAAACTTTCACCAAGGTTTATTGGTCCATTCGAGGTATTGGAGAGAGTGGGCGAGGTAGCCTACCGCATTGCATTGCCTCCACAATTATCAGAGGTGCACAATGTATTTCATATTTCTATGCTGAAGAAGTATGTGCACGATCCTCTCCACGTCATCGATCACACTGACTTGGTGATACAGAAGGACCTTACCTATGAGCAAAGGCCAGTAAAGATCCTCGACAGAGAAATCCGAGTTCTAAGGAACAAGACGATCCCTATGGTTAAAATCCAATGGAATCGATGCTTAGAACAAGAAGCTAGATGGGAAACCGAAGAGTCTATGATAAGGAGATTTCCAGAATTATTCTAGTCCGTAAGTAATTCTCACCCTCCTTGTCTCCATATATGCAATTTGAATTTGGAAACCAAATTCTTTTAAGTGGGGGAGGGTGTAGCACCCCGTATAAAAAAATGATAGAAAAAAAATTAATAATATTTCTCCAAAAAAAAATTAGATAACTCTAAAGGAATGTTAAGTAAGAAGTTGGAACACGGAGTCATCATATTTAAAGATTATTCACTTAACAAGTGACTTCCTAGTGTAGTTGGTTAAGTGATGTGCCATTTAACCTAGTGACCAGGGTTCAATTCCTAGCAAATACATTTTGTGCCAAATAATTACACGTTATATGCTCTAGCAAAACTTGCACTGAGTTTGACCTCCTATATAGGCTAGAGGTAGAAAGTGCACCAAGGTAGAAAAAACTTGCACCGAGTTGACCTCCTATATAGGCTAGCAAAACTTGCACCGAGGCAGAGTAGAAAACTTGTACAAAGGCTATATAGGCTAGCAAAACTTGCACCGAGGCAGAAAGTGCAAAACTTGCACCAATGCACCAAGTTGAAACTTGCACCGAGTTACAGAAATCTATAGGCCTTAGCAAAACTTGCACCGAGTTACAGAAACCTATAGGCTTGAATAGGACTTGCACCAACCTTGGGTGTAGAAGATGTTAGAGTCTCTGTGCAATACTTACACTGACCTCAGTTAGAGTTCGAGTTAGGGTCTGTGCAATACTTGCACTGACCTTGGGTGTAGAAAATGTTAGAGTCTGTGCAATGCTTGCACGGACCTCGATTTGAGAAGACCTATACCTACGCTTGAACAGGACTTCCACCGAGGCAGAAACCTATATCTAGCCAAATAAATATATATATATGTGAGCAAGACTACCGAGGCAGAAACCTATATATATATATATATATATGTGTGTGTGTGTGTGTGTGTGTGTGTGTGTGTATGTGTGTGTGTGTGTGAGCAAGACTTGTACCGAGGCAGAAACCTATATCCAGCCAAATATATAAATATATATATATATATATATATATGTGTGTGTGTGTGTGTGTGTGTGTGTGTGTGTGTGAACAGGATTTGCACCGACCTTGCAAGGGTTAGAGTCTGTGCAATGCTTGCACGGACCTTGATTTGAGTAGACCTATACATGCGTATGAATAGTGATTGCACTGACTTTGTGTGCATGAATAGTGATTGCACCAACCTTAGGTACATGAATAGTGTCAGTTTTATTTAAAGGAAATTTTAAGAAATAAATTTTATGAAAAATAAGAGAAAATTATAAGGATCCTAGCCACGAAATTTCATAAACTGATTCCATCAATTTTTAAAGATAAAAATCTTTCAAGTTAGATACGGAGTTTCGGGTTGAATTTTATTCTAGCATATTTTTAATAAAATAAAATTATGAAAAATATCAAAAAAATCTAGGGATCATAAAAATATGCAATTACTATTTTTATTAACATAGTTCATTAGATATAAAATTTCTAAACGTTGTAATCAATGTTAACATATGATGGTGCGCCCCTGTAATTTAGCTTACACGACCCCCTCCGGGTTGTGACTTTTTCCAGACAAACCTTCGTTGGCATCCCATTATCCTCTGTCATTTTCAGACATGAACAGCACGTTTGAGCTGGCATCGCACTATGACGCGATTATCTAGGATCTTGTTTCCCCTCCTGTCTACCCAAAACACTATAATATTCTCTATATTGAGGCTCCCTCCATTCTTCGAAGGCTTGCTGCAGAGAAGTGGGAGCATTCTCTGAAGTTGCAGAGGTTACAGAGGAGAGAAGAAAGCTGCCCTTTTCTTTTGCATGTACCTAGTGGTCATCTCAGAAAGGTAGGTGTTCTCAGGCTTTTAACCAAATACTAGCTAATCTAGAAAAAAAATAGTATTAGCTCATCTCCATGCGATGTTCCATGCGATAAATCATATTTACAGGAATTTCTATCATACTTTCACATAGATCAAGTAAAGGTTAGCTAATCTGTTAGAATATGTTAGCTAATCAATTAGATTACCTAATCTAATCACATGATGTATTAGCTTTTTACGTAATCTATTAGTTTTATCAATCTATTAGTTTTATCATATATTTTTTATGTAATCTATTAACTAATCTGTTAAATAATCTGTTAGCATAACTGGTAAATCTGTTAGCCTAATCTAATTACCTGTTAGGCTAAACCTCCATGTTACTTACTTTACCGACCTATTTTACGCCAAATAAGTACACTAGATTTACTACAGATCATGCTTTAGTAAATGACCTGTCATTATGTCATGTTCTGTTAAACGCTTGAACCACCATGTTTAATATATATATATATATATATATTTATTTATTTATTTATTTATTTATTTATTTATATCAGGAAAATTAAAGCATGAAACAAATGACCATGTTCCGTTAAACACTTGAACCACCATGTTAAAAAAATTATATCAGGGAAACTAAAGCATGAAACAAACGACCATGTTAAAATTTTTATCAGAGAAGCTAAAGCTTGACATGGCAGCCCTGAGAGGTGCCACTTAACCCCTGACAGGGTTCTCTAAACCTGTATAGTTCACAGAAGAGGCATTCCTCTGTGAGGATGTCATTTTTGAATATGTCCGGAAGCCTATAAGGCACCAATCTCACCAGTTTTTCCGTGTATCAAACGTTGCTGGTTTTACTCCTAGTTTGTCCTTACATAACAGTACGCCCTTGGATTCCATTCTATAAAATCCACCTTATAAATCCTACATGTTCAATCCTTGGAAATCTCATATTGGCTATAACGAGAGTGGATGTCGACAAACATGACTAATGCCGTGCATATAGGGCCCGGTCTGGTCCTGGGAGGAGCACCCGAAGATACTTGTGCCCATGGGAGTTTATTGACCACGGTGTTTGGCATTGCACCGGAGTACTTGCTTGCTAGACTTTAGGCATTCCACACATTCACGTGATATTATTTGATTGATTGACTTGAAGCCCGCAGAAGGGTAAAAGTATTTGCTTGAATGAAATTGATAAATAGCCAATTCCAGTTATACGCACTTGAAATTACGTTGCTTACTATTACTTGCTTGACATGAGTTCTTACCTTCCTGGAAAAATTGTTGTTAATTCCAGTTCCTACTTGCTTGATATCTCTTGCTATTGCTGTATTGAAGCTGAAAATCTACATACTCTCACTTATTTTTTTTCCTATACTGCTCGTGTCGATTTTACAATCCTTGACGTCTACTTGTCTACATGCATAGATTTACCTACATTAATTGAACTTGTAAACCACTTAAAGCATGTTAAATCTTGAGATGTAAACCCTACTGAGCGTTTCGCTCATCTAGTTGTTTTCTAATATTTTCAAGTAATTGGGATGTCAACCAACACTCGGAAGGGAATGAGACTGAGTGATGAGTGTTAGAGTGAAGTTATCAAATTGTCATGTCATTTGTGTTATTGTATTAGTACACTTATGTCAGTTGTATCAGTTCATCTATGTCACTTGTATTAGTCCACTTGATTAGAACTGCTCAAGGTTTGAAGCCCAATCGTTGGACTCTGGGAACGTATGTATTTGTCCTTTGATTAGTTGTGACAATTGTCAGCTCGTACTATTTGTATTAATTTCAAGTTAAATCTTAGTTATTTGCGCACTCTGATATTTACATGATTGACACGATCTATATAGACGCGTCACGCCTCCGGGTAATCTTCCGCGCTTGGGGCGTGACACAAAGTCAGCTGGAGCGTGTCAAGGTTGGCTCGTCTTTATGTGGAGCGGATCGTTCCGTTACATGAGATTCCCATCTCCATCGTGTCAGATCGGGATCCGCGTTTCACTTCTTGATTCTGGGGGAGTTTCCAACGAGCTCTTGGCACGGATTTGGCTTTTAGCTCGGCGTATCATCCTCAATCCGATGGTCAGTCAGAGAGGACCATTCAGACTTTGGAGGACATGCTGAGATCCTGCTGCCTGGAGTGGCAGGGGAGTTGGATTCACCACCTACCGATGGTGGAGTTTGCCTACAACAACAGCTATCATTCGAGCATCGGCATGGCTCCTTATGAGGCATTGTATGGGCATCCGTGTCGGACTCCACTAGATTGGTTTGAGGTTGGTGAGCGTGTTTTGACGGGACCGGAGTTGGTGCAGTAGTGTGTGGAGGTTGTGCACCTGGTTCGTTAGAACATGTTGGCGGCCCAGAGTCGGCAGAAGAGTTATGATGACCGTAGGCAGTAGCCTCTCGCGTTCGCTATGGGCGATCACGTGTTCGTGAGAGTTTCTCTGACGAAGGGGGTGATGCGTTTTGGACGGCGTGAAAAGCTGAGTCCCCGCTATATTGGTCCTTTCCACATTAGTGGAACGCATCGGTGAGGTAGCTTATCGGTTGCAGTTACCCCCTGAGTTGGCGTCGGTGCATGACGTGTTCCACATCTCGATGTTGCGGAAGTATATGCCCGATGACTCTCATGTGCTAGAGGATTCTGTTTGGCCCGAGGTAACTCCAGATCTTTCTCTCCCAGAGTTTCCGGTCCGTGTGGAGGATAGGCGAGAGCAGCGCCTGCGGAACAAGATCATCCCCTTTGTTAAGGTGGTGTGGCAGTGGCACTCTGGTGGTGAGGCTTCTTGGGAGCATGAGGATGAGATGCGTCAGTAGTTCCCTTACCTGTTTGAGTGAGTCTTCCTCTTCTTTCTCCTTGGGTTGTTCTCAATTTCGAGGATGAAATTCCTTAAGGGGGGAGGGCTGTAATATCCCAGACCTTTTGATCCTTCTTTGTGGGTCACGGATCTGGTTTCTCAGAGTGTCTGGCTCCGCTGTGTCCAAAATTTTGTTTCGACATCTTTCGTGTTCGGATCGGCGCAATCCGGAGTTGTTTCGGAGGCCCTGGAGCGTTCCGCGACTTTTTCACGTGTGTTTTCTGATTCCCGGTGTGTGTTTCGGTAATTCCTTCGGAACCTCGTTGCGGGTGAACCGGGCCGTTCACCTAGGCGAGAGTGGTACCGTTGCGATCGGTGCATTCCGAGGATCGCGGAAATGTGATTTTTGATTTTTCGGTATTTTCTGAAATTTTAGATTTTCTATAAATACCCCCCCCCCCCCCTTTTCTTTTCTTTTTCTTCTTCTTCTTCTTTCTTCTCCTTCCTCCCTCACGACCATGGCCGCCCTCTCTCTCTCTCCCCCATTCAAGTGCGACGACCTCGTTCCGGCTGCAGACTGTGCGAGGACGTGGGTGACGACGAGGCGATCGTGCGGGCGTGCGGCAAGCATGGGAAGGCGAGGTTCTAACGGCGTTCTTCGTGGGATTGAGCTCAGATCGGCGCGTCTCGTCGCGAACCGGAGGTAGGGTGAGGTTCCTTAGCCTCTTGCATTTCTTCCCAGCCTCTTGCATTTCTTCCCCGTGAGTTTTAGCTTGAGACGAGGTTGAGAGGGGTTATTTTCGCGCCGGGAAGGATCGTTCATGCCGCAGGGAGAGTTCGTCTGATCCGCCGTTTTGAGCCCCGATTCCGTGGTTTAAGGGCGTAGGAGCATGCTAGGGGGTCTTGGGGGTTCTTCTCTCACCGTTCCCCCGTTCGTGGGGCTTGTTTGGGGGCCAAAATGGGCGATTCCGACGAGCTTCGCCGTTTTCGCGCTGGTGGGCGATGTGCGGTCAAACCAGGGCCCGCACAACCCTTGTGCGGCCCTGTTATGGCCGTCCATCAGCTCGACGCGCTGTGGTTGGGGCTCGACGCGCAGTGGGCTTGTGCGGTCTGTCGTGGGACCGCATATCCTAAGGTGCGGCCCCATAATGATCGCCCAACCCTGGGTTTTCGACCGTTGATTATTACCGTTATGTAGTGCACCGGGGTGTGCGGCCAGGAGCTGGCCGCATAACCCTTCGTGCGGCCAGGTGCTGACCGTACGTCATCTGGTGCCGTTGCCTAGGTGTGCGGTCAGATCTGGACCGCACAACCCTTGAACGGCGAAACCGTAGCTGCCCTTCCAAAGTGCGGCTAAGGACTAACCGTTCAAGTTTATTATCGTTGGGAAACGAGCGGCCAGGAGTTGACCGTTCCTCACCCACGTGCGGCTAGGAGCTAGCCGCACATCTGTTGAACGGGCCCATGTTGGCGGTTCTTCTGCCCGTTTGGACCTGGGTAGAACGGTCCCGTGCTGGCCGTTTAACCTTGGTGCGGTCCCTGTGCGACCGCACATCCCTGAGCGGCCCAGTGTGGACCGTTCAAGGGGACGGGTCGTGTCGGCGTGTCTCTCGTCGTACTGAGTGGTACCGGGATATGTCGTTGTCGGCTTCTGTCACCGTGCGACGGTGTTGGTACGAGGGGCGTTCCTTGTACCGTCCGATTGTGATGTTATTTTCCGTTGACTTGAGAGTCTACTCTGTAGTGACCCTCCACTAGTCGTAGCATGCTTACACGCGTGTGGTCCCACCAGGGAGTGGTGGAGAGGCTACCCTTAGAGACTGTTTGTGGACTGATTTTCGTAGGGCCCCACGTCTTGCAGCCAGAGTCCGGCTGAGGGGAAAACCGGTCAGAGGGCCAGACCAGGGACGCGCGGTCTGTGTGTGCACATGTGCTTGGGGGCGGTTGGACCCACGCTGACGAGCGTGACCCCAGCTAGTCACTCGTTTGTAGTTACTTGTGTGGTGTTCGTGTCTTTGGTAGGAGCTACCATGTCAGGCAGTTCACCTGCAGTGCGGTGTAAGACTCCAGGGAATGCTACCGACTGTGCTTCTAGTGGGAGGTACTCCTGTCGAGTCGGGAGTGACAGACTGTCAGTCTTTGCGACTTCGACCTTCGGATTTTGTCGTGCTGACCGTGGTGTTTCGGTAGTTCCACCGTGGCACGTGTGTCGATTTTCGTGCCATGAGATCGGTGTTTTGTAGATTGTAGGGCTTCCCTTTTTAAGGTACTCGCTTACTACTAGCGTAGCAGTTTCTCCGTTTGCGAGGTGGGATTCGAGTGATCCCTACTGAGTCTTGTTCCGAGACTCATTTCCTGCGTGTTTTCACTGTGTTTCAGGTGAGTTGCGGCCTCAGGGGAGCGCGTCTGAGGCTCAGCGTGGTTCAGGTGCCCAGCGTTAGTGCCAGAGGTTAGAGCCGGGGTATGCCCCGTGTAGCTGTACTTTTCTTTCTTGTCTCTGTACTAGTTGTGGACTACTGCTATTGTTATTTTATTATATCTTGTGGACCATGTATCATGTAAACTGTTAATTTATTTCCTACTTAATTATATAACTGTTTAATTTTTGTAATTATTTGTGATACTTGTGTAGTCTCCACACCATCCTTTTAACCCTTCCGAGTCTTCGGACTCGTGGGTGGCGGTACGAGTCTCGGGTTATCGGGCCTTCCCGATAATCGGATTCTCGGGTCGTTACACCTGCTTCCGCAATGTAAACAGGCGCCTAGCTTGCACCAACACTCCTCCATCTTGTGACCTGGTCGGTCACAAAACTTGCAAATAGTCTTAGACGGGGCAGTCGAACCTGCCTTATTATCTCCATTCCTTGACTTCTTATCTTGTGAAAAACCTGACCCGTCATTGGGCCTCTTCTTGCCATTGTTGGGTTTGAAGTTCCCCGAACTAGTGGCCTGCTCTTTCTTAGGGTTCTTTCCTCGGATCCTCTCAGTCATCTCTAATGTATCTTCAAGAACTTGAGCTTTCCTAACAATCTCAGCATAGGTAGAAATCTCCATCGGTGCCAACTAGTTAATATATTGAAGCTTCAACCCGTTCATAAAACGCTTGACCTTCATCTTCTCGGTGGATACCAAGTGCGTTACATAGCGGGAAAGTCTGGCAAACTAAGCTTCATATTCTGCAATTGATAGGTTCCTCTGTTTCAGGGCAGCGAGCTCGGCCGCCTTCTTCTCTTGCACCCGGTCTGAGAAGTACTTGCTATTAAAATGCTCCTTGAATTCATCCCATGCCGCACGCCTATTTCTGAGCGTAGCTTCTACCGCCTCCCACCAAGCGCGTGCATCACGTTCTAGCTGGAAAGTTGCCAAAAGAACTCGATCCTGGTCATTACACTGCATTACTCTAAAAACTCTCTCCATCTCTTTCAGCCAATTCTCGGCTTCATCGGGATCCGCCGACCCACCAAAACGTGGAGGATTCAAGCCTCGGAAATTCCGGTGGAGATCACCGACACCATGGTGTGCTGCTCCTCCTTAGGCTACCTGCTGGAGGGCCTGAGTCAAGCCTTGCACCGTACGCTGCATATCCCTCCATTGCGCACGTTCTGCCGCCATCAGAAAATACTCCTACATATGTGCAGGAAAAAAGAAAAAAATAATTAAAAAATAGTCTAGCGAGAGTCTTTTAGAATTTTATTGGTTAACTGAACCGCAAGTCTCTACCTAATCTTGCCGGGTTAGATCCTTAAACTTTAACAAGGTTACAGGTTCTACGACATCACTTTTAAACCTAGGAACTTAAAAACCTAATGCTATGATACCACCAAACTGTCATGTCCCGACGCGAAAAATCGGAATGCGACAGTAGAGTTAAAATATGTTGATTTCCAGACATGTTGTGCCCTGGGTTAGCGTTTAGAGAACTCTAACAACAGAATGGCAAAGAGAAGGAATAATTCCCAAAGTAACCACTCATTCCAACTAACAAAACATAACAAATTCCAACATTCATCGATCAACTAATAAGAGCTAAGAATTTTCCAATACTCACTGACATCTTTACAAGTCAACCATAACTGAATAATCAAATTACAACTCCAAAATATATTAACATAACGACACTCTTGACTCGACTATCTAAAGACACTCCAAGAGGCTCTCTAGCTAGCTCGCTCCAAAGACTTCACTCTTGCCCATCCCCGTCTGTTTGCGTGTCCTCAATGGAGCTACCTGAATGGGGAGAAAATTGGGTGAGCGAACGCTCAGTAGGTAATAGCAGGTAGGGTTTAAGTAATTAACAATTTAATTTAATGTCATGTGCATAAAATAAATGGTGATAAACATCGAACATAAGCAAGTATGTAATAAAGCAAGATAGAATTGAGATATCATTTCCATGCACTTGGCCGATCAAGTAAATAAACAAGCAAGTCAAGTAGAAGTATTCCATGTAGGAATTACAAGAATAAATGAGTGGATGAATGTCATAGATATCACGTTAGTCATGCACTCAGTGCAATGTCTCACCATGTCATCACAACTCCCTGGGGCATTAGTACTTTTCGGGCGCTCTTCCCAGGACCAGACTAGGCCCTTGTGATGCGTTGGCATTGATTTGGTGGATCCAAGATCCCAAGTAACCATCTTAGACATTCATTTGGAATCGGCCAGAATTCCAAGGTTAAGCTAGATAACTTACCAACTAAGATCAAGTGGTAATTCAATGCTTGATTGAGAAGCCAAGAGATTTAGAGTAGATACAAGCAAGAAACACATGAAAACAAGTTCTGGATATAAGCGGTCATGATCAGGCCGCCTAGGTGAGAAAATGGTATAGGCTGGACCGTACAAAGCTAGCTGGGTCAAAAAGGGTCAAGTATAGCATGAAGGATAAAACGGTCCAAGATGGGACGTGATCAAACTAGACGGTCCTATATGGGCCGCTTCCCGAAGGAAAACGGTCACATGGAGGCCGTTTAGAGAAGAGGGGTGGCCCATGGCAACGAGCAAGGGGATGTTGGGTTCGGTGCTAGTATTCAGAGGGGGGGTGAATGAATATGGCCTATAAAAACTTTCACCCAATTAACATATTAGGCTCACTAACTATTTAGAATGCTAACTAGACAGATTTATCAAATCTGGAAGACTAATTAGCAGATGCGGAATTAAACAAACAGATAGTGAGCACTCTAACAAGACAAGTTAGACGAACTATAGCTCAATTTGAATTTCGATTACTTAACAGATTAAGACACTCTAAGAGAGCTAATCAACTTTTCTGCTCAACCAGAAAGCCAACACTTAGTGCGCCCCTAATCAATCATCTACCGGAAGCAAACCACAAATATATCAAACCACTGCACAATGGGTTTTTAGGTGGTTCGGTCCAGCAGACCTACATCCACCCCACACTCAAACCGAGTGTGGCTTCCGCTGACTCACAGCTTGAACAGCTGGGCATCACAGCTTGCCTTACAACCGCTGGGCAACATAGCTTACCGTCCGAGGAATCTTCCTCGCCCCGCTGAGCAACACAGCTTGCTGTCCAGTGGAATCCTCCACTGCAAACCGCTGGACAATACAGCTTAGCCGTCCAGAGGCAGCACCTCTGCAATCCGCTGACTAACAGCTTGAACAAAGATGTAAAATAGAAAACAGAAAAGATAGAAACACAGCAACTAAAAGCTGAACAATGAAGCACGAAATATAGCTCTAACAATGAGCAACCTCAGATCTGGTTTTGAACCAAAGATCTGAGGAACGAACTCCTTCTCTTTCTCTCTCTCTTCTTCCCTCGATCTCACTCTCTTTCTTCACTCTCTCTCTTTCTCTTTCTTCTCTGCTGCACTTCTCTTCTTCTCTCGATCTCTGTTCTCCTTTTCTCTCTTTTTCTTTTCTTCTGTTGGATCGTGGAAGCTCTCTCTTCTTTTTCCCTTTTTCTTCTCTCAGCTTCTGCTCTCTGGCTTCGATCACGATCAGCCTCCATCTGAAGACGAAGGCTCCAATATATACCAGCAGCAGTAGGGAGATAGGGCGTGTGCTTCCCACGCCTTCCGTCCAGAAGATTCCTCCTCGGATCACGTGCTCAGCACCCACCTCGGATCACGTGTCAGGTGCCAGCTTCAGGTCACGTGTCCATTCATCAGTACGCTCAGCAACTGGAGTTGAGGTGGCGTCAACACACTTGCTCCAAAGGGTTGACGCAGCCTTCAGAGATCTTCAACCCTTTTAACTGCTGCGTCGACTCCATCAGCCTGCTGCATTGACGCATCGATGATCCAGTGATCAAGTCTTCAGCAGATGGGCGTGCTGCGTCGACGCTGTCTTGCAATGGCGTTGACGCACTGCAGTATTCCAGTGAGCTATGGACTCTGCCTTGTTAACTACTGCGTCGACGCTGCTGTAGCATGGAGTTGACGCAGCCAGGTGAGGCTCTGAAATCCTCTTCAGCTGAAGCGTGGACGCATTGAACTCCCAGCGTCGACCCTGTTCTTCATTGTTGTCATCATCTGAAGACAGTGTATAGACTTTATCAATAGCAAATGAGCAAGTGTGAACACTGAGTGAGTGTATAGACTTTGTAAGCATTCAGCTCGTGTAATGTATATACTTCATGCAATGTACAGACTTCGTGAGACTTCAATGAAGACAGACGATGTATAGACTTCATGACTGAGGCACGATACAGACTCGTCCAATGTATATACTTGCTCAATGTTCAATCTTCACGAATGATGTACAGACTACCAATGTGTAGACTTGCCAAGACAAATGAATGATGTACAGACTTGAACAAGGCAAGGTCTGTACAGGCTTTGAGGTTCACAATGTATGGACTTGGCAACCCACCGGTTGTACAGACTTCCACTCAACAACGTTGTATAGACTTGGAAGTCTGAACGGGAGGATGTATAGACTTGAAGTGTAAAGACCATTATATAGAGTTGGTGAAATGAAGTCCAGTGTACAGACTTGCAGATACGAAGTCAATGTACAGACTTACACAAGCGAGCTATAGTGCCAATGTGTAGACTTCACGCTGTACAGACTTTCCAAAGAGAACTTAACGCTGTACAGACTTGAGACTTTGAACGTTGAAGGCACAAGACGATGTACAGACTCAGATTCTAGACCAGTAGCTGTACAGACTTTGAAAGATGCAGACTCTGTATAGACTTTAACTCAAACATGTATAATGTATAGGCTTTGTGAAACGTGAATGCGATGTACACACTCACAGCGTTGACGCTATAGACTAGAGAATGCTCACAGCGTTGACGCTGCATGAGACGTAGGCTGTACAGACTTAGCCTAAGACAATGCATGAACTGACGTTGTATATACTTAGCCAATGCAATGCACTATGAATGTATGGACTTACATGAGATGCTCATTGTGTACACTTCAAGCCCAGTGTATAGACTCTCAACCATGAACAAAGCGTGAAGCACACTAATGCAGGAATGTGTAGACTTGGAAGTCTATGTGCATGACAAAACCAATGTATAGACTCTGAAATGCAAGCGATGCAGCAATGCCTAGACATTGGGCTTTACCCTGCAGTGTATAGACTTTGCTACCCAAATCATGAACAGTGCAAGCCACAGTTCAATGTATGAACTTTGCAAGTGCACTGGCTGTACAGACTTCAAGACTAATGTATGAAGCAAAGCAAGAGCTCTTTCAAAACAATTCCAATGCGTCAACGCATTGAGTCCACTGCGTCGACGCACCAGTTGACACATTTTATAGACCAGCTCTGGGACAGACCAGTGAGTTGACGTAATGATCCCATGCGTCAACGCATCATGCAATACTTATGCAAACTCATGCATTCAATGCTGTATATCAGACACAGTCCTATGCAATCATATCAGCAGCCATATTCAAAACACAATATCATAATGCACTGACTGTGTTGCAATCATCAAAACAAATCAGCATGCTATCATCAAAACACAATGCACATGCTATCATCAAAACACAATGCACATGCTATCATCAAAACACAATGCACATGCTTGTGCCTAAGAGGCACAATATTCTCCCCATTTTTGATGATGGCAACACAATGTGACAGTGAGTCACACACAAGATTTTCTCCCCCTTTGACATGATCAAAAAGAGAAAAATAGTAAAAACAAGAGTGCAAAGTGCATTATGCATGCGAATTCCTCTAGAACATTCTCCCCCTGAATGTAAGACTCTCCTGAATTATTTCTCCCCCTAAATAATAGCTCCCCCTTTGAGAAGGAATATGAACAGATAAACAAGGAAGAGAAGGTAGGAGGGTCACTTGACAACAGCTGAATCATAGGTTCAGAAGGGAAACATGATTATAAACAACTGTTAAAGTATAAGAATCAGCAACATACAATTTTGACAAAAATTCATGTTTAACAGTGATAAATCTAGAGTAAAACATTTGACCCCTGAACAAGAGTTTATAGATTCCATTTATAGCAATGAATCTAGGGCACTTGGAATTAATAGATAAGTCAGAAATAATACCATTTTGTGATTAAACAAGGAAATTCAAGAGAGGCAACTTGAACATGTATTGATAAAAATAATTTTCACTCATTGACTTTTGATTTTTCGAAAGGTTACAGCAGTTTGATTTTCACTTTTGAATTTTTCAGAACCTGAACTAAGTAAATAGATCAGTGGCATTTATACTGTTGATATTAGGTGTACACCTTGATCAGAGGCAGATACCCCCAGTTACTAGGCATAAACTACTAGACCTATTTCAGATCAAAACCCACAAAGAATAGTCTTCACTTTTGACATTAAGGGTACACCTTGATTAGAGGCCAGTTGATGAGGGCATCTCACGACACTCCCTCTAGTTTGGTCGTCTGCACACTCTTGATATGGTCTGATCATGGTCTCCACTTGTTATCTTCATTTTTCCAGTGTCATTTATGTATTTTCCTTTTATTGAGTCCTATCTTATGTATTTTCCTTTATTGAGTCATGTGGTTCTAGCTCATTTCCCTTATTTTGCTTAAACTGGGCCTTATGTCCTTAGTTATGGGCCCATAGGATTGAGTCTAGGATATGCTCGGTCTTTTGTCCATTGTCAAGGACATTTTGGTCATGAAAAGAGTGGTTGCCTATAAATAGGCCCCATCTCTCCACTTGTAGTCACTCTTGATGAATATTGAAAAAAAAAACCACCTCTTATTATCTCTCAACACTCTCTCTTACTCACTATATCTCTCAATCTCTCTCTCATTCTCTCTCTCCCCAAGGGGAGTTCGACCCTCCCTCTCTCTCCTCTTCCCCCCTCACTTACTCCAACCCCCAACCACCTCCACTACCTCACCCACCTCCATTAAGGCTCTCCCCTTCCCCATAGCCCTTCATTTACTTCCCCTCCTTGTCCCAAAGCAACTCTTCCACCTCCCAACACAATTCCCCCACTTCCCCACACAAATCCCACCACTTCCAAGGCCAATTTCGAATTTGAACCTTCCCTCCCATAGCCATTAGAATCATCTTGCCCCTTCTTCTCTCTTGGCCACCCCCTTCCCCACCTCATCTTCTTCTTCACATTCTTACCCTGCTTCAGGAAACAGAATTACAGCAACTTGCAGAGGAGGCCACGGTCACCCATCAACGACTCAGGGAGCAAGGCCTACATTTCCAGAATCATCTGCAAGCCAGCTTTCAAGGCGAGGTGGTTTCGTCGGCATCCGAGTTCGGTGCTGTCCGCAATCACCATTCTTCTCCGACTGCGCCGAACCTCTCAGATCCGGAGCCAGAGCTGCAGAGACGACTCGCCCACGGCTAACCTTGAAGGAACCAGTTTTCAAGGTCTTCTACAAAGTTCATCCTCCCTCTGTCAGCGTCCAGGAACAGAAGGCGGAACCCCGTTCGGCATCCGACAACCAGAGTTACTATTTTTCTACCACAACCACGCCGGTCTGCCTCCTCACTGTCTGCACCGACCTCCGTCCACTTCTCTGGACACCCAGTTCATCTCCGACATCAGAAGACGTCCCCGTTTGTTTTGTTGCAAAGAAGACTCCTCCAAGATTCCAAAGAGTCCAGCGGTTCCAGGTTCGGAGCTCCGGAGCGATCGTGGTACCTTCTGCAACCTGCTGTTGCAGACAGAGCTCGACCAGCAACCAGAGCTGCATCCACCTTCCAGCCACCGGTGCGGTCAGCCCTGAGAATCATAGCTTCCCCAAAAATTCAAGCTTCATCCCCTATCAGTTGGAAAACGTTTGGCGTTGGTTTCGTCGCAATCCAAGCTTCGTGGAATTTTTAGCTGCCACAACACCGATCCACTGTCCAGAAAACCTGCAGGTGGGCAGAACCGGCGAAGCTCGGAATCTCGATCTCCTTTGCATTTCTCCCCACCCCGCTTGGCCGGCTGAAGGCCCCTCCCTGCGTGGAGGTAGTTTTGAATGTACTAAGTGTAACCCCCACCCCAAGATCACCCCTCCTGCGAGAGGAGTAGTGCTGTACCATTTACATTTTCAGGTCAAGCTACACCGCCGCGGCGATCGGGTGCATACCCTCGCCTCCCGGCGCGCCCTCGTCTCCGAACGGGATCGGTGTCTTCACACCGATCAGGTGAGCTTCTGGTACTACCCTTTGTAGCCTTATTCCTGCTAGCTTAGTATTGCTTTGATTGCTCGTCGGCGGTGAGAAGAGAGTTCGAATTTGCATGCTAGTTTGTTAGTGTCCACCGCGGACCGTGAGAGAGTGTCACCCAAACCCCGCCTTGCGGGCCAGCCACCCACGAAGTTGGGTATCCTAGACTCTTTGGAGTCAGCCGTAGCATTGTAAGTCCATTAGAACAATTGGGTCCCATCCCGGACCCTCATCATTATCCCCCGGACCCACCGGGTGAGCGTGTGAACCGTGTGAGCAAAAATCGTCGATTGTGAGAATCATTGAGTGCTTGTATGCTTGCGGGTCTAAGTCCTAGGGTCATATCATCCTCTTTAGTGGTCTTTGGGCTGTGCCACATCAAGTGGTATCAGAGCGGTCATAGGCTTGTCCTTACAAGTCTAGTCTTGGGTCACACTAAGTCTTTCTTAGGTGCATTCGCACACCCTTGCATAGCCCACCCAACCTTGCATGACCACCCGTAGTGGAACTCATTATCAAGGCAATCCATCTTCTTCCAATAACACCATGAATCCCAATCCCCAAGGAAATCCCCCTCACAATGAGCATGAGCTTCCCGACCAAATGAGGTTTCTTGTGGACTACATGACCGAAATTATGGGAAGGCTTGACGGTATTACGGCCCGGCTTGAACAACTTGAGGAAAATAGACCTATTCCAAGGGAAGGAGATAGGAGAGATCCCCCTCCACATGTGGAGCCAGCCATAGGAGGACTCAACCTTGACCCCCCTCCCGAACCGGAAAGGGACCCACCCCCTAGAAGGAATGAGAGGCCTCCCCGGGACAACCCGGATGACCAACTAATGAGACTTGTGAAAGTCGATGCTCCCACTTTTGATGGATCTCATCATCCGAGCATCTACTTAGATTGGGAGGCAGCCATGGATCAATATTTTGATTGGTACCCAATGACCGAGGATAGGAAAGTCCGACTTGCAAAGATGCAATTAACCAAACTTGCCAAGACTCATTGGATGAATGTTGAAGCCTTAAGGATAGTTAGGAGGGAAGTTCCAATCACCACATGGGGGGCCATGAAAGACCAACTCAAACTCAAATATGTCCCACCCTCCTACCATCAAAACCTCTTAGATGAATGGCAAGCCTTGACTCAAGAAGGAAAGACCGTTATGGAATACATTGAAAAGTTTGACTACTACCTCCTCAAATGTGGAGTCCAAGAGGACCCCTCCGTCACACTCTCCCGCTTTAGGAATGGGCTTCAATTCCATATCAAAAAGGAACTATTCATGCGTCAAGTAACAACTTTAGAGCAAGCCTACCAAGTAGCTCGGGATGCCGAGAAATTCTCTCGGTACACGCGAATGGTTCCACTACAAGAAAAAGTGGCTATAGCGACCGAATTAGAGACCGATTAAATCGGTCGCTAGTCGGTCCCAAATAGAGACCAATTCGGCGACCGAAATAATCGGTCGCATATCTGAGACCGTTTTGGAGACCGAATTTATTTCGGTCGCCGAATTGGTCGCTATATTTAGCTCGAATTTATTCCGGTCTCTTTTTTTTCAAAATCGACCGAATTGGAGACCGATGTTGCGACCGAATATATTTCGGTCTCTAATCGGTCGCTGATATGACTGCATTTACAGCGCGACCATCTCCCCCCTGCATTGATAACCTTCCTCCACCGGAGCTCTCCCCTCCCCCTCCGGCCCCCTCGCCCTCCCCCCCCCCCCCCCTCTGCCTTGCGGCCACGGGCGTGGCGAGCGGCGTGGTGGTGGACGGACGCCGGAGCTCGCTGTCTCGGCCAGCCCCGCACCATCCTCGCCGTCGACCTCGTCGGTCCCCGTCGTCCTCGTCGTCACCCTCCTCGGTCTGGTAAGTCCTCTCCCTCTCGATCTCCCCCCCTCTCCTCTCCCTCCAGCCCCGCGCCTCTCTCCCCCCCCCTCTCCCTCCCCGCCGGCCATCGACCATGCCCTATTTCTCATTTTTTTTCTTCTTGGAGGGGTTCCAGTGAGGGGGGTTTCGGTGGGAGGGGGTGGCGGGGGAGGTTGGTCTGGGAGGGGGGGTGGAGCTCGGGTGAGGGGGAGGGGGCTCCGCAGGGGAGGGGGAGGGGGCTGCGCAGGGGAGGGGGAGGGGCTCCGGTGGAGGGGAGGGGGCTCCGCAGGGGTGAGGGGGAGGGGGCTCCGGTGGACGGGAGGGGGCTGCGCAGGGGGAGGGGCTCCGGTGGGGTGAGGGGGAGGGGGCTCCGGTGGAGGGGAGGGGGCTGCGCAGGGGGAGGGGCTCCGGTGGGGTGAGGGGGAGGGGGCTCCGGTGGAGGGGAGGGGGCTGCGCAGGGGGAGGGGCTCCGGTGGAGGGGGGGCTGCGCAGGGGGATGGGCTCCGGTGGAGGGGAGGGGGCTCCGCAGGGGTGAGGGGGAGGGGGCTCCGGTGGAGGGGAGGGGGTTGCGCAGGGGGAGGGGCTCCGGTGGAGGGGGGGCTGCGCAGGGGGAGGGGCTCCGGTGGAGGGGGAGGGGCTCCGGTGGAGGGGCTCCGGTGGAGGGGAGGGGGCTCCGCAGGGGTGAGGGGGAGGGGGCTCCGGTGGACGGGAGGGGGCTGCGCAGGGGGAGGGGCTCCGGTGGGGTGAGGGGGAGGGGGCTCCGGTGGGGTGAGGGGGAGGGGGCTGCGCAGGGGGAGGGGCTCCGGTGGAGGGGGGGCTGCGCAGGGGGATGGGCTCCGGTGGAGGGGAGGGGGCTCCGCAGGGGTGAGGGGGAGGGGGCTCCGGTGGAGGGGAGGGGGTTGCGCAGGGGGAGGGGCTCCGGTGGAGGGGGGGCTGCGCAGGGGGAGGGGCTCCGGTGGAGGGGGATGACATGGACGGGTATATATGGTGTTCTGTGTCGGATGGTCGGGGTAGAGTGGTGAAGGGCGGAACCTGTGACGATGGCTGTAAGGTTGCCGGCGTCGAGGCCTTCCGTGACCTGCTCCGCCGTAGAAGAAGAGCCAAAACCCGACGGCCCGTTTCCCCGGAACCAGCTAAACAGTCCCATCTCCACCTCCGGCCACTTCTTCAGTTCTTCCCTTCCCTCCGGTCTCCTTCCCTTCTATCTTTGATCTCCATGGCATAATGCCCAATTTATTTCTTTTGCTGCTGTGTGATCACTTATCCTTCTGTCAAATAATCTTTTCCACAACTGTATACGAAGTGTATTTATGCTTGTTAGCATGATGGAAAGCATATTCATGTTTTAGGTCAGGATAAGCTGAATACCAAGCATAATTTTCAAGCGGTTACAGGGACAGAAACCTAAAAGAAATTATAACCATTTGATAACTTGGCCCTATGCTCTAGTATCAGAGATTCAGGTATAGGATTATTGGTATATTACTTTAGTAGATTAAGGAAGAGAGTAGATCTGCTATATCTGATAGGTAACATCTAACATCCATATCCATGTGTGCGCTCAGCATAACATACTCTTTGCCTTACAATTGACCCATCCTCTCTCTCAAGTAAAGCCCCTTATTTGCATCTCTTTTCTCAATTCATTCTCATAAATCTTCTATGACTATAAGTTGTCAAATATTATTACAATTCCAGTCACCTTGACATCAAGAAGTTTCTAGCTGGCCACAGGCTGTCAGGTACCTATGAGGATTAGTTACAATGTTTTTCTAAAAGTTTTTCTTCCTCCATCTGTTTGTTTAAAGACCTATCATACTATCTTATCCATCCTCAGTAATAAAATGGGGTTTAAGATTGCACCATATTTACTAATGTTCAAAAAGTAACATTGTATGTTTTGATGAGTGAAAAAGTGTCATTTAATGGTTATAAATGTTTCTGTCCTGCATCAGATTTGGTATCAGAGCATAAGGGAATCAACTTATTTTTATAAGTTGAGGTCCTACATTTTGTAATCAGTATGCTTCCTCTTCCGATTATTTTTACTGCATATTTACCTAATGGACAACGAGCAGAAATTGATGTACATGAGTCGGAAGATAAGAATTGGATTTCACCTGACATTGTTAAGTCACTTGCTAAGACCGGAGAAATTGTTATTGAGGGTGACCGTGTATTTGTGGAGTTCTCTAAGAAGTTCAAAACAGTCACGTATGATGATGGAGCTTGGTGTGACATTGGGTCAATGGCTGCCCCATTCATTATTTTAGGAAGAAAGTGGTTAGAAGAAAGAAGTGCGGTTATTGATTCAGAAAGAAAAACATGCACTTTGAGTTTAGTGTTATTTTCTTGTATTTTCGTAATTAAATTAAGGTTTATTTTTAGTTTAGTGTTATTTAGTCGGTTATGTGTTTTGTTAATTTTAATAGTTAGGGTATTGTTGGATGAAAAGTAAAGTGTGTTTTATTATTGTCTTATTCAGTAATGATACCATCAATTTCTTTACTTGATTTCTGCATAGCTAGTGACAGTGTTGTCTTTAAGCTAAAAAGTATCATGCTATATTTTATTTCTGCTAAATAGCTAGTGAAAGTGTTGTCTTTATGTTGGATGTTAAAATAAAATTCCTGTTTTCATTGTGTACATGTATTGCCAATTTCACATGTTACTGCTATGTTTTTAGATTGTGTTATTATCTTGTCAATATTTAATTAGTTGGGTGTTGTATGTGAGCTGAGATGCGTGGGTGCAACCTAACATTGCACGCATCTTAGGAGAGCGTGTTAAGCCCGTGCCAATCAACCTACCCGTTCAAGACTTTGGGATTGATATGCACGTTCTCATTTTGAATGATGAGAATGTGTATATCTAACTCAAAGTCTTGAATTGTCCCGTTTGGACAGTCTGTGAATGTTTGATCGCACTTAGGTGGTTAATTACTATATGTGTTTGTGTTGTTTGTTAAAAATTTTGGCTGCGTCTTCTCACTCCTCTCTGATATACCTTTATTGATTTTGATTATTTTCTTAACCACTTATTAGTAAGTGTTTAAGAAAATTTCTTAATCAATAAATATTTTGTGGTATATCGGAGAGGTGTGGGGAGATGCTGCCGAAATTTTTAGCAAACAACACAACACATATAGTAATTAATCGTGCGATCAAACCTTCACAGATGGGTTAAAAAGTGAAGATCTAAATGATATTTCCGTCCTATTTAAAATGGCAGACATGGACGATGTGAGGTAAGGGTTGTACTTTTTATTTTGTTAAACATGTTAAAGTTTTGTGTGTTTACATTTCATTCGCATAGGGAAAATGTCTGAAGATCGTTCATGGATGTACCGTAGAGTAGTTGATCAGGTGGTGTCTATAGAATTTAAAAATGGAGTTGAGAGATTCATTCAGTTTGCTTTGAGAAATTCTATTGAAGCTGTAGATTGTGAGGGTCGTATCCGATGTCCTTGTGTAGTCTGTAAGAATTTGAAGTGGCTGACAACATGGGATGTACAACGTCATTTATACAGAAAGGGGTTTGTTAAAGATTATACAAACTGGATATGTCATGGTGAAACATTGTGGTCGACCTACGAGCCTGCCAATGTTGGAAGTGGAAGTTCATATGTTGATATGGTCATAGATGCTGCTGGTCCAGGATTCAATGTTCACGAGGAGCATGTACATAATGAAGAACCGCCAAACAAGACAGCTGAAAGATTTTATCAGCTACTCAAAGATGCTGATGAGCCATTGTGGACTGGATGTCAAAATCACTCTCGACTGTCTGCGGTGTCACAATTATTGAACTTGAAATCTGAATTTCACATCAGTGAGATTTGTTTTGATCGTTTGTTACTGATTATCAAAAGTATGTTGCCACAAGATGAGAAATTACCTGAAAATTTTTATCGTGCAAAGAAGATGGTCACTGACTTAGGGCTTGGATATGAGAAAATAGATGCATGTCCTAATCATTGCATGCTATATTATAATGAGGCTAAAAGTAAGGTATCATGTTCCATATGTGGTCATGATAGATTCAAGCCTAAGAAAGGGGACAATTCAAAGCAAAAAGATATACCATATATGTCATTGCGGTATTTTCCTATTGCACCGAGATTGCAGAGAATGTATATGGCACCAAAGATAGCTCAACATATGAGATGGCATGCGGAAAGAGTACGTCGACAACATAATGTAATCAGTCATCCTGCAGATGCCGAAGCTTGGAGTCACTTTAACCGTGCTCACCCTACTTTCTCAAAAGAGTCGCGTAATGTAAGGCTGGGTTTATGTACTGATGGATTCAATCCATTTGGAGGTTCAGTGACTTCCTACTCTTGCTGGCCAGTTTTCGTGACACCATATAATATTCCGCCAAATATGTGCATGAAACGAGAGCATTTATTTCTATCATTATTGATCCCTGGTCCAAAAAGTCCTGGGAAAAAATTAGACATATATCTCAGGCCGTTGATTGATGAGTTGAAGTTGTTATGGACTGATGGGGTTACTACCTATGATGCATGCAGAAAACAAAATTTCACTATGAAGGCTGCATTGATGTGGACAATAAGCGACTTTCCTGCATATGGAATGTTATCTAGCTGGAGCACTCATGGAAAACTAGCATGTCCTTACTGTATGGACAGTTCCAAATCATTTGTACTTAAGCATGGTGGCAAGTCATGCTGGTTTGATTGTCATCGACGATTTCTACCAAGGGACCATCCGTTTAGAAGGCAAAAAGATGCATTCTTAAAGAACAGAATTGAATTGGAAGAAGCTGATTTTGAACGGTTGTCTGGTCCACATTTAGCAGCACGTGTACAGAACTTACCAGATATAGCACAATTGTCGAGCAGCACAAGACAACTCCCTGGATTTGGGAAGGATCACAATTGGGTCAAAAAAAGTATCTTCTGGGAATTGCCTTATTGGTCAACTCTTCTTATACGACATAACATCGACGTCATGCATGTTGAGAAGAATGTCTTTGATAATGTGTTCAACACTGTTATGGACATAACAGGCAAAACAAAGGATAATGTGAATGCCCGTTTAGACTTGAAAATACATTGTAAACGTCCAGAACTGTACCTTATTGATAGAAATGGTAAAACAGTTAAACCGAAAGCAAGTTACGCCCTTGGAGCTGCACAGATTAAAGAAGTATGCTCTTGGCTAAAACAGTTGAGATTTCCAGATGGTTATGTGTCTAACATTGCTCGTTGCGTGAATACAAATGAGGGGAAAATATATGGAATGAAAAGTCATGACTGTCATGTGTTCATGCAGAGGTTGTTACCTATTGTATTTCGTGATATGATGCCGAAGGCGATATGGGGAGCAGTGACTGAGTTAAGTCAGTTTTTCAAAATTTTATGTGCATCAGAGCTCAGGTATGAAGATGTGGAAACTATTGAACAGAATGTGATCACGACAGTTTGTAGATTGGAAAAGATATTTCCACCATCATTCTTTGATTCAATGGAGCACCTGCTTATACACTTACCATATGAGGCTAAAGTAGGAGGGCCAGTACAATTTAGATGGATGTATCCATTTGAGAGGTAATATATATATATTTTCTCCTCATAATTCAATTACATGGTGATGTGTTTTTCATTATCTTATGAACATTCTGGTAGGTGTATGCATGAATTGAAAATGAAAGTTCGCAACAAGGCAAAAGTAGAGGGTTCCATTGCCGAGGCGTACATTATGGAAGAAATATCAAATTTCTGTTCAATGTACTTTGAACCTGAGGTACAAACTCGTCGAACTCGGCCACCACGTAATGATGATGGGGGAGACTCCGTTCACTCTGAGCGACTGTCGATATTTAAGTATCCTGGACGTGCGTATGGACGTTCCTCGAGTCGGATGCTAAATGATAGAGAATTGCACTGTGCAGAAATTTACATCCTTTTAAATTGTATGGAGGTTGAACCTTATGTTGCGTAAGTTCTCTGCTCAAATTACATTGTGTCTATAACTTATTATTTTTCATTCCATCTATAATGCTCCAATGGTCGTAATACAGACAATTTGACTCAGAATTAATCCAAAGATGTCCATATCTCACTGACATGGAGGTTGAAAAAGAACGAGAAAAATCATTCGCTTCTTGGCTGAAATATCGTGTAAGTATTATTACTACTCTTTCTCCTTGTTGGGTCAATGACAAATTCTGACTAGTGTGCTGTCCATATGTAGGTTGAAAATGATTTTATTACTGATCAAAGAATTCGAGTGATCAGTTATGGCCCATCGAAAGTTGCACGTACATATCCAGCATTTATTGTGAATGGGTATAGATTTCACACTAGACAATATGGGCAGAATAAGTCAACAATGAACAGCGGGGTATGTGTGAAAGGAAGTACATATAATGAAAACGAATGTGATTATTATGGTATTATTGAGGAGATCTTAGAATTGCAATATCTCGGAGATGACAACCATATATTTCTGTTAAAGTGTCATTGGTTTGATCCTAATTCTGTTCGAAATGACACAACATATGGGATTGTCGATATCAGACATAAGTCTAAATTGAATACTTATGATCCATTCATTTTGGCCGCACAAGCCCAGCAGGTCTATTATACAAAGTATCCATCGTCTAGAAATAAAGAAAGAAATGATTGGTGGGCAGTTTGCAAGGTTAAGACAAGGCTTTTCCCGGATTATGAGTTGGATTTGACTGAAACAGAGCAGTTGGATGTGAATGCCGAATTCTTTCAATCAGACTTGGGTGATGATGTAGACTTGCCTGCTTCTAGTGATGAATCTGTGGAGGCACCGTCTTTATCTAAAGAGAATGAAGTGGAGGAAGTCGATCCAGAACAACCAGAAATACAGTTGGGGGACTCCGAAGAGGAGGAATATATTAGTGATCAAAATGAATCTGATAATGAAGATGTGAATGCTGAATTTGTTATATCTCCAACATCTGAAGAAGAAATGGAGAATGTTTGATTAATGGTATACAATTTTATCTGGGAATTTTAATACTCTGTAACTTTCTTTCTTTCACTATTTGATGAATATGCATGTATTTTAGTACCAGTTGAAGATATGGTTCGAGGACGGCGTGGGACTCCCAGAGGTGGGAGGGGAGAGGGTAGCGGGAGGAGATTTACTTCCGTTTCACCACCGGTAGTAGGTATGTATACTTTCATGTATAATGCATTGTAGTATTTGTTGAAAATAATTCTTTATGTTTTTGTGTTATCTGATTCTTATTTTCACAGGACCCACGACCTCTGCACCGTTACCACCGAGGGATGCACCGCTACCACCGGTAGTAGGTATGTATACTTTCATGTATAATTCATTTGAGTATTTGTTTAAAATAATTCTTTATGTTTTTGTGTTATCTGATTCTTATTTTCACAGGACCCACGACCTCTGCACCGTTACCACCGAGGGATGCACCGCTACCACCGGTAGTAGGTATGTATACTTTCATGTATAATTCATTTGAGTATTTGTTTAAAATAATTCTTTATGTTTTTGTGTTATCTGATTCTTATTTTCACAGGACCCACGACCTCTGCACCGTTACCACCGAGGGATGCACCGCTACCACCGGTAGTAGGTATGTATACTTTCATGTATAATTCATTTGAGTATTTGTTTAAAATAATTCTTTATGTTTTTGTGTTATCTGATTCTTATTTTCACAGGACCCACGACCTCTGCACCGTTACCACCGAGGGATGCACCGCTACCACCGGTAGTAGGTATGTATACTTTCATGTATAATTCATTTGAGTATTTGTTTAAAATAATTCTTTATGTTTTTGTGTTATCTGATTCTTATCCTTACAGGACCCACGGCCTCTGCACCGTTACCACTGACAACGGGTACATTGACGGCCTATGCACCGCCATCACACATGGCGAGTGGATCTACACCTCCCCCAGCTGAGTCAGGTATGTTCATTTGCATATTTATGTTTTTTTGATAGTTTGTTTTATTTATACTATTTAATTCGTATAGTACGTGCTGATGACGAGGCGAGTCATCATGAGGGGGAGGGCTGTTGTAATGAGACGATGCGGGCAGTGTGGATAAATGAAGGGTACGTAATGCATTATTTTTGTTATTTATTCGTCATTGTGGTATTAATATTTTTAATTTCAGGAATAAAATAGAGCCAGCCCAAGCATCACAATTTATTACAAAGACAATTCAAGCACATTTTCCAGGCCCCATCCATCGCTTTGCTGATTTTCCGATGGGTGTTCAGGATTTATTGTTCTCTATGTTCTTGGTATTTATCTTATTTTATCATATTAAGTCATTTTCAATTATTATTTTAACCCACTTTGTTATGTAACATATAAATTTTTGTTGTTGTTAATATATAGAGGAATCATCGATTCACAGAACATTCAGATGAGTTACGTGCTAGATTTGCATGGACAGCTACTGCAAGAGATAATTTCAAACATCTTATGTACAATGCCCGAAGATATGCAAAAAAAGCATGTGCAAGTACTGATAAGAACATATGGAAGGAGCATGGGCCTGTGTGGATGAGAAAGGAGTATTGGACAGAGCTGTGCAACATTTGGGAAGCGGAGAAATGGAATGCCAATTCAAACAAAGCAAAGCAAAACAGAGCAGCGCATCCTGAAGCGAATTTACACACGGGTGGCTCTGTCTCCTTTGCAACACATAAAGCGAGATTAGTAAGTACACTTCTACATATATAAATTTTTTGTTTCTATTATGAAACTGTGATTTATTTGAATAACAGGAAGCACAGTTAAAGCGGCCAGCTCAATTTCATGAACTTTTTGATCGAACTCATAAGAAGAAAGGGACAAATGCTTACATTAGTGAGAAAGCTCGGGAGGTAGCGGTAAGTGTATACATTAATAGTTTTCATTTAAGATTAAATTGTAGAATAATTTGGTTTTGTTTTTTTTTGGTTTTTGCAGGACTCATATAGTAGACGAATGGATGAGAGGTACGGGGATGACAGTCAGCGTCCAGAGTTGGATCCTGCCATTTGGGTTGCAGCATCTGGGGCACCCAAGAAAGGACATGTTTATGGTTTTGGACATAGCTTGGGCACGACTAGGGTGTTATCATCATGCTCGAGTTCGGTCTCACATGCGACCTCTCCATTTACCACACCAGCAGCCCCAGATGGTTCTTCCAGTGCCGCCCCGACCATGACTCCAGATATGTTTAGGCAGATCGTCAACGAGACCGTCTCTCAGAATATCTCTCAGAATATCTCAACCATCGTCGCTCAGACCGTCTCCCAGATGCTCACATCCTTGGGAATTGATAGTAGTAGAGCACCTCCTGCACCTCCTGCACAGCAGCCTCCGGTAAGTATTTTATTTGATTGATTTTCTATTTGTTAACTCTAAATATCATCTTACAAAATATAAGAATTTAGATTGAGGAGGGGAAAATATCATTTTCTTAACTCTAAATATCATCTTACACCTATCCTCTGGATATTAGAATCAACAGGCAGACTGTTCTGCAGGATTTTCCATAGGTGTATAGAGATTTTGGTTAGAACTGAATGGAGGCAGCGAATGGAGGCATTGTGCCTCTTGTTATGCCATTCATAGAAGAAAACATTAACAAACCTGAATGGAGGCAGCGAGAAGCAGCAACTTATGCATTTGGTTCTAAAATCTGAAATACCGGTCGGATGGCCGTGCCGGTCATTCCAATACGACCGGGGAGATGAAAGTGACTTGTCAGAACTGACGGAATCCAAATCGGATGCCCGGTTTGAGCTCGGCGCTCAAACTTCATTTTTAAAATACACTTATTTCAAATGAACTGTTAGGACGGGTCCGGGGGTCTAAAATTCGAAATACCGGTCGGATGGCCGTGCCGATCATTCCAATACGACCGGGGAGATGAAAGTGACTTGTCAGAACTGACGGAATCCAAATCGGATGCCCGGTTTGAGCTCGGCGCTCAAACTTCATTTTTAAAATACACTTAGTTCAAATGAACTGTTAGGACGGGGCATTTGGTTCTAAAATCTGAAATACCGGTCGGATGGCCGTGCCGATCATTCCAATACGACCGGGGAGATGAAAGTGACTTGTCAGAACTGACGGAATCCAAATCGGATGCCCGGTTTGAGCTCGGCGCTCAAACTTCATTTTTAAAATACACTTATTTCAAATGAACTGTTAGGACGGGTCCGGGGGTCTAAAATCTGAAATACCGGTCGGATGGCCGTGCCGGACATTCCAATACGACCGGGGAGATGAAAGTGACTTGTCAGAACTGACGGAATCCAAATCGGATGCCCGGTTTGAGCTCGGCGCTCAAACTTCATTTTTAAAATACACTTAGTTCAAATGAACTGTTAGGACGGGTCCGGGGGTCCTAAAATCTGAAATACCGGTCGGATGGCCGTGCCGATCATTCCAATACGACCGGGGAGATGAAAGTGACTTGTCAGAACTGACGGAATCCAAATCGGATGCCCGGTTTGAGCTCGGCGCTCAAACTTCATTTTTAAAATACACTTATTTCAAATGAACTGTTAGGACGGGGCATTTGGTTCTAAAATCTGAAATACCGGTCGGATGGCCGTGCCGATCATTCCAATACGACCGGGGAGATGAAAGTGACTTGTCAGAACTGACGGAATCCAAATCGGATGCCCGGTTTGAGCTCGGCGCTCAAACTTCATTTTTAAAATACACTTATTTCAAATGAACTGTTAGGACGGGTCCGGGGGTCCTAAAATCTGAAATACCGGTCGGATGGCCGTGCCGATCATTCCAATACGACCGGGGAGATGAAAGTGACTTGTCAGAACTGACGGAATCCAAATCGGATGCCCGGTTTGAGCTCGGCGCTCAAACTTCATTTTTAAAATACACTTATTTCAAATGAACTGTTTGGACGGGTCCGGGGGTCTAAAATCTGAAATACCGGTCGGATGGCCGTGCCGGTCATTCCAATACGACCGGGGAGATGAAAGTGACTTGTCAGAACTGACGGAATCCAAATCGGATGCCCGGTTTGAGCTCGGCGCTCAAACTTCATTTTTAAAATACACTTAGTTCAAATGAACTGTTAGGACGGGTCCGGGGGTCCTAAAATCTGAAATACCGGTCGGATGGCCGTGCCGATCATTCCAATACGACCGGGGAGATGAAAGTGACTTGTCAGAACTGACGGAATCCAAATCGGATGCCCGGTTTGAGCTCGGCGCTCAAACTTCATTTTTAAAATACACTTAGTTCAAATGAACTGTTAGGACGGGTCCGGGGGTCCTAAAATCTGAAATACCGGTCGGATGGCCGTGCCGATCATTCCAATACGACCGGGGAGATGAAAGTGACTTGTCAGAACTGACGGAATCCAAATCGGATGCCCGGTTTGAGCTCGGCGCTCAAACTTCATTTTTAAAATACACTTATTTCAAATGAACTGTTTGGACGGGTCCGGGGGTCTAAAATCTGAAATACCGGTCGGATGGCCGTGCCGGTCATTCCAATACGACCGGGGAGATGAAAGTGACTTGTCAGAACTGACGGAATCCAAATCGGATGCCCGGTTTGAGCTCGGCGCTCAAACTTCATTTTTAAAATACACTTAGTTCAAATGAACTGTTAGGACGGGGCATTTGGTTCTAAAATCTGAAATACCGGTCGGATGGCCGTGCCGATCATTCCAATACGACCGGGGAGATGAAAGTGACTTGTCAGAACTGACGGAATCCAAATCGGATGCCCGGTTTGAGCTCGGCGCTCAAACTTCATTTTTAAAATACACTTAGTTCAAATGAACTGTTAGGACGGGTCCGGGGGTCCTAAAATCTGAAATACCGGTCGGATGGCCGTGCCGATCATTCCAATACGACCGGGGAGATGAAAGTGACTTGTCAGAACTGACGGAATCCAAATCGGATGCCCGGTTTGAGCTCGGCGCTCAAACTTCATTTTTAAAATACACTTATTTCAAATGAACTGTTTGGACGGGTCCGGGGGTCTAAAATCTGAAATACCGGTCGGATGGCCGTGCCGGTCATTCCAATACGACCGGGGAGATGAAAGTGACTTGTCAGAACTGACGGAATCCAAATCGGATGCCCGGTTTGAGCTCGGCGCTCAAACTTCATTTTTAAAATACACTTAGTTCAAATGAACTGTTAGGACGGGGCATTTGGTTCTAAAATCTGAAATACCGGTCGGATGGCCGTGCCGATCATTCCAATACGACCGGGGAGATGAAAGTGACTTGTCAGAACTGACGGAATCCAAATCGGATGCCCGGTTTGAGCTCGGCGCTCAAACTTCATTTTTAAAATACACTTAGTTCAAATGAACTGTTAGGACGGGTCCGGGGGTCCTAAAATCTGAAATACCGGTCGGATGGCCGTGCCGATCATTCCAATACGACCGGGGAGATGAAAGTGACTTGTCAGAACTGACGGAATCCAAATCGGATGCCCGGTTTGAGCTCGGCGCTCAAACTTCATTTTTAAAATACACTTATTTCAAATGAACTGTTTGGACGGGTCCGGGGGTCTAAAATCTGAAATACCGGTCGGATGGCCGTGCCGGTCATTCCAATACGACCGGGGAGATGAAAGTGACTTGTCAGAACTGACGGAATCCAAATCGGATGCCCGGTTTGAGCTCGGCGCTCAAACTTCATTTTTAAAATACACTTAGTTCAAATGAACTGTTAGGACGGGGCATTTGGTTCTAAAATCTGAAATACCGGTCGGATGGCCGTGCCGATCATTCCAATACGACCGGGGAGATGAAAGTGACTTGTCAGAACTGACGGAATCCAAATCGGATGTCCGGTTTGAGCTCGGCGCTCAAACTTCATTTTTAAAATACACTTAGTTCAAATGAACTGTTAGGACGGGTCCGGGGGTCTAAAATTCGAAATACCGGTCGGATGGCCGTGCCGATCATTCCAATACGACCGGGGAGATGAAAGTGACTTGTCAGAACTGACGGAATCCAAATCGGATGCCCGGTTTGAGCTCGGCGCTCAAACTTCATTTTTAAAATACACTTAGTTCAAATGAACTGTTAGGACGGGGCATTTGGTTCTAAAATCTGAAATACCGGTCGGATGGCCGTGCCGATCATTCCAATACGACCGGGGAGATGAAAGTGACTTGTCAGAACTGACGGAATCCAAATCGGATGCCCGGTTTGAGCTCGGCGCTCAAACTTCATTTTTAAAATACAAGATGAAATTTGAACTTATATTGTGTGTGTGTATTTATATATATGAAAATGAGCTGGCTTAAACTATTGGCATACTCTTGTTAATGCTTGATTTCTTTATTAAGTCTTGTTAATGCTTGATTTCTTTATTAAGGATTTGATTATAATTTTTTTAAATGATATACAGGATCATCCGTCGCGAGATGTTGGACGAGACGACGACCAGGATGAGACATATGTGGAGGATTTGTGATTTTATTTTAGTTGTGTATGTTGTCATTTTATTATTATGGATGTATGATCAATTTGTGATTTTATTTTAATTGTGTGTAATTTGAGGTTCGTGGAGATTGTGATCCGTGTAGTTGATTTATTATTGTTTTATGAAATTGTTATTTATCAGGTGTTTGTATGTGATGAATTTGAGATTTGTCGATATTGTTGTCTGTGTAGTTGATTTTATATTTATGTTATGAATTTGTTATTTATCAGGTAATTTATTTATCAGTTTAAATAAATTTTTAAAAAAAAAATAATGCAAAATTAGCGACCGCATGGAGACTGAATTGCGACCGAATAGCGACTATACGTTATATTTCTTTTATTAAATAATTATACTTGGCGACCGACTTGCGACCGACTAGCCACCGAATAAATCCGATAGGTTAATTTTATTTTTAAAAATATAACATAATTCGAGACCGAATAGCGACCGAATTGAGACCGACTTAATCCGATAGGTTAATTTTATTTTTTAAAATACAACAAATGTAGCGACCGAATAGAGACTGAATGGCGACCGAATTATTAGCGACCGATCAGGCGACCGATTATAATCGGTCTCTAGTAACGACTGATACTGCGACCGAATTATGTCGGTCGCTATATAGCGACTATTATATAGCGACCGACATATTCGGTCGCTATATAGTGTCTGTTCGGTCGCAATGCGGATTTGCGACCGATCTACGACTGAATAGCGACCGAATATGTCGGTCGCTATCCGCGATTTTTCTTGTAGTGTTCCCCCTCGGGGAATGGACCCTAGAGCCATGGCACCTCGGGCCAACCCTCCACCACCCCAAAGAGGTCTCCTTCCTACACCCATGGGAACTCCTCCCACACGGGTCACCCCTCCTAATGCCAATCCACCATTCCGCCCCGCAAGTGGGCCCCTAAACACAACTCCCAATAGGCCCAATTCGACACCCACTCTCCCTCACACTAAGGTGACCCCAAACCATCAAAGTGGGCAGCAATGCTTTAGGTGTTATGGGTATGGACACTTTGCCAATCAATGCCCCACCAAGGGAGCATCAAACTTACTCATAGAGGAGACCAACCCCCAACCCCAAGCTGAATTTGAAGGAGAGATTGAGGTATATGAACCCTCTCTTGAATGGGAGGAGGAGTATGAGAACCACTACATGGAAAGCAACCAAGAACAACCTCCTCCACCCACCGACTCCCACCTAGGAGTGGTTAGATGCACCCTCACCCAAAACCAAGAGCATGATTGGAGGAGAAACACCATATTCTATACCTACATAAGGATGGGGAGCCATGTTAGGAAGGTCATCTTGGATAATGGAAGTAGTGTGAATGTGGTGTCACCCGACACCGTCAAACTTTTGGGCCTTACCACCTCCCCACATCCCCACCCATATAGGGTAGCATGGATTGATACCACCTCCATACCCGTTAGTGCCCGTTGCCTTGTCCCAATTACATTCCAATCCTATCAAGGCCAAGTGTGGTGTGATATCCTTCCAATGGAAGTTGGGAGTATCCTTTTAGGACGGCCTTGGATCTACGATGTAGATGCCACCTTCTTAGGAAGAACCAACGCTTGCATCTTCATTCATGAGGGGAAGAAGATCCAACTCAACCCATCTCCACCCCGCACTCTACCTAAGAAGGCCTCTCCCTCCCTTGAGGGACCCACTACCCTTCCCCCCATCCCAACACCAACAAACCCCACCCCATCAAGTCCTAGTCCTAGTAACATCAAAGAGCCTCCTAGGAGCCTACACCTTGTCACTAGGAAAGAGTTTGAGGAAGAAGTCAACCAAGGGGATCAAGTATGTGCCATTGTCATTTGTCTAGGGGAATCCACCCCAACCGACCCACACCCCCTAGAAATTCATCAACTCCTTAAGGACTTCCATGATGTATTTCCCGAGGAGCTTCCGGACAAACTACCACCTATGAGAGATGTGCAACATGCCATCGACCTCGTGCCCGGGGCTACCTTGCCCAACCTCCCACACTACCGACTCAACCCCACCGAGCATGCCGAGCTTCGGAGGCAGATTGAAGAACTCATCAAGAAGGGCTTCCTCCGAATTAGCAAAAGCCCTTGTGCCGTCCCGGCTCTTCTTACACCCAAAAAGGATGGGACTTGGCGCATGTGTGTAGATAGCCGAGCCGTCAACAAGATAACGGTCAAATATAGGTTCCCCATCCCTCGGCTTGATGACATGCTAGACATGCTAGCGGGAGCCACCATCTTCTCCAAAATTGATCTCAAAAGTGGCTACCACCAAGTCCGCATTAGGCCCGGGGACGAGTGGAAAACCGCCTTTAAAACTAAAGACGGTCTCTATGAATGGCTTGTTATGCCTTTCGGCCTTTCTAATGCACCAAGTACCTTCATGCGTCTCATGACCGAGGTCCTCCGGCCCTTCATTGGCATCTTTCTAGTTGTCTACTTTGATGACATCCTCATATATAGCCAATCCAAGGAAGCCCACCTCGATCACCTCAAACAAGTGTGCACCATCCTTAGGAAAGAGAGTCTCTTTGCCAATCCCGGGAAGTGTCATTTCTTGACCAATCAACTAGCCTTCCTAGGATTTATTGTCTCATCCCAAGGAGTATCCATGGACCCCGAAAAGGTCCAAGCTATTCTTGAGTGGCCCGAGCCCAAAACCATTCATGACGCCCGAAGCTTCCATGGGCTAGCCACCTTCTATAGGAGATTCATCCGGGGGTTTAGCACTATCACCACTCCTATCACGGATTGCCTCAAGAAAGGCACATTTGTTTGGACTAGGGCAGCCTCCAAAGCCTTCCTAGAGCTTAAAGAGAAAATGACCCAAGCCCCGGTCCTTTGCCTACCCGACTTTTCAAATGTCTTTGAGGTCACATGTGATGCTTCCGGGGTAGGGATTGGAGGTATCCTTAGCCAAGAGGGTCACCCGGTAGCCTACTTTAGTGAAAAACTTTGTGAGGCTAGGACGAGATACTCCACATATGACAAAGAGCTTTATGCCGTGGTTCAATCCCTCCGGCATTGGAGGCACTATCTCCTACCCAAAGAATTTGTGATCTTCTCGGACCATGAGGCTTTGAAATACCTCAACACTCAACAAAAGCTCAATGCCCGCCATGCTCGATGGGTAGAATACATTCAAGCCTACACCTTTGTCCTCAAGTATAAGATGGGTAGTGAGAATCGCGCCGCCGATGCACTGAGTAGGCGGGTAGCCTTACTCTCCACTGTCCAAGTGGAAGTAACCGGATTTGAGAGGATCAAAGGAGAATACCCACATTGCCCCGACTTTGGGACCCACTACAACACCCTTTCTACCCAACCACTCAAGGAGTATAAGGGGTTCATACTTCAAGATGGATATCTGTTCAAAGGGGATAGACTTTGCATACCTAGGACTTCACTTAGGGACTTCCTAGTTTGGGAGTTACATAGTGGCGGCCTAGCTGGTCACTTTGGGGTCCACAAAACCATAGAGTTGGTTGAGAGGCAATTCCACTGGCCCAGTCTCAAGAAGGATGCGGCCCACATTGTGGGACAATGCCGCATATGTGCATCCGCCAAGCAAGTAAGACAAAACACCGGGCTTTACACACCTCTACCCATACCCGATAGACCATGGGAAGATTTGAGTATGGATTTCATTCTTGGCCTACCAAAGACCTTGCGCAAACATGATTCCATCTTTGTAGTGGTTGACAGGTTCTCAAAAATGGCCCACTTTATCCCCTGTTCCAAGACCTCTGATGCCTCTAAGGTCGCCCGGTTATTCTTCGATGAGGTAGTCCGACTCCATGGGTTACCTAAGACTATTGTGTCCGATAGAGATGTGAAATTCACTAGTTATTTTTGGAAGACTCTATGGCACTTGATGGGGACCCTCCTCAAATTCTCCACTGCCTATCATCCTCAAACCGATGGCCAAACTGAGGTTGTCAACCGAAGCCTTGGGAACTTACTCCGATGCCTTGTAGGGGACCACCCTGGGAATTGGGATCTCCTCTTATCTCAAGCCGAGTTTGCCTACAATGATTCTGTCAATAGGTCCATAGGCAAGAGTCCATTTGAGGTAGTACATGGGTATAGGCCTAGAAAACCCTCAGATCTCATTCCCCTCCCCTCACATGCTAGAGTGTCAGTCTCAGCTGAGTCCTTTGCACAGCATATCAAAGAATTGCATGATGATATCCGCAAGCATATAGGGAAAAACAATGAGGCTTACAAAAGACGGGCCGATGCTCACCGGCGCCACTATGAATTCCAAGTGGGAGATCCGGTGATGGTGAGGACGGAGCGGCTCCTTCCCGGGCCTGCCTCCAAGTTGAGGGCACGAGGGTCGGGACCCTTTCGAGTTCTACGTCGACTTGGCAGCAATGCCTATGAGCTTGACTTACCAGAGAGCTATGGGGTACACCCTACCTTCAACGTGGCGGACCTGGTACCCTACAAAGGCCCCGCGGTGGAACCCAGTCAGGAGCTTGAGCCTTTACCCCCCCTTATGAGAGACACCCCCGGAGGGACTCCACTTTCTAGCCTGAGAGACCGACAAGAGCAGGTAGAGGCAATACTGGATGAGCAGAGTATCATTACAAGGCACAGGGTGTATCAGCGCTATCTGGTTAGGTGGAAGAACCGTCCCCCGATCGAGGATGCATGGGTGAGTCGAGAGGATTTGATGCGCCTGGACCCCGGCATGTTGGAGCAGTACGACAGCCAGGCAGACCCATACTCGACAGGGTCGAGTTCTCCCCACCCCGGGGGATTTGATGAGGGCATCTCACGACACTCCCTCTAGTTTGGTCGTCTGCACACTCTTGATATGGTCTGATCATGGTCTCCACTTGTTATCTTCATTTTCCCAGTGTCATTTATGTATTTTCCTTTTATTGAGTCCTATCTTATGTATTTTCCTTTATTGAGTCATGTGGTTCTAGCCCATTTCCCTTATTTTGCTTAAACTGGGCCTTATGTCCTTAGTTATGGGCCCATAGGATTGAGTCTAGGATATGCTCGGTCTTTTGTCCATTGTCAAGGACATTTTGGTCATGAAAAGAGTGGTTGCCTATAAATAGGCCCCATCTCTCCACTTGTAGTCACTCTTGATGAATATTGAAAAAAAAAACCACCTCTTATTATCTCTCAACACTCTCTCTTACTCACTATATCTCTCAATCTCTCTCTCATTCTCTCTCTCCCCAAGGGGAGTTCGACCCTCCCTCTCTCTCCTCTTCCCCCCTCACTTACTCCAACCCCCAACCACCTCCACTACCTCACCCACCTCCATTAAGGCTCTCCCCTTCCCCATAGCCCTTCATTTACTTTCCCTCCTTGTCCCAAAGCAACTCTTCCACCTCCCAACACAATTCCCCCACTTCCCCACACAAATCCCACCACTTCCAAGGCCAATTTCGAATTTGAACCTTCCCTCCCATAGCCATTAGAATCATCTTGCCCCTTCTTCTCTCTTGGCCACCCCCTTCCCCACCTCATCTTCTTCTTCACATTCTTACCCTGCTTCAGGAAACAGAATTACAGCAACTTGCAGAGGAGGCCACGGTCACCCATCAATGACTCAGGGAGCAAGGCCTACATTTCCAGAATCATCTGCAAGCCAGCTTTCAAGGCGAGGTGGTTTCGTCGGCATCCGAGTTCGGTGCTGTCCGCAATCACCATTCTTCTCCGACTGCGCCGAACCTCTCAGATCCGGAGCCAGAGCTGCAGAGACGACTCGCCCACGGCTAACCTTGAAGGAACCAGTTTTCAAGGTCTTCTACAAAGTTCGTCCTCCCTCTGTCAGCGTCCAGGAACAGAAGGCGGAACCCCGTTCGGCATCCGACAACCAGAGTTACTATTTTTCTACCACAACCACGCCGGTCTGCCTCCTCACTGTCTGCACCGACCTCCGTCCACTTCTCTGGACACCCAGTTCATCTCCGACATCAGAAGACGTCCCCGTTTGTTTTGTTGCAAAGAAGACTCCTCCAAGATTCCAAAGAGTCCAGCGGTTCCAGGTTCGGAGCTCCGGAGCGATCGTGGTACCTTCTGCAACCTGCTGTTGCAGACAGAGCTCGACCAGCAACCAGAGCTGCATCCACCTTCCAGCCACCGGTGCGGTCAGCCCTGAGAATCATAGCTTCCCCAAAAATTCAAGCTTCATCCCCTATCAGTTGGAAAACGTTTGGCGTTGGTTTCGTCGCAATCCAAGCTTCGTGGAATTTTTAGCTGCCACAACACCGATCCACTGTCCAGAAAACCTGCAGGTGGGCAGAACCGGCGAAGCTCGGAATCTCGATCTCCTTTGCATTTCTCCCCACCCCGCTTGGCCGGCTGAAGGCCCCTCCCTGCGTGGAGGTAGTTTTGAATGTACTAAGTGTAACCCCCACCCCAAGATCACCCCTCCTGCGAGAGGAGTAGTGCTGTACCATTTACATTTTCAGGTCAAGCTACACCGCCGCGGCGATCGGGTGCATACCCTCGCCTCCCGGCGCGCCCTCGTCTCCGAACGGGATCGGTGTCTTCACACCGATCAGGTGAGCTTCTGGTACTACCCTTTGTAGCCTTATTCCTGCTAGCTTAGTATTGCTTTGATTGCTCGTCGGCGGTGAGAAGAGAGTTCGAATTTGCATGCTAGTTTGTTAGTGTCCACCGCGGACCGTGAGAGAGTGTCACCCAAACCCCGCCTTGCGGGCCAGCCACCCACGAAGTTGGGTATCCTAGACTCTTTGGAGTCAGCCGTAGCATTGTAAGTCCATTAGAACAATTGGGTCCCATCCCGGACCCTCATCATTATCCCCCGGACCCACCGGGTGAGCGTGTGAACCGTGTGAGCAAAAATCGTCGATTGTGAGAATCATTGAGTGCTTGTATGCTTGCGGGTCTAAGTCCTAGGGTCATATCATCCTCTTTAGTGGTCTTTGGGCTGTGCCACATCACCAGTACCCCGAGTTACTTGGTGAGAACTCCCCCTATAGATTTGACCCTTTGAACAGAGATATTCTGAAACACTTCATGACTATGAGTTCTCCTGCTTCATTGGAGGAGATCACAATTTCTCAGTGTAATTCAGCCATTGCTCTGTCACTATGTTCAGTTTATAGCATTTATGATCTTATTTACTGCTGCCCTTATCTCTTTTAGAGTGATTGTTTGAAAAACAGTACACACTCTTATTCACCTTTTCTAAAAATTTCCAAATCAACACATTAGGCATTACAAAAGCTTTTTCTAATCTTACCATGAGACAAAGATTAAGAGCTATAAAGGTTTTCCTTTATCTCAAATTCTGAAGTGCAGACACTTAACTCTTCAATTTATAAAGGTTAAACCTTTAGTTCCTTTCAATTTGTAAGTGTGATTCTTATAAGTGAACAATTGTAATAGTCACATTCAATGTACTAAACCAGATGTAAAGCTGTTGTTTAGTGAAAATGATGGGGAAAGGATAGCAATTGGCAACATGGTTCAATGAGCAACTGATGTCAAATAATATGAATTTTTTTGAGTGAGAACACAGAGAAGTGAATAGGATTCAATGAATTGAATAGAACTCACAGCTCCCCCTGACATCATGATGCAAGAGATATGCTATGCAATATACTGTCCTACATGCAGACTATGCACCAAGGATACATGAGACAAGTATGCAATCAATTCAGATTTATGCATCCAAGTTATAAGCAAATGATAATGCAGTGCAAAGCAGCCCTATTATGCATTGAAAAACATGCAGTCTACGACAATAGGCAAATGACAGTTATGCAAATCAGTCCTTTATGTATTGATCAATTTCATTGACAATCATGCAGATGATATATGCAAGTACTAGACACATGCATTGACTGTATGCACTAACTGACCCATTCAAGCTCAGTCCAAGTATGTAATCAAGCATGCAATGCATTGACACAAGACACATGCATTGACTCTAAAAATGATTGTGCAGAGCATCTATCAGCCTATTTATTCAGTGTAATAATCAGTGAGAGAAGAGCATCAGATATGTGCAAAGTAAAACTCAGTAGCTGAGTCTGGAATGCAGACTGATCAGCTAGACATGAAGAGAGTATCAGACATCAAACGAACAGTTCAACAATTTCAGATATCAAACAGACAAATCAGCATTTTCAGATGATGAAATTTAAAGACAAGTTCAGAACTAACCTGAAATGTAGAATCCTGGGGCTTCCTTTTTAAGTGCCTTGGCTAAATTACCCATTTTATTTCTCTCACCAAGGCACACCTGCAACATATCAATCAATATGATCTTGCAGGGACCCAAACAGTCTTGGGTCCTGCACTACCCCTATCAGGTGTTCTAAACATTCTTTTTGCAACATTATCATCAAATTCCATAAAAGAACAATCAGACATGGAATGTCCAAAATTTCCACAATAATAACATGAAACAGCAGATTGTCTGGTCCTATGATGCTTCTCAACAGGAGCATGAGACCTATGACCATATGCATTAAATGTTCTGTTATATGCATGAAATTTTGACTTACCATTACCTGCCCACCAGCATTCAGAAGCTCGGTGGCCAGGTTTTCCACATTCAAAGCATACATGTGTCTTTCCTTTAAAAACAGATTTATTTCTGCCAAGAGAATTTCTATTTGAAGGGAATTCAACAAATTTTGAAGTAAAATGATTTCCCTGAGCATACCAGCAGTCCTTGACTGCATGCCCATACTTACCACATTCAAAGCACCTTGGGTGCTTACCTCTTGAGCCAGTAAATCCCCATGAAGGCCTAAACCAACACTCAACAGCTTTATGACCACGTTTGTTACAATTATAACAAATGATATGTTGGTTTGAAGAAGACATGTTTCTTTTGGGGTGGTGATGATTATTTGAAAATGTTTTATCATGCATCATATCATCACTTTTCATCACACTGCAGTCATCCATATAATGACCATGCCTACCACAGTAGTAGCAAGAGGCATCAAATTTCCTAGGAGCATGGTTTCTATCATATGAGTTCCTAGATGCATGTGAATGAGTATAAGAAGCATGAACAGTGTGTACACCATCAGACTCAACCGAGCTAGCAGATTTCTGTTCATGAGTAGGAATAGTCTTTACCTTCTTTATTTGACTCTTTCTTTTCAATTTCTGATTATCCTTAACAGGTTTTGTTTGTTTTTCTATTTTCTGGGCTTTGAACTGAAAAATGGATTTTGAAGGTGATTTCTGATTTTCATTTTGTTTTGGGGATTGCCTTGAAGTACCAGCTACATTAGAGCCTTTCACAAAAGTAGCATATAGCTGGTTTTTAGAAATTTCTTTAACATCAGGACTACAGCTTGTCCCCTTTCTTAAATTGTCATCCTTCCTTTTCACAACAGTTTTTACTTTTCTTTCATTCTTAGCAGAGTTGGATGCCAAATTTTCTAGATCCCGAATCTTATTTTCCAAAGATGTTATGTGAAGTTCATAACTGGCTATTTCCTGTTCACAGCAATTAACACATTCGCTTAGAACTTGGTTTGGAGTTTTATACTTCTCAATTTCTTGTTCTAGATTGTTCAAAATTTTTGAATTTTCATCATAGACAGCTTTTCCTTTTTCTGTGGTGAGAAGTCTTTCAGACAAGCCAGTGTTTAACCACTTCAGTTTTTCAACTTCAGCTTTTAATTCAGTGTTTTCTTCCTCAAGATCTATAGCCTGAAATTCATTACCCTCACATCTCTCTCTTCCAGACATTAGCTCCAGTTTTTCAATTAATTCCTCTTCTCTTTCCTCCACTCTAATTTTCTCAGCCACCAAGTTTTTGTGATCCTCTTTAAGTGATATAATTTGTTTACTCAACCATTCATTCTCACTATAAAGATCTTCATTTCGTTCTCTTAGAGCTGAGCACATATGGCAGGTTAATTTAGCAGAAGAAGAATGTGAAGCCTCCCCATTTATTTCATTTATTCTACCCATAAGATTTTCAATTTTCTTTTGAAATTCTTCATTCTCAAGTTTCAGTTTATCCAATTCATAATTAACTTGAGTGAATTCCTGCATGTCTTTTAGATGCTCCTTTTTCTTATCATTCAACTGATTCTCTATTTCTGACATTTTATCCAACCATGTTTGTTTTTCAATTTTTAGAGAATCATTTTGTTTCTTAAGATTCTGAACATCTAGCATGCAAGCATCATAAGACTTTTTCATATTTGGACAGTTTTCACAGGACTCTTTTAGATTTATTCTATCACATTTCTTTTTCAATTTTTTATTTTCAGATTTCAATTTCTTGGAAACTTCTAACAAATTTTCATACATCTCTATCAATTCATCGAAGGAGTATCCTTCTGATTCAAAGCTTACCTCGGATGAAGTTTCATCATCAGTATTTCTACGATCAGCCATTAAGCACTTGCTATGATTGCTGATTAACTTTAGTTTTTCCAAAATATCTTTGGCAGACCTGCAAGAAGAAATGCATTCAATTAGAGATCTGTCAATTGATTCTTTTAATAAAACAACAGCTCTGGTGTTGACAGAATATTTCAATTTTTCCTTCTCAGTCCATCTAGATTTATCTCTTGATAAGTTGTATGGACCGTGATTCATTACCTTCCAGAGATTAGGATCAATTGATTCCACATACCGATGAACTTTGTCTAACCAAGAATCGAAGTTATCACCTCTAAACATTGGAATATTAGCCATCAAATCAGATAGCAGACAAATTCAGAACACAAAGCAATCGACGAGAAATGCGCTAGAACAGATGAGCAACGCAATGCACTAAATCAGTGAAGCTAAACTACGAATACAGAACGCACTCTGAAATGCACCAAACAAATAGCAGGATCCTCTGCAGATTGTTAGATCTGTTAAGTCAGAGACCGCTCTGATACCAATTATTGGGTTCGGTGCTAGTATTCAGAGGGGGGGGTGAATGAATATGGCCTATAAAAACTTTCAGCCAATTAACATATTAGGCTCACTAACTATTTAGAATGCTAACTAGACAGATTTATCAAATCTGGAAGACTAATTAGCAGATGCGGAATTAAACAAACAGATAGTGAGCAGTCTAACCAGACAAGTTAGACGAACTATAGCTCAATTTGAATTTCGATTACTTAACAGATTAAGACACTCTAAGAGAGCTAATCAACTTTTCTGCTCAACCAGAAAGCCAACACTTAGTGCGCCCCTAATCAATCATCTACCGGAAGCAAACCACAAATATATCAAACCACTGCACAATGGGTTTTTAGGTGGTTCGGTCCAGCAGACCTACATCCACCCCACACTCAAATCGAGTGTGGCTTCCGCTGACTCACAGCTTGAACAGCTGGGCATCACAGCTTACCTTACAACCGCTGGGCAACACAGCTTGCCGTCCGAGGAATCTTCCTCGCCCCGCTGAGCAACACAGCTTGCTGTCCAGTGGAATCCTTCACTGCAAATCGCTGGGCAATACAGCTTAGCCGTCCAGAGGCAGCACCTCTGTAATCCGCTGACTAACAGCTTGAACAAAGATGTAAAATAGAAAATAGAAAAGATGGAAACACAGCAACTAAAAGCTGAATAATGAAGCACGAAATATAGCTCTAACAATGAGCAACCTCAGATCTGGTTTTGAACCAAAGATCTGAGGAACGAACTCCTTCTCTTTCTTTCTCTCTTCTTCTCTCGATCTCACTCTCTTTCTTCACTCACTATCTTTCTCTTTCTTCTCTGCTGCACTTCTCTTCTTCTCTCGATCTCTGTTCTCCTTTTCTCTCTTTTTCTTTTCTTCTGCTGGATCGTGGAAGCTCTCTCTTCTTTTTCCCTTTTTCTTCTCTCAGCTTCTGCTCTCTGGCTTCGATCAGGATCAGCCTCCATCTGAAGACGAAGGCTCCAATATATACCAGCAGCAGTAGGGAGATAGGGCGTGTGCTTCCCACGCCTTCCGTCCAGAAGATTCCTCCTCGGATCACGTGCTCAGCACCCACCTCGGATCACGTGTCAGGTGCCAGCTTCAGGTCACGTGTCCATTCATCAGTACGCTCAGCAACTGGAGTTGAGGTGGCGTCAACACACTTGCTCCAAAGGGTTGACGCAGCCTTCAGAGATCTTCAACCCTTTTAATTGCTGCGTCGACTCTATCAGCCTGCTGCGTTGACGCATCGATGATCCAGTGATCAAGTCTTCAGCAGATGGGCGTGCTGCGTCGACGCTGTCTTGCAATGGCGTTGACGCACTGCAGTATTCCAGTGAGCTATGGACTCTGCCTTGTTAACTACTGCGTCGACGCTGCTGTAGCATGGAGTTGACGCAGCCAGGTGAGGCTCTGAAATCCTCTTCAGCTGAAGCGTGGACGCATTGAACTCCCAGCGTCGACCCTGTTCTTCATTGTTGTCATCATCTGAAGACAGTGTATAGACTTTATCAACAGCAGATGAGCAAGTGTGAACACTGAGTGAGTGTATAGACTTTGTAAGCATTCAGCTCGTGTAATGTATATACTTCATGCAATGTACAGACTTCGTGAGACTTCAATGAAGACAGACGATGTATAGACTTCATGACTGAGGCACGATACAGACTCGTCCAATGTATATACTTGCTCAATGTTCAATCTTCACGAATGATGTACAGACTACCAATGTGTAGACTTGCCAAGACAAATGAACGATGTACAGACTTGAACAAGGCAAGGTCTGTACAGGCTTTGAGGTTCACAATGTATGGACTTGGCAACCCACCGGCTGTACAGACTTCCACTCAACAACGTTGTATAGACTTGGAAATCTGAACGGGAGGATGTATAGACTTGAAGTGTGAAGACCATTGTATAGAGTTGGTGAAATGAAGTCCAGTGTACAGACTTGCAGATACGAAGTCAATGTACAGACTTACACAAGCGAGCTATAGTGCCAATGTGTAGACTTCACGCTGTACAGACTTTCCAAAGAGAACTTAACGCTGTACAGACTTGAGGCTTTGAACGTTGAAGGCACAAGACGATGTACAGACTCAGATTCTAGACCAGTGGCTGTACAGACTTTGAAAGATGCTGACTCTGTATAGACTTTAACTCATACATGCATAATGTATAGGCTTTGTGAAACGTGAATGCAATGTACACACTCACAGCGTTGACGCTACAGACTAGAGAATGCTCACAACATTGACGCTGCATGAGACGTAGGCTGTACAGACTTAGCCTAAGACAATGCATGAACTAACATTGTATATACTTAGCCAATGCAATGCACTATGAATGTATGGACTTACATGAGATGCTCATTGTGTACACTTCAAGCCCAGTGTATAAACTCTCAGCCATGAACAAAGCGTGAAGCACACTAATGCAGGAATGTGTAGACTTGGAAGTCTATGTGCATGACAAAACCAATGTATAGACTCTGAAATGCAAGCGATGCAGCAATGCCTAGACATTGGGCTTTACCCTGCAGTGTATAGACTTTGCTACCCAAATCATGAACAGTGCAAGCCACAGTTCAATGTATGAACTTTGCAAGTGCACTGGCTGTACAGACTTCAAGACTAATGTATGAAGCAAAGCAAGAGCTCTTTCAAAACAATTCCAATGCGTCAACGCATTGAGTCCACTGCGTCGACGCACCAGTTGACACATTTTATAGACCAGCTCTGGGACAGACCAGTGAGTTGACGTAATGATCCCATGCGTCAACGCATCATGCAATACTCATGCAAACTCATGCATTCAATGCTGTATATCAGACACAGTCCTATGCAATCATATCAGCAGCCATATTCAAAACACAATATCATAATGCACTGACTGTGTTGCAATCATCAAAACAAATCAGCATGCTATCATCAAAACACAATGCACATGCTATCATTAAAACACAATGCACATGCTTGTGCCTAAGAGGCACAACAGGGGAAACGGTCTAAATTGGGCCGCCCCATCGCAAAACGGTCCTTGGAAGGCCGCTTACTGGATAAGACGGTCCACTTACGACAGTAACTAGACCTAGACCCAAAAGAAGGTCGACGCACACAAAATGCTTTCGACGCACAAGCCAAGAAGGTCGACGCATAAGCCCATCGAACACAGTCCCAGGAGGGCCGTTTAATCAGTCTGACGGTCATGACTGAACCGCTTACTGACAGAAATGGTCCCAGAAGGGCCGCTATAACAAGGTAGTCCCGACTCCGAGTTCGGCGGAAACAAGCGATTCAAACGAGTTGAAAGGTTCATGCTTTCTGGGTACAACCAGCCCGGCGTCTAGTGGGAATCCCAGGCTCGCGGGGGCTTACGGAGGTCTCATAATAGAGGTCATATTCCGACGAAAGGAATATCCGGCGGAGAGTCCCAACTATTACAAGAATTGAGGGTTAAATGAAATCGCGGAAAATGACGTATAGCGATCAGTCAGCATCACCGGAGTGAAGTGACTGTTAAACAATCCTATCAATTAATCCAATGATAAAATTCTTATAATTCAAGCAATTTATGTAACAATTCAAAGAATAGTCAAGATGACACATTTTGAATGAAAAGGGAGATGAAAAGATGTTGGCAGTCATAAACACAATTAGCCATTACCAGGATTATTCCATATGTTCCATTTAATCTAGTGGGTTTCTACCCTACTCAAGATATCTAAACAAGATATAATGAAACAATTGTAACTCAACTGTACATATAAACGGTCATTCACAGTGCCGCTAACCCAGACCTTGCGAACTATCGAGGGGCCGTTTAGGTCAAAAAGGGGTTTAAACCTGCAAAGGGGCAAGACGGTCTGTCGCGAGGCCGCCTGGGGTATAAACGGTCTCTGTTAAGGCCGCTTACAGGACGCCATGTCCGGCTTCCAACGATCCCGATAGAACTCGATTGCAACAACAATTAAACTCGGTATAATGCATAAAAATTGGGTAAAAGGCTATCATTTGAAAGAGGAAAAGAAAACACATGGTTTGGCATGATTTAATTAAATTTTAAAACCTACTAACCTAACATTCAATCGAGATAAAGAGGGATAACAAGATCGGTGCCCTAATCTGGCATGCTCCGACTAAAACTATCAATACGACAGCTATATCAAATGCAAATTGGGGCTTTTGCTATCAAAAGAAAGAAGACTCGCAGATAATTCTATTGATATCTTTTATTCGAGGTTTGTTCTACTAGAACCTACCTTAATCAAGGAAGAAGAGGGGACGACGACTATCGCGCTCGCACCGGGAACACTCCAAAAACCTCACCGAATCCTCTCATGCTCGAGCTTCCCGTCGGCCGCAGCCACCAAACGTCGGTGCTAGGAGGCCTTAGGGTTCGTTTTGTAGAACTACTCGATCCTAAATGGATCAATTCGAAGGGATAGAGTCCACGCACAAAATCGTGCGCGAAACTCACGGTTGACCAAGTCGCGCCGCTAAACCCCAAAATTCAAAGTTTAGGGTTTAGGGTTTGCTCAAAGAACGAGAGGGCTATAGGGCTACAAGTCGAGGGCTTTCTAATGGGCCTGGTTTGGGCTTAAACCATCGCAATTTGGGCTCGAATTAGGCGATCCAAGATTCGGTTGATTAAACTCCGATTTTAGCCTTAAATTCATTAATTTGGCTCGTTAAAGATTTTATTTAGGGTTTAACAAAGAAGACAAATTGTCTAAATTTTTAGTCCTCTATGTGATTGTGATTTTTTTAGATTTTTATGAATTAGCTGGTTTTTTTTACCAAAGGGATCTCAAATTTAATAAATCAGAAATTATCGAAATAAATAAAATTTTTGCTTAAATAAATTCTCAGGGTGTTACACAAGGGAAGTTGAGAGATAAACTTAGATGATGAGTTGGATGATAACTCTCAAGCAAAATAGAGTTAGACGATGGAGTTAGACTCTATGGACTTGGATGATAGGACTAGACGATGCATAAACAAACCAAGGATTTGAGTCCCACAGACTTAGATGATAGAAAACTTAGACGGAAGCAAATTTTGACAAAAGGAAAGCTAGACAGAAGGGAGGAGAAAGTTAGATGAGTTTAAATAATGGGGAATTAAATGAAGGACCTTAAAATCTAGATATTGCACTTGAGTATCATCTGACAAAGATCATAGGGGTCTGGCAGAGATCAGAAATGGGTGGCAGAGATCAGGGATGAGTGACAGGGGGTTAGTGACATGTATGACAGACGTGCAAGACAAGTGTTAATGGTTGCAATAGGTGGAGAGTAATTTACAACATGTGGAGAGTAATTTTCTAACAAGTGGAGAGATCTTGGAAAATTAATGGGAAAATATTGTAAGTAGATTTTTTTTAATTTAAATAATTCCTTACTAACTAGCATGGAAGGCAACCTATTTAAAACGCTGTTATCCCTACTGTTATCCCTTTGCCTATCGTTAATACCCAACGTAAGAGCCAAAGGGCGTAGGAGTCACAAAGGAAAGAGGAGGAGGAAGGTAAGAACAAGTAAGTCTTGAATAGCTGTACTGTTTTCTGACGGAATGATCTTATTGGAGACACATTGTTTCTTGGTGTCTAGAAGTAAGCTGATCGTCCCTGGCATTAGGAGAATTGCTAAAAGGAGTGCTGGCTAATCAGAGAAGCTTGAGTGGAGGGTCAATGAGTAGCTAGGAATCCCATAAATGAAACAGGGATGCGATAAACCACATGCTATGTGTTAGATTATCTTTTCCCTATATTTCGATATTAAAATGTAAACTTTTGCATGAGAGAACACAGACCTCACCTGCGGACATTGATCAAAGACTAATGAAGAAGACATCATGATTAACGCTTAATGTATGCAGTTCCCAGGGTAATAACACATGTTTAGAACCTACATTCTGCATAATAGTGATAGTATAAGCGATCTAATTATTGTTGTGTTTCTGATTAGTCATGAATCATAACTACTGTGCTATCACCTGTGCATGCAGTAGATAGGAGGTACATATGTGGAAATGATGAAATAGATAAAAGTAAAATAAGCATATAGATAATGCCATCTTAAAGGAAGTTATTGTTTGGCACCCGTAGTAAGCATCTATTGCGGGACTATGGCCAATGTTCGTGGACAAACAAATAGTCATTTGAAAATTCAAAAATTAGAATGTATAATAATCTGGTGGATGGTGGGATTTTGACTTCTGATCTTGCGTAATTGACCAAAGGCCATTAGGTTCCTTATGTATAGGCCATTCATCTAAAGCCTACGTCTGGGCACCGTAGTACGTAACATTCTTTATGCATGTTCGATTTCTAAATTGATTTATATGTAATATTGATTCCACTGATCTTGTTAATTGTCTTGATCATGTGAAAGTACAAATGGCATGAATTGTTATTGTTAGGTCCGTAAATTTATTTAACATATTCTGTTAAATGACATTAATTGATACTGTGGTGCAAACCACTATAAACTTAAAATATGAAATTGCATGCAAATGACACATTGTTGCGTATATTTCCTTCTTGAAATATGTCATATGTAAAAGCATGATAGATTGCATGATAACTATGTAATTATTGTATAAACTCTTTTGGATGATTATTATATGATAAAAAGGTTAGAAGTTTTGATGTCTACTTAGTGATAGGACTCATGCCTGTGCTCTAACTTTTTTTAGGAGATCAGTAGAGTCAGCTTTGCAGGTGAAGGACCAGTCGAAGAAGGAGAGATCCAGAGAGTTTTGGAAGTCGACTGAGTCTAGAACTTAAGGTTTAGTTCTCTCTGTATATTGTGATGTAATCTTTTGGAACCTCCATATATGAGATGCAAACGGTGTTTTGAACGAGAAAGATTGTTGTATAAAAAATATAAATTTCATGACTGTATGTTTTATGAAAATGGTATGTATGTATGACGGTCTAGCTTATAATGCTCGTGACTTTCCTAGACTCACAACACAAGAAATTGAGTAATGTGGCCGTCCCCAGACTTGGTTGTAGGATCTAGGGAAGGGAGCGCCGTAGAACAGTGATTGCGGACTGCATGCGTGCTGATGAGCCTGTGTGACGATTTCGCACAGGCACGATCCAATGCATGTGCTACATAACGTATTGGATCGATTCGGCAAACTATGGTCTCAAGGTGTTCCGCCTTAGTTAAAATTGTGAGCGGAATAGGAGGTAAGTCTGAGATAGACTCGGCCATAGTTATAGAAACAGAGAGTGTCCAAAATGATTATGGAGGCAAGCGAGATCGAGAGCGGGATTCGGAGTGACAATAATGGGAAGGTGACATCCGATTTGGCCTTGTGAGGATCTGGCCCCAATTACTTAATTGGATTTAGACTTAAATTAGAAAGGCAATGGGTATAAGCCATGTCACTATACTTTATTTTAAGGGGACAGAGCTTTAATTAGACAACTATTTTTTTTTTCTGAAAAAAATCCTTAACGCAAATACTCAAATTTGTAAGGGGAAAATTTACACCAACCACGGCCAGGAACCTGACATCGTGGCAGGTAGAGCTCGTCGTGAGGGTCAACGGGCTCAGCCGGCCCGCGATGGGAGCCGAGGTCGACTCGCCCGCAGCGCCCACCTCGGCACCTCCGACGCCGGAATCGGGGCGACTCGGCGAGTTGACGAGAGTCCCCTCGGCGGGCATAAATACGCCACGCGGCTGGCAGCCGCCTGCACCGCAGCACCGGCGGGTAACGCGGTTGGGTGGGCAGAGAGGGAGTATTTTGAAAGAAGCAACCCCTGCTTCCGCCCCACGCAAAGAACCCTAACTAAACTAACCCCTCCCCTCCCCCCCGTCCCCATTCCTCCCACTCCTCCGAGGAAAACCCCTCCGCCGGCGCTCGTCGTCGATGGAGCTGCTGCGGTCTCACCTCTCTAGGGTTCGGATCCCCGAGCCCACCAACCGCATCTACAAGCAGGAATGCTGCATCTCCTTCGACACCCCGGTTTGCCCTCCCTCTTTCTCTCTCTCCCTCTCTGTGTGGATGTCTTTGTGTTCTTTGTCTGCTCTGTTGGTGTGTTCTTTTTTCCCTGATGGGTTTGGGTGGGGTGGGGGGAATGGTGGGTATATGTGCAGAGATCGGAGGGCGGGCTGTACGTGGACATGTGTTCGTTCTTGGCGTTCGGGAAGGATTACGTGCAGTGGAACTACGAGAAGTCCGGGAATCCCGTCTACCTGCACATTCAGCAGCGCCGGAAGCCCGTCCCCGAAGACCGGCCACTGAAGAAGCCCACCCTTCTTGCCATCGGTTGGTCTTGTTCCGCAAGATAGCCGTTGATATCTTTTCTTTTTTCTATGGTGCACTAAGGAGGTTGACGTAGGTTTTTTCGCATTGAAATGGTTCATGGTATTTTTCATTTTTTTCCTCTGATCGTGTAAGCGGAAGAAGGGCCTCATTGGGTAGAATGGATAAAGGAAAGAAAAAGGAATTGCTTTCGGGGGCTAAATTATGACCAAAGGAGGAAGAAATAAGATAGGTGGCATGCACAGAAGGGGAAAATTTTCGAGCAGCTATTAGCTGGGTAGAAATATATGCTCTCAAAAGAACACGTAAAAGACTGATAAAAATTTACATGAAAATTGCCATGGACAATTGTGGCCCGTGGGCGCTATCAGGTAAAGATGCAGAAAATCATGGGACGTAAAAATGCTGAAAATTTCTTTTTGAAGTAAAACATAAGGTCAGCATTGTAAGAGAGCGCAAGAGCAAGAGACTCAGAGATGAGTATGTGTGACCCTGATGCCAGGTCGCAAATGTCGGACAAGTTCACTTTATAGCCTTGTAGACATTGTCTGATGTTTTCTGACTTTATGCTAAAGATGACCCTTCTCGAGTGATGCCACAACTAGTGTATGTCTATGATGATCTTTCAGCCGGAGTTCACAATTTGATTATAAAATTATACAACTATGCTCAAACAAAAAGGTCTACTTTGCTACTGCTTTTGCTTCCCCATGGGAAGTATGAGGAGTTGGGAGCAACATGCTCCAGCTGTAAATCTGCTAGGTTTGTGCTTGTGTTCCCTATAATTTCTCAACAAAAGGAATTAATGATGTACAAGTGGTCACTGGTAGTTTTGATTTTCTACTTGTTTGTCAACAATTTTTAATTTTTCTTGGTTTTTAGATAACAATGTCTACACCAAAAACAAGGCTGATAAACATCCAAAGGACTTGCAACTGGTTGTTTTTGTGATAAAAGTGATGGGAATGAGCTGTCATGCTGCATCTTTTCTGCCCCACACTGCAAGTCAATATGCAATCTCTGATATGGCATCTGTTACAGTGCCATCTGCATTGGGGCTATTTGGGGTAGTGAGAGGGGATAGCGTATGCTGGACGTGGGAAGAGTTGTCAGGCTCTGCTTCATGCCACACTTTGGGTGGTATGGTGGATAAGAGTAGCAAGGTGTTTTGGGATTTATGTCAATCATTGTGGAGGATTGGAGTTTTGACAGTTGGGCTTTCATTCTATAACATTTTCCTAGGATGGGTTCATCCACGGGTGCTTGGTTGGTATGATCTTAGGGACATTTTTCTTTACTTGTGCCTCTTGTTGATGTTTTCTGTGGAATCTGGCTTTTGATACCTTTTCCCCCTTATTGACAAACCATGAATTATTTACTTTCTATAAAAATGTCAAATTGCTATTAACAGGTTAAAGCTTTTGTTGTTTATTAGGTAGGCTATCAACGGTAAAAGCGATGCTTTAGTATGGTGGATTGTGGTCCTTAACATGGATTCCTGAATGAGAGCACAAGTTATCTTTCCAACTATGGGGGAGTTCATTCTGGAAAGAATCTTTTTTGGTACAAAATTGCTATAATATCTACACAAAAGTGCTTCATGTCCTTGCCATCGGAACTACTATACGTTGAATGGCACTGCAACTTTTTGTCAAATATATGGCATTGTTTTCGATCTCTTGAGATCTGTCCAAGATGTTTTTCTCTTGAGGGCTCCAAGACAACATCTCTATGTAGATCAAAAGTAAGAGGGAATAGGTGGAGGAGAATAGGAGGCAGAGGAGGAGGAGAGGAGCATGCTTTGAAGGATTGATTGATTCATATTGGGACCAGTAATTGCTGATTTGATCTCAATGGGAAAAATTTGTCCCCCATTTAATGAGAAAAAAATGGAAGAAAGATTGTTTGGCTTGGGTCAGCTGCAATTGGTCAAAAATCAGCCTATGTCAAGCTGATTCTGATCCAATCCCATTTTTGTTCTGGATTAGAATCATCAGGTTGGGCCCAGCTGATGTAGAGAATGAGGAGGGGAGGAAGGGGGGGGAGGGAGGGAGGAGACAATCTCTTGATCTCTTTGGACCTCTCCTGACTAACACGTAGAGAGTCTTTCGGTTTCTTTGGATATTTACTTACTAACATGCTAAGATGGCTCCGAGATCTGATAAAGTAATCTTTTTTTTGCCAGGAGATGTTTTTGATTTCGCCACTAATTATACTTCAAAATAAATAGAGGTAGTGACATAAGCTGGATAGAGGAGATGTTTCTCTCTCAACAAACAAATAACCTACAAAAATATGAAGGAATTACAAATGATGGGTCACTTCTATCCTATTGTGAGCAGAAATTTCGAGAAAAAAACCGACTCTGACTATAGAGAAAAGATAATGTTCTAAGATAAAATTTTCAACATGAGTACTACTCCCTAGAACATGCAATCATTTCTCTCTCCATACACTCCTGCAGACTGCATGGAATGAAGAATCTGCTTTTTCGTGCTTTTCCCCCTCTTTAGTTTCAGATTCTGAAGTTTCCCTATGTTGGACCCCACAATGTTCAGCAAGAATTTTTTGATTAATTTCAGAACAAAGAAAAAGTAAATAAATTTAATTTGCATGACGGTTTGAAGAAGTTTAAACTTAGAGCGTCGCACATAGATCAAGTTTAAATGTCCTTGGCGTCCTGTTGGGCAAGGTTTTATACAAAAGGCTACATGTCTTAACGCACAGTCATTTCGTCAAACACCTGAAATCAATTCTGCTAAATGACGGTGTTAAGCGATTTAAATCGCAGCCGTTATAGTGGGTTTAAGTTCAAGCGCTCTCGGTATCTCATTGGGCGAAGTTTCACACAAAGATTAGCGTGTTTTAACGCACGGGCATTTCATCAAACACATGGCGGGCGTGTTAAATCACACACCTACGCAGCAAGAAGTCAAGTTAATGGCAGTCCCCGATGTCCAAGAGGCATTTTTCAAGGTGTCACGAAGGTGTATCTCCACCCCGGCACTAAAAGACAACAAGACAGAGGTCCGAAGAAGTCAACAAAATCAAGGGAAATGGCCACGTGCTCCAGTCTCGCAGGAGAGCAGAAATACTTAAAAATTGTGGGAGAATGACAGTGTGTCAAGGGGGTATTTATAACGCAAGACAGGGTGACTGCCCTTTTCAGCAGACCCGGGAGGCCCACCTCCGGGTCTTGCAAACCCGGAGGTGGTCCCTCCGAGTTTTCCCTCTCTCTGCAGTCTGAAAAAACAGAAGAAGGAAAAAAGGGGGGGAAAGTAGGAGAACACCCGGAGGTAGCACCTCCGGGTCTGCAAACCCGGAGGTGCCCACCTCCGGGTTGTGCTATGGGGGGGCCACCTATTCTCTCAAACCCGGAGGTGCCCACCTCTGGGTTGTGCTATGGGGGGCCCACCTATTCTCTACTGTGGTCAAAAGAAAAAGGGAAGAACAGGAAGAAAAAAGAGGGGGAAAGAAGAAGGCAGACCCGGAGGTAAGACCTCCGGGTGTTCCTGTCCCTGTTGCAGTTTGAACAGGGGAAACAGAAAAAAAGAAGGCACACCTCCGGGTATTGTTTGAACAGAAAAGAAACAAAGAGAAGGAAGAAAAGGTAGAAGAGAAGCAGAACAAGGAAAAAAAAAGAAAGAAGAAGGCAGACCTTACCTCCCGGTGTTCATGTCCCTACTGTAGTTTGAACAAAAAAGAAAGAGAGAGAAGCAGAACAGAAAAAAAAGGGTAGAAAGCAAGGGAACAAGACCAAGAGGTGGCACCTCTGGGTTATGCATAGAGGGGTGGAGGGCCCACCGGCCTCTCCCCCTTTTCTCTCTGCTGTACGGTGGGCAGCAAAAAAAAAAAGGAGCAGCAGTAGCAGAAGGTGGAAAAAAAAACAAAAGGAGGAGGGCCCCCTCGGGTCTGCAGACCCGGGGGCTGCCTCCTCCGCCCCTCTATCTTTCCCTCTCTCTCACATGGTTGTATGAAAAAAAAAAAACAGAACAGGGAAAAGGGAGGTGAAAGGACAGGGATTACGTAGAGTTTCTTACCTCCGGGTGTGTCCTCCCACTCCTATAAATAGGAGGCAGCAGTAGGAGAAGGAAAGAAGAAGAGGTAGTAGCCCCCCTTGGACTGGAGAAGAAGCAGCAGCAGCAGCCCTTGGAGCAGCAGCAGCAGCAGCAGGAGCAGGTCGCGGCCTTGTCTTTGTGAAGTTTCCTTGAGTTTAAAAACCCTACTTTGTATACAAAGGACTCACTTAAAAGGGTATTTTACCAAAATACGCTTATGTGAGAAAATAAAGTTGTATCATGATTCCAAATTGACCAAAGTCATGAAAGGGTTATATTGATCCCATGAATGCCAAAGTTCTGGAAATTGATGTCAAAATTATGGGAAAACCCCAACATTTGTAAAATTGCAATTTTACCCGCACACTTTTACAAAATTGTGTGGATGTCCTCAAGAAATTACAAAAAATCCCAGGATTCAGAAAATTCTGTGGGAAATGTTCAAGTCTCTCCAAATATGTTCAAAGTTGGTGAAAAATTATGCCTAGTCTACAAAGAAAAATCAAAATTTGTAATTGTACCCACAAAGTTCATGAAGTTGTGTAAACGTCCGGAAAATCTTTGCAAAATTTTGAAATTTCAGAAGAAAGGCATGTTCTTCAAATCTTTAAGGGTAAAATTGCACGGAAACCCTAAATCAAGGGAAAATTGCATAAAAACTCTAATCAAAAGGGGAAATTATATATAAATTCTAATTCAAGGGCAAATTGCATAAAAATCCTAAATCAAGGGTAAATTACATATAAACCCTAATTTTAGGGTAAATTGTATATAAACTCTAATTCGAGGGTAAATTACATCTATGTAGTCTGAGGTGTGAGGCGAGCGAGGTGACCAGGGGGGCGCCTCATGCGTCAAAGGCCTAGGCGATGGCCGAGGCGTTTGAGGCGAGAAATTAATAAAAAATAAAAATAAAATTATATGTCACAATATCACAAAAATATATATTTTTGAACAGTAAATATATATTTTTACGGGGTTGAGTGAGAGATTAGAGAGAGTGAGAGAGTGGAGAGACAGAGTGAGAGATCGGAGAGAGTGAGAGATCGGAGAGAGTAGAGAGAGTGAGAGAGTGGAGAGACAGAGTGAGAGATCGAGAGAGTGAGAGACAGAGAGTGAGAGATCGGAGAGACATAGAGTGAGAGAATGGAGAGACAGTGAGAGAATGGAGAGACAGAGAGTGCGGTTGGCTGGGTTGCAGTGTGAAGGTGGAGGTGGTGAGGGTGGTGGGGTTTACAGGGTTTGAAGCAGAGACAGTGAAGAGGAAGAGGAAGACAGTGGGAGATGCAGAGAGAGTGAGAGAGTGGACATACAGAGAGTGAGAGTGGCCGGAGGAAGCCGGAGGAAGAGATTGGCAGCCGCTGCCGCACGCCGGAGGAAGCTGCTGTCGCACGCCGGAGGGAGTTGGAGGAAGCTGCTGCCGCACGCCGGAGGAAGTCGGAGGAAGCTACAACCACGTCGGAGGAAGCCGCTGCCGCTCGCCGGACGCCGGAGGACAGAGTTCGGGATCGCCGCTGCCGCTAAGCTGCCGCACTTGGAGGTGGAAGCAGCGAAGGAAAAATAAAAATACAGGCAGTGAAACCCTGGGGGGGGTTAACATATCCGGACGCGGCAGGTTAACGGGTAGTTGAAACCCGATACGCGGATCCGTCTTCGGGCGAGCGACCGAGGCGCGCGGAGGCGGCCGACGCGTGTGAGGCGCTCGCGAGGCGCTCGCCTCGGCAAGCCGCGACGACGCGAGGCGGGTGATCGACGCCTCGCCCCGCCTCACCGCCTAGGCGCTCGCCTAGGCGGGATTTCAACTACATAGAATTACATACAAGTCTCCTCCAAAGGGGAAAATTACATACAAGCCCCTCCAAAGGAGAAAATTGCACATAAGTCCCTCCAAGAGGGTAAATTGCATCTAAACTCTTCCAAAAGGGGAAAATTACATCGAAACCCTTCCAAAAGGGAAAATTACAAATAAACCCTCACGTGAAGGGATAATTGCAGTGATGTCTTATCTTGGGGCAAGAGAATTCTTCTCTAGGACTAAAATTTTGACAAAGTCGGTACCACAAAGGTAAAAAGATCTTGGGCAGTTAATCAAAGGTATTCGGACTCAGTCCGTTGTAAGTTAACGCCGACCCCGATCGGTGAGGAAAGGTCCTTGTACATGAACCCTAAATTGTCTGATAAAACATGACTGCGGAAATTACAATGTGCATGCTAATCAGCCAAAACATATTCATATTCATCCAACGAATTGGATTTTTAAAAATTTTTCGCGTGTAAACACCCTACAGCCGCGTCGGGGAACCTAATGGAAGTCCTTCCAAATAACTTCTCCTAAAAAAGTACTTCGATAAAATTAACCATGTCTTGCAACTTGTTCCCTTTTAAATTCTCCCCAAGGAAGGAGGAAAACCCTCCGCGCTGAAGGAGTAAATTTCTCCTTCAGCGAGGGGCCGTTTTCTCCTCCGCACAGGAGGAAGACATTTTTAGAAACGGCAACTGTGCCCTTGTGTTTTAACCACTCTTTTTTCCAAACGGAACTTCTCCTCCCGTTTCCTCTGTAATCTAGTATATCGGTTTTATTGATAAGTTGTATTATTTTAATCTATACCCATTTTTTGAAAGAATATGAATAAGTACATATGACTGTGGCTTTTAAACGGTATGTCTGTGTAATATATTTAAAATATTTAGTTATGTATAATGTATAATGTAATATACTAATGTGCTAAAATGATATCAATATGTCTGATTTGACCATTTTACTAAAAAAATGATATTATAGATCTATATATTTTTATTTATATAAGAGAATAATATATTATCATATCTAATTTAATTAATTGATTTATTTTATAATTTTTATTTGATTTTTTTGAAACAAATTTTAAATAACTAAGATGAGGATATTATGGTCAAAGTTTATTGAAAAGCACTTCCAAACATTGTGTTATTGTTTATCACCAAGCTCCTTTGACTTCTAAAATAAGTACTTCTAATTGAAGTCACTTTTGGAGTTATTTTTGTGTGAAGTACTCGTCGTGAAGTTCCCAAATGCAGCCTACGTCTCTTGAACTGAGTTGAAGGTGACCTTGAACTGTGCTAATTCTGTGAACATTCTTCTCACCTCCGGGATAATGCAGCCATTATAAAAAGGCAGTTCTACATCCGTAAAATCAGTTATAAACAGCACAGTCTCTGCACCTTTTTCTTTAGTACATTTTGTCATAATTCTTCTTTCAATCAACCATATGAAGGCTCTCATCTTGATAGGATGACTTAATCTTCCATGCTTCACCATATTTCTGGTATCAAGGGAGACAATCTTGTTTATGTAAATGCATTTTTGGATTGCTTGAATTATAGTTATTCTGTTAATCTAATCATAATTGAGTGATTATGTTTCCCCCCCCCCCCCTAAGAGACATAAGATTATGATGTTTTCTGGCCTGCCAATCTGACTTCTATGGGATCTCTTCTCTTTGGCCTTTATCTGATATGGAATTCCTTGATTGGTGGTCTAAATTATAATGATCTCTTTCCACATGGTAAGCAAATTTTGATTTTTTTTTTTTGGGTGGAGAGAAAATTTGGGCGTATTATATTATGTCTTATGCTATATTTGACTAGTTGCGGATTTGCTATTTCATTGACCATCATGATCATCGTCTCTAAATCTATTCTTTCTATAGACTTTTCTAGAGAGAGAGGCTCCGAGGAAATAGAATGGGTGAGGGAGACGAGAGATGCGGTGGGAAGGTATCCCGGAGGTGGCCTCCGGTGCGAATTAGACACCTTTGGGAGGCCAGATGCCCACCAACAGGCAAGGGTCGAGAGGTCAGCTACGTCGGCCAGTTTGTTTCCGATGTGGCAAAGTAGGCCGTATGCCACGGGGGTGTAATTCCTTAGTAGAGGGGGCACAAATGGCGGGACAAGTGAGGGGTTCAGGACTCAGACCCTCCTATGCGAAGGCCCTTAGGAGTGCACTGGTAGGTGACGGTAAGCCGGTAACTGGCAGGAGCTGCATCGAGGTGAATTAGTTGCTGGTGGACCTAGTTCAGAGCCAGTTGTAGTGGCTAAAGAGGTGTCTTTGGGTGGCTCCTATGGAGGGGAGGGTGTTGGCGGAGGCAGTGAGGTAGTTGCTGGAGGCATGACGTGACAGGGGGGAAGTTTGGCTGGTTTTGAAGGTCTTTAGGGAAGTTTTCCTCACCGTTGGTCTGACTGAGGAAGTAGCGGAGACAACGGTGCGGGTTGGGTTCCTTTTGGACAAGATGGGAGGCTCGGAAAGGCACGTACCCAAACCCCAAGGGAAGCCATTTCAGATTAGGCTCATTGGAGTTCCCCTACTTCTGTGTGACAAGGCGGCTGTATCCCTTTTCGTTGGACGATTCGGCTCAATTGAGCCAGGGTCTGTTAGGACGTGGCTGGAGGGAGAGCTGTGCATTATGGTGGTGATGGTTCAGGCCAGTAGTACGAGGGTGGTTCTGGCGGCCATCTCCATCGACGTTGGCGGACAATTGTTCCATGTAGCCACGGTCGGCGCAGAACAACCGAACTTTGGTAGGGTCAGAGGAGGAAGACGAGTACGGACCCTGTTGAGATTTGAATTTCAAATCTCCGGGTCGTGGGTCCAAATTCGGGCCGATAGGTAGGCCAGGCGGGCAATTGGGCGTAGGGGGACACCTGATTTAGCGCTTACCTGAGGCAGGAGGGGTAAGGTCAGGTTCGGGCAACATTACTGGCCCAACCTAAACCCGTGACTTACTCGGATTTGGTAAGCACGAGGCTAATGAGCTCGTAAGCCCTGATATTGTTCATCTTCACTGCTCAATAGCTCCCCTTCAAGCAGAGTAGCGGTGGGTAGCGACTGTCCGGTTGGTGGCCCAATGCTGGGGGTGATGACTCGATAATACCCGCCAACGGCAATCCTCTCCCAATAACCGTCGACTGTCTTCTACGCCTAACAACTTCCCTGAACTAAGAGCTCTAGCAGTCACGACAAGCAGCGGGCGGTGGTTGACCTGCCGGTGCCCCTTCATCGGGGATGTAGAGTTGGGCTTCCCTGCCATCGGTGAAGCTCTCCCAAGGGTTGGTGCGTCCGTGGCTTCATTGGCAGTCCTTGACTTTCAGGCAGAGGCCGACGAGGGGGCGAGGACCCAGGCCCTATGCTTTCCACCAATCTAGGGACATGGGCAGATAACCTTGGAGGCCTGCACTAGAGATGCCTATCCAGGAGGTGGTGATGTCTGGCCGCCGACGGGATTCTTAGCACCTCGTGCAGTCGAGGTTACTAGGCCCTCTGCTCCAGAAGGTTGCGGGCACGACCGCACGAGGGACAAGATGGACAGACATATGTTGGGGAAGCATAGGAGGTTGGCGAGGAGTCGGTATCAACAGGGGAGGAAGTTGTCTCGGAGACCCCGGGAGAGGGAAGTGAACACGGAGGGATGCAACAGGGAGGGGAGGGTGTTGTTTCGGATGACTAACAGATCTAGAGGGGGGTGAATAGATCTACCCCTAATCTTTAGCCAATTTAAAGCACTTAAAATGCGGAATTAAAATGCTACGGCTAACAAAACCAATTAACGAAATTTCACTCAAGATTAAGAAACTGTCAACCAGATGAAGCTGTAGTAGGTGGAGGTTGGAATCAGAATTTCCTCTGACAAGGTTAAGTATTCCAGATAGGTGTAACCTATCTTTCGGACTAAACCTTTTGATATACAACACTGGTTGAAGGTTCAAGCTAAAACAGAATATCAGGAATTCAGAAATCTGTAATGCACATTCAACGAATTGCAGTATAAGAAAGAAGAATAGCACAATCAGATCACACGCACTGCAAAAAGGTTTTTAAGGTGGTTCGATCTCAATCCAGAGATCTACGTCCACCCCTTACTCAATTGAGTAAGGCTTTCGCTGACACACAACTTAAAATCCGCTGATCCATAGCTTTGGGAATAGATCCCTACAAACCGCTGATCCACAGCTTTGGGGAATAGATCCCAGATAGCTGAGCCTCACAGCTTGCTCTGCTGAGCCTCACAGCTTGCTTCCAAGGAATTACTTCTTTGCCGCTGACACACAGCTTGAAAAACTGCTGACTCACAGCTTACAGAAATTGTAGTGAATAGAAAATGTCAAGAACAAAATCAAATGAAAAATTTAAGACAACCTGTAGCTCACTGGAGCAGAACGAGGTCTGGATTTGATCCAGAGATCGAGACATACAAGACTCCACTTACAGATCTCTTGAACGCTCACAGCTCTTCAGAGAATCCTCCACTTTCCGATCCCCTGTTGATAGAATCGGTGCGATGGATACAGAGGGGGGGTGAATGTATCCCTCTTCCTAATTGCCCAAATTAAAACCTTAGAACACTCAGAGATGTGAAATGAAAGCAAGTTCAGTTCTACCGAGACTGAAATATGGAAGTGTTCAACTAAACAGTAACTGCGCAATCAAACAGCTCAATGAGAATTTCTTTCGAGGACTTAACTTGCACAATCAGTGAACTTACTTCGGTACTAAACCGAACTCAAGCATCCATCAACTGTGAATGAAAAGCAATTAAATCGTGATCCTAACCATGCATCTAGCGGAAGCAAATGGACAATCAAGCCCATTGTTGACAGTTTCGGCCGAAACCGATACGTTTCGGCTGAAACGTATCGGTTTCGACCGGTACCGATCCGAAACCGGACCAAAACACTGTAGCAGGTCCGAAACAATTAAAAAAATATTATTTAAATAGTTTCGGACGAAACTGGTCAGTTTCGGTCCGAAACTGGTGAGTTTCGGTCCGAAACTGGTCAGGATTATTACTTTTTAAAATTTTTTAACTGGTTTCATCCGGTTTCGGCCGAAACCGAAACCGATATCGAAACCGAGTCGTATCGGTTTCGGACCCGGCCGAAACCGAGTCCGAAACCGACACTGCCATCCTTGATCAAGCCACACCGTACACAAGACCAAACCACTGTATAATGGATTTTTTAGGTGGTTCGGTCCACAGACCTACATCCACCCCTCACTCCAAACCGGAGTGAGTCTTCCACTAGCAACAGCTAGAACAGCAGACTCAGTCTGCAAACAAATGCTGCCTAACAGCTTGACCAGGGGAACAACCTCCTCTCTTCCTCCAAACCGGAGGGAACCACTAGTGACTACCCGTCACTAGCAACTAGAGACCGAGGTCTCTCTTCCTCCACCCAGGAGGGAACCCACAAGCGACACCAGTCACTTGCAACCGAGACACAAGTCTCCCTTCTCCTGAGTCCACAGGAGGAACCCCGATCTCAAACCAGAGAATCGGAAAAGACAAAACCAAGGAAAAGTAAAAACAAGAAACGGAAAATACAGCAGTCAGAAAGCTGGAAATGATAATAACATAGATGTGGCTCCCATGGAGCTGACTGGCCTGGATTTGATCCACGGTCCAGTAGACAGATCTTCAATAAATTCTTCTTTCTTCTTCTCCACGAACTCTCTCTCTCTTTCTCTCTTCCTCTTCTTTCTTCTTCTCTCTGCTTCTCTTTCTCTCACGCTGTTCTCTCTTTTTCTTCTCTGCTCTTCTCTTCTTCTTCTTCTTCTTCTTCTTCTTCTGTTCTCTGCCTCTCTGCTGCTCTCTTCTTCTATCACTCTCTGCTCTCTTGATTTTTCACTCTCTTGATTACGATCTCTCAGCAGGATCGCTTCTATTTATATCAGCAGCAGCTAGGGCGTGTGCCCTCTTTGTCCAGAGTACACCTCGGATCACGTGCCAACCTCGGATCATGTGCCCAAACATTTTCTTCTCGAAGGATGTACCTGTCAAGCAGTCATAAGAAGATATTAGAGGGATGTACAGAGTTGATTCAGGCTTTTAACAAAGCGTGTACAGACATGATGCAACATTGAGTGTATGGACTTAGTGTGCACGCGAGAACTATGTGCAGATTTGTTTTGAACAATGCACAAATGCATATAGGAGAGTGTGTACATTGGCGATGAGTGCTCAGGCGTGCTGTCAAGCAATGTACAGACTTGATGATAACGATACATGAACAAGCCATAGCAAATGTATAGACTTACTAAGTCAACAAGGCAACCATCTACAGACTTTAAAATAACGAATGAACAGACTTAGTTGATGCCATCCGAAGAATGTATGGACTTGCTATGTCGTGTGGCGTGCAACTAGACACTGTTCAGACTTGTGAAATGATGCACAAAGATATCATCAGAGAATGTATAGACTTGGACGTTTATGTGCATGACATAACCAATGTATAGACTTGCTGTGCCTGCAGCAGACGACACCAGTGTACAGACTTACTAGGCTTACGCATGGACTAAGTCTGTATAGACTTGATCATGCAAACGACGACACCAGTGTACAGACTTGAATGCTCGAAGCATACGATGTATAGACTTGAAAGACGATGCATGAGACGATGCATGCACAGACTTGGTCTTACAATGTATAGACTTGAAGGTATGCACAGAGACGCTAAGTAAGACGGTGGTGAACAGACTTAGTCTCAAGACGATGCAATGTATAGACTTGGGTGTGTGTGTGCATGCTAGAAGCAATGTATAGACTTGAATGAGACGGTGGATGTACAGACTTGATAATGCAACCTAGGGCGATGTACAGACTTGCTGAACGAACGATGCCCAGCCATTGAGGAATGTATACACTTGAGTGCGTGTATGCTAGAACGATGTATAGACATGATACACTAAATGCATTGTGCACATGAGAAAGTATGTACAATGAATATGGATGCACTGACTTGCCACTAGCTGTACAGACTTGCAACCTATGTAGAGACTTGTGTGTTGCAGCAAAGACAATGTACAGACTTAGTCATGCGTGCACAATGGCTTGCAACGAACAATGTACTGACTATGCCATGCTCACAGTTAATGCATGTACAGACTTGTATGAAGAACAGGCTGTACAGACTTCAGACTCAGCTGCGAATTGAGCTAAAGAATGTATAGACTTGCTCAGCTATCAGCTAATGGATGTACAGACTTAATGAGATGATGCATGCATGCACAATGAAGTGTGTACAGACTTCATGTGTGTGCTGAACAAACAATGTATAGACTTTAAGTGCAATGCAAAGGCTGTATTGACTTCAATGCTCCATGCTTAAAGACGCTAAGTGAGACGAATCTTAACAAGTGTATAGACTTGAAAATGCACGAGAGACATGAAATGCATTGGCTTATCACATGCACAAACATATTAGCAGAGAGTGTGTAGACTTGTGTTCATGCCTGAAACTAGAATGTGCAGACTTGTGTTCATGCCTGAAGCAGGAGTTGTATAGACTTGAGAGATGTTGCACACATGCACAATGAACACGCATTGACCATAAATGCATGCAATGCACAAACATAACAGAAAGGAATGTGCAGACTTTATATGCCACGAAGGGATGTACAGACTTGCTGTGCCTGCAACTGACGATGTATAGACTTCGAATGCCTGTGTAATGCAGCAAGGTAATGTGTAGACTTTATGTATGCAGAATGCAATGTGCAGGACTTCCACAAGCAGACTTTATGATCTGACAGAATGACTGAACATATGAATGCTTTATGATCTGACAAAATGTTAATGACTGAACATCACATGGTGACTCACAGTGTTTGACTCACATCAAAACCAATCATCAAAACCACAGGGGCACAACACCTGTTTCTATCTCAGCTCTTCACTCTTACTCTTTTCTCTCAATTGATCTCAACTGAATTCTACTGATCTCTGGAGACTCTCAGACCCTCTCGCTTCTTCACTGTGCTTCCTCTTTTTCTTCTTTTCTTCACTGTTTTCTTCTTTCTTGTGTGTATCTTCTTCAGATTGATCAGGCCTCTATTTATAGCCTCACGAGCGCGTGGGAAACACGTTCCCGCCCAAGGAGATTCGAACAGGTACGCTGCTGGATGTCCACGTGTCAGGATGTAAAGGTGAGTTGTCCACGTGTCTGAATCTCCAAGCACGTCTCCTTCTTGGATCATGTGCCTGTTTAAGTTGAAGACTTCGAGCCACGTGACCATGCTAAGCGTAAGGCATGCTGCCTTTTACATATTTGATCCTGGGTCCTTTAGTGACTTAAGTTCCTGCCAATAAGAACAAAGGCATTTCGTCGAACAAATTGTAGTCATGAGTGAATAGTCAATGTGCTCTGATTTATTAGAAAATATGATCATGGTATAAGTCAGACAAAGATGTATTAATATATATATCAGATAAGGTAAGAGATGCATCAATCTGTCTGAGCAAAGCGGTGCATGTGCACCGACTTGAATATGCAATATGTACATATGCTCAGACTTGTGTATGGACAATCTTGGACCTCATGCAGGCTGGTAATGCATGTGCACAGACTTGAAAATTGCATATGCATAGACCTTAGTCACAGACAATGCATGGACTTCTATACATGCATAGACCTGAATACCCAATGTGCACAGACCTATATGTGCACGGGCCTGGCATGTGCACAGATCTTGTTCTATGCAAAATTTAAATGTGCATCAACTTTCCATGCAGGATGCAAAATGTGCTCAGACTTGTAATAATATAATAGGTAGACCTTGATACGCACGAATGAGCATGTGCATTGACCTTATATGCAAGATAGAAAACATGCATCGACGTTAGATGCTTGAAGGCTAAACTAGCATCGACCTTAGATGTGCTACAGTGAATGTGCACCGACCTGCCTCTGCCTTACTATGCAACATGCACAGACCTTATACCTATTTTTATCATGTGCATCGACCTTCATATACTTTAGAAGGAACATGCATCGACCTTCATGCACTGCCTAGAACTGCAACATGCATCGACCTCACTTTGCTAAAAGGAAAATGTGCACAGACTTTGTTCTGCGATGCCAAGATGTGCATCGACCTTGGTGTGCACTATGTAAGATGTGCATCGACCTTAATGTTGCAATCTAAACGAAACATGCATCGACCTGTATACATTGTAAATAACATGTGCATCGACCTTATGTGAATGGAGGCTTGAATATGCACCGACCTACATACATATGACATGAATGTGCACTGACCTAATGAATGAGACATTAAATGTGCACCGACCTAATGTAGCAATAGACATGCTTTATGTAAGGTAAAAAACACAATAGCCAATCATCAAAATTATGAACATAATGCATTGTTACCAATATCAAAATTTAGCACAGTATATACTATTGCCAACATCAAAACACATTAAATTCAGAGAATCATAAATCAGAGAAGACAAAACATTCTTCCCCACAAACTCCCCTCAACATTCTCCCCCTTTTTGATGATGGCAATTCCTTGTAAATTTTGATGACAACACTAGATGATGGCAACACTAGATGCAAGAAATGCAAGTATCTCTCTGCACTCCCCCTTTGCCTAACTTCCTTGCCAATGCAGACAAGAATCATCAAAACAAACCTTTTCTCCCCCTTTGCCATGAGCAAAAAGAATGATTAGGAGGCAGAAGTTTGGAGAAGGAGTTGAAAGTATGATGGAGATGAAATCTGATTGACAAACCCAATGATTTTTCATTAACAAAGCATACTTAGCTCAGAGTCTTCAGGTATAAGAGTTCATATAATGCAGCCTTGAAAATATGATGGATTAAAAATGATAAAAGTTAAAGAATAAGTACTGCATCCTTTGAAAGGAAATTGTTGTTTGAACTCTTTTAATAGCAATAAACCAGATTAACATATAGCATATCAGATTTTGCCTTTCTTCATCTTATACATCAGAATTTCAAAGAGTTTCTTAGGAGAGGCCAGACCATGTATTGAAACTAAACAAATTTCACTGTTCTGAAATTATCTATAGGGTTATAGCAAAAAATTTTCTGTTCATATTCTCACAAAATTCAGAATAGTCAAGTAGAATCCATACCTTTTTACATAAGGGTATACGTTTATCAGACGCCAATACCCCTAGTTACTTAGTAGGATTTACTATTATGTTTCAGGTTTAGTTGACACCTTTTTACATAAGGGTACACGTTTATCAGACGCCAGTACCCCTAGTTACTCAGTGAAACTAACCTTTTAATTTTTCAAACAGAGTTAGCCAAGAAGTTCCATGACATAGGTTCACATGATCTTTGATAGAGAACCCAATTTCTCAGCGCATTTGGCCATTGCTCTGCCATCAACATATTTGACTATTCATTTTAACACAGCTGCCCGTTTGATTTTCAGATAGAGTTTAAAAACAATACACATTCCTGGGGTTCTCAACCAAGTTATCTTGAAATTAGATGCATTCAGTTTCTGAAAGGCTCATTAGACATGACATGATCAATGTGGTTGAGATCTATTAAAGAGTCATCATCAGATTCTTTTCATTGAATTTGGTCTTTACTCTCTAAAGATTATTAAATTTAAACCATCAGCTCATTCATGGAATCTGATTTTAGCAGCTTGATTAATGAATGAACTATAAGTTTGTCATTTATTCAGATGGTCAAGAGAAATATAAGTGCTTGATGTCAAAAGATGGAAATAGATGAGAAATATCAAGCAAGAATTTTCAGATGATCAAGAGGACAAGTTTAGAACAGACAGAGTGTGTTGAACAAAGAGTCGACATTGGATGTTGACATTATTCAGAATCTGAACTGATGATCTGTTCTGTGACCAAAATTATTCTGAACTGACAGAGTGTGTTCAATAACGAGTCGACATTGGATGTCGACATTATTCAGAATATGAACTGAAGATCTGTTCTTTTACCAAAAATGTTTCTGAACTTCCCCTATCAAAATGTATGAAATGATATAATCATGAATGATATCACATGTGTGAACCCTATCTATATGCTCTAAACACAAAGCTACTGAACATGAATCATCAAGGATGATATGAAAATGCACAAACTCCCCCTGACTGTATACATGAATTTTCAGATATGTATGAGAAATGCCATGTCATATTCTAGATATATGCAATGTTGACCCATGGTACAAGGCGGAGTACAGAAGTCTACGGGACCACCATCACGCATGATGTGGGTTTCCAGACAGACATAATCTGTCCTTCTCCCAGCGTACCATTTAATATACCGATGGGTCAACCATGAAATACAGCACAGAGATATGCAATGACAGTCCGTGAAGTTACATCATTTATTGTTATACAGAAAACACAGAATACCAAGAGTTAATGCAAATCTGAACAAGTATTCACGCAGAGAATTTACAAAGACCAAGTTCTCTCCTTAAAAATTTAAGCCTTTCATGGTCAAGAGGCTTGGTGAATATGTCAGCAATTTACTTTTCAGATGCAATGAACTCTAATTCAATTTCATTTTTACTTCATCTCTAAGAAAATTATGTTTTATTTCAATGTGCTTAGTCCGTGAGTGGTGAACTGGATTTTTAGTAAGGGAAATAGCACTGGTGTTATCACATAGAATTATAATACAACTAAGGTTGATATGATAGTCAATAAGCTGGTGTTTAATCCAGAGGACTTGGGCTGCACAATTTTCTGTTGCCACATATTCTGCCTCAGCAGTGGATAAGGCAACAATATGTTGTTTCTTAGATGCCCAAGTCACTAGACAAGCACCTAGATACTGACAATATCTACTAGTGCTTTTCCTATCTATCCTACACCCAGCATAGTCTGCATCAGTGTAAGCTATGAGATCTAACTCACATCTAGCAGGATACCATAATCCTAAGTCTAGGGTGCCAGACAGATGCCTAAAGATCCTTTTCACAGCTTTTAAGTGTGACTCCTTAGGACAAGCTTGAAAACTAGCACACAAACACACTGAAAACTGAATATCAGGACTAGATGCAGTAAGATCTAATAAGGATCCGATCATACCACTGTAAAGTTTGGTGTCTACCAATTTACCTTTAGGGTCAGCATCAAGACTGGTTGAAGTACCCATTGGTGCAGTGATAGCCTGGAGGTTTTCCAGTTTGAATTTCTTCAATAGATCCTTGATATATTTTTCTTGAGTTATGAACACCCCTTCCTTAGTCTGACAAACTTGCAAACCAAGAAAGAATTTTAGTTCTCCCATTGAGCTCATTTCAAATTCATTGGTCATTAAATCATAAAACTCTTTACACATGGATGGTTTGGTTGATCCGAACATTATGTCATCTACGTATATCTGAACAATCAGAATATCTTTGTCACATACCTTTGTGAATAATGTATGATCAATCTCACCTCTGGAAATCCTTGTTCTACAAGAAACTTGCTCAATCTGTCATACCAAGCACTGGGAGCTTGTTTCAAATCATAGAGTGCCTTATCAAGTTTGTAAACATAGTCAAGAAAATCAAGACACTCAAAACCAGGGGGTTGTTTTACAAAAACATCCTCCTTTATTACACCATTTAAGAATGCAGATTTGACATCCATCTGCTGGAGGGTTATTCCTAAGCTGCAAGCAATAGCCAAAAGAATCCTAATGGCTTCCATCCTAGCTACAGGGGCAAATGATTCCTCAAAGTCTATGCCAAATTCCTGGTTGTACCCCTGAGCTACAAGTCTAGCCTTATTTCTAACTATATTGCCTAGCTCATCAGTTTTATTTCTGAAAATCCATTTAGTGCCTATTACAGTGCCATGTAAGGGTTTAGGAACTAAGTGCCAGACCTTATTCCTATCAAATTGATTAAGTTCTTCGTGCATGGCATTTGTCCAATGTTCATCCTGTAGGGCACTTTCTACATTTTTTGGTTCTATCTGTGAGACTAGAGCAAATGAGTTCAAATTATTTTCAATTCTGAAATGTGCTCTAGTCCTAGGGGGTTCATTCAAATTACCAATTATGTTTCCTATAGGATGATCTCTTAGAAATCTAACATTGGTAACCTGATTACCTGGATTTTCATTTACCTCCCCCTGAGTTTCAGATCCTTCTGCCTCAGCTTCTTCAGCAGATTCTCCATTTTGATCTTCTTTGGTCTTCAAGATATCTCCATCACCTTTGTCCCTGCAAAAATCAGTTTCAGTTTTGATTGCGGACTCATCAAAGACAACATGAGGAGATTCTTCAACAGTTTGAGAATTGAGATTAAAAATCTTATAGGCTCTGGACTTATTAGAATAACCTAGAAAAATTCCAGCTTCATTTTTAGGTTCAAATTTATCAAGGTCTCGTTTAGAGTTTATATGGATAAAACATTTGCAACCGAAAACCTTGAAGTGTGCTAGAGAAGGTTTCTTACCCTTAAGAATTTCATAAGGAGTCATTTGTGTAGAAGGTCTTACCATGGCTCTATTAATGATGTAGCATGAAGTGTTAATAGCCTCAGCCCAAAACCTTCTAGGCAAGTTCCCTTCTACCAGCATAGTCCTAGTAATCTCTACAAGAGTTCGGTTTCTCCTTTCTACTACTCCATTCTGCTCTGGAGTTCTTGGTGAGGAGAACCTGTGATTGATACCATTCTCCCTACAGAAATCATCAAATTGTGAGTTTACAAACTCACCACCATGGTCAGGCAATATATTTAAAATAGCATGCTCACTGGTCTGTTTTATTCTATGAAGAACTCCTGAAATTCCTCAAATGCATCATTCTTATGAGACAAAAAGAACACCCAAGTGAATCTAGAAAAGTCATCTACTAAAATAAAATCATATCTCCTTCCAGATAAACTGGCTGTTCTAGTGGGTCCAAATAAGTCCATGTGAATCAGCTCATAAGGTCTAGATGATAGGTTTTCAGTTCTGGACTTAAATGACTTTCTGGTTTGTTTACATTGGGTGTATGCTTCACAGATTTTATTATCATTTTTGAATGAAATTTCAGGAAGTCCTTTTACCATGCTATGCTTATTCAATTTATGAAGCACACTATAGCTGGCATGACCTAACCTATGATGCCACAGGTAAGTTAGATCATCCTTATTCACAGTTAGACACAGATTTGTGTATGCTACATCATCTAAGTCTACCATATAGATGTTGTTGACTCTCTTACCAGTAAATTTGACAGATTGTAAATTTGGTTCAAAAATCGTGCATGCAAGAGAATCAAAAATAACTTTATGGCCTTTATCACAAAGTTGGCTAATACTGAGCAGATTATATGCTAGCCCATCTACTAAAAAAACTTCTTCAATAAAACAAGATGAGCACTTACCAACTTTTCCTGACCCATTGATTCTGCCTTTTGTATTACCTCCAAATGTTACCTGACCTGCATCTTTCTCTACCAACATGCAGAATTTGCCTCTATCCCCAGTCATGTGCCTGGAGCAGCCGCTGTCAAGATACCACCTATTATGATTGGCTGCCAGGCATACCTACAAACAAGATCAAGGGGAGAATTTTGGAACCCAAAAGTGTTTGGGCCCCATAACAACAGTTATATCATGCAAGCTGGATAGGAGGTGTTTTGGAATCCACAATTGTTTTGGTGTCTTTACTGAATTTGTGGATTTCTTGTCATTCAGCTTATTCTGTTTTTTTTGTCACTTTTAATCTTTGAAAATTATTTTTGAGGTGTGACATTCTTCTTTTTAATTTCATTTTGATATCTTCTCTGCCAGTGACCAGTCCAATGGGCATTGGGAACAGTGTATGCATTGTAGAACCTAGACTGATCAGACATGGAATGGATAAAACCATAAGAGTTATGGCTTCTAAAATTTCTGTGCCTAGGTTGCACATAGGAGTTCCAAGGGTAAGATCGATACATAGTAGTAGCATATGAATTCTGAAAGTTATGCTGCATTGACCTTATGTAGGGGTTGCCTTGACCTCTTCTATCAGAATTTTGGTGATAGGAATTATGAAATGCAGGATAGGTAGAAGCACTCTAGTAGTAGCTTGGACCTTCTTGTTGAGACATGATTGATTTGGGCTTGGGATTTCCTCGGACTCTAGCCTTAAGAGCCTGACCCCTAACCTGACCCTTGGTATGAGGTGTAGTTGTATATGGGCATGATTCCCTAGATACCTCTATTTTCCCTTTGCCCTTGTCCCTGGCACTGTTCTTGGTTTTCTCAATGATTTTCACTGGCTTTTTATTCTGATTCTCTCCGGAAGTCATTTTTATTAAAGGTTGTGATGTTCCCTTTTCACCCACAAATGAGATAGTTCTTATTGGGTTAAAACCCAAACCTTCTCTTCTGAAGTTTGTTTTTATTCCCAAGATGGCATTCAGATTATCTGTTCCTTGTGTCATGCCCTCAAGAGAACTTTGTTTGTCCTTATTCTCCTTTTCTAAATTCTCAATAGATCTTTTCAGTTCTTCATTTACACCATTGACAGCTTCGTATTTTTTAGTAGCTATCCTAATTTCTTCCTTAAATTTTTGCATTTTTATTTTGATTTCATCAATGGTGTTTTTCAGAATCTCATTTTCAACTCTCAGATTAATCAAGATAATTTTATTAGATTCAGCTTCATCAAGATAGTTTTTCAGTTTCTAGACATGCAAGTTTATCATACAAAGATGTATCATTAACTAATGAATTTACTTTCCTTTTCAAATGTTTGTTCTCCCTACGCACGTCTTCATATTTTTCAAGTATTTCAGCATATGCTTCTTCCCAATCACTAAGTGTAAAATTGTCAAATGGGGAAGTTATCTCAATGTCATCTTCATTGACTTCATTATCCTTGGCCATCAAACATAGCTGCTCATCTTTCTCACTGTCAGAGGAGCTGCTCTGACTTTCTTCTTTTTCATCGCTCCAGGTGCTTACCATGGCCTTGTCTTCTTCTTTTTCAACCTGGGCTATTTGTTTCTCAATTCAGGACAGTCTGTCTTGAGATGTCCTGCTTTCCTGCAGTTATAACATACAATGTTGTCATATTTCTTGGCAGTTTCAGGTTTAGACTTTGACTGCCTTTTATCAGAGAAATATTTTCTCGTAAACCCCTTTCCTTCCTTTCTGAGGAACTTTTTAAAATTCCTAGTGAACATGGCGAATTCATCTTGATCTTCATCTGAACTGCCTGAGCTATGCTCACTAGATGACCCTTTGTTATTAGTAGTAACTTTAAGAGCCAGGGGTTTCTTTCTCTTCTCAGACTCATCAACCATCTTAAGGTTCAACTCATATTTCATGAGAGAACCGATGAGCTCATCTACTGAAGTGGTGGCTAGGTTCTTGGATTCCTCCATGACAGTGGCCTTAGTGTGCCAAATAGGTGTCAGGGACCTTAGTATCTTTCTGACCAGCTCGTACTCACTATAAGTTTTTCCCAGACTTCTTAAACCGTGGTAATCACATTCAGACGAGCATACATCTCAGAGATTGACTCATCAGGCTTCATTTTGAAAGCCTCATATTCAGAAACGTATATGTTGACTTTAGTCTCTCTGACTTGAGAAGTCCCTTCATAGATCTCCTCTAATTTATCCCACATCTCCTTAACTGTAGAACAGGAAGAGACTCTAGAGAATTCGGTGGGATGAAAAGCACATTGCATGGCATTTACAGCGCTCCAGTTTAAAGTAGATCTACGAATATGCTCTCTGGTCCAGACCTTTTCATCCTCAGGTAGTTCGAAGGGGCCTTTGCTAACTACCTTCCAAATTTCGTAGTTCTTAGCTCTAAGGAAAACTTGCATACGACTCTTCCAATATGTGTAATTGGATCCATCAAAATATAGAGGCTTAGTAGTAGAGTGACCTTCAGCTGTTAACCCTCTAACATCCATTTGTTAATCTCTCCGAGATGTAAAGCCCTAAAAGGAGAGTTAGGCTCTGATACCAATTGTTATTTCGGATGACTAACAAATCTAGAGGGGGGGGTGAATAGATCTACCCCTAATCTTAGCCAATTTAAAGCACTTAAAATACTGAATTAAAATGCTACGGCTAACACAACCAATTTAACGAAATTTCACTCAAGATTAAGAAACTGTCAACCAGATGAAGCTGTACTAGGTGGAGGTTGGAATCAGAATTTCCTCACACAAGGTTAAGTATTCCAGATAGGTGTAACCTATCTTTCGGACTAAACCTTTTGATATACAGCACTGGTTGAAGGTTCACGCTAAAACGGAATATCAAGAATTCAGAAATCTGTAATGCACATTCAACAAATTGCAATATAAGAAAGAAGAATAGCACAATCAGATCACACGCACTGCAAAAAGGTTTTTAAGGTGGTTCGATCTCAATCCAGAGATCTACGTCCACCCCTTACTCAATTGAGTAAGGCTTCCGCTGACACACAGCTTAAAATCCGCTGATCCACAGCTTTGGGGAATAGATCCCAGACAGCTGAGCCTCACAGCTTGCTCTGTTGAGCCTCACAGCTTGCTTCCAAGGAATTACTTCCTTGCCGCTGACACATAGCTTGAAAAACTGCTGACTCACAACTTACAGAAATCGTAGCGAATAGAAAATGTCAAGAACAAAATCAAATGAAAAATTTAAGACAACCTGTAGCTCACTTGAACAGAACGAGGTCTGGATTTGATCCAGAGATCGAGACATACAAGACTCCACTTACAGATCTCTTGAACGCTCACAGCTCTTCAGAGAATCTTCCACTTTCCGATCCCCTGTTTCTATCTCAACTCTTCACTCTCTTTTCTCTCAACTGATCTCATCTGAATTTTACTGATCTCTGGAGACTCTCAGACCCCCTCGCTTCTTCACTGTGCTTCCTCTTTTTCTTCTTTTCTTCACTGTTTTCTTCTTTCTTGTGTGTATCTTCTTCAGATTGATCAGGCCTCTATTTATAGCCTCACGAGCGTGTGGGAAACACGTTCCCGCCCAAGGAGATTCGAATAGGTACGCTGCTGGATGTCCACGTGTCAGGATATAAAGGTGAGTTGTCCACGTGTCTGAATCTCCAGGCACGGCTCCTTCTTGGATCATGTGCCTGTTTAAGTTGAAGACTTCGAGCCACGTGACCGTGCTAAGCGTAAGGCATGCTGCCTTTTACATATTTGATCCTGGGTCCTTTAGTGACTTAAGTTCCTGCCAATAAGAACAAAGGCATTTCGTCAAACAGATTGTAGTCATGAGTGAATAGTCAATGTGCTCTGATTTATTAGAAAATATGATCATGGTATAAGTCAGACAAAGATGCATTAATATATATATCAGATAAGGTAAGAGATGCATCAATCTGTCTGAGGAAAGCGGTGCATGTGCACCGACTTGAATATGCAATATGTACATATGCTCAGACTTGTGTATGCACAATCTCGGACCTCATGTAGGCTGGTAATGCATTGAAAATTGCATATGCATAGACCTTAGTCACAGACAATGCATGGACTTCTATACATGCATAGACCTGAATACCCAATGTGCACAGACTTATATGTGCACGGGCCTGGCATGTGCACAGACCTTGTTCTATGCAAAATTCAAATGTGCATCGACTTTCCATGTAGGATGCAAAATGTGCTCAGACTTGTAATAGTATCATAGGTAGACCTTGATACGCATGAATGAACATGTGCATTGACCTTATATGCAAGATAGAAAACATGCATCGACGTTAGATGCTTGAAGGCTAAACTAGCATCGACCTTAGATGTGCTACAGTGAATGTGCACCGACCTGCCTCTGCCTTACTATGTAACATGCACAGACCTTATACCTATTTTTATCATATGTGTATCGACCTTCATATACTTTAGAAGGAACATGCATCGACCTTCATGCACTGTCTAGAACTGCAACATGCATCGACCTCACTTTGCTAAAAGGAAAATGTGCACAGACTTTGTTCTGCGATGCCAAGATGTGCATCGACCTTGGTGTGCACTATGTAAGATGTGCATCGACCTTAATGTTGCAATCTAAACGAAACATGCATCGACCTGTATACATTGTAAATAACATGTGCATCGACCTTATGTGAATGGAGGCTTGAATATGCACCGACCTACATGCATATGACATGAATGTGCACTGACCTAATGAATGAGACATTAAATGTGCACCGACCTAATGTAGCAATAGACATGCTTTATGTAAGGTAAAAAACACAATAACCAATCATCAAAATTATGAACATAATGCATTGTTACCAATATCAAAATTTAGCACAGTATATACTATTGCCAGCATCAAAACATATTAAATTCAGAGAATCATAAATCAGAGAAGACAAAACATTCTTCCCCACAAACTCCCCTCAACAGAGGGGCTGTCAGGCAGGAGCAGTTTGGGGAGGGATGAGATGAAGGAGTTGGTGGGGGTGGTGGAGAGATCGATGGAGGATCAAGTGAGAGAGTTAGCGGATAAGGTGGGAGTCTCCTTTGTAGGATTGGAGATAGAACTAAAAGGGTTGTTCATCAAAAGTCCGAAAGAGGTGGCTTATGAGTATGGCGAGGGAAGCTAAGAGTTGGAATCGCAGAAGAGGGGGGTAAGAGAGAATGGGGAAGGTGGGGTGGGGAGGAGTGGTGTACAGGAGGAGGGAGGTCAGGGCGTCCTATTACCCTTATGAGGATAGTCTCGTGGAATGTGAGGGGGATATGCGAGAAGAGAAGAGAGGGGGAGGTCTGGGTGTATAATGATCGTTTGAAATCAGTTTGAGGTAGTGGAGGTGGAGTAAGATAGACAGGTCAGCCAATGGGCTATCTCTCTACATTTCCAGAATGTGAGGGATGGTTTGTCTTGGGACTTCCTGGCCTTCAAAGGAGGGAGGAGAAGAGGATGTTGTGGCTAGACTTTGCATAGCACTACCACACCTCAGACCGGCCTTGGTGTTTGGGGGGGGGACTTTAATGCTATTGTGGGACCACTGGAGTGGAGGGGTGCCCACATCTAGACGGGGGAGATGGACGACTTCATCAACTTCATTGAGGAGGCTGCATTGATTGATGTAGGTATGGCCAATGTCCAGTTCACTTGGTTTAACATGAGGGCGGATCCCTCTTGCTCTAGACTAGACAGGTTCTTAGTCTCGGTGGATTGGGAAACCACTATCCTTATGTGCAGGTGTCATCTTTGTCTAGATCAGTGGCAGAGCATAACTCTCTCCTTTTGAAGAGTAGCCGTTCACAGGTGACGAGAAAGAACTTTAGATCGGAGAGATTCTGGTTTAGAGAGGTAGACTTCATGGAGGCTGTTAGGCAGCCATGGGATGCTTGGAGGCATGAACCATCCGCCGTGGCTAGACTGGTGGGCAAATTGAGGCATGTAGCACAGGTTTTCAAGGTACGGGGTTGTTGAACCCTAAAATTTCTTCTTTTTTGAAGGAAAAATGATGGGTAGGCTCCCTCCGCCCAGTCCCTCCATCTCAAAGCACCCAGAAGAAGGCCCCTCCGGACCTGCTAGGCCGGAGGGAAGCCCCTCCGCCCTACCAAGGTCGGAGGGAACCCCCTCCGCCCTGTGCTGGCCGGAGGGAGGTCCCTCCGCCCTGCTACCAGGCCGGAGGAGGCTCTCCTCCGCCCTGTGTGCAGGCCGGAGGGAGGTTCTCCCCAATGGCCCTCCCCCCGTAAAAAAAAAAGAAGAGAAAGAAAATTGAAACTGAAAAAAGAAAGAGGAATAGGAAGAGGCTGGGAGGAGGAGAAGTTGAAGACTCTTTGGATTCCACCGTAGGAGGCCCTCCTCCGTCCAGGTAGGCTCTTTGGATTCCATCGGAGGAGGCCCTCCTCCGCCTAGCCAGGCCGGAGGAGCCTTCCTCCGCCCCACCCTCTATCAACTATAAAAAGAGGAGTAGCACCCTTGGAGCGGAAGAACAGTTTTGAAGGCTCGGAGAGCTTCTGGAAAGGCCCAAGTGCAAAACAGCAGCGCAAGGGGTTTTGTTTTATGTTTGGGAAGGAGCAGCATAGGAAGCACAACAAGCAGAGGAGTAGCAGCCAATGCCAAGGCAACCAATTTCGGAAGCAGCTGTCCTGCGAAGGCAAGAGGGCAGATAATTTTTGGAAGTTGCTGTGTTAGCATGAGGAGGGGTATGGTCACCACAAAAAAGCCCCCCCCCCCCATCACCTTCTTTGAGAATGGTGAGCTTAAGAGATTTTTCACCCCTTGGTGATATGATTTCAGAAATCATGCTGTGTGAATGCTGCAGAAATCATGCTGTATGAATGCTTTGCAGAAATCAACAATGCAGAAATCAACAACACATACAGAGATGCTAAGGAAAGCTTGGCAATGTTGAAGCTTTATTCTGCATATTGCAAACTGTCGACACAGTTTCAACAACATTACAGAAATGCTTTGCATAAATGCCAAGGAAAATTATGCAATGTTGAAGCTGTATAGAAATTCTTGTATTATTTTTTTTTTGATAACGGGGAATCTAGCAGAGTGGTACGGAGAGAAATTCTTGCATTATTGCATTTGAAATAATTGAAATGGCTATGGGCTTGTTTCCATGCACAAGTGGGCTAGTCAAAATGGGCTCAGAATGGGCTTGCATTATTGCATTTGAAATCATTGGAATGACCTTATGCTTATTGTAATTGAAACCATCCAAAGCATTTGAAATCATCCAAAGGAAATCATCCACAGGTGGAACGAAGATGGTTACACATTAAAATTGTAAGTCTTACAAATGTTCAAGGCTCGGTGGTCAGAAAATTGTAGAAATATCCCAGTGGGCAGAAAATTACATAAATACCCCCGATAGGCGGAAAATTACAGCAATACCATAGTGGTCAGAAAATTATAAAAATACCCTCGAGGGTCAGAAAATTGCAGAAATGTCCTCGATGGCAGAAAAATTACAGATATGCCCCCGATAGTGGGAATATTATAGAAATACCCCCGATGGCGGGAAATTATAGAAACACTCATGATTGTGGGGAAATTGTAGAAATACCCCCATGGGTGGAGTCTCAAAATTATCAAAATATCCTCATTCTGGTTTACGCCGTTTGCATGACTCGGTGGAGCGGGACCTCGCCCCTTCATTGAAGTTGTGTGCGCTCTCCTGAGTTCGGCTTATGGCTAACCATCCACATCCATGTATCCTTTTCATATCATGTTTGAAAACTTAGAGACAAGTGATATTGCAAAGAAACCATAAGAAGTCATGAAAATCAAAACGAGGAATACCCACGGGGTTATTTCCGAGAAGTCACCCAACAAGTCAGATGACAAGGTTACTTCCGATAAGTCAAGAATGCTCAAGAAGTCAAGACATGACGGGGCTATCTTCGAGAAACTAAGAAATGTCAAATGTAATGCCGAAAATTCAGAACGACAAGAATGCTCAAGAAGTCGAGAAGCGACGGGGTTATCTTCAAGAATATAAGAAATTACAAGAATATCCCAATGTTTGGGGAAACTAAAGAAATATCCTGACGGAGGATATATCCCGTCTCAGGCGGGATTGTCCTTTATGGACATCAAGGCCATAAAATAACTCCGAGGGACCGACAATGATCATCTTGGCGATCCAACGGTTCTCGTGATAGGATTCAAGTCCAACCGTCCGATCAGGGGATAAAAGTAAATTCAATGACTTGATCAGGGCGAAGGCAAATTCAAAGATCTAAATGCAGACCGAAGCAAATTTAAAGGCTCTGGTTGCAACTGGATATAATTCTGAAGACCCGATTATACAATCGGGATCATATGTAAAGGTCCTGAAAGACCGATTGTAATTCAAATCACATGTTCAAGAAATGAAGTCTCCAAGTTTCTTTGCAAGAGTATGTACCCGTAATGGGCGATCGTCAAGATGTAAATTAATCAAAGGTATAGAGGCAAAAGGCGTTCTTCGACAGTTAATCAAAGGTATTCGAATTTATACCGATGTAAATTAACACCGACTCCGGTTGGTGGGGAAAAGTCCTGTACACGAACCCTAACTCGTCTGATAAACCCAAAAGCGCGGAATTAAAAAATATGGCAATATATCCACATATTCATCCGACGAAATGGATGTTCAAAAATTCCGCGTGTAAATAGGGGTGGGGATAAAACCCTACTTGGTAGAGTAGCTAAAGACAGAATACTGCATAAGATGGAGGGTTTGGATTGCGTGGAGGAGGCATGACTGATGATGAAACAGATAGAAGGCTCAGGGATTCTCTCAGGGCAAAATTTCAAGAGGTTCTTGTCAGGGAAGAAATTTATTGGAAGCAGAGGTTGAGAGAGAGATGGATCAAGGAAGGAGATAGAAATGCTTCGTACTTCTAGTGATTGCATCAGGCAGGAGAAGAGTCAACCCACCTGTATCACAATGGAGGAGTAGCTCTTCTCCAGCAAGGAGGATATTAGAATGCAGGCGAGCGATTTCTACTTCAGATTGTTTACAGAGTTGGACATCAGCAGACTGCCTTCTCACCTGTCTTCCACCTATTGATAGGGACGCTCTTTACCGATGCTTCTTAGAAGAGAAGGTTCATCAGGTAATTTTCTCTCCTGTATTAGATAGAGCTCCTGGTCCAAATGGATTCTCACTTGCGTTCGTCCAGTAGTGTTGGGATATTATTAAGGGTGACTTTATGTCAGCTGTATGGGAGTTTCAACATGGAAGTGCTGACTTGGGAGGCATAAACAAAACATTGCTAGTTCTTATCGCTAAGAAATAAGGTGCACAATGTTTCCAAGATTTTGGGCCCATCAGTTTGTTGAATGGGGCATTCAAGATTATAACCAAGCTGCTAGTAGGGAGACTATACAAAGTGATAGACATGTGGATCAGTAGCTTCCAGAGGGCCTTCATTAGGGGCAGGCATATCCGGGAGAATTTTTTGGTGGCACATGAGTGTCTCTTTGCCATGAAGTCCCAGAAGAAGAGAGATATGGTTCTAAGTTGAATTTTGAGAAGGCTTATAATAGAGTCAGTTGGTAGTGCTTGATGTAAATAATAAAATAGGTTTTGGTGATAGATGGAATGGGTGGATACGTGCATGCATTTCGTCGGTCACTTCTACTGTCTTGATTAATGGGAAGCCTACCTCATCTTTCTATAGTGGTAGGGGACTGTGCCAGGGGGATCTCATGTCTCCCCTCTTATTTGTGCTGGTAGCTTAAGGGGGATCCCATGTCTCCCCTCTTATTTGTGCTGGTAGCTCATATTTTGAGAGGATATGGTTGACAGCAAAAGATGCAGGATTGATTAGAGACTTCGAGGTTGGCAGAGGCAACTTATTTGCAGTATGCATACAACACCATTATCTTCCTAGCAGAGGAGGTGTCATAGCTCTATGTGGCCAGGCTGATTCTTGAATTGTTGGAGGAGATCAGCAGGCTCAAAGTCAACTTCAACAAGAGTCTTCTCTTGGGTGTGAACATGGAGGATAAGGCTCTTGAGAGGGCAACATTTGTTATGCGTTTTTAAATAGGAGTTTTCTCTCTCTCCTATTTAAGTATCCCGCTATCTTCGGGGGCCGTACATTATAGTGATGGTAGTCTGTGGTGCATAGGTGTGAGTCTAGAGACTCTAGACTAGCAGTTCAGAAGGCGAGGCTACACTCCCATAGGGGGAGATTAGTATTGTGCAAATCGGTACTTAATAACCTTCCTTTATTTATTTTATGTCCATTTATCATATTCTTAAGATGGTGGCATAGAAGATTGAATCAATTCAAGCAAGGTTCTTCTAGCATGGCAATGAAGAGAGGAATAAGGGTTGGCATGACATTTCATGGGGTAGAGTCGCTAGTAGTAAGGGCATGGGAGGTGTGGGCATAAAAAATGTTAGAGATTTCAATTTGGCTCTCCTGTAAGTGGCTGTGGAAGTTAGGTGCAAGTGAAAATGGCTTGTGGGCACAAATTATCAAGTAGAGGTACCATGTTAGAGTGAGGGATTCAGATATGTCACCTGCATCTCAGTACAACCTATCTCCTATATGGCGGGGTATTTTGGCATGTTGAGACTTTATTAATGTTAGCGTTAGGTTCGACTTGGAAATGGGGAGAAGTGTCGATTATGGAAAGATAGATGGTGTAGCGACTTTACTTTGGATACTTCCTTTTCCAAGCTTTATGTGGTGGTAGCAGTACCATTGGCATCAGTCTCTCAAAGCTTTGATTTTGACTTGTTTGGAGGGACATGGGCACTGACATTTAGGAGAAATCTCAGGCCGGAGGAGATGGGTCAGCTAGAGGTCTTGCTTTGTTTGCTTCTGGACTACACTCCCTTTCTTCGAAACCTATCCACTCTTTGCTGTTTGTGCACGGGAGAGGATGAGACCTTGAATCACCTTTTTGTAGGATGCTCTTACTCACAAGATGTGTGAGGGAGATCGCAAGTAGGATTTGAGGACCATCCATCTCTTGGGGAGTGTGTAGCATCTGATTGGACAGTGGGTTAGAAGCTAGACTCTAAAAGGAGATAAAATTACCATGATGGATTATCCTTCATGGCACGCTATGGGCAATATCGGGAGAGGGAATAAGATAATCTTTAGAAGGGAAGCTAGAACGATGGATAGATTGGCCCTCTTTATTTGGGAGCTATGTAGTCTGAGACGTGAGGCGAGCGAGACGACCAGGGGGTCGCCTCCCACCTCAAAGGCCTAGGCGATGGCCGAGGTGTTTGAGGCGAGATATTATTAAATAATTATATGTAATTTAAAAATTAAATTATATGTCAAAATATCACAAAATATATATTTTTGAATAATAAATATCATAAAACTACATATACACTAAACAAGAATAACAACTAACAAGTGCAATATTATAACAAAACAAAAATAGTTAAACAACCAAACAAGTTAATTACATAATCCCATAACACAAAGTGTTTCAAATCCCTCTCAACTCTCAAGCCTCCTCATCACTCATAAAAGATGAGTCCTTATCACTTGGAAGTTCATTCTCATTCTCTGATTGTGTCCCCTCAGAGTCAACATCTCTCACATTTATGGAGTGAGATGTGGCAATGCTTTTTCCCTTTCCTAGGTGACGCTTTTTGATTGCCGCCCTTGTGCTCGGTCCTTCCTCTTCGTTAACACCGGCAGCGATTTCAACATCTAGCCATGTGCGGTCCTCCCCTTCATCCACAAAATCTATCCACTCATTGCAATCATCAATGTCATCCAAAGAAATAGGATCATAGTCACTTTGATGAAGACGCAAATGACGAGCATGGAGACGTTGATTATATTGCACAAAAACGAGATCGTTCAATTTCTTTTACTCCAACCTATTCCTTTTCTTTGTGTGCACCTACAAGTATATTAGTTGCAATCAATTAAACAAAAAAAAGAACACTAAAGGATCATCTTTTATGTACTTGAATATAGAATTATTCATCTAACCTGCTCAAATGTACTTCAATTGCGCTCACAACTAGATGCATTACATGTCAAACTTAAGATCCGAATGGTTATCTTTTGAAGGTTTGGTGTGGCAGTACCAAAGTTCAACCACCATGTAGCTACACCACAAAGAAATTATAATTCACATTTCACAATAATTCTTACTCCATAATTGCAATGAAAATTAGACAAGAAATTGAGAAAAACATCCATACTCGGAACCATAGAAGTGCGTTGTTTAATGACCATTTCTCTCCCAAATAGCCCTTGGGCATACTGATAAGCTGCAAGCTCCTTGAAAATTACATCTTGGACTGAGGCTTCTGGAGCTAGCTTTTCAATGCAATCATATAGCCCTTAACTTCTTGATCATACTCAATTTTTGAATTAGAGAAATAAAGAGCTGGATTAAGATAAAGGCCAGCTACATGTAAAGGATGGTGCATTTGAAAGTCCCACCGTTTATTAATGATTTCTCAAATTGGACCATGTTTGTCAAGCTTTTCATTTAATGCACTCTTAATACTCTCCTTTGCACGATCCATAGCCTCATAAATGTAGCCCATCGCTGGCTTTTCTCCATCAACCAACCGTAAAACCATAACAAGGGGCTTGTATATTTGCAATGAATATGCCATACCATTCCAAAAAGAAGTCTTTAAGATTATGCCTTCTACCTTCTTCCCTTCATTTTTTTTTGGCCCACCGATTGTTACTAGCAAGTCAATCAGCAGATGTAAACATCCTTCTCAAGCTATCTTTGCAATCAAGCAGACTCTGTAAATTTAAGTAGTTGGTGGCAAAGCGAGTGACAGTTGCACGTGCAAGATTCTTGTCATTTCTATACTTTCTCATCATAGCAAGAGTCATTGTCGCACCATCTCATTTTAGGCCTTCCTCGAGCTCTTTTGCTAGCATCCACTAAGATTTGATCACATCTTTTAACCGGCGCTGAGTTAGGGCGACGAAACACATGTCCAAACCACCTGAGTCTATTTTCTCTCATTTTACTATCAATTGGAGCTATCCCTAAGTCCTTACGGATGCGTTCATTCCTAATCTTGTCTTTCTTAGTCTTGCCACACATCCATCTCAACATCCTCATCTCTGCTACACACATTTTGTGGATGTGTTCCTTTTGTACTGCCCAACACTCGGTACCATATAACAGAGCGGGTCTCACAGCCGTTCTATAAAACCTCCCTTTGAGTTTCACAGGCATACGACGATCACAAAGGACACCTGATGCACTTCTCCATCTTAACCAGCCTGCCTTAATCCTATGTGTAACGTCATCATAAATCTCCCCATTCTCTTGTATGATAGACCCTAAGTATCGAAAGCTACTACTCTTCGGAATGTTACGTCCATCGTGCCCATAAATAAATGTGGTCACCAATTTGGCTCTATGAATGGTTTCTTTCATTGGAGACAATTTGGAAATGTCCTCCAACATCAAGTCTAAACAATGGGCAGCACATGGTGTCCAAAATAAATGAGGATGGGCTGATATCAACATTTTCCCGACTGCCACATAACTAGACTCATTGTCTGTCACAATTTGGATGACATGTTTAACACCAACTTCGTTAATAACCTTGTCCAATAAATCTCCCAACAATTTGGCATCTTTCACATGTGCAGAAGCATCAATTGATTTCAAGAAAACAGTCTCACATAGAGAAAGAGAGTAAGACAAAATGACAGTGAGAGACATAGAAAGAAAAATCCCACCTGGAGAGTTCACAAGAAAGTTGATCAGTGTTCGTCCCTTCACATCTGTCTATGCATCATACATGATGCTACAACCATATCTCACCCAATTTTCTTTTTGGGCATCCTCCAACTCTTGAGTTGATTTTATCTCCTTATGTAAAATAGTCTCACGAATCTCGTGATAGTTAGGCCCTTCAAATCCCGAACCGTATTGTCTTACAGCTTCCAACATTGTTTGAAAGTTAGGTAGACACACAGTATTGAATGGGATGCCAGCTTGATAAAACCATCTACCTACATATTGGAGAACCCTATCACGATGTTCCTTTTCCCATTTTTTATCTCTTACTGTCTTAGCTTGTTCCGGACCAGGAGTGCAGAACTTGTCTATAGGACCCTTCATTCGTGGTGGCTTTGAAATAATGTCATCAAGTATATTAACTTGATAGACATCCACAGATTGAGATTGACATGAATCCTTCAACAAATTATCTCTACCTTCCGTCTCCCTCACCACTTGTAGCTTCTCAGTTCTAGCTTTCTTGGCATTTTGTATATATTCTTAGATTTCTATCTTCACATCCACGGAAACCTTATGGCAAGCTGTCACATTTGTACATAGGCCGGCTAACTGTTCCTTCAATCAGTAAATCCCTCCTTTACTCACCTTTTTACAAAAATTACATGTTATCTCATCTCTATTTTGTGGATTGGCAGAGATTCCATATTTCCACCCAATGTCTTTTGGTCTGCCCTTTTCTACATTGGGCCCTTGAGTGCTTGCATTTGACGATGCATCACCAGAAATAGACACAGAAGTAGTTGATGTGGGCGTAGACATTTAAAAAAAATCAAACAACAAATTTAAATCATATTACAAAAATAAATCAAACAACAAATGTAAAAAACATATTTTTACTGACTGTTTATTGTCGACGTCGATTGCCCTGCACGATTGAGCGTCACTGTGGTCTGTGAGAGACAAGGAGAGAGGGTGAGATAGAGTGACTAGTGAGAGAGGGGATTAGCCCCTCTAACTGTGCATGCGTGTGTCTGTGTGAGAGAGAGCGGGAGACAGAGAGTGAGAGAACAAAGAGAGTGAGAGGGAGACAGAGAGTTGAGAGAACAGAAAAAGTGAGCAGGAGACAGAGAGTGAGAGAGCGGGAGACAAAGAGTTGAGAGAACAGAGAGAGTGAGTGGGAGACAGAGAGTGAGAGAACAGAGAGAGACAGAGTGAAGGCGAGGGAGAGAGAGAGTAAGAGAGGGAGATTGAGTGAGGAAGAGGGAGACAGAGAGGGGCTCGGCCTCTCCCTCTCACTGTGAGGGAGATAGAGAGGGGAGAGAGAGAGTGGCAGGGTGGGAGAGGGGGTGAGCTCCCCTCCGTGTGTGCCTGCGTGAGAGAGAAAGAGAGTGGAAGATAGAGACTCGGAGAGAGAGGGAGATGGAGACGGCGAGAGGGGCTCTGCCCCTCCCTCTCACTGTGAGGGAGATAGAGAGGGGTAAGAGCGAGAGTGGCAAGGGGAGAGAGGGTGACAGGGTGGGACTGTGGGAGAGGGGCTGAGCCCCTCTCGCACATCGGACGCCGCTCGTCGGTCACTGGACGTCGGACGCCGCTCGTCGGATGTCGCTCGCCGATCGCCACAAGCTGCTGCCGCCGTTGGAGAGGGAAGCGATTGGCCACGGGGTGGGAAGCGAGCGAAACCCTCGCGGGTTTAAAGGCTTCGTTTCGTCGAAGTTAACGAGTAATGTTACTTGATACGCGGATTCGGTTCGGGCGAAGCGAGTGAGGCGAGCGGGCGAGGCGTCCCCCGGCGAGTGAGACACACGTGAGGCGTTCGCCTCGGCGAACCGCGACGGCACGAGGCGGGCTGCCGTCTCTTCGCCCGCCTCAGTGCCTAGGCGAGTGCCTAGGCGGGATTTTGACTACACAGTTTGAGAGAGAGTAAGAGAGTGGTTAGATCTCCTTTGTAATGTGAACTTGCAAAGGTTTTCCCTTGCTGCATTGTTGGGGGGGTTAGAGTGGCCCACATCGACTTGATATGGACAACTTTTTATTTTGACTATATAGGGATTGTTTGGGAACTCATTGACAACACTTTGTACATCCCTATTATACTTCTAATACATTTGTGGTAAATATAATTGTGGTACTATCCACTTCAAAAACAAAATAGGCCATCATGATCATCATAGTTCAATCAATTTTCAGATCACTAATTGCTTGAAACACAAACTTAAGGTATGGTTGGATATTGATGCCACCAAAATATAGATTTTTTTTTGGTTGAATGTAGGTGGTGCAAGAATTGTATTGTGTACAAAAGAACGAGATGTAAAAGTATATTCAACGTGCTCTCAAAAGATCCTTGTACAAAAAACCCCCCTGTTGCACCCTTCTATTTTTCTCTGTTCAATCGAGACATGTTTCCTTGAATTAATCGAGATAACTGACATTCGATGACGGGCGGAATATGGCGTAAATTCGGTACCATCGCTTCGTGGAGTATCTCACATGTTGGGATCCACAAACCCAACCTCATCACAAATTTCAGGTCCCTCGCAGCAAACGAGGTGATTGAAGCCCGAACAAGATCCACATCGATTGCTAAACGATCGAGGGCGAAGCGTCCAATGGTACTGTTCAAACTCCCAGATCTTGGGAACCCCTGTAGAAAACACGGGATCAAGCAAAATCATATCGCAGCAAAGGGATGCACATGTGGGACGCTTACCTACCAACGGAGAGTCCGGCACGTGCGTACGAGACGATCCTGGTAGAAGCAAACTCCTCCCCTTGGTCAACGGCGCGAAGGAGACCAAAGAACAAACAAAGGAGGAGCCTTTTTCTCCCTTTCACACATCTCGGCTGCAACAAAATGACAAAAGGAGCAAGATCGCAGGGTTTTAAGAGGGGTGGACCCCCTTTAGGGTGCGTCCGGGGTCAAATAGACCCCAGCGGGGTCGTTTGCCTCCTGTAGGACCCGGGTGGGGTCAAATTGACCCCGGCGAGACCCGCCCGGGGTCAAACCGACCTTGCCGCTGGTCGTTTGACCCCGACGGTCTCGCCCGGGGTCAAACCGACCCCATGGGGGGTCATTTGACCCCGACGGGTCCCCACTAGGGTCACGTGCCCTCGCCGGGGTCGTGCGACCTCGGGTGGGGCCCACCGGGGTGAAACCCCTTTTTTTGTTTTTTACCTGGTGGATGTGTCCGGGGTCATTTAATTTCAGAACCTTCTATTTGACTCCAGTGGGCCCCCACCCCCTGTAAATACCCCTCGGGGTTTAGGAAGAGGACATACGAAGGACGAAGAACGACAGGATTCGAAGTTCGAGACTTTGTTCTTTGGTTCGACCCATTCCGGGGTATGAAAATATAAATACTCCTAGGTCTTGTATTTCTGCCCTCAGCGGCTATGTGTTCTTTTGTGCAGCCCGTTCTTGGGTATTGAAAAAAATATATAGATACCTCGGGCCTTGCATATATGCCCCTAGCGGCTCTGTATGGTTATTTTCTATGCCTTTGGGCGACAGAGCAATGTAATTTCTCTAATCAATGGAGAATTACAGAAATGCCCTTTTCAAAATTGCAAGAAAACCCAGAGTCATGTAATTGTAGTTATATCCTACAAGTTTATCAAATGGCGGCTATGCTCCTACACCCTGCGTTTGTGCGGAGATCCACTGTACAGTCGACAATCTACCGACAACCCTCTTTGTACTAACATAAATCACCAATGTATTAACCATGTTGTGTACACTTGTGTGATTCCGTGCAAGTCTTGGCTACCGGCAAAATTGTGTATACGCCCCTACATTGCTAGGGATGCTCATGTGTGCACTTCCTTCCAGCCATAAACTTGTTCTTGCACCCATGAGCGTTGTCTAACTATGTACACACCCGGGTGTTACTAAATCCTCGCCACTAGCCTTCGAAGAGCAAATTATCAAAATACCCCTGGAGTCCAAAAATGGCCAAACAAACCTCAAACCTTCCAGAAATTGCTTCAGTGTCCCTAGAAGATAGAGAGAGTGCCCAACCGCTCACCCAGCCCAGAAACTGCACAATGCCTCTGGCCTGGACCCAAATTAACAAAATACCCCTAGAGCTCACAAAATTACCAAAATATCCCTAGGATCTAGAAACCATCAGGACGACTTAATGTCTCTGACCTCTTGTAAATCACACGTGTCTTCAAATCATAGGGTTTTGTCAAACTAAACGCGGCCTTTGTTAAAACCCTAATTCCTTCAATAGTTGTTGTTGTTGCTGATATATAGGGGGGGTTTAGTGTGAGCCACACAAGTGAGTATACCCTTGACATCAGAACCTATGTAAGGGGCCCTAGAACTTTCTTTGATCCTTAATAAAGGGTGTTCGGATGTTATGCCGGTGTAAATTAACACCGACTGCGTCAATGGGGAAAGGTCTAGCACTTGAATCCAAATCGTCTGATACGAAGCGCATCCACGGAATAAACCTTGCACAGACTATTTATATAGCCCCTATACGTGTACCCCTATAAATTTCCCCTTTTCTTCAAAGAGGCTCAGCGAGAAATTTATAGATTATGTTCTTCTCCCTTTCATGAAAGAACAAAAAGCAGAACATCCTATACCCGCCCAAAACAAACAAAATAAATAAATATATATTCTGTGACCGAGACCCCCACACCAAGGCGGTGAATCCCTCACTATCCCCCAACAAAAAGAAAAGAGAGGAGTTGTGTAACTCCATTTTACATCAATGTTTAGGTCATTTCCTCACTTTCTGACAGATGAAAGATACCACCTTATCCTTAATTCTTGCTTCAATACTAAAAATATTGTTCTTCCTTTCTCCCCGTTGAGCCCAGTGTGGCACAAAGAATGAGCCACCAAATCAGTTTATCTCCCATAAGATTCCACTTCTTGTGCTAGTTCCGTAATGGCTCCTGCATGCACTTATAGGGGCCAATAGTGTAGTGGATCCTACCGGCGACCTTAGTCCATATATAAACAACTTGTGAAGAGGTGGTTCAAGCTTTCCTCCTCATCCCCACTGAGACAGCAAAAGGTGGATATAGCCTGTAGGAAAGGAGCGATCCTATCACATGTGGGTAGTCGACCATGTGATATCCTTAGATCAATAACTTCACCTTAAGGGGACTTTTGCGAGTCCAAATCTACGAGGCAAAGTGGTGGCATATTCCTCCATCATAGATGAATGAGTAGGCTGACCTAACTGAAAAACATCTCTCCTTCTCCTACCACTACCACCACATGTCGACTTTGCTCGGATCTTGAGCATAATCTAGGAGGAGGAGGAGGTGTCCCTCCAGTTAGTATATCTCTTCTGGCCTAAGGTTCCTTCTAAAAGTCGACGCTCATGTTCTCCTTAAGAACTGTGTCAAAGGTGTGGGACACGGAGGCCAGAGGTGTAACTGATATCATAGAGAGCTTTGGGAAGGTTGCCTCCAGGGTGAAATCTCGTACTATATATCTTTTCAAAATTGACACTTTTGCCCACTATCCAGTCGAACCCACACACTTGAGTTGATGGTGTCCCTACATTGGAGCATGTCTCTCCAGATGGGCGAGATATTGTGTTAGGATGCTGGGGTCTAGTCTCAATCCCTGGCATGCCATAATATCTCTAGTTAATAACTTGTAGCCATAATCCACTATCATCAGCTCTAAGTTTCTAACTTTATTTACACATGAGAGCCAGGTTGAAGTATCTAATGTTCTTGATGCCCACTCCTCCCATGTTCTTGCTCTTACAGACTTTGCCCCCTTGAGATATCATGTTAACCCCTACAAGTGTCTCCATTGGCATGCTAGAAGAATCTTGCTTGAGTAGACTCCAGTTTCTTGGCCACCATCTTCTGGATCTGGAAGATGGATAGAAATTCTATGAGAAAATTGTCTAGCACTGATTTGCACATCACCGTTCTTCCCTGAAGAAGACGAGCTTCGTCTTTCAGCTTGTTAGTCTGGACTCATAGCTATGCACCATAATTTGTCAATCACTGCAATTTAGTGTCCCTGGAGATAGCGGGAGGCTCAATTAAGAGAAGGGAAAGTCTCTTAGATGACAACCTAATATGAAAGCTGCTCTCCTGAGAGGCTTTTCCTCCATGTTCATCCTAGCAATGCGTCTTTTTCAGAAATTCACCTTCAACCGATTTACTTTCTCTAGCAACTCCAGCATCAACTTGGCGACATAAAGTTGGCACTCGTTTTCCGCTAAGAAAAGGATGGTATCGCTAGCATACTGCAGTTGGTTGAGGCCAACACTATCGGGTCTCGCCTAGAAACCTTTAATTAGTCCTACCGTTTCAGCTCTCATCCACATCCTACTCAATATCTATGCCACCAAGACAAATAGGAGAGGGGACATGGATCTCCCTGACGGAGTCCTCTGTCACTATGGAAAGGAGCAATGGGTTGGCCGTTGACAAGGACTGCAAAGGAGGCCGAGGAAACACATGCCCGGATCCACCCAATCCACCTTTCATCAAAGCTTGTCTTAGTCAGGACCTTAAATAGGCATTGCCAATTAACACGATCATATGCTTTTTCAAAATCTAGCTTTAGAACAACCCCTCTTTTCCTCTGGGTCTTCATAGCATACAAGCATTCATGTGCAACTAGGAAGTTTCCCTGTGTGTGCCATCCCCTGATGAAGGCCCCTTGGTGACCACTAATCACTCTGCCGATTACACTGTCAAAGTCTCATGGCCAGTAGCTTGGTGATAATCGTATATGTTTTATTCAACAAACTGATAGGTCAGTAGTCCAATAAGCATTGTGCATGTTGTTTTTTGGCGACGAGGACCAAGTGGTTTTGTTGATGCTCTTCAAGTGGGCCTTGCCCTCCTGAAATTTTCTAATGCTTGGAGGAGGTCGTTCTTGATTATGCACCAACATTTCTGAAACAAGGCCATAGGGAAGCTATCTGCCCGAGGCTTTGCCACCTGCATGGGAGAAAACCGCCTTTCAGACCTCTCCCTCCTAGAAGGGGTAGGAGAGAGCTTCTCTCAGGCGACACCAAAATATAGACTGTTAATTGCCCATTCCTTCGCAAGGTTGGCTTATCCCTGGATGGGCCATATAAAAAATGTCAGAAAATAGCTGTAGACACCTTCCAAAAAAGAAAATAGCTGGAGAATTGAATGATTGGAACGTCAAGAGAATAAAAGAAGCAAAATTTTTGTAAGAGTTACATAACTGTTAAAAAGGTTATAGATGCTTCTTATTTTTTTTCTCTTGTCCCCCTTTCCTCCTCCTCCTTGCTTTTCTTTTCCTATGCCTCTCTTGCTTTGTTATCTTTTTGGTAGAAAATAGCTGTAGAACAAAAAAATAGAAAACAACAAGGGAAGAAAATAAGCAACTTTATAAGTACACGAGTCTATTAAGAAAATTATTGCTACTTATTCTTTTTCTCTTATTATCCTCTCCTCCTTACTTTTCTTTTCCTACTCCTCTCCTCATTCTGACCCTTATTCTCTTTCTCATCCTCTTTTTCTCTCTCCTCTCTTTCCGTTCTCTTCTTTCTTCTTATTTGTCTTCTTTTTCTTTAAGATCAGGGAAATTTACAAAAAGTGAAGATCAAGGAACTATACATCTTTTATAAAATCATGTCTCTTTAACATTCAAACTTGAACTGTTTGATCTGACAAGGTTGACTTGATTAACTAACATGAGTTTGACCCAAAGGAGTTGAAAGTTGAAATTTTGAGTGTCTTGTTTGGCTTACCTGGTAATTCACCAAATCTGAGTTGCATTCAGTGATTAATTATTTTACCTATTGAATACTTTTTCTAAAAGATCAGGTAAAATTTACAATTTTGTTTTAAATTCTCTTTAGTTTTCGTTAGAATTCATCAAACAATTTGTTGTCGTCATTTTGTTGCAAAGATGTATTTTCTCATCATTTCAGTGTGATTTGCAGGTGTGGATGGAGGATTTGATAATCAAGAACCCGAGTATGAAGAAACACACTCTATTGTTGTACTCCCAGAGCATGTTTGCCTTCCATTTCCCTCAGTGGAGTTGCCTGAAAAGGTATTTTTGTTGTTTCTTGATTTGTGCATGTCATCCTTGCGCAGGGGCCATGAATTTTGGTTCTTGTGTGACATTGTTCCTATGTTGTTGTGCTGCATCTTACATATGACTGTTTTTATCTTTGACATTTGCAGGTCAGGTTGGCTGCTGATGCTATATTGATGACTGAGGGTGCTGAACGCAAAGAACAAATAGCATCATGGACGGCGGAGAAGAAGCGAGTGAGTGCATATGCTATGGATCTCCAACAAATTAACAATGGTGTTGTTATTCCTCCATCTGGATGGAAATGCCAGAAATGTGATAAAACTGATAATCTCTGGCTTAATCTAACTGATGGGATGATCCTGTGTGGGAGGAGAAATTGGGATGGCAGTGGTGGCAATAATCATGCAATTGATCATTATAATGCGACTAAGCATCCTCTCGCTGTAAAGCTTGGAACTATTACTGCTGATTTGGAAGGAGCAGGTAATACTTTCTTTACAACATTAGAAAGTGCTTTAACATAAATCTAGCTTGTGCAAGTTTCGTTGTGTATATACCATTAAAAGAAATAAAATAATTGCTCACCTGATCCCTTGGGATATGATATTCTTGTTACAAAAAAAAGCTATCTTGCTTATTTCAGGATCTGTACTGTGTAGTCATAGGCGAGAGGTGCCTGAGGTGGCCAAGGGGTCACCTCAGCTGCAAACACCTAGGTGATGGCCTAGACGTTTGAGGCGACATTTTATTAAAACCATAAAATAGACCAGATATGTATATATTTCATTAAATATGCCAACAACACATATGTAAAACCTATAAGATTGCTTAATCTATACATGCACGTGTTGATTAAGCTCAACTTTATAATAAAACACCAAAAAAACCGGGCTTGGCTATAGGAATGGGCTGGGTGGCCCAAATGGCTCAGCCCAAAGGTGCCCATGGCCCAGGCTAATCGCTGAGGCGAGATTGGCTGAAGCGAGGTGAATTGTTGGCTCATCGCCTAGGTGAGCGCCTCAAGCACCTTTGATAACATAGGGTCTGTGAGGATCATCTGAATTGAGGTCAAATTGTCCATTAGATTCGTTTTGTCATTAGTCTGAATTTTTTGCCTAGGTTGTTTACCATCGACTCTTATGATTTTTTAGTCCCTCACTTTTTTAAGAAATCAAGCAAATTAAGAAGCCTTGTCCTGATAATGTGGTATTCACTTTAAGATTTTGGGGATTTAGAGATTTAGAACTAATCTATAAGCAGCTAGCATGGATGTTTTTCTGTCTTAGTGGATGGCTTTGGATGGTTAAGTACAATTTCCTCATTGAATAATTAGAAGCTTGCCTTTGTTCAGCCATGCCAAGTTGGCATGTCCCCCTGAAGAATGGTTAGCCTGGGTGCCTCCTGGCCATGGTTGGCAGTTTCGGCCGAAACCGCTACGTTTCGCCCGAAAAGTAGCGGTTTCGGACCTAACTGATCCGAAACCAACTAGCCGAAACTGGGCGAAACCGGATGTCAAATGCAGGGCAAAAAAGTTAGTATTTTATCTGGTTTCGGGCTGAAACTGAAACCGAAACCGAAACTGTTTCGGTTTCGGACCTGGTCGAAACCGAAACTGAAACCGAAATTGCCATCCTTGCTCTTGGCACTGGGTCCGAAACCGAAACTGCCATCCTTGCTCCTGGCAAGGTACGATGAGAGTTTTCCCCTTTTGTTTGGATTAGGGGTCTTCAGTATTTGGTTCAAGTTGAGAAACCAAACTGAACGAAAACAAAATTTCACTTTTGTTTGGTTTGACATATGCTTTGGTTTGGTGTGTTTTCTAAAATTCTCAAATCGCATAAGCCAAACCAAACCACTTAAACTGAATCGTATATTTTATAATACTCTATTATTATATATTTCATAATATTACATATTTCATATATGTATATGTATTTCATTTTACCTTTTATACCTTTCCGTGCCTGCCTGAACCATGGCATGATCTTGATCAGGCCAGCACCACATGCATGGTGAAGAGACAACATTTATGAGCTGCCCATCCCAACTCCTTTTTGTTCACCCAATATGGGACCAATGAGCTAGTCTAACACCAGACTTGTATTTTGGGCATTGGGTGCTTGGGCATTTGCTCCTTGCTCATTTAGACTCATATTGGGAAAATGAAAGAGCTTCAAAGCTCCAAAAGTCCATAAAATTGGCTCCAATCTTAACTTCTGTTTAGCCTTGTGCTGTGCCCATGTATGAACATGTCTGTACAGATGCCAAATGGTTCAAGCAGAACCAAATCATTTTAAACTGAATTTGTGCCATTTGGGTTGGTTCAGTTTGTGAAGGTTCCTTGGGTTGGTTTTGTTTGAAAACTATTTCCTCCTTAAACCGAACCAAACCGATGCATGCAAACCCATTATGTGAATACTCTAGAAAAGAAAGGGGGCATTTTTGCATAGAGATTGGAGAATGTCCTGGCAATTTACCAGTCTCCATCTCTTCAATCTTGATTATGCTTATGTCGAATATGTTCCGAGTTTTCTCAAACTGTTTATGGCTAGGTATGGCAGTCAAGGAGAGGTCAGAGGTTGAGATGTATCATGGAACAGAGGGCAATTGTTCTCATCAGTTTGGCCTTTTTTCCTTTCTTTGGGGCTCATGTTCACTATTACACTGATTCTGTAGATCATTTATTGTGCTTGGGTTGGTGAGTGGTAGTTGGATGTCTTGATTACTTGTATTGGTCAGTTGCGTTTCCCTGGCAACTGTTTTCTCAGTAATTATGTTTCTGCCATCCCCAACTATGCTTTTGGATGATCTTCTTTAGGTTCTCATACATGGTGCTAATATTCGTACTAAGGTAAAACTTCAGGCCTTCCAGTCTTGTTGGACTCTGACAATATAGTTCAAACTTTTATAACTGTAAAAAGTTTGTGTATGGTTCGTCTTGGCGTTGTGTAATATATCCTTTGTTAAGTTTGGAATATGCCATTTGGAGCAGAATTGACGCATCAAGATTATCATTTGTAACTTGATTTATGCTTTTATGAAATGGCTAAGGATAATAATTGTGAAATATTTGTTGATCTGAAACTATGAAGAGAATTCTCTTTTTAAGAACCTTAACTGAAGTTGGAGCCAAGTCATGCAAGAGGTTATCCTTCTCTTGTATAGGTTTTAAGGAGCTACAAGCCAGAAAATGTTCTGTTATGTGTATCACTTGGTACTCTGCATAAATAGTTGGAGTTGGCTTGATGGTGAACAATGGTACATGAAATATAGTATGAGGCTATTTTTTCTCTTTGCCCACCTATTATGAGAAACATTTTCTTGCACCATGTTTCCTATACAATGTTTTTTTAATTTTGGACATAATTATTTCCAACTCCTGTGACAGCTCAGATGTTTTCTCTTACCCGGAGGATGATTCCGTCGAGGATCCATTGCTAGCTCAACACTTGGCATTTTTCGGGATTGATTTTTCATCATTACAAAAGGTGAGCTTTATACAGAGAAGATTTCTTCATGAGAGGAGTCCTGCATGAGTAATTGGTCAATATACAAAACCACTTATTGTCTGTACTATGATCGGTCTTATTTTTGGTCAATAATGCCATTAGAATAAGATAAACTATATACAAAGCAACTGAAAGCAGCTGAATGGCCTAGCTAACCATGTTTTGAGGAAGCTTGAGCATTCAGATTCTCTACTTGTAGAGCACATGCTTTTCTCTAATGAAAGCATGCTACTATCCGCTTTCAGGGGATAAAAGAAAAGAAGGATTGAATATGCTTTAAAGACTTAGTTTTTAATGTATATGAAGAAAAGCCAACGGTTTTCTCTCTCTAGCCCGATCCTAGAGTGAGAGGCTCTTAGGAAGGGCATGCCGCAGGGTTGACTACCTGCGTGTGCCTCTGGTGCGAACCACCGTAGTGTGTTTGGGAGGTCATCGGGGAATGGCTTCTCTTTTGAGGGCAGGCGGTGTTACAGGTGTGGGCATCCGGGTCACTTGGTCCGCTCCTGTACAGCTCCAGTGGGGAGCTGTGGAGGTTGGGATCTTCTTGGCCAGTCATTTGCGGAAGCCATAAGGAGTAACCCAGGCCGTTTGTTGCCGGTGAAGGGAGGTAGGTCGTGTGTGGAGGTAGACCCTCTACAACCGGAGCTGGTGTAGGGAAGGCTCTAGTGGTTGAGAAGGTGTTTGAGGGTGGATTCGATCTAAGGAGGAGCATAATTGGCGTGAGTGTAGAAGGTGCTGGATGGTGGGCCAAGCAGTGAAGATGGATGGGTAGTGGTTCAGGCGAGGCTTTGGCATTTCCGGGTGGTGGGACGGATGGAAGAGGAGGCTGTAGCATGGGCGAAGGTTGGCTACACAGTGGCGGAGGGAGCCTTGCTCCGTATACAACGTTGGACCCACCATATGGGCACCTTCCCTGACCCCAGGGTGAGACGAACCAAGATGCGATTTGTGGGGGTGCCACTCATCCTCTGAGATGAGACTGGGGCGATGACGCTTGTTTGCCGGTTCAGTAAACTGGAGTTGGGCTCTATATGCTTGACAGAGGGAGGAGAGCTCACGACAATGGGGCCACCGTTGGAGGAGATTCCAGCTGTTGTCAACATTGAGTTCCTCAGAGATGTTTTTTCGGTGCAACTCACCCCTTGTTGGAGCAACGTATGAAGGTGGCAGTGGCAGTGCGGTCAGATGGCTGCAGTTGTAGTCTTTGGGGCATCCACTGCTTGGTCGAGAGGAGGAAGACGACTGAAGGTGTGGGGTATGTGGCGGCTCCACAGATCAAGATTTGAATTTTAAAAAATCGGATCTGATGGGGAATGGTAGCAGGTCTCCGGAACCCGATAAGCCTGCTCTGTTACAACAGGGACAGGTGGCAGACGGGCCAGGCCCAGCGTCCGGGCCAGTTGGTGTAGGGCTGGGGCAGATTCATGGGTGCAACTTACCTGAATTTGTACCTTGGTTGCATATCAGGTTATCACAAACTAGTAGCGACCTCCCCTGCCGCTCGACTGGCTCCGCTTCACCCACCGACGGCTCGCAGCGCACGGCAGAGAAGAAAGGCTGCACTGGATCCATCTCCTGCCTCGACTCTAGTCACCGATGAACAAATGCGTTTCCGTCTTCGGCCACGACGTATATGAGGGCTTCTCTGACAGCGGTGATCCTAGGGAAGAGGCAGTTGGTGGTCACCTATACTCTGCCAAGCCCCGCCCATCCGATGGAAGGGAGGATCAAGCATTCGGCAGGGGATCTTAGCTGAGTTCCCATGTGGAACAACCTCCACTCTGTGCATGGCCAATAGGGGGCCGACCCCTTGTGAGTCATGCCGTCGTTGGGCACCCTTTTTCGGATGCTTCTGCTGGAGGCGAGCGCATGGGTGCCGAGGATGCAACGTCAACCTGATCTGTCCCCCCAGACCAGGAGTCCAAAGAGGTGAATTATCGGGACATGGAGACCGGCTTGGCTGTTGCTACGACTGGCGCCTCCACACATAGCCAGTGAAAGCAAGCCATGTTATATCAGGAGCATGAGTGTTTTTCACCTAGGGCCTGTTTGTTTGCAGGTTTGGTTAATCAGATTAGCTTAACTGCAGGTAAGGTATTCCACAAAATACATCATTTTCCTTTGATTTGGAGCTAAGATAACCTGAAATATCTTCTCCAAAAATGTGAAAAAGCTCAACCTTTCTTATTCTACGTTTTTCCTAGAACAACCTACCTCACCCTTAAACCCGAATAAGAGCCTAAATATCCTAACTCAACTGGAATACCTTGTGTGAGCACCCAAATCAGTTAAGATGGATAAAGGTGGGGTACCCACCCTTATCCTTCAAACAAACAGGCCTCTCCAGAAGAAGAAGAAGTTGTCCTGGGTACACCCGGGTCAGAGGAGGATGATTCCAAAGAAGAGCAAGGGGATTACAATAGTTGGTTGCCTAAGAAGGTGGTGAGGGAGCTGATGGGGATAGTGGAGAAGTTGACGGAGGCACACGTGAGGGAGTTGGTGGACAAGATGGGAGTATCTTTTGAGGGGGTGGATAAGGACATCATAGAGCTTTTCATTAGGGTCCAGAAGAGGTGGCATATCGCCTTGGCTGGGGAGGCGAAGTTGGGGAAATCACATAAGAGGGTTGTAAGGGAGAGTGTGGAGAGTGAGGAGGGAGGGGGGACACAGTCTTATCCTTATGAGTATTCTGTCTTGGAATGTGAGAGGGTTAGGTGGGGGTGAGAAGAGGAGATAGTGAAGGTGTTTATTAGAAGATGTAAAATTGATATCTTGTGTCTTCAAGAGACTAAGTGTGAAGGTGATAGGGAGGGGTTCTTGAGGGAGATTGGAAGTGGCAAGCTTTTGAAGGGGTGGCCTCTCCGGCAGAGGGGAAGGATGGCTTCTCCTGGGATTTCACTGGAGTTTATGGCCCCCAGTCAAGGGAGGGGAAGAGAGCTTTTTAGGAGGAATTGCTCCTATATCACCATAGATTGGGTCGGCCATGGTGTGGGGGCCAAGGTTTTTCATCTTGAATGTCGATTCCGTCTCGGAAAGGTGGAAGAGAAGAGATCTCGGAGAGATATCGAAAAAATCTCGGGAGATCGGTTTCAGTGATTTTGATTTTTTTTCATATATATAACCTATTTCTAAAAAAATCCTAATTTTTTCTACTAGCCACTCAATTTTTCAAACATTTTTCTAATTGACAACTCAATTTTACAAAACAAAGAGTAATGATAACAATAACAAATCTATTTACATGCGGGGGGGGGGGGAGAGTGTGTGGGAGAGTGTCACAAAGGGAGAGACGGAGAGAGTCCGAGGAAGAGGGATAGACAGAGAGAGAGCTCAAGGAGGCGGGGCAGAGAGAGACAATGAGAGAGGAACGAGGAAACCAGGAGGGCAAAGAGAGAGAGAGAGACCGGAGACAGAGAGAGAGAAAGAGAGAAAGGGATCTCCCTCTCTCCCTCCCTCTCACACACACACAGAGTCGCACACTTGTGACGGAGAGAGGGAGGGAGGCAGACGGGGAAGGGAGGGGGAGAAGATCTCGGTCTCGGGGACTTTGTTTCTTGCAAATCATAAAGAGGCAGAGATCTCGGAGAGATCTTGGACATCTCGTAAGAGATGGCAAACCATGCTGGGGGCTGACTTTAATGTAGTGATGGTGGTTTCGGAGAGGACAGGGCCATCTCCCACACGGGAGATGGAAGATTTTTGTGACTTCATAGAGGAGGTAGCCCTCGTTGACATTGGACTGGTGATGCTCAATCCACTCGGTCCAATTTGAGGTCTTCATTGGCTTGCTTCAGGCTAGATAGGTTTTTGGTATCGGTGGACTGGGAACATCACTTCTCTCATATGCAGGCATCTTGTTTAGCCAGTCTGACTTCGGACCACAAACCCATCCTGTTGAAGACCAGCCGCAGCTAGGTGAGAAGATAGGTATTCAGATTTGAAAGGTGTTGGTTCAGGGAGGAAGACTTCATAGACACTGTCAGGATGGCTTGGAGTGTACAGAGGCATGCGGGTTCTTAGATGGCTATTTTGGTTGGAAAACTTAAGTACTTGTCACATGTTCTTAAAAGGTGAGGTCTTGAAAAAACCCTACCTGGCAAGATGGCTAAGGAAAGAATCCTTTAACAATGGTAGGGCTAGATTGCTTTGAGGGGGCAGGATTGTTCGATGACTCTGATGGATTGTGCAGGGACACATGAGGGTAGAGTTTGAGGATATCCTCGTTATGGAGGAGATTTATTGGAAACAGAGATCGCGGGAGAAGTGGATCAGAGAAGGCGTCAGGAACACTACATTCTTTTAGAGGATTGTTTTAGGGCAAAGTAGAACCAACCACATGGCTTCCATCAAGGTTGGTAAGCAAAGTTTCTAGAGGGAGGAGGACATCAGGATGTGTGCAAAGGTGGTTTACTCCAAGCTTTTTACTGAAGAGCAAATGGACCAATCGCAGATGATTTATTCCCCCCCACCTCTTCGGCCGAGTGTGAGGCCCTCTCTTACCCTTTCTTTGAGGAAGAGATCAGACAGACAAATTTCTCACTTGTAGGTGACAAAGCCCCAGGCCCGAATGGCTTCCCAATGATTTTCTTCCAGAAATGCTGGGATATTGTCAAGAAGGATCTCAAAGGGAAGTTCCAAGAGGGTAGGGCCTAGTTGAGGAGCATCAACAAAATTCTCTTGGTCTTTATCTCTAAGAAGCAAGGTGCATAGGACTCTGGGGATTTTGGACCCATTAGTCTGCTGAATAGTACTTACAAAATCATCACTAAGCTGTTGGCAAAAAGATTGGATAGGTTGATTGGCAGAGTGGTTAGTGGACATCAAGGGGCTTTTATTAGGGGAAGACATATCCAGGAGAACTTCCTAGTGTCACATGAGTGCTTGCATGCTATGAAGATCTAGAGGAAGGGGGGGTGGTATTGAAGTTGGACTTTGAGAAGACATAGGACTGTGTTAATTGGTAGTGCCTACTACTAACTTTATCTAAGTGGGCTTTGACTAGAGATGGATAGGTTGGATCTGGGCGTGTGTGTCTTCAGCCTCCTTTTCACTTCTTGTGAATGTGCAGCCCATCACATCTTTTCTTACTGGCAGAGGGCTCTACCAGGGAGATCCGTTGTCACTTCTCTTATTTGTTCTTGTTACATAGAATTTGAACATGATATGAGTGGAGGGCGGAGGGGGCAGGTATCATCAGTGGCTTCTAGGTTGGACATCACAGTTTGAGCATTAGCCACCTATAATATGCTGATGATGTCATTCTATTCTTAACAGACGAGGAGAGACGGTTCTTTGATGTCAGGTTGATGCTAGAGATACTACGGGAGGTTAGTGGGCTGAAGGTGAACTATAGTAGAAGTACTATAGTTGGGGTCAACATGGAGAAGAGGTCACTCAGGAGAGCAGTACTTGTATTGGGTTGTCAGATAGGAGACTTTTCTTTCTCCTACCTAAGCCTCTATTTGTCCTCTGGTCCCCTCCATTGTAAGGATTGGTGGGTGATAGTGTAGAGGTATAAGTCCAAACTTGTAGGTTGGATGGTGAGGCTCTTATATAAATCGGGGCTGCCCTCTTATGTAAATCAGTACTGGATAGCCTTCTTATATACTCTCTCTATTTTTAGAATACCCAAAGCAGTGGCCAAGAAGCTGGAATCCATTCAAGTTAGATTTTTCTGGCACGGCAACAGAGAGGGTGGGAGGGGTTAGCATGACATTTCATGAGGTAGAGTATGCAGAAGCAAAGAAGTAGGAGTGGGGTTCAAGAACATCAAAGACTTCAACTTGACACTTCTTTGTAGATGGCTATAAAGGCTTAGAGTGGGAGATAGCGGGCTATGGCTACATATCATAAGGTAGAGATATTATAGTAGGTCCAAACAGTGGGATTTGACACCGCCCTCTTTGTACAATGTTTCCTTGATTTGAAGAGGCATCATCTAATGCAATGATATCATTAGATCTGGTGTTCGTGTCAGGCTGGGTAATGGGTAGAGATGTCCATTATGGAAGGACAGGTGGTTACACTTGAAGAACTTTACCCTAGGCTTTTTGCTATTGTTGCTGCACCCTTGTATTTCGTGGCACAATCCCTTGACAGTAACTTTCCGGTGGCACCTGGTCGTCCACTTTCAGGAGGAATCTAGGGCAAGAGGAGATGGATCAATTGGAGAGCCTGCTGTTGTCGCTCCTTCACTTCAGGTTGGTGGACAGCAGTGCTGACAGGTGGGTGTGGAGATGGGAGGAGGAGGAAGGGTTCTCTGTTAGGTCGGCTTACTCTTATTTTCGATGGAGGTGTGCGTCATCGCTTTTGCTTTGTAGGTTTGGGGCCTTAAGAGCCTGCTGAAGGTGAAGATGTTGGTATAGAGGATTTCACATGGCCGGTTACCCACATGTGATAGGATGACAACCTTCTTACAAAGCATAGTCACACTGTACTGTGTGTGGAGAGGTGGACGAGGACCTCAACCACCTCTGTACAGGTTGCTCATTTTCTACGGAGGTATGGACTGGGATCGGCGTCAGGATCCAACAGTCCTTGGGCCACTTTGAGACCATGCAACAACTATTTCTCCAATGGCACAAGAGGCGGGTCCTAAAGGGGGATAGAATCATCTAGTGGCTCATCCTCCATGCTATTTTATGGGCTTTATGGGGTATAAAAGGAACGGAAGAATTTTCAGAGGGGAAGCAAGAGTGGGGGAGAGGATCGTTTCTTTTTTTTGTGAGAGAATGTGTGAGTGGGTTGTAAAATGGAGTCTCACAATTCTGCACTTCTCCTTTTGTTGGTGGATAGATATGGGCTTGTCATCTTGGCAAGAATTTTTTGTACAGGGATTCTTTTGGGACATGATTGTTTACACTTGTAAATCTTTCTTTCTTTTCATTTAATACATTAGTGGTACTGCCCACTTTTCAAAAAAATATATACGAAACATACTCTTAAAGATTTGTTTATTTATCAGACAAACAATTATATTTTTTGCCTTAAAGCATGTTAGTTTTTTTGGAAAGTGGATGATTATATTAATGAAGCAAGAAAAAAAGGAGAATGTACAGGTATAGAGTGAAGTACTCACCCCCATCCAAAAAAAAAAACCAAAATACAAAAGCACACTTAGCTGGTGTAAACAACCCCATCCCCCAAAATGCAAAAAAAAAGGGTGGAGGAGCAAGCTCCATTACAAAAGAAGTGTAGCCCATTCTCTAACTCTGCCTGCCACAAAGATTGCCACCCTATCTGGAATGGTAGCCTCCTTCCTAAAGATTCTTCTGTCCTTCACGCCCTAAATTGCCCAAATTGTAACATGAAGAACAAGCCACCACACTTGCCGATCCTCCTTGGGCACCTGGCCTGTGCCCCATCTGTTGAGGAGTTTCTTTACTGAAACATCACTAGGGAGATTTCACTTGAGCGTACCAAGCAGTAGTTGCTACACCTTCCGTGAAAAAAAATTCATCCTACAAAAATGTGATCAAGAGACTCATCTGCCTTCCTGCAAAGAGAACAAGTTTAGGGGAAGCCTTCCAAAAACTGAGCCAATCTATCAGCAGTAGCCAGATGACCGTGAGAAAGCCTCCACATGAGGACTTTGACTTTTAGAGATCTCTTGGGGAACCAAACTTGTCTGAAAAAGGCTTGTGGAAGACTTCCATCTGCAATTATCTAGAAAGCCTCGTGCTCTTAAAGTTGGCTTGGCCTCAATATGAATATCATAAAGTGGAATGCAACTCAAAAATCACCATTGACATCACCAATGGTAAGATTAAGCACCCCTAGAATTGTACCAACACTACAAAGACATTTGCGGCACCTCGCCCACCACTTCTAGGAAGCTCGGTGCACTCATGCTAGGAGTAGACCTCGCAGGATAGATGAGATCGGTCTTGGTTTGACACTTAACTCAATCCACCATTTTGAATCTTACATAGAAGGTTTTTTTGTACCAGCTCCTTTGTACTTCCAAGCTTGGGCTTGTCATGTCTCATGCTATGAATAGCTTGTGCTTTGGTTCATCTCACTGCTTACTTTCTTGACCAGGCCCACCCTTGCTTTTGCTCGAATTTCTTTAGGGAAAGATGTCGACACCTCGGAGCTAGGTTGTTTAGGTTTTGAAATTTTCAGAACTCTTAATATGAATATACATCACATCAAATGATGCATCGAGCGAGACCATTCTATTCCATTGTGAATGAGAGGTGTTTTGTTTTCGACTCATATCCAGCTTCGTGTCATTTTTGAACACAGTGATTGGTAGGGCTTCATTCCAAGGTAAACGACTCCTCTCTTTTCAGTCAAGAGATCATTGTTGTGCTTCTGATGGCATCATTTCACTTTACTTGGACATCGAATTTCTAATACATTCTTCACTCGGATCAAAAAATTGGTTTAATCTAGAGGTCCTCATCCTTGCAATTCGAAAACGGGATGATCTTTTTTTTGAGCTTGTTGTTGATGCGCTAGCTTCAAGTTCGCCAATAGTTTGTTGATCGGAAGAATTTTAAGTAGAGTCATCTGTTGACAGGCATCAATGTATGCCGTCTTGTACCGTGGTCGTCGAATGTGCCATCTTTTTTGAGAAGTGGATGGTACCACATATGTATTGATTGTAAAAAAGAGATTGGGGGTATACAAGTATAGTCAGTCAGCACCTAAAAATCCCTATACAAAGTACCACACTGAGTCGATGCACCCCTTGCTATCCCCCCAACAGAAGGAAAAGAGAGGAATTATGAGACTCCACATTGCATAAGTGTTTTTCCTATTCTCTCTCTCTTTCACAAATAAAGAGAAGCTTATCCTCAACTCTCGCTTCCCTTCTTAAGATTTTGTTGTTTCTTTCTCCTCACAGTGCCCAAAGTGTAGCATAAAGAATGAGCCACCATATAATCCTATTCCCCTTCAGGTTCCACTCCTTGTGCCATTTGAGGAGATAGTGCACACTCTCAAACGTCTCAAAGGTATGGTAGATCCTGTCATCGATCTTTAGCCCAAACCTCCTTAGAGAGCGGGCATCTTGGGAGGAGGTGGTTAAGGGTTTCCTCCACCTCCCCACATAAACAGTAAAGGGTAGGTGTGTCCTGAAGGAATGGGGCAAATCTGTCACAAGTGGGCAACCGGCCATGTGAAATCCTCTATATCAACAACTTCACCTTCAGCGGGCTGTTAAGGTCCAAATTTGTGGAGCAAAATGGTGGCGCAATCTCCCATCTTATATGAGTGAGTATGTAGACCTGATTGAAAAAACACCCTCCTCCTCCCATCTCTACCAGCACCTGTCTTCCCTACTCTTTACCAACTTGTAGTCAAGGAGAAATAACAGAAGACCCTTTAGTTGATCCATCTAATGTGCATCGGATTCCTTCTGAATGTCGGTGTCTTTGTACCCCAAACAACTATGTATCGAAGGTATAAGCCACAAATGTTGTGGGTGTAGCCAAAATAAGAAGAGCTTCATGAAGGATTCTTTTAGTGTGAAGTCCTACACCACTTTTCTTTCCAGAACAAGCACCTTTGTCCATTTCCCAAACGGTCACGAACACTCGATTTGATGATATCCCCACATTGAAGGATGCCTCTCTAAATGGGGGATGTCAGTATCAAGTTCCAATGGCACTGCTATAGTATCTCTGCCTGACAAGTTGTAACCATAACCCACTGTCTTTCGCTCCAAGCCTCGGCAACCATTTACAAAGAGGTGCTAGGTTGAAGTCTGAAATTCTTGATACCCACGTCTCTTGTTTCCTTGCTCTTACACACTTTATCTCATGAGATGTCATGCCAGCCTCTGCAACTATCACCATTGCCATGTTAGAAGAATTTACTTTGAATGGACTCCAGTTTCTTAGCCATTGTTTTAGGGATCCTAAAGATGAAAAGGTAGTATATAGGAAGGCTGTTAAGCACCAATTTGCATAATGCCATTCTCCCCCTGTACAAGTGGAGCCTCGCCTTCCACTCTGTTAGTCTAGACTCAAATCTCTGCACTACCACTTGTCAATCCCTACAATGTAGGGCTCTTAGGGATAGTGGTGGGCCCAGATAGGAGAATCTCCTATCTAACAACCCAATATAAATGCTGCTCTCTTGAGTGCCTTCGCCCTTATGTTGATCCTAACTATACGGCAAGGTTGAAGTCTCTAAATTCTTGATACCCATGTCTCTTGCTTCCTTGCTCTTACATACTCTATCCCATGAGATGGTATGTCAGTCCCTGCAACTATCACCACTGCCATGCTAGAAGAATCTAGCTTGAATGGACTTCAGTTTCTTGGCCAGTGTTTTAGGGATCCGGAAGATGGAAAGGTAGTATATAGGAAGATTGTCAAGCACCAATTTGTATAACGCCATTCTCCCCCTTTAGGAGAGGAGCCTTGCCTTCCTCCCTGCTAGTCTAGACTCAAACCTCTACAATACCACCTGTCAATCCCTACAATGTAGGGCTCCTAAGGATAGTGGTGGGCCCAGATAGGAGAGACGAATTTTTTTTTCTAACAACCCAATATAAATGCTGTTTTCTTGAGTGTCCTCTCTTCTATGTTGATCCTAGCCATATGGCTTTTGTTGAAATTCACGTTCAGTCCACTAATTTCTTGAAGTAGCGCCAGCATCAACCTCGCAGTATAAGCTGCCTCTCCTCATTTGTTAGGAGGAGAATAGTGTCATCGACATACTGCAAATGGTTGATACCAACACTGGTGCCTTGCCTCGAAGCCTCTGATCAAACCTGTCCTTTCAGCCCTCATCCACACCTTACTCAAAATCTGTGTAACTAGGACAAATAAAAGGGGGGATATAGGGTCTCCTTGACGGAGCCCTTTGTCACTGTGGAAAGATGAAGTAGACTGCCCATTAACCAAGATAGAAAAGGTTGTTGAGGAAATACACACTCGGATCCACCCAATCCATCTCTGATCAAAACCCATCTTAGCTAAGGTCTGCAGTAGACAATGCCAATTAACACTATCATATGTCTTCTTAAAATCTAACTTCAACACCACCCCTCTCTTCCTTTGGGTCTTCATAACATTCAAAAGCTCATGAGCAACTAGGAAATTTTTCTGTATGTCTTCCCTTGATGAAAGCCCCTTGGTGACCACTAACTACTCTGCCAATCTTTCTGTCTAGTCTCATGGCCAGCAATTTAGTGATAATGTTGTATGTATTGTTCAACATACTGATGGGTGTAAAGCCTAAGAAACCTTGTGCGTCTTGTTTCTTAGGGATGAGGATTAAGAGAGTTTTATTGATACCCCTCAAGTTAGCCCGACCCTCTTGAAACTCTCCTAATGTATGAATCAAGTGCTTCTTGATAATATCCCAACACTTTTGGAAGAAAATCATAGGAAAATCATTAGGGCCCGGTGCTTTATCACTTGCAAGGGAAAAGACTACATGTCTGATCTCCTCCTCTGTGAAGGGCTTAGATAGAGCCTTGCATTCTGCTGTAGAGAGTTGAGGAAGAATATCATCTACAATGCTAGGTCTGCACATCTGATGTTTAGTGAAGAGTTTAGAATATAAATCCTTGGCACACCCCCTAATCTCCTGCTCCCTAGTTAAAGTTTGCACGCCAACCTTGATGGAGGCTATATGGTTGATTCTTTTTCTCCTTGAGGCAATCATCTAAAAATAAGCAGTGTTTCTATCACCTTCCTTGGGTCATTTCTCCCTTAGTCTCTGCTTCCAATAGATCTCTCTCATTTGAGGATCTCTTCAAACTCTACTCCAAGTGCTTGCCTGCTCAACCTGTCAGATTCATCCAGCAGCCCTATCGCCTCTAAGCGGTTCAGACTCTCTAGTTGTTGTAGGATCCTCTCCTTAGCCTGTCAACAAGTACGGTTTTATCAGCTTCCCAACTTTTAAACACCTGGGTTAAGTGCTTCAATTTTTCTACCAAAGTAGCCATACAAGAGTGGTCATGTCTCTGTATGCTCCAAGCCCTTCTGACTATCTCTATGAAGTATGCCTTCTTGAGCCAAACTCTTTCGAACCTGAAACCCTGTGTCCTCTCTTGGTGGCATTTGGTCAAACCCGATATCGGCCTGACCAAGCAAAATGATTGCACATGTGGGAAGTGATCTTCTTAATCCAACGACACTAGGAACCTATCCAACTTGGAACAAGTAGGTGACGCTCTCATATTGGACCAAGTGAACTGAGCATTCACTAGTTAAATGCTGATCAAAGCTGCCTCCTCTATAAAGTTATAGAAATCCTCCATATCCCCTGTGTGGGGGTTGGTCGCTGTCCTCTCCCATGTCGCTGTAATTGCATTGAAGTCACCACTCGCACACCAAGGCCGGCTCGAGCTACGGTGGTATAGAAGTAGCTCCTCCCATAGTGATCTCTTCCCCTCCCTAGTTTGGGGCCTATAAATGTACGAGAAGTCTCAAGAGAAGCCATCCCTCACGCCGCAGAAGTGAAGAGAGATAAACCCCCATTGACCTTTCTATCTTCCATTTCCTCCTCTATCTCGTATGGGTTCCATATAATTATGATACCTCCTGCCCTCCCCTCTGCTAGAGAGGCCACTCCCTTCGAAAGTTTGGCTCTCTCAATCTCTCGCATGAATCCCTTTCCATCCCCTTCACACTTGGTCTCTGGCAGACACAAGATATCAACCTTGCATCTTTCAACTAGCTACTTCACTACCCTTCTCTTCTCGCCCCCACATATCCTCATAACATTCCATGAGATGATCCTCCTAAGGACGAGGTTGTGTTCCTCCCTTTCTCCTATGGTACATCTCCCTCCTCTCTCTCCTCACTCCCTTTTGTGACTTCCCCCCTTCACTTCCCTAGCCATGTTGATCAACCATTTCTTCTGGATCCTAATGAAAAGTCCCCTCAGGTCTTTCTCCACCCTCTCAAAGGAGATCCCCAACTTGTCCACTAGCTCTTCATCTGTGTCTCTGTCATTTTCTCCACCACCCCTATTAGCTTCCTCACATCCTCCTTGCTCAGCTTGTCCCTATCTTCAGTCTCCTCTCCTTCAGAATCACTCTCTTTTGACCCGGGTGTGCTTGGGACAATCTCCTCATCTACACATGGTAGGACTCCTTGCTCCCCTATAGTTGTTTGCGGGCTGAGGCCTTGTGAGCAGGTCGCCACTTCGATCATCTTACATTCGAGCAGGTCACCGTTGGCCGCCTAGCCATATCTGGCACCTCCATCCGCCTTCAGTAGAAGCGTCTCAAGGCGTAGGCCAGACAACTGTTTGACCCGCTGGGGATCAGACGCCTATGGTCTCTGCTATATCTCCCAGTGCACACGGGAGAGGATCGTTGGCACCGGCCTCCCTTGTATCTCTCTACAACCAACCAGGGAAGAGGACAAGTGGCTGTCCATGGCGTGGCCTGGGCCCCCTTCCTGTTGCACTGCCACCATGAGGATCTGACATGGCACCTCCCCTGAGCGGGTGGCAAGGGGGATGTTTCTCGACAGCTGTGGGTCCCGTATGTAGCGAACGGCCCTTTGATTGAGCTGCCATTGAAAGGAGGCAGTGGCGGGAGACTCCAACGTCAGCAGTCGGAGGAGGTCCGCGAGCGACACAGTGTTTTCCGGCGACGGCTGCCCCACCGTGCCGACTGGGTTCGGAAGTTGTTGCACTATTGCCGGAGGGTTTAGGGTTTCCGTCGGGTGGGTTAAAGGAAGGGGGGGGGGGGAAGATAAGTCCTATCGGTCCCAGCCGGTCGGACATGAATACCACCTTTGGATCCGAGAAAGTTTCGGGTTCGGATAGTTCGGTGGGACCCGAGTTGCTCACCCTCCGGGAGAGGGGTTAAGCCCAACGGGCCACTTGGCCTGGACAACTGTTTGACCTCTTGGGGATCAGAACCTTGTAGTCTTTGCTGCAGCTCGCAAATCACACGGGAGAGGATCATTGGCGCCGGCCTCCCCTGTATCTTTCCACAGTCGGCCAAGGAAGAGGACGGGTGGCTGTCCATGGCGTGGCCTGGGCCCCATTCCTGTTGCACCGCCACCTTGAGGGTTTTATAGGGCACCTCCTCAGAGAGGGTGGTAGGGGGGATGTTTCTCGACAGCTGTGGGCCCCCCCTATGCAGCGAATAGCCCTTCGACTGAGTTGTCGTTGAAAGGAGGCGGTGGCTGGAGACTCCAGTGTTGGCAGTCAGAGGAGGTCTGTGAGCGACACGGTGTTCGCCAGCGACGGCTACCCCAGTGTGCCAAGTGGCTCCTGAAGCTGTTGCACTATTGTTGGAGGGTTTAGGGATTCCGTCGGCGTCGGGTGGGTTACAAGAAGCGGGTAGGGAAGATAACCTATATCGGGCCTAGTCAGTCCGACACGAAGACCGCCTCCAGATGCAGGTAAGTTCCGGGTCCAGATAGGTGGGTCGGACCGAGGTTGCTCACCCTCGAGGAGAGATGCTAAGCCCAACGAGTTGCTTGGCTCAAGCCGCGTCGCCCCTCCTTGCTCAGCCCGTGGCTCTCAGTCCACAAACGGGCTCCCTTCCTTGGCCGGCCCGAACGGCCCATGGGAGTGAGCGGGCCATTTGAAATTCGAAATGGGGTTTTCTTGCTCGCCACGTCCCCCCCAACCCCCTCCCCCAAAGTCTCCTTTCTCCTCGCAACGCCTGGGATGCTGTCCTAATGAGTGTCGCTGCCACTGTTCTGGCAGAGTGGTCATCTGTACGATGAAGGCCTCCCCCGATGGAGAAGGAGACAGTCGGCGGCACCCCTTTTGTGTTGGAGGTCCTCACTGTTGCCTCCACCCTTCGTAGTGAACCCCTCCAAGACAAATCCCAAGCTCCTCATCTCCACTGTAGTGAAAGGGACGACTAGGTGGGAGATGCCCGCCTCATCACACAAGACGAGCGACACTTCCTGCAGAGAGATCTGGAGACTGGCGGGCGCCTCATCCCCCTAACCCCAGCCTGACCCCCTTGTCGTCGAGTGTACCATGCTTGCTCTGTTTCAATGGGATCTCCTGACTTATGAGAAATGACCCTATGACAGTGAGTGAAGCTCCTTACACCAAGGATTTGACATCTTATGACCTTTGGTACACTCCCCACTCGGATGGGTACTAGACAAGAGCTTGTCGGCAAACAAAGGAACAATGAGGACAAAATCCAGCGGCCCATATGCAGACGGTTCCCTGAGAAGGGAGTGGCTACCCACTGGATCTTATAAAAACTACCGTTGGTCAGGTCATTTCCGCTTTGGGGCCCCACCTTCCTCTACCATTATTATAGGGGTATGGAGTTCGAGACAAAGAAAGATCAAGGCAGCATATTAATTTTTCGTATATACTTCACTTGGATCAGTTTTTGTGCTATTAGCAATTCCGTTGGTTCTTCTCCAAACAGGAACCACCGATTCACAAATCTTATTAACTGTGGAATTTAGTGAGCACGCAGAAACGTCACAAGAGCTTTGAGACTTTCTTGCATGAGCACTTCTTTATAGGTCAACAACTATGGCTTAAAGGCTTCCCCCTGAACTTGCACTGCTTCATATAACTGGAATACCTTCTATGTACGGGATTGCATCCCATATCATTCTTGCTTCATTTTGGGACAAAAAAGGGGCACTGGTTTGCGCGATAACTCAAGTCAATGTTCTCTCCCTGAGTAAGTATTCTCAAGTCTCAACTCCATACTCTTGAACCCTATCTGCTTCAAATAGTTGAGTGCTTTATCCAATTTCGTTCCCGACAAAAGTGCCTGACAGAGAAAACCCCCTTGGCCTTCCATCTCCAGTGCCAAGTGTCCTGCTGCGATGAAACCACCCTGAACTGCTGGAGGAGGCTGAGCATCCCACCCAAATCCTGAATCTCAATGTCCCAAAACTGATGTCTGGTTAGGGGGTTCCATACACTTTCCGAGTCTATGTAGTCAGAGGTGCTCGCCTAGGCGTTTGAGGTGGTGAGGCAGTCCCAAACCGCCTTGCTTTCGCCTCAAATGCCTCACTTTCAGTCTTCTTCTTCTTTTGGTCCAGTCTTGGTTTAAACCTCCTTTATTCAAATCTTATCTTATTTGTATGTATGTATTTTTTCCTCAAATCTTGATTATTGTTAATTTTATTGAAAATATTGATTGTATGTATGTATTTTCTTTGATATTTAGACATATATCTATATTTTTTGAATTGTATATGTATATTTTTAATAAAACTCCTCAAATGCCTAGGCCATCGCCTGGGCGTTTGAGGCATGAGGCGGCCCCTTGGTCGCCTCGGTCGCCTCACGCCTTGGACTACATGGGTCCGAGTCTAAACTGTTGAAAACCTGCGCACTGTAGCTGAGGGCTGAACAGCAAGTGCAAAGAACTGCGGGAATCTATCACAAGGTGGGCATCTCACCATGTCAAGCCAGAAAAGGCAAGTCTGACCGTCTCCAAGGTACACCTGAGTCCCGGCACAGACAACATCCTTGTTCTGAAGGATGTCTTTCCACACAAAAGGCACTGAGGGGACTCTCCGGTAAAATCTCCCATTTGTCTCACTCTGGGTGTCTGGAGTAGTACTTCTGATTGATAATCTCCAGCCATAGGCTTGATTGAGATGTGCCATACTTCCAAAGTCATGTGGTTAGAAGAGCAAGGTTGAATTCTTAAATACCTCTAATCCCCAAACCACCATTCTCCTCACTCTTGCAAACCCTGACCCAACTAAAGTTGTTACCACCCTTCCTCACCTCTCCACTGGCCCTCCAGAAGAATCTGCATCTGATGGCTTCGATTTTTCTGCAGCAGTTCTGGGAAAAGCAGAGAGAAAATAGGTAGGTAGGTTATCCAGAACAGAGGTGTACACTGTCAATTGCCCCCCATAGGAGAGGAGTCTCCCCTTCCAACCTGCCAACCTCACTTCAAACTTCTGCACTATCCTCTGCCAATCTCTGCTCTCTGCACCGAAGAGCCCTGGGAGTGAGGTTTGCTTTTTCATTCCAACTTTTTCTAAATTTAACCAAGGCAAGACAGGCAAAAGATTTTTATGACAATCTTTTATTATGTCTACATATATCAATGGCTGTGCATGAGTTTAATAAGCTGCAATTGCGTGTTCAAGTTCAGATAATCCCTGTTACTGTGATCCAGTTTGTTGCCATGTATCTTTTTTTAGTTTGTTTGTTAATCAGGCAAATGATTTCTTTATGCTTTAAAGCATGCTGACGTTTGTTCACCAAACTTTTGAGTTTGAACCAAGGCAGGACAAACAAAAGATCTATGATAATGGCTTTATTATGTTGATAGAAATCAGTTGATGTGGTGTGCATTGGAATACATAGGCTGCAGTATGTGTTCCAGTTCAGACACATTGTATTCGTCATGATGATCTCTGCTGTACAGTTTGTTGCATTTATCGTTTCTTGTATTTCGTTGGTTTCCTGCTGTTTGTCGTTAAGACCTGACAATATTTGATTGTTTGGTTAGTACGGTTAGTCTTAGTAATAGTTTTCCGATTTCAGGGAGCATGCTTCTGGAATGTTTGCGATTCATATGTTTTGTATCTTCTTTGGCTCTCTTTTGATGTTTACACTATCATTCTTCATTTGTGGTTTCCTGAAAAACTGAATTCTGACTTTTTTCTTCTCCTGAAAGACGGAAATGACAACTGCTGAAAGGGAACTTGATCAAAATACTAATTTTGACTGGAATCGAATACAAGAAAGTGGACAGGAAGTTGAACCCTTATTTGGACCTGGATATACAGGGCTTGTTAATCTTGGGAATAGGTAATTTGACAGTTGATTACATGATGCAGGTATCATTTCTTTATGTTGATCTTTGTAAGGATGAGTGGATGACATTTCTTTTTTTTTGGGGGGGGGGGTTAGCTGCTACTTGGCATCAACCGTGCAAGTTATATTCTCAACACGTTCCTTCTGTACACGGTTAGTTTGTGATTGGCATGTTTGAGTTACATATGAACTAGACCTTGAAGTATGTCATCTGATGTTATTGTATAAATTTTGTCGTTTATTTCAGATACTATGAAAAGCTGAGTTTGGAGTCTGCATTCAAAACCGCTCCTTCTGATCCGACTGTAGATTTGAATACACAACTGTGAGTAACTAATCTGCTTGAAACTTCTAGTCAATATTAATTAAGGTCTATTTGGTGAAGGGAAAGCTCTTGAATCTGTCAATGGATAGATCTGCCCTTCATAATGCATGATGAAAAGAGGGAGAAGTTATTTTTTTAAGCAAATAGAAGCCTTTGGGGTAACTCAAGAGAGCACACACCATTTCAGGGAAGTGGCATGGGCCCACTCCACCGAGTCGAACCTAAGGTTTTTTATTGATAATAAAAAAAGAAATACATGATTTTGATACATAAGAGAACTTAAAAGTCTTTGGGCTAAAGCCTAATAGAGAGGCATCCAGCTTTGCCAAGTCTGAATGCTCCCTTTACATCGTGAGACAAACACACCCAAGAAGTCCAAAAAATAAAAGATGAAGCAGAGCAGCCAAAAGCCACCAGTTTATCAGCATTGTGGTTTGCTTCCCTGTAAATATGTGTAAAGGTGATGTGCATGGAAGACTTGAGCTGCTCAATCATGCCGACCAGGGCAAGCAAATGCCATGGGCAGGTGAAAAAACCCGTGACGACGCCAATCAAAACTGCAAAATGTGATTCAATCTGGATGTCACGATATCTTACTGCCGTGACAGTGTCAATCCTACCAACAAAGCTAGTGTCTCTGCCTCTAGGCTGGATGAAATGTCATAAGCCTGAGAGAAAGCAAATACGATGTCACCTCTGAAATCTCGTAAGATCCCTCCACCACCCGCCAATCCTGTATTCTGTTTAAACACTCCATCAGCATTGAACTTGAATCTTGGAGGGGTGGGCTTCAGCCAGCGGGCAATGACATGGTCTTCATGTTTTCCATGTGGTATGGGAATTCCCCAACGTGAGAGAACAGCCTGGCTGGAGGATAAGAGAACTGAACAAGATGGCAACATAGGGATCGATACATGAAGTTGATGTAGGACACGTCGAATGATCGCCTTCTTTGACATCTTCCTTCAAACACTGCTGAATTTCTGCTCAACCGGATCTCCCAGAGCATACATGAAAATCAATCTGGATAGATGCTGAGGCGAGGACAGGCACAACAACTCTGAGAAAAATGCCCAAACCCGCTGTGATATACCCTTGAAGAACAAGTGGGCAGCCTACTCCTCACCCCAGGAACGGCAATAACATTTAAAGCAATTCGGGGTACCACCTCTTTTAAGCAAATCATCTGTGAATACACAATTATGCAATAATCTCCACATAAATGTGGGCCACTTTAGCTGCAAATAAGGGGCCCCGAATTAATTGTCAGAAAGAAGAGATTATACCCATGGGACTGATTTCCACATATGCAGATTTAGTGGAGAAACCACCATCGGAGGAACTGCCCCAAATCCATCTATCCAGCTTGGGAGAGAGCGTTGTCATAGAATAATCTGCACGATACTCGATGGAATATGAGAGTGAATAATACTCCAATGAGGATGCGATGGAGAAGATAACAGGTGGCATGTGAGAGCTTTTTCATCATTCAGCTGATCCCTAATATTATTTGGAAGAAAGGACTTGAGCGGCTGCTCACAGGCCCATTTATCCAACCAGAGATGAGCATCACCCTTTTGTACCATGATTTTGTAGTTTTCGAATAATTTTTTAGCAGCAAACCTCCATTTAGTTCTGTCAGCACCCTTTACTTTTTGAAAGGTAGCCTTAAAGAAGTGGGCATTTGAAAGGTACTTTGATCTGAAGAATGTCGCTCACATTGAGTCAGAAGCGAGCCCAGACCATAATAGTTTCACTTTCAAAGCTACTTGCATGTCCGACAGTGGAATAATACCCAAACCGCCATGAGAAACAGGTTTACATATTAAATCCTAGGCTACCCAATGTCACTTTGGATTGCCCTCATAGAAGCCCACAAGAAATTGATGGTAACTTGTTAATATCATGAATAGTGGCAGCATGAATAGAGACAGCGAACATGGTATATAATGGAATGGATGAAAGCACGTGTTTTATCAACACCAATCTTCCACCCATCTGAAGAAATCCTGCCTTCCAGGTCTGAATTTTCTGGTGGATCTTGGCAATGTGCGAAAAAAGTGATCTTGTACGACTAGCAAAAAGAGAGAACCCTTGAGTATTTATGGGGTAGATGTTTCCCGGAAAAACCTGTCATACAGAGGTAATAGCATGTTGCATCCGAACAGGGAAACTAGGGTGAACAATGTGGCAACTTTTTGAGACTTTAACTTTCTATCCCGAGGAGCATTCATGACGGAATAAATTTCATTAAAATTCTGACAGATGCTATATTCCCATTAGTGAAAAGAAGGTTATCATCAAATGGAAATTTGTGGGCATTGTCTCGACCCCTTAAAGAATGTCACCTGGTTGGGCTCGCAACCCCCCATTAAGTGCTTCTTAAGCAATAATGAATAGAGATGGAGCTAGGGGATTGCCTTGATGAAGGGTCCTTGTGGATTTAAAGTAACCTGTTATTTTCCCATTGAACATAACAGAAAACCAGCAATTAGATGGCAATGGCTCTTTAGAGAAATGACACCTGAGGAGAAACCAAATCCTTTGAGAGCACTATAGACAAAATCCCACTCCATGCAATCATATGCCTTGGCCATATCAAGTTACCTTTCTTCCAAGCTCTTGAACAAGTTCCTGAGCTAGAGACACATTCTCCATAATAACCCGACCTTTAACAAATGCGCCTTGCTCCTTAGAAATGATAGTAAGCAGCATTAAGGAGACCCTGTTATTAATAATGTGGGAGATAATTTTGTATGCAAAATTACACATACTGATAGACCTGAAGTCAACACATGTACTGGGAACGTCCACCTTTGGAACCAGAGTTGTGAGAGAAGTCAACATCTGTCTGAGGGGCTGTCCACAAAAGAATCCCTGCACACCTGAAATAATGTCATGTGAAATAATGGACCATTGCTGGTGGTAGAAGTGACCTGTAAAACAACCGGGACCTAGGGCGTTGTCTGTAGACATGGAAAAAAAACCACTCTCTTGATTTCTTCAGGTGTAGGTATTTCACAAATAGATGAGTTCTGCTCGTACGTAATTAAACAAGGTATTCTCGCCAACACTATCAGATCAACAGAGAGAGGCTCAGATGTGATTGCTGTTTGATAATGCTGAACAACTATCTTCTTTAATTCTTCCTGGTCATCAATGAAGTTGCCATTCTCATCTTTCAGTTTAACTATATAGGATCTTCTGCATTGAGAGATAACCTAGGAGTGGAAGAATTTTGTATTTCTGTCCCCTTTAGCCATTTGACTCTTGATTTTTGCCGCCAGAAATTCTCCTCCTGAGAGTAACACATGGCAAGAGTTGTCTTAACATTGTCCAGAGTGAGCATTCTCCGGAGAAGGGTCGTTTTCAAATAGGCTTTGAGCAATTAACACCTGGTCCCCTGCCTTCTGAATGTTATTGAAAACATTTCTGAAAGTCTCCCTGTTCCATGCTTTTGACACAAGCTTTAAAGCTTTCAGTTTCATGGCTAGATTGGATAGGGGGTTAGAGGCAACTGGTGCAGCATTCCATGCAATAAAGACATCACGTAAGAATGTCAAATGGCATAACCACATTTGCTGGAAACAAAACCTGGCTGGATGAGATGCCGTCGTGTGAAAAAAAGTCAGAGTAATAAAGGACTGATTAGAACAAGTTCTGGATGGATGCTCAAGCTTAATGGCAAGGAAAGTCATGGATAAGGAAGAATTGATCAGAGTCCTGTCCAAATGGGCCCAGATACCAGCCACCTGATGCCCATTGAACAAGGTGAATTTGCTGTCAAAGAATCCAATATCTCCCAGGTCATTAGAGGTGACAAAGTTCTGAAAATCTGACACTTCTTTGATCGGCATCACATCTACCAAGCTTCTCTTCAGGGCTTAGAATACAATTAAAATCACCACCTTCAAGCCACGGGTGGGAACAGGTTTGAATTAGATAGCTTGGCCCACACGTCCCGCCTAACTTGCACGGGACAGCTCGCATGGACAAAAGAAATGTAGAATCTTGAGGTCATAGATGGTGCAGAACACATAGAACTCCGAGCATCATACAAAAGATAACCGAATAGGATCCTTCTAGAATAGTCAAATGTGTACCGAACTCTGCGAATTTGCAAGACAATATAATCCATTTTAAGCTTATCTCGAAACCGTTCAATTTTAGAGGAATTTGTACAGGGCTCAAATATAGCAACCAAAGAAATAGAAACATCTGAAGAAGAAACTTGAGCCGGCCAATAGAGGTATCATTATTAATGCTTCGAATATTCCAGATAATGCTGGTCATTGATTATTACAATGGGAGGAATCCAAGGACGAAGAACGTCGCAACATGCCTCTTGTCTGCACACCCTCATAGCCGACAGGCTGTTTAGATTGCCCCCACAAAAGCTTTTTGGATGATCAGTACATCAGAGATTGGGTCTTCCTGCAGAGACTGGTTGAGAGGGAATTTGCTGCCCATGAGCACCATCAAAAGTGGTGACCAAGAGATCCATGGTAGAATCATCATCATGCAAACAGTCTGTTGCCGATTCTGTCAGAACAGTAGAAGTAGGAGGATTGACTTGGATTAAGTTACTCGCAGAAGGAGATAACGGAGCATGGGTTGGACTAATGTTGCGGCATATCGTAGGAAATTCATCGACACATGCTAAAGGAAACTTTGCGGTAGACTGCATTGACATTGTCTGTTTAGCACCATCTAGGGCACAAGCGGGAGTCGCACTCTAAAATCCTTCTGCATGCATATCGGGTACCTGCACTGCCTTAGTCTGTTCAACACCATAACTTGGGAGAACTGCAGTGCGATCAGAGTGTATCGGAGAGAGCACCCCAAACAACACAGAAGAAGTGCTTGGTCATCAGCCGTAGGAGGAGCCTGTGTAGAGTTCTGAGGAACCGAAGTTGAGGGATCAATGCATACCTTTGGATTGTTTGTATCGTTGTCAGGCATCTCCCGCAGGATATCATAGGTGTTGGAGATCTTCAACGCCGGCGTCATCACCCTCGGGTTGTCTTGATCCTGTGTAGCAGCACCAGGAATGGTCTGTGGCTGCACCTGGAGATCATCAGAGCGGGCTTGGGAAGGCCGGGGTTGCACTGGGGGGACATCGTGGTGAACCCTATGCCACTGTTTATGAGGGTGGGAGGCCGGTGGCTTGTGTGCTGGGTCATGCTTCCTCTCTCCAGTCGCAGGGGCTGCAGGCTGCGAATCCTGGCGAAGGATTTTTTGCACACGCCTTCAAGATGTCCAATCCAGTGACAGGAAGAGCAGTAGGACAGCAAGTCGGGGTAGGCGATTGGCTGCCAGCATCCACCTCCGAAGATGCCAATCCGGAATCGACTTGGACAAGGCTTAGAAATGTCGAGCTCGATGCAAACCCTAGACGCCGTTGTGTTTGTCAGGTTGCCGGTTTTGGGGTCGACTTGTAGAACAGGGCCTAGATTTCCAGCTATCAAGCGGATGAAGGGCTCCTGGTAGAGATTAGCGGCAACCCAGGGAACTCCACCCAAATCGGCATGATTGAAGTATCAAAATTTGGAGAAATCCATGCTCCACTTAAAGAATTTGAATAATTTTCCCTGAACATATAAAGAACCTCACTGTAATAGTTGTAGATAATCCTCGTACGCCTGAAACCTAAACAGATGTTTGGAATCCAGGGTTCTAAGGACGAAGCCCTTATAGAATCTGCATTGATTGGAGATGTAAGACCTAATATCCTGGAATTCCCTGCAGAGTTCGAGCAACAATAGTGAATGCAAAGGGCGCCAAGGATTGCTTGATCTCCTCTGAGGAGAAGAAGACTGTTGGTTCTCCTCCGTCCGTGAAGGCTGGTGGGTGGACTGGCAGGTTTAAAGGAGGCGGTGCAAGGGAAGAGACTAAAGCTTGGGTGAATAACCGAGGAGCAGTCGGCTCTGTATCTGGCGGTGGAGTAGGGTTTGCGATATCAGGCACCGAAGCTTGGAGGATAGAGGGTCCAGGGGGATTTAGAGGAGGAGGAGGAGGCGATGGAGGTGCAAGGCTGCCTGCCCCCCGCACCCCCCTCCCCGGGCCAGCCATGGCTGCTGCCAAGGGGGAGAGAGGAGTGCAGAAACCCTAGCAGAGCTTCTTTCTCAAGAATTCTAGAGAGAGAAACAGAATAACCCCAAGTTACTAGGCAAACCAGAAACATAAAACAGGTGTACATGAAGGGGAAAAATTAGAAAAAGACAAAAAGATAATCTCCCGTGTAACCCACCATTGCTTGCTAATGGCAATCCCCACCATCTGCTATCAATGGTGGCCCCTTGTGAGCCATCTACAGCCAACATGGCTCCATCCATGATGCACCCAACACTTTAACTAAAATTTTTTCCTGTTGTGAGCATGCTACACTACTGAGTTTTATGCCACACTAGCTCCAACACTTGGATACAAAATCTGATGTCATGATGTCATGATACATGCGACATTGTCATATTTCATGCCTAAGTTACTGGCATTTAGTCAAGTTTGATGCTGACTTCCAACACTTGGTCAAATCCTATGCTGCACGCACATGATGTAGTTAAATTCCATGTTGTACACACAATACTTAGCAAAATTCCTATACCAAATGCTTGATGCTGCCAAACCAAGCTTAGCTAATGTGTAGGGCATATAATGCTTCTGACACTTATCAAATTCAGTGAGGTGTGCTTTGTCCACTCAACAATGGACCTGTTAACAGTGAAGCTGCCTGAGAGCTACAATCTAACAAATAAACTAGGAACTTAATCTAAGCCTACAATCATCATAAACAGCATTCTTGGATTTGTAAGCTTAACTGCAGCAAACCTGCATTTGCATTTAGTCTTTACAAATTCATGGGGCATCATGACAAGGCAGAAGTCAAGGGTTGTCTCTTGTTAGGAAGATGCCATGAGCACCGACTTGCGGGCCTGGTCGGGAGGATCCAAAAGCTAAATGAACCCATAGTTGTCAAGGCACCCGCCTAGGAGGCTCCTAGGCAGCATTTTTCTAGGAGCTAGTTGCAGCTGTGCCTTGTTGGATGTGAGGCCGGGTCAAAAATAGATCGGGCTCCACACACTCCTTCAACAGGGCCTCTGCTGCAATAGGTTCTTATGCACTTTCACATACACTACCCACACAGATTCGGACACACACGCACAAGGCTACTCTTGAACCATGAGTTTCGTAGTCTTATTGTCTTTGTTACTTTTCTAATCAATGCTTGATGCGTATGTGATTTTTGTTTGCTGTCAAATAATATGCTTGTTTGTGGATAAATGGTCATGTTTTTTGGTACTTTATTGCAATATGTTTGTGATAAATGGTGATTATTTTTATCTCATATTTAATTTTGGTACCTTATTGCAATGTTACTACCTACTACTATTGATTTATATGCCACTAGTGTTGTCTCATGTGTTTTTAATGATTATGATAAACCTTTGCATACAAAATTTTAATACACTTCTTGCTTTCTGGTTCCTATGGACTTGGCACCGCTTTGGTGTCTAAGTGCTTAGGGACCCCAAGCATGTCTTAGATCGCCTTACTGCCTTGACAACTATGAATGAATCTAGAAATTGCTTTCCAACGGGTGTAATCAAATTCACATAAACACAATCACACACACATCGAATTCAAAACAAATTTAAAAGAATTTCAAAATCATTCAAGACAAAATTGCATTCCGACCAACACAGTTGTCAAGGCGACAAGGCAACCCAGGGCGTTCATGGGGAGCCATGCGCTTAGGTGATAGGTGTTGCCTAGGAGACACCTTGGCACATATTTAAAAACCCAAAAATATATATCCCCAATATACAAATTATGAATAAGATATATGAGAAAACTATCAATTGTAATATGAAAAATTGAGAGAGAGAGAGAGGGAGGAGAGAGGGGGCTGAGAGTGAGAAGCACACACACATAGAGAAGGGTGTTGGAGGAGTGTGGAGCCCGATCTACAAATGACCCTGCCTCGTATCGCGGATCCCCCCGGCCTCCCATTTTTTTTTTTGGGAGGGGGGTTTTCTAGGCTATGCGCAGGCTAGGCAGCCCAAGCCATGGGGTGCCTTGCTTGCCTTGGCGGGGGGCGGAAAGGTGGGCTGGCGCCTTGGCCCCAGTAGGGCGCCTGGTCGCCTAGACGACGCCTAGGTGACCGCCTCGACAACTATGCCAACCAATAATCAATCAAATAAAAGAAAGAAAAATGGTTTCAATGGTCATTTACAATTGTTACACTTGGAAGGCTTCAAAACTAGGAAGCAAGATTAACTTATTTTGTCATCATTCTTACTCGGGAAAAAAATCCCACTCCTAGTCCTGCTCCAATTCTCAAAGCAATTTGAACAAAAGAGGGATACAAGCAATTCTTTTCTTCAATATTTCTGAGTTTTGCATTTGGTTACTTGAAAATCATAGGATTTTGTTGCTTTTCTGCAGCTCTTTTTTACTAGTATAAGGGCATCTATCTGAATAATTATGTTGTTGAAAAAGGTAACACCATATGTATTTTTACCCCTTATTCATATTTTTGTACCATGCATTCGGTTACTTGAAAGTTATGGAATTTGATCTGTTTTTAGCTGCTGTTTTTAGCTGCCGTTATCTGATCCTATGGGTGTTCTGTGATTCAATCATTGTACTAAATTATAGATGACACTATCATACATTCTGTAATGTGACATCATAAACTTTTGTTGGTCTTTCTTTGTAGCCATTTAAGCTTTTCCAATCTGCTCTTTCTGCTGTTTTATGACTAATAACAAAGCTTCTCGGGTCAGCATGGAGAATCTTGTTAAACATGGTGTCCAAACTTGTCAATCCCAGGGAGCATATCACGTCCTTGCCCAAGCTCCACCTCGAGTTTCAACCTTGATCTAATTTGGGCTGGGCAAACAGTGTTTTCACTTGGTTGGTAGGGAGGCTGAGGTGTTTCCATGTCGCATTAGTGGGATAAAGTTGTTGCAGCACTGTGGGTTATGTTTGTCCTGATCAATGGGATCTTAAAGGACAACAAGATACCCATGTTTGATCACCTGAAAGATCAAGCCTTGGGCAGACAAAGGTTTTTGAATTTCAACAAAATCTCAGTTAAAATTGGGGTTGGTTCCTAAGTGCATTTGTAGAAGTTACAAGCCGGGGTAGAAAACAAATGAGATGGTTGGATTTTCATCCCCCATTATTCTTTTAACCTGCTTGTTTCTGTTGTTTTTTTTGTTTTTGATTATGCTAATTTTTTTCCGTGTATACATCATTTTGGGCGGAGAATGCAACTCAGCTATGTGCTGACATCTTTATTATTTCTTTGTAGGGCTAAACTAGGTCATGGTTTGCTCTCGGGTAAATATTCATTTCCCTTGAAAGAGGTACACATCGTCTCCATACTCTATTAAACCATATCTATTATTCTCTATTTGGCCTAATGCTTTCTTATATAACCAGATAGATGAGCCTGGAAACAGTGGCAGTTCAACTTCAAATGCTGTAAGTTATCTCTCTCTCTCTCTCTCGGGTATCAGGGTATGCATGTGTTCTGGTATGTGTATTTTATATGTGGTTGCTGTTTATGATGAATGGAACTGAATGCTGTTCTCATCCTCTGCAAGGACTGCTTTTGACATTTTTTTCTCAATCCAGAGGCAGGAAGGAATACCACCTCGCATGTTCAAGGCTGTTATTGCTGCTAACCATCCTGAATTTTCAAGCATGAGGCAGCAGGTACTCCGCTGCTAATTTTAACACAGTTATAACAATATTCTACAAAATACACCGACATGGATTTGGATTGTTATATCAATTTTTAGACTTGGCTAATTGTGTAGTCACTGTTTAACATGTTTCTTGTTTCCATGTTGCTAATTCATAATCTATTGATGGCCACATTCATCTTCTTAGTGCATTTTCTTTTGCTCTTAGCTGTTGACATGTGTTTTTTTTGTATACATTTTTTCTTCATGGTTATGGGGGAGCAAGTCCTTTCTTCTTTGTACATGAGGCCATTCCTTAGCTTTTCCACCCTATTTCTGCTTGTATGGGCAGACAATAAAGCTGATTCCTGTGAATATTGTCAGGTCTTTTCTTGTATTTCTCATTTTTTTTCAATCCGTAGCCCGTAATCAGAGTCTATGCCAAGGTTATCCAGTTATGCACTATGTTCAATTCCATATGAATTTGACATACCATGTTCAACTTGTTGGCAAGTTATATCTGATCATTTTTTTCCTAGGATGCTCTGGAGTTCTTTCTGCATTTCCTTGACCATGTTGAACGAGCAAATGCTGGAAAACCTGAATTTGATCCTTCAAGGAGTTTCAAGTTCTGTATTGAAGAGCGCCTTCAATGCCCATCTGGAAAGGTTGCATATAACAAGAGAACTGACTACATCTTGTCCCTAAATATACCACTGCATGAAGCTACTAACAGAGGTACTATTCCTGAATGTAAGCAGTTCATGCATCATGTTTACATACTGGATCTATCTTTGTTCCTTTCTTGTCTTGTGCTTGGCCCCAATGTTCACTGTGGAATCTGGAGGTTGTGTTCAAGCTGACCTGTGGCTAACATGGTGTGGGGAATTCTATGGATGCCTTACCTTTTTATTCAGTGCCAGCTGGCACATGCATGACATTAAAAAGTTTAGTTTGATTCATATTAGTAATTGTCATGTTCTCATTATGAACTTTGTGTTTATTAATCCAGAGGAGCTGGAAGCATTCCGCAGGTTGACAGCAGAAAAGAGAGAGGCAAAGGAAGCGTATGTCATCTGACTTCTTATTAATCTGTTGTTTTTCCCCCCTTTCAATGTCTTCCTGACAGTCACTACTTTAATAGGGCACTTGATGAAATTGTACGCCCAAGGGTACCTTTAGAAGCATGCCTTGCAACTTTTTCAGCACCTGAGAAGATACATGGCTTTTACAGCACTGCATTGGATGCAAAGACAACGGCAATCAAGTAAGTTGGATTTCCATATAAAAATTTATTTGGAGTCTTGTTTCTGTATGTGATAAATGTCAGTCTCCTGGATTTGGATATATTTTTGTTGGGCATCTGCCATCTGGAGATGTCTTCTCTAGAATCTCTACACATCCTGCATTAGATATGCCTGTGATAGCTTCCAGCCTTCCACCAAATGTTATCAGTCAACTCTTGGAAGAATGATGTATAAAGTGTTGTGTGCATATGTTAAATATTAGCGTGTTCCTTTATGGGAGAGCATTGCAGTCATCACCCTCTGCTTGATCATTCCTGTATCCTTCATCTTGCTGTTGTCCTGTTATCTTTTGATATTACAACATTCACCATCTGCTCGATCGCTCCTCGTGGCCTCAACTTGCTGCAATCCTGTTGCATCTTTTGTGTGTATCTGTTCTCCCCGGTCCTGCTTTATATTAACTGAACACCAGGTAAACTGGGATCTCAGATTTAGGTGTTGAGAGGTGCCTCGAGGGTGCTTGCCCTGCCTGGGGAGTTCGTCTAGCAACAGCTTGGTTTTTCTTCACATTCAAAGAGAGAAAAATTCAGGATGAAGATACATTGGTAGGGTTGCCTTATGGTGATTTTTAGATGCAGTAGTGATGTTGGGTTCTGCCTGAAGAATCCAAACCTCAATTTAAGTTGAACTGAAGGGGGAATAAGTGAGGAAAAAGTAAGAGATGTAAAAACAACATCCAGCAATAGACAAGCATCTGAAAGAAAAGGTGGCTTTGCCATTCTACAGGATTTCATATCTTCAAGTGTCATTGAATGTTTGAAAGGAGGTGGAATGGAAAGAAGGCAGGCAGCAGATCACGAAATCTTGATCTTCTTCATCCAATGAATGAGGAGTCCGTTTTGAAATTCCACTGACTTGTGAGAAGGTGGACACACCAGAAATGGTGGTGAACAATCAGGATGGAATGTATGGATTATGGGGATTTTCTTGTACAGTCATGCTTTACTGGCTATTCTGCTTGCTTGTTAAGGATAGGAGAAGAATGTGAATTAAAGATAGACAGGATGAAAAAGGCAATAATTTGGTTCCGGAAATTGTGTCAGCTATAAACAGTCATGGTCCTTTTTGCTGGGTTGGTTCTTAATGAGGTTAGAGGTTTGACTCCACATGTTAGCAACTGCTACGTGCGTAGACGTAAGGGTCCAAAGTCATTTGCCTTCCCTGGGGGTAGTGCATAGCCTGGGCTTTTACCCGATCTACCCCTCTCCAGTGACATGTTAGCGTGCAGCATGGGGGTGGGTTCTTTGTTCAAGAAGAAAAAGGGGAAACCAAACTTCTCATTTAGGATTAACTTTTCCAGGAAAATAAAACATTTCCAAGTTAAACTACTAACATGGTATTATTTTTGTATCAACCAATCACAGCACATTGATGATGAGGTTAGATTTTGTTTTCTTTCTCTTAGAAAAAGTAACCTCTCTGCATCAAAAGTTCATTTGCGTTCAACATTTCAACTTTAACCTAACAATGAGAAGCAATGTAATTATCGATGCTCTAGGCACTTAGATATTTCCCATAACTTTTAGGTACCTCTGTATTTTGCTGTATATTTGGCTACATTGCTGCCTGTCACTCTATCTACTTGTAGGACATGAAAAAACATAATAGTTACCTACTTTTTCTTAGATGCACTCTGGGAAGGACTTGAAGATTATTAAAGAAGGTTTTTTGTCTGTAGTTTTGCATCTTAAAAATAAAACCAAATCTTGTATTTATTGAAGAAAACTGCTGACCTGGAGAGAATGTGAAAGTTGTTTATTCCTTGTTCCTCCTCTTGGCAGAACCGCTGGCTTGCGTACTTTCCCTGATTACTTGGTGCTTCACATGAGAAAGTTTGTAATGGAGGAAGGCTGGGTGCCCAAAAAGCTTGGTAAAGTCTGCTGTTTTGTTACTCTTTTGAAATTCCGTTTGTTGTCCATATTAGATTTTGCTATTTCATGATTTCACCAACTTTTGGATGTGATCACTCTACTTGATTCCAGATGTATACATAGATGTTCCAGATATAATTGATATCACACATATGCGCAGCAAAGGCATTCAACCAGGGGAAGAACTGCTACCAGAAGAAGGTGGGAGATGCTAATTTTTCTGACAGCTTAACTTATGGAAGTAAAAATTCCATGTTTCTTTGTTTTACGTATCTTGAAATTGTTTATTTGAATGTGTGCAGTGGCTAGTGGCAATGAATCAGAAGCTACCCAGTCCATTGCTAATGAGGACATTGTTTCCAAGCTTGCTGACATGGGATTTAATTATCTTCATTGCCAAAAGGCTGCTATCAACACTTCAAATGCTGGAGTAGAAGAAGCAATGACTTGGTTGCTCTCTCACATGGATGATCCAGGTTGGTTCACTCAAAAAGGATGCACAAAAGGGCGATATGTAACCAGAAAGAGTATTGAATTCTTAGCTCTTTTAGCCTGAACAGACTTGAAGAGAAATAGAATTTTTCCAGTTTAAAGACTTTCAGATTAAGATTTCACAGGTTCATGAATTCATTTTGTATGATTTTCCCCAGATATAAATGATCCTCTTCTCCATGAGCCTGGAAATGTTGATCACCAGCTTATTGACGAAACAAGTGTTGAGACTTTGATTTCCTTTGGGTTTCAAGAAGATATCGCTCGTAAAGCATTGAAGGCTTCGGTAAAATCCTCTGTCATTCATTTGCGCAACTTAAAGTGTTTAAATTCTTGCTGTCATAATGAGCTGGTTACATGGGCACATCAAGTTTAGGGGTCCACAACATCCACTCTATTCTACTTCAATCTAGTTATTGGAGGATATTCTTGGTCCACTTTTCTTTGTTTGTTTCTCTGATTTTTTGCATCCTTATATAATATCATTAATTTATTACAGATTAGATTACTTTTCAAACTTCATTTTGATCTTTCTGGACGAGTCCTTTGATTGCTTTTGTTGGTTGTGTTTCAATAGGGTGGGAATATTGAAAAAGCTACTGATTGGATATTCAGCCACCCAGATGCTTCTATCTCGGCGGATATGGATGCTACATCAAGCAGCGGTCAGGCAGCCCCAGATTCAGAGTTACCAGACGGTGGCGGGAGTAAGTCTATTTGATCTATTTTGTTTTGTTTAGTATGTGCATAAGAGGTTCCTGTTTAGTATATGGCAATGAGAGTTGTCTGCTTATGTTTTTATTTTTTCCCGTTTTCCATGTCATTCCCAAAAGATGTATTTTTCTTTGCTTCTACTGCATGCGTTTCCGATGACTTTCGTCTCGACTGTGGCAAAGGTTTAAACATCATGTTCGGTTTGATTCCGCCCCTCTCTTTTGCAGTGATGGGTTTACAAGGGAAATATGTATTTTTTAGTCTGCAGATTGGCCGAGAATTTTTGTCGTCACGTACGTACGTACGTATATACATGAATATGTATCTCTATATGTGCAAACCTTTTTTTTTCTTGGTTTCATGTAATACGGCTCATCTTTTGCCTATTTTGTTACCGAGATGCATATCCTTATGATTATTTCACTTTTCTTTTTGGCAGGGTACAGGCTCATGGCCCTAGTGAGTCACATTGGTACCTCAACTCACTGTGGGCACTACGTAGCGCATGTGCAGAAGAATGGGAGATGGGTGATCTTTAATGACACCAAAGTTGGGGCATCCGTCAACCCCCCCAAGGACATGGGCTACTTATACTTCTTTGAGAGGATTCAAGATTATTAGCCATAGAAGAGGGGGGGGGAACATGACGGTCAGATGCAGAGGTCCCCCCCCCCCCCCTTCTTTTTTTTATTCTTATGATTCGGCCGTCTTTGGATTGTTAACAAGCTGAAACATCACATTTCGAGTATGCCATCTTATAATATCCCTTCTAAACAATAAAAAGCTTTCTTTTGCGCCAATGTATTTCCGTCTCATGATAGTGGGATGAGACTAATTGGAGAGTTCATTCAAGTTTCCCGATGATGCGCCAACTCCTGAAATGTGTCTTGTTGCGGAATGCTACTTTTGCAAGTTGACTGAAATTGGAGGGGGGGAAAACAAATTCCTTTGCGATAAAATTTACATTAAATGGGGATGCTTCCATGCTGGATTTGTAGAAAAAGTGTGCGACGAGGCTTTTCTACTCGCACTCTATTATTTGGGCGCTACCAATGCTTACTAACATTTAAAACCGTATCTTCGAATGGAAGCTTGATTAATGGGGGCCGTATACATACTGCCGCGGATGTGAAAAGTGTGAAAAGTTAGTAAATTCCCCCCATATGTTTGGAATATATATGCCTCTTCTCTGCAGTATCTATTCCCCCCGGGTACTCGGAAATTTCTTTCCCCCATGTTGTCGAGGAATTCTCTGTCCCAGTTCTCTGTCGAGGTTCCATTTATATAGGGGGTTGTCTTGACGTCGAAGGTCTATCCTTAACAGGGTAAGGTACAGATCGTGGAGTAACGTCTCCCGTGATTATGGCGGGCGTTTCTTGTTGAGGGGTGGTTACCCTGGAGTTGGGCGATCCCCAGGCGAGTCTCACGGCGCCCGTGGAGCGTGCTCACCCTTCGTGGAGTTGAAGCCAGCGTCGTGGAGTGTAACGGTCGGTCGTCGGAGAGTCATCCGACGGTCATTGCGCCATGACCAGGGCCCTTCATGCTGTCAAATCCAAGGACATTGTCTTGGGCTGTCCGTAGCGGCCTGTGGCGATAGTGGCCCATTAGGCGCGTCGTGGACTGTAAGTCGAATTGGGCTTGTCGTAGATGGGCCCGATATAGGCCAAGCGGAATTTACCCTCCTCACTAGCCCCCCACTCTTAGATGCCGAGCACTTTTCGGGATCTGAGAGATGAGTTGAAGAGGATACGTTGGGAGGTTGCTGCGAGAATGGTCTCCTCGCACTACTTGCTTGGTGCACAAGGCGTATCTGGCGGTGGCAAGCGCCACTCCTGTAATAATGACGCGAGCCTTTTTGTCTGGGAGCACGGGCCTCGAACGGGCCCCTGAGCCCGACGGTCGTACCTTGATAGCGACGGGCACCTTTTCACCTGCCCTTGGGATTCAAAGTGACCGTTATGTATTGGGAGACTATAAGAACCGCCATAGGTTTTTTCTTAGAACCCCATATGCCCTTCCGTCGTCTGCCGCACTCGTTGTTGGTTTCTTCTCTTTTTGCCTGGTGAGAGTCTTCTTCCTCCTCTGTTTCTTGGGTCCATGGCACCACGCAAGAGGGTTCTCAGTGTTGGGTCCAGCTCCTCTGCTGGGGAGGTGGGAGCTGGTCGTCTGGGAGCTCCGGGTACCTCGGGTGCCGACCCAAGTCATCCCCATTCCCCTCCTTTAGTCGCTTACAGGGTTATCCATGACCTCCGGCAGGCCTTCCAGATTCCTTTAGATTTCGATACCGTCTTCTCTACCGTCAATAATGACCAGTGGAGCAGTCCATCAGGCGACATCGCAGTCCCCATAGAGTCTTTTAGGGCGGGCCTCCGTCTTCCTGTCCACCCTTTCTTCGAGTTTGTCCTTGAGCACTATGGCCTGTATCCAGAGAACCTTTCTCCCAATTCCTGGCGCATCTTGTGCGACTTTGTCTATGTTTGCCGCCAAGCCTTGATCGACCCTACTTACTTCCTCTTCCGGCATTTTTATAGCGTCCAGTGCTGTCCTGCTGATCCGTCTTCTTTTTACTTCCGGGCCCGGAAGGACCGGGTCCTAGTCCAAGTCACTCCCGCGGTGTCCAATATCAAGCGCTGGTCCGAGTGCTTTGTCTTTATCACCAAGGTCGGGGGCCGCGACCATCCGAGCGACTGGAGCTTCGTTCGGGGTTTCCGTCCCCTTAGGGCCGACATACTGCCTACCGCCACTGTGGAGGAGTCGAGGGCCATTAAGTCCCTCCTTCGCCACCCGCTTCCTAATGCCGACGTCGCGCTAACCCCGGCGGTACTCCGAGAGCTTGGGTTGAGCCCCCCATTACCCCAGGGTAATGCCTTCGCTGTTCCTCTTGCCGGGCCTTACTATCCTCCTGCTTGAACTAACCCCTTCTGTGTTGTCTAGCAAGGACGCGAGAGTCGTTTGAATTGCGGTACGAGACAGTAGAATTGCCGCGGCTCGCGCCTCGCCCCATTGACCATATTGAGCCGGGCTCCGACCAGGTGACCATCACCGCTCCCCAGGAGGCCGTCGCCTTAGCGCCGGGGCGCTTGTCATATCTGCTCCTTGTGGCTCTCCCAGCAGAGGGTCGACTGCGTCTCCTGCGGTCAGTGGCGGGTCAAGTGCTCGGAGGGGCATCTACGAGGAAGTTGCAAGCGTCGCCGAAGTAGAATCCACCATGCCTGGCGGTGGGCGTATCCAGGTGAACCTGGATGAGCTAGCGGTGCTGGACAGCCAGCGTCGCAAGAGGAAGATGAGGAGAGCAACCACCGAGGTAGGCCCCAGGGCCCCTTCTTCCCGGCCTGTGGCTCCACCGGCACCATTGTCTTCTGAGGCGCCAGTTACTGCTCTGCCCTCCTCAGTCCTTGCTGAGGAGGTTGTTGATAAGGGGAAGACCCCTGCCCTGGAAGATGCGTCGCTCAGCTGGGAGAAGGTGGGGGCTCGCCTTTGTTGATTTGTTTTTTAAATGAGCTCTACCCCGCCCCCTTTTAAACTAACATGCTAATGCATGTATATGAAGCAATCATGGAAGTATGAACAAGGGGGTAATGAATATATGAACTAACCGTGATCACCACCAAGGATTTAACAACGCCAAAAGATGAAGATATGAGAACGACGCCGTGTACCTTGGAAAGAAGACTTGACCGCGCTCAAGAGACGGGTGCGGGGAACTTTGTAGATTCAAACCTCCTCTCCTTCCAGCCGACTAGAGGAAGAGGGCCTCACGTTGTGTTCATGCTCTCCTGCAAAACAAAGCCACAAGACAAGAGAAAACCCATTAGAAAACCGAAGTGTAGTATCAATCCCGCAGTGATAAAATAGGGGTAGAAATTGAGGGCAAACTCACCTGGGGGAGGTTTTTAACCCCTGTGATAGGATGGAAAAGATATGTGTATATGTTGTGCATGCATATGATTTGAAATCATGAAATTTGATGCAAAGAATAGAGAGAAAACGTTGATGCAAAACGGGAAAAAATGCATATGTAGCAGAAAGTGTAGTGTTTTATGATGATTTGTGATTTTGAGAGGAAGAGAACTAAGAGTATAGACAACGAAATCAAGCCTAAAGGGATGCAATGGAAAGTCAATACTTCCCTTTTCAAGCCAGGGTTGAAGGATTGAGTCGGCGATGCAGCATGGCTTCGCTCCGAACCAAGAAAGAGCCCCCCGTCGCCACTGCGAACCGGGCAGTTTATAGAGTTTTCAGAGAAAGCCTCATCTTCTTATCACGATACCCAGAGATATAGTCCAAGATAAATCGAGTTCTATAGATCAAACTCGAGATAATACCAAGGACAAGAGATAGAAATAAACATGACTCGATTTGGAGGAGTATTCTAGAAGATATGGCTCTTGGAAGGAGGCCCCGTCGCACTGAAAAATAGAGTTTGAGTTGTACTAGGACACATAAATCCCAAACTTTCGACAAAGATTATGAGAGATATAGCCAATAAAAATTCGAGCTCTATGAACCAAACTCAAGATAATATAAAGGTCAAGAGATAGAAACAAATGTGGATCAATTCGGAGCTATATTCTAGAAGTTATGACTATATGAAGAAGCCCCCGTTGATTAGGTTTTGGAGAGAGTCCAGCGCGAGCTGGACTCTCGGGCGGCCTTAGCGGTCTATCGTAGGGCCGCTAGGGGATGGCAAACGGTCTAGGGGGTGACTGCAAGGCTTAAGGGGTGAAATAGGATGATTTCGGATAAGTTTCTGGAAAAAATTGTCTTGTGAATGACCGTTTTTTGTTTCCTAGCGGTCTAGCAAATGACCGCTAGCCTGTTGGAGGAAAATTTCTGGGTAGATTTTGTACGACTTTAGAAATTAGATCATATCTCAAAAATTGTGCAGAATTAGTAAAAGTTGTAGAAGAAGAAATTGTAGATAACTAAAAGATGAACAACTTTTATGAAGAGAGCAAGATGAAAAAAGGATCAGAAAATAGAGAAAATGGGGCTAGAACAGAGAGAAAGAATTCTTGGATGCAGGTGAACAACACAGGACGTCCGAAAAGCACGAATAACATGAAATCAATGGAGAGCTGGCCAATGGCGTAGAAGAAGGAATTGTAGATCTTTGAAAGACGAACAACTTTGGTGAAAGGAACGTTTTGAATAGAGGAACAGAAGGATATGAAAAAGAACTATTTTCAAGACTGCGCAATGAAAGGGGCCGAATGCTTGATGGAAAGTCGACCTACATGGGCCGTAAGCTGACTTGGAAGTCGAAAGTTGATAAGATAAACTCCAGGACTCTAAGAAATCATGATCTCCGAAATCAAAGGCTAGGGAATGATAAAAATGGGCTCGAAATCCATCCAAGGAAGGCTCCAAAATAATGGATAATTCGGGACATCAAAAATGATGAATAAGAGAAATAACGTAACTTGTGGGCTAAAAACGGGTGTCAACAGATGTCCCTCCTTGATGTCCGCTTTGCAAGAGAACGAGCGAAAGCGACGCGGAGGTGAAATGGAAAGGAGATGGAGTGAAAGCGATAGCGACGTGAAATGGAGATGAAGCAGAGAAGAAGCGGAGAGAACTGATAAGCGGGCATCAAGGCAAAAGACACCCGTCACAACCAACAAGCGACATGAATTCTCCCGAAAATACCGAACTAACCACCCGGAATGGATGACGCGAATGAGACATGCCTAGAGAACTAAACTAAGGAAGGAAACACGACCAGCCTCATTGGGGACACAATCCACAGACAATGAGTGGGTCGGAAGGAAACACAGTGTAAGAGCTGGAAAAGGAGAATAAGACTGAGATAAAATTCAGACAGGAATCATGCTGGCCAACCAGACCGAGCCGGCAGATTAGAGAAATCGTTCAAATTCAAAATGGAATGAGGAATCTCTTACCCAAGAGAAAGGCAACACAATCAATCATTGTTGAGGAGAATCCTTGAACGGATCACGAGACGTGAATGCTCAAAATAACATGATGCATGCTGGGCTAAAATAAAGAAATCATCAAAACGAATGCAAAGAAAATATAAAATAAAAAGTACTCAAGGATATTATTGCTAGACCAGGCCAAGACGGGGTCAAGAGTCTTCTTGCAACAACGGCGCGCGGGACAGAGTCCATCGTCCCCCACCCGACTCAATCGAGCGGCCTATCCAATGATTAACCGTATACTCCTAGATCATCATCATTTTTGTTAAAGGGGAACATCATATCCCAGAACACACGGGCAACCAGCCGGTCCTTGAGAGGCTATAATAATGTAGATAACATATAGTAATGCAATACTGAGTAGGGATAAAGAGCCATACCTGACTTACCTGCCAAGCGAAACAACATTTTTTTTAGATTTTTGCATTTTTTTTGATTTTTATGGGTTTTCATGTATAAGACAACAACAAAATATAAAGATGAACATAACGTAACGAACAAATGAATGGAAAACAATGCAACATAACATAACAAAGATAAACAAGCACACATATGTAATGGCATGAACAAACCACATGTATGCACGATGGACATGGTGGGACAAGATAACAACATGGTAGGACAATACACGGTTGGGATAAGAATATGAGGGATGACCACACGGTCGAGACAACACACGGGATATAGAGGGATGACTAACAACATATGCAAGACAACTAACAACATACGGTGAGAGACAAAATAACGTGCGTGGGATGACACGAGGGACATAAACACGTGACAAGGACATGGCGGGACGAAAGACACAAACAAATATGCCCTTCAATCAAAGCCCAAGATCAGATGAAGCAGAATCGTAAGGTTCATAATCATGAGGCAAAGTCCTCTCATGGAGACATGACGAGATGAAGCGAAGCGAGAGCTGAGAAGGACACGAGCTTCAGAACAGATCGAGAGATATAGATTGAAGAAGAGAGAACAGATCAGAAGTCGTGAACAGGAGACAGATATAACAAGAGGTAGAGCGAGGAAACTTGAAGTACCTGCAACCTGCACACTGAGCAAACGGATTACGTATCTGTCCTCAAAACACATAGATGGAAAGAAACAAACAGATAAATATTTTTTTTTGATTTTTTAATTTTTCTGATTTTTTTGATTTTCAACAATATTTGATTTTTTTGGACTTTTGAATAATATTTGATTTTTTTTAGATTTTTTTGACAATATTTGATTTTTTAAAGATTTTTTTTTATTTTTTTGAAATAACAATCTGCAGCACCCAAGACGGGCTCACACTGTTGGCCAGGGATCGTCGTTCCTACCATTCTCATTAAAGGCTTCCCTCAAGCAGGGCGTGCAAGGGAGGGTGGCTCGCCACAACTAACCGCCTCTAAAGAACGGTGCCCCTACTAAGGTCATACTTGGGATACAACCCAGCCTAAGAGGGAGAAGCAGAAGAAAAATTAGAGACAATCTTTATACAAGATGAGAAACATCAGGACTTGAATTCCTTCTAGGACACTACCCCTCAAAGATACAGTCTGTTGCGTCGGGGCTTTGTGTCTTTAATTTTCAGACCCATATTTTTCAGGCATGCATACGACCGGACTCATGACGTCCCGCGGGGAACTGTACTGCCACTCTTGCCATGCCTTTGGTTCATAATTTTACATTGATTCATTCCCTTACTTTAGATTTGATGGCCCTTATTGGCTAGATATTGCATGAAAGCTCACTTTTATGAGGGTCAAGACTGCCCCTATTTGAGACCTATCTCGTATTAGGGAGCACCTAGGTTGGTCATCTCATCCATCAATCTCTTGCCCCTACACTCGGCCGAGCAGAGAAAAGAAAAGACTTTCGTGCATACTTAAAGTATGGCCAAAGCAGCAAAGGTGTGCCTTAGAGAGATCGACTATGGCTTGCCGTGAAGTGTGTGAAAAACCCATACTCAAAGGTCACCCTCGACGATCGGGGAATGAAACTAGACTCCCAGCATGGAGCTATCATCGGCCTAAGAATGCTACAGAAGCGAACTCATTTGACTAAAAATAAGCAAACTTAATGAACTAAAGCCACTCAAATCATGTTGAGGAAACTACATTATAACCATGCGCATGAAGTAATAATGGAAATGATACCATATTCTTGCACAAAATAAAGATACCTTGCAAATCTATAGTGTGGAAGTAGCATCCTGAAGCGATCTTGATCATCAAGCTTTGGACAACACGAGCTTTATACTCCTTGCTTAACAGGACAAAATGGAGAGGATAGCAAGAGGTTGTAGATTCCTCAACACGGAGGAGCGGCAAACACCAAACTGGACGAAGAAGGATTAAAAAGGAAGAGAGACGAGGGCTAGAACTCCCTCGTTAAGGCACTGAGACCCTGATAAGAAGGAACTAAAATACAGAAGAAACTAGATTAGCTAAGATCAAGGCGGGCTAAAGCCTCGAAAATAGCAAGAAAAAGGGTAATGACCCCGAAAGGGTGAGGAGGAATGAGTAGAAAGATGAGAAGAAGAATCATCCGACATGGTCGGAGAAGGGGAATGGGAATCATCCGACAGGGTCGGAGAAGGATAATGAGAGACACCCGACAGGGTCGGGAAAAGAGAATCATAGACACCCGACAAGGTCGGGGAAGGAGAACGAGAATCACCCGACATGGTCGGGGAAGGAGAGTAAGAACCCAGAGATACCGGAGGAGAAGAATCAGAAGATGTCCCAGGATCGGGATGATGAGAGGGCATAGGCCGAGGCCTAAAATTGTGAGAGGAGGGGAAACCTGGAGACTCTGGATGGGAAGAAGAGGAGAAGATCATGGAAACAAGATTGGAGGAGGGGAGAACACCACCCAAGGGTGGGAACTGAGCAGGAAAAAAGATGAGGAATGGAATGAAGAAGAAGAAGGAAAAGTGGACCCCCGAGTGCACAACTGACCACCCTTAAACTTGTGCTGCCGCCTCTTTTTGGTCGAAATATCTTGAACACGGACCCACCTGGTGCGGACCCAGACTTTTGGCCTTCTTATCTTGCAACATCTTCTCAAATAATGAGCCCATCTGGCAGAAGGCCTGGCCCGATTATGAATATGCAGCTTTATCGGGGTGGTTGTCCCTAGACACCCGGTGCTAACATGTAAACATTCTGGGACAAATAATTCCTCAGAATGATGAATATTAGAAGACCACGGAGTTCTGTCACTTGGCACTAGCAGCATGAGATTCGGCAACTTCTCTCGGCAATCAGACTTGAAGCATAACTCCCTTGATAGAAGAGAAGGACAGAACTGTGGGAGAGTAATACATGGCGTTGACATGGCCGTCATATTGATAAACTAAGAGAGATTGCATAGAAGGTGCAGAATATCCTTAGAAAATCTAGAAGATACGGCCAATTTCCCCTTGAACATAGAATCTATAATATGCTTGGCAACCGTATGTGTTAGCACAATCCGGGTAGAGAGCCCTTCTTGGCCTGTCATCTGAATAGCAATGGAGCGAGGAGAAATAACGGCATCAATGGTGAACTCTCCAGTGAGCAAAGAGATTGCCACCGGTCTCGCTTGGGAAGAAACTAGCATCAACTCATGGGAACTCTTCTTAGCAACTGTCATCTTTGAAAGTGGAGACGCATCATCCCCAAAATAGCCAGGGACCAGGACGCGGATCGGCATGCGACAGATAAAATCTTGAATCTTGAAATGCACGGTCGGCACTAAATCATCCTGACTTGGCTTATTGTCTCCCTGGGGACCAGACCCAAGGGACACCGTAGGTAGCACACACCTGCTCCGAGGGGTGGAAATGGATGGAGAAGTGGAGGTAATAGGAATAGGTTCGGAAGACACAGAGGTTTCAATGGGGATGGTGTGTTTAGGTGGAGGCAAAGGTAAGGGTGGAGGTATGGCTTGCTCGGGCGAGGGCGGTAAAGGCGAAGCTTGCTCAAGCTCGGGCAAAGGTGATGGCGAGGATGATGTAGGTTTAGGCAATGGTGAGGGTGGTAGAGATGGTGTAGGCGATGGAGAAGATGGTGAACATGGTGATGTGGTCGATGGAGAGGATGGTGGACATGGCAAGGGTGAAGAAGGGGGTTGTGGTGCCCACCGTCGACGTATCGACACAACGTGACGAGCGGCATTGGGGGTAGAAGCGGGGGTGGAAGAAGTTGTGATAATGGGAGCACTAGCCTGAGCAGAGGCTTGGGTTTGTGGAGGTGATGGAGTCGGGGTAGGAGTAGGAGATGGTGATGGGGTAGGTGGAGACATAGGCGTGGAAGCAGGAGTAGGTGTGGGTAACAAACTAGGCGACGGAGCGAGCACAATGCTAGATAAAGAATCACATGGGTGCCCCTGGTCTCGAAGTAACGGAGACGGCTGCCCGGGCGACACCTCTTGCTGCTGTTGTTGGCTGTGAAGATGTAAAATGACTTTGTGAATAGCGGCCCAATCAATCCTCTTCTTAGCTTCCAGATCATAAACATAATCCTGGAACTCGGGGCAATCCTCAACCAAATGCCCCTGCTGGCGATGGAAATAACAGAACTGGAGCATATCTCCGACCGCGGGTCAGCAAGGCACAACCGGAGAGAGTGGCAACGCGTGAGTGGCTATCAAAGCCTGAAAGATATCGGTGAAACACTCCGGCAACGAAAGACAAGGAGCCTGCTTCAGGCAAGGCGGATGCCGAGGGGTATGAGGTGGTGGAGAAGGTTGTGGCGATTGTGTAGGCAAGGGTGCATGGCTAGTGGAGGGACTAGACAATGGTACATGAGCGGGAATGTAGTGGACGACATCTACCTGCTTGGGGTGCGGTATTCCCTTGACCGGAGGTGGCGGCGGATGTAGGGAAGGCTGACTCACGGAAGGTTGATATGTGGAGGTTTGATATGTAGAGATTTGATATGCGGAGGTGGATGTGGCGTGATGCTGACTCATGGTAGGCTGGCTCATGGGAGCGTAGGGTTGGCTTGTGGAGGGTGAGGTGTAAGTGGGCGTGGAATGCGGGGGAGACTTGGGGTCAAGGGAACCTTAGATTTGTTGACGAATGAAACGGGCTCTACTATAAAGTTGTTGCCAGGAGGTGATGTCGTTAAGGGCTAATATGAAGCGATACTCGGGCATTGCGTTAGATATCAGCATCTTGATTTGTTCCGGCTCCGGAATATGCCCTGGGACCTACGCGGCAAGGCGGCGCCAGCGATCAGCAAGGTGCAGACTCCTCGTCGGGCTTCATCTTCTCATGGGCCAGATCCACCATAGAATACTTGGGCTCAACCTGGTCCAGAAATTCCTGAATAAACTTCTCTTGTATAGCTTGGAAATTTACAACTTGCTCTTGTGGAAGAGAGAAGAACCAATCCCGAGTTGGGCCTTCCAAAGACAGACCAAATAGATAGGCCATTAAGTGTTGGCCATGTCGAAACTGGGTCGACTCATAAAGAAACTCCTTCAAGTGCACATACGGGTCACCGACTCCACCATAATGGCGATATGCGGGAATTTGTGAAGATGGCGGAAGCCGAAGACCTTGGAATGCAAATGGAATACTTAAGGAGGATTTGGGATCGATTTGACGTTGGAGTTCATCAAGCTGGTGTTGGGCTTGAGCTATCATCTCCTGAGTAGGGAGAGATTGAGAATAATATGGGCCAACTTGAGCAAGAGGATGTGAATATGGACCAGAATGATGATATTGGGCCAGATAAGAGGATCCGGGCTGAGAAGAAGAAGGGCCCATTCTAAGAGTGGAAGGATATTCAGGCCTGGAAGAAGCATGAGCATAAGGACCCATTGGGCCGATGGCATAAGGAGAAGAAGAATGATGTCCATTAGAAAAATAAGGCCCATTAGGAGAATGGGACCCGTTAAGATGATGAGGCCCATTAATGAGAGAAGAAGGCCCATTAAGAGAAGGAGGCCCATGAAGATGAGATGCAATAAGATGTTGGGCCTGGGCCGGGTCCATTTGGCGAACAAGACTTGAAAGATGGGGCATAAAATTAACCTATTTCTCAGACGGGTCAGAGGCACCACGGGAAGATGGGCCCGCATGGGAAGAGGATTCCACGCGGGAATAGGAAGAAGATTGGGAAAAAGAATGATACAAAGGGTTGGAATGATGCTCCATGAGGGCAAGTGGAGACTTAATACAAGGATATCAAGGGAAAATACAAGTGGGGAAGCAATGGCTTAATGGGCCTAAGGACAAGAGGGGACTGACCCACTAATGTAAAGACGAATGGACAACGGACCACGGGACAATGGAATAGATAATAGACATACAAATGGACTGACTTAAGTGGGCCTAACAACAACAAAACATGTGGATGATGAAAGAATGCAACACAAAAATCACTAAGGGGCTTGAACAAGCCCAAACAACACAAACAATGTGAGAGTTTTCACCCAAGTCACACAAGTTGATATGATGGGAAATATTTTAGGCATTTTAATAGACCTTTTAATGATTTGAATTAATAATAATTCCCTCAAGATAGGAATCCTATGGGAATAAGGTCCAAACTTTGGGTTGACTAAGGTTAATTCTCTCACACGTATGTAAAATGCAAGCCTAAGGGGTGGAAAGGTACAACCGGCCCGGCGTCCGTGTGGGAATCCACGGCTCGCGGGGACTTACGGAGGTCCCGGATAAGATCACCTAGTCGACCCCAAGGAATATGGAGGCAAGAGGATCACTTACCAAGGTAGGAATGCGACTATGATATGCAATGCATAGCCCTATGCGCACCAGAGTGCATGCAATTTCTAGCCTAAAACTAGAAAATCAAGACAAAATTAAACTATGCAAACATGATTCAAATAAGACAAATAGTATATGGATGAAAAGATAATACAAAGATATACACAACGGGCCCAAGAACAGATCAATCTGACCCTAGGAGGTCAATCAAATCACTGAGCAAAGTTGCTCCCGTGAATCTGTGCGCAGACCACATGTAGATTTTATGGATAAAATGCTAAAACGATGACAATTTTTAACTAAGCAAACGTGACCTAAATGATGCAAATAGTATATGGATGGAAAGATAATATAAAGGTCTACACAATGAGCCCAAGAACAGAGTAATCGTACCTCGGGAGGTCAATCAAATCCTCCAAGAAAGTTGCTACCGTGAACCTGTGCGCAGACTGCATGCAGATTTTATGCACAAAATGCTAAAATGATGACAATTTTTAACTAAGCAAATGAGACCCAAATGACACAAATAAGCTATGGATGGAAAGAAAATACAAAGTACTATCAAATGGTACAAAAATCAATGCAATCAGATGTTAGGAAGGCAGTCAAATCACTGAGCAAAGATGTACCTGTGAACCTATCCCTGCACCTGCCTGCAGAACTTATGCAGAAAACTTAAAAAGTTGGACAATATTAGAATATGCAAATGTGACACAAATAATATAAATAATATATGGATGGAAAGACAATATAAAGGGCTATCCAACGGAACAAAAATCAGTGCAATCGGACACCGGGATCAAAAGTTATGCCTCGACGAAAAGGGCCCCGTGAGCATGCGCGTAGAACTGTCAGAATCCCCTTGCGGTCTACCAAATGACTATTTTTGAACCCCTTGCAGTCTACCAAACGACCGCTAGGGAACCAGAGGCCTCAAAACACTTAAAACAGTAGGAGAATGGAGGAAATACTACCCAAACATGAATATACACACACCCAATGTTGGGTTCGGTGCAAGTATTCAGAGGGGGGGGGGTGAATGAATATAGCCTATAAAAACTTTCACCCAATATAAACTTTCGCTCAATTAGAATTTCGCTCACTCAACAGATTAAACACTTAGAACAAAATCTGATCAAATCATCTAATGAACATGTGATCAAACACTTGGAGTGCCCCTATGCAAACATCTAGCGGAAGCAAACCATAAGCAATCAAACCACAATGCA